>OX419717.1:24920517-26163017 GCA_948474765.1 Patella depressa | reverse complement strand
GAAAAAAGAATTAGTAAAATCGGTCAAAAAATAACAAAGTTACGACTATGCATTGTCAGTTTTTTCATTCGTAAAATTCGGTGATTTCGGATTCGTAAAACGTTTTGAAAATATATTTAATCAACAGCCACCATCCATTTTTGGGGGGATAAGTAAAAGTTTCAGAACGATCCTATGGTTAGATTCTGAGAAATCCGATTTGTGGACAAAACACAAAAAAAAAATAACAATAATAATCTTAACAGAAACAATAAGCTTTCATATGTAATATGAAAGCTTAATAATAATCTTAACAGAAATAATAAGCTTTCATATGAAATATGAAAGCTTAACTAGATCTGCGAAGCAATAATGACGGGTTTCACTGGTTAGTGTGGTGTGACATGTCATCCCGTTGGATTTGTTTGCTAAAATTGATTGTTTTGTTGTTTCAGGTTGATTAGGGTCCAAGCTATCCAAAAATGTTGGGGGTCAAATTTTCCGACCCCTTGACTCCTCTGGGAGGGGCATTATTGAAATCAGGACCACTATGCATGAAGACGTGGCTATCTCTGGCAATAATGGTTGGATTTTCATGATCTGAAGTTCATTCTCATGTGTTTTCATCATGCCAACACCATTTATGACACTCTTTAAACAATTGGAAATAGTTTTCATTGACGTCCGGAGGGGAATACAAATTTCCGGTGTCAAACTCAGATTGATTTCAGCCAATAATCTTTGGATTTTCATTATCTGAAGTTCATTCTGGGTCTTTTCATCATGCCGACCCCATCTATGGTACACTTTAAGCGAATGGAAGTAGTTTCCATTGACTTCCGGTTGTAAATACAATTTCCGGTGTCAAACTCTGATCTGAAGTTCATTCTGCGGTTTGTCCATCATGCGGACCACATTCTAGGTTTCCAATTTTGAAATCAGGACCCCTCTGACCCGAGTACATGGCTATCTGCCAATAATGGTTAGATTTTCATTATCTGAAGTTCATTCTGGTGTTTTGTCATCATGCCGATCCCATCTATGATACACTTAAAGCAAATGGGAACAGTCTTCATTGAATTCCGGTGGAGAATATCAATTTCCGGTGTGTCAGCCTACCACTTTAAGTGGCTTTTGAAGCATGGTAAAATGATTAATATGATCACTTTTGGGTGACTGGAATGTTTTGTCATTTGTAACCAGTAAACAAGTTTAATTTTCACAAAAATCAAGAAGTTGCCAGAAATGAAACAAAAAGATCATATCTTGGAAATAAATAAATCAGTTATTCTTCATCCTCGTCCTCCTGCACACCCCTAATCATATTGGTATAAGACAGACCGTTTCTGCTGCAACTGCATCGCCCCGTGCAGCCCGTTTTACAACCACATTTACACCAAGATGGGCAGGCAGATCAAGATTCGGCACAGGAACATAAATGCTCTTGTCAAACTGCCAGCCGCTTTCGTTAAATAGCAGGAATGTTCAGGGATCTAGTGTGTACATGTGGTATGGGGCGACAATCCAGGACGAGCCAGTGGAAACACTTCTCACTCAAAAGTTTTCTGAACTGAACAATTCTCCCGTAATCTGGAAAAACCTAGCAAGTCAAATTTTGGTGAAAATTGAGTTTGACCCATATTTGGACTCGGTACACATGTATATAATAATAGGGTTTTTTCTCCTTCACCAAAAGGGCTACTAATTATCTACATCTAAAAAGACAAAATCAAATTGGTTATATATTCAGTAGCTTAACAAAACAGTTTTCCTTTGTTTACTCAAAACTACATTCAACAGAGTTACTAGGTTTTTCCAGATTACGGGAGAATTGCCATCTACGTGCTGGTTAGTTTAATAGAACAGATGAATTCCTTGACCTGTGAAGGCATGTCACCCTTCACCAGCTCAGTTTAGATGATATTGGGGTCATCACCGTCAAGCTTTATGTATGCACCAGCCCTTGTTTACTTTGTGACGCCCACAAGTTTATCTCCTCAGACAGCACCAAAGAAGCTGCGAAGTCCAATTAGACCTTGAGACTTATTACTTCTAATGACACGTACTCGCCCGATCACATCTATCTCTAGATCTGTATATTGCAGCCTTTTCAGTAACAAACCTTAGCTGACTGCAAATACCGAGACGACCCCGGGAGACAATTCCACGACACTTGTGTTGGCATCAGCATCACGTGACCAAACATGTGTTTCCCCCCCCCAGCTACAGATGCAATATCTAAGAGTCTCTCAATAATGAGAACCCCTTGTGGTGTAGCCTTTACTGTATCAAACAGACTAGGATATGCTGTTGAAGGAGCAAAGAGGCAACCAGTGTCATATGTTAGTCTGGTTGATACAGCACAGACTACACCACCAAAAAGTTCTCATCATTTTACTATGACTGAACGTCAGGATATGGAGAAACCATCATTCATGCAGATTGGCATTGACAAAGGGCATGCTAGTTGAATACTGTCGAGGACGTATAGTATTTGGTCATACATGAATAGAATGACACACTCATACCTCAATAAGTCCCTACATCTGTAGATTATGAATAGAATGACACACTCATAACTCAACAAGTCCTTACATCTGTAGATTATGGTGATGCTCTCACAATTCTCCTAGACCCTGTATTTCGAGGTGATCACAAGGCTTTAACTGCGAGACCCGCAAAATACAGAGTGATACATGTGATCAAACGATTACATGTCATTGGAAGTCACAAGAACTGATAGATTTCACAAACTCCTGGTGCTAACTAAAGAGATAAGTTTGTGGGCACCACAAAAAAATATGGGTTTGTGCATACCTTTAGCTTGATGGTAACGACCCTGTAATCAACCGTCATACTTGATCAGACCCCCGTCCTGTCCTGCCATTGAACAAAGTGGTTGGCACATGAACAAGGGCATGTATGTGCCTGCACAGAATCTTACTCTGCCTGTTCCTCTTGATTTAACTTAACTACCAAAAAATGGTTGTAAAACAGGCTGCACGGGACGGTGCATTTTCCGGAATAATAGTTGATCTTGTACTTTTTTGTGCAAGGGTTTTAATAGGGAGCGTATGACCAGGGGTGTGCAAGGGTACGAGGATGATGCATTGCTGATGCCACGAACTCCATATTTATTTCCAAGATAGGAATTTCGTTGTTTTCGTTTCTTTCGACTTCTGGCTTGTTAGCTTGTACGTAGCTTGTGTGAAACACTATTGGTTTTTTTTCGGATTATTATTAGGCTTTCAGACTCAAACTTTTTGGGACACAATAACTCTCTTCCTAATTGAGTTAAAATGTTTAAACTTGGTGTATATGCTTATTGGGTCAATGCCTTGATGGAGTTCGAAGATGAGCATTTTCCGCTTAGGGTAAGCAGAGATAAGCAATTTGATTGGTTGATGCTTTAGTTCTAATTAAGTGAGAGTGATGAAACTTGGTGTATAGTTTCATTACAGTAATACCTTGACTAAGTTCGATAATGAGCATTTCTGCTCAGGGTAAGCAAAGCGATACGCTATTTGATTGGTCGAGACTTTGGAACACAATAACTCTCCTTCTAATTGAGTTAAAATCTTCAAACTTGGTGTATATGCTTATTAGTTCGAAGATGAGCATTTTCCACTTAGGGTAAGCAGAGATATGCTTTTTGATTGGTTGAAGCTTTGGGACACGATAACTTTAGTTCTAATTAAGTGAGTGTGATGAAACTTGGTGTATAGTTTCATTACAGTAATACCTTGACTAAGTTCGATAATGAGCATTTTCTGCTCAGGGTAAGCAGAGCGATAAGCAATTTGATTTGCCGAGACTTTGGAACACAATAACTCTCCTTCGAATTGAGTTAAAATGTTCAAAATTGATGTGTATGCTTATTATTATAGGTCAATGCCTTGATGGAGTTCGAAGATGAGAATTTTCTTCTTAGGGTAGGCAGAGATAAGCAATTTGATTGGTTGATACTTTGGGACAAGATAACTTAGGTTCATCTTGATTGATGATTTTTATGCCAATACAATGACTGCATTCTCATTCAGTAATGGATTCGACAGTAACAGTGTATAGAAACGATTGACTCAGACACGAGGGCCCTTTTGTCAAGCTCGATACGTTTGAAAAAAATAAATGTGCGATTAATTAGTATGTGTCATCTATTTATTTTGGGATTTCGGCGGGGGACATCAGCCTCACTGTTGGCTTGTTATTATTATTTATTAGGCTTTCAGACTTTCGACTAGGACATCATATCCAAGATGGCCGCCATATTGATTAAAATTTTGTCTTGATGTCCTTTGTGCTTGTCTACCATTTGGGGTGTCATTTGTAATTGAACTGAAAAATAATATCTAAAACTGTTTTCCCAAATCCAATATGGCGGAAATTCAAAATGGCGACCCAAATTTACCTAAAATGGACGATTTGTCAAATTAAAGGCATTTCACTGTTTGGTTTGGTTTGTAGTATGTTATTTAAAGGGTTGTCAGTGTCACTGAACTTAATATTAATGTAAAGAAAAAAGAGTTTCCAAAATCCAAGATGGTGGAAATCAAACTGGCGACCAAAATTTATCTAAAATGTCTGATTTGTCAGATGAAAGTTATTTCACTCTTTGATATGGTTGATGATATGTAATTGAAAGGGTTTTAATGTCATTGAACTTAAAATCAATCTGAAAAAAAGAGTTTCCAAAATCCAAGATGGCGGAAATTCAAAATTGGCGGCCAGAATATCGCTAAAATGATCAATTTGTAAGATACTCATCAATTTTCTGTTTGATAATTGTTGCTGATAATTTTAGAAAAAACAGAACAATCATCAATCTGTCTCTTTGATTGGTGTGCAATAGAAAAGTAATAAATCTACCTTTCAGTCAATTACCATGTGCTCAGGTCATTTTCGTCAGTGACGTATTTTACAACAAGTTCTTCATGTAAGAATAACAAATTAGAAAAGAGCAAATCGTGGGGATGACGTTTGGGGTACCTAGTCGCATTTCAAATTATTTTCGTGATGATTATTTTTTAACTTAGAACATGATGTACAATACATTACAGATGAAAATGATCTGTAGATATATTTAGACTATTCTACAAAAGTTGCCGAACACAAGGACTTCGATGATTCATTTTACACTTTTCACATTGTGACATACATGACTGACAAATATGAATCCATCTGTTTAGCTAATGCCACAAACGGTTTCCGGATATAGTCTTCTGAACCAGAAATGATGCAATGGGGTTTAATGTCCTACTGCTCTGTACTAACAAAGTTAATGAATATTGCTATTCGTCAAGCAGTGTGCCATAAGGAAAATTGGCTCAGATAGTGCTGCTATGGTGTACTCTTTATTTCGAATTCCTACTGTCTAGGGTTCTTTTATGCGCACGTCAACTTTTCTTGAGAAGCCCCTGTGTTGCATCCTCCTGATTGAACCCTGGACCTCGTTTTTAGCGTATCTCACTCACTGAACCACTGTATTGAACTATTTCTGAATAAACAATATATAAAATCTTGATGTATATGCCTTCCTGGTTTACTGGAATAATATTAAATTTTGCTTATGTGAGATCCAGTATAACAATTCAAGTTATTATCAAAATAACTACTACTCTTTGCTATTACAAGTCAATCCCGTTTTATATTTAAGCAATCATCTACCATATTCAAAATTTGTTTTTGATATAATATTCATTTTTATACGTCCACATTTTCATGTGGACGTATATTGTTGTCGCCCCTGTTCGTCCGTCCGTCCGTCCACAATTGTTTGTGAACAGTCTACAGGTCACAATATTTATCCGATTTCAATGAAACTTAAAACATAGGTTTATCACCCTAAGATCTCGGTTCCTTTCGATATTGGCATGTATCAGACTGTAACTTCATGGGTTATGGCCCCTGATTGTACGAAAAATCACGTTTTTTAGCTTGTGAACAGTGTAGAGGTCACAATTTTGAACCGATTTGGATGAAACTTGAAATGCATGTTTATAACCCAAAGATCTTGGTTCCTTTCGATATTTGCGCCAATCGGCTCGTAACTTCCTGAATTATGGCCCCTGATAGTCCGAAAAATCGCCCTTTTAGCTTGTGGTCCCTCTGGAGGTCAAAATTGTTATCCGATTTAAAAAACCGTTTGATTGTATCACTGTCCCATGGTTATGAAGGTTGAGTTCGAATTTCGTGAAAATCGGACCACAATTGACGGACAAAATGGCCGTCGTTTGTACGCGAATAGTGTGAAAATATGTTATATCAAGGTTGTGGACCTTATAGAGGTCACAATTTTGAACCAATTTTGATGAAACTTGACATGTATGTTTATAACCCAAAGATCTTGGTTCCTTTCGATATTTGCGACCATCGGATCGTAACTTCCTGAATGATGGCCCCTGATTGTCCAAAAAATCGCCCTTTTAGCTTGTGGTCCCTCTGGAGGTCAAAATTGTTATCCGATTTAAAAAAATGTTTGATTATATCACCATTCCATGGTTATGAAGGTTGAGTATGAATTTTGTGAAAATCGGACCAAAATTGACGGACAAAATGGCCGCCGTTTGTACGCGAATATTGTGAAAATATGTTATATAAAGGTTGTGGACCTTATAGAGGTCACAATTTTGAACCGATTTTGATGAAACTTGACATGTATGTTTATAACCCAAAGATCTTGGTTCCTTTCGATATTTGCGCCCATTGGATCGTAACTTCCTGAATTATGTCCCCAGATTGTCCGAAAAATCGCTTTTGTTCGCTTTTGGTCCCTCTGGAGGTCAAAATTATTATCCGATTTAAAAAAAACCTTTGACTATATCACCGTTACATGGTAATGAAGAGAGAGTTAGAATTTCGTGAAAATCGGACTAGAATTGACAGACAAAATGGCCGCCGTTTGTACACGAATAGTGTGAAAATATGTTATATCAAGGTTGTGGACCCTATAGAGGTCACAATTTTGAATCGATTTTGATGAAACTTGACAGGTATGTTTATAACCCAAAGATCTTGGTTCCTTTCGATATTTGCGCCCATCGGGTCATTACTTCCTGAATTATGTCCTCTGATTGTACGAAAAATCACCCTTTTTAGCTTGTGGTGCCTCTGGAGGTCACAATTATTATCTGATTTAAAAAAAAAACGTTTGATTATAAAAACCAAACAAATTCTAATGATTTTCTGATAATTCCTTAATATGCGACAACTCTTGTTGACTGCCCGGACGATTTGGCTGCTGTGTGGGCGTATGTTTCGTTGCCTGGCAACCTATTTTTGAGGTAATATTCATTTTCAAATTTCATTTTTGAGGTAATATTCATTTTCAAAATTCATTTTCAAGTTCATTCACTTTGAAAACCTAATAATTGACGTTATTACAAGCCATACAAAACCGTAAAAAATGACGATTATCTGAAAAATAAAATTGTTGATTATAGAGAAATTGTGATCGCCATTTTGGATTTTCATCCATCTTGGATTTTGGAAATTTTTCTTTTGAGGTTGTATTTAAGTTTAGTGACACAGAAAACGCTTAAAATGGCATATCACTAGCCATATCAATCTTCAGTGACACCGAAAACCCTTTACATTACATATTATAAACCATTTCATATGACAAATCAGCCATTTTAGGTAAATCTTGGCCGCCATTTTGAATTTCCGTCATCTTGGATTTGGGGAGATTATTTCTCAGTTCAATTACCACAAAAACCTTATATATGATATATTACAAGCCATACCTTGTGTGATAATCACCCATCCTATCTATAAATTCTTTTTTCGTTAAATTTTGGCGGCCATTTTTTTTGTTTGAGTAGCTTGTAAAAAATCATTTTCATATGCAGTTTCAAATTTTTGAATTTCTGAATTGAATTGCTGTGATGTCGAACGGGAAGTGAAGACCAATTTGACAACTAGTTGCACAATTTTCATGAAATTTAGCATGTAAGTAGATCTTACCAATGCGATTTCAAAAATATGATTAAAAATTTTCTAAATTATCTCCCCTTGATGAAATTAAGGATCAAATTTTTTTTTTTTAAAAGTCGAAATGTAGATCAGAATGACCTAATTTCTTTTTCGATACTAGACAAGTAATTACTGATTCGTACACAAAATATGGAGTTTGTCGATCGGACCGGAAGTGCCACCATCTTGAAACGTGAAAGATCAATAGAACTTTTGCGATATTGTAGTTCCAGACACGGGAGTTATATTTTCTGAATCCTTGAAGGAAGGCCTAAAAAACGTTCAAAGCAGAATTTTGATTTAGGTCAACTGATGGTCGCCATTTTGAAGTGAATATGAAACATAGTGAAAAATCGACATTTACAGGCTTCTAAACAAACACAGTAGGGCACAGTTTGTTCAATGCGTCTCCTATGTCTGAAATTAATACATTTCAGGATAGCCAGGATACAGGTCGAACTTTTGGTATTTGACTTTTTCAAAAATTCGAATTTTGCCGTTTTTCATGCCGACAAAGTTGTTCACGAGTGAAAAATCACATTAACTTCACTTTATTGTGACCGATTTTAATGATTTATTTTTATTGTTCGGATTATTTATATGACCCATGGCATGTGACAGGAAATGACTGTGAATATGAAAGCTTTAATATCTATGAAATATGAAAGCTTATTGTTTCTGTTAAGATGATTTCATATGAAAGCATATTGTTTCTGTTAAGATTATTATTCTTCGTATTATTTTTTTTTTGTGTATTTTCTGCAAATCGGATTTCTCAGAATTTATCTGTAGGATCTTCCTGAAATTTTGACCTACCCCCCGCCCCCACAAAAATGGGGTGCGAACCTTGATTAAATATATTTTCAAAACGTTTTACGAATCCGAAATCACCGAACTTTACGAACGAATACATTAGACCTACAATGCTGTAACTTTGTAAATGTTTGACCTATTTTACTAATTCTTTTTTCTTTGAGTATCTTGAGACATTACTTCAAATCTGCAATTTCGGATTTTCGAATTTCGAAACTTCGTCGCTGTGATTTCGAACCGGAAGTTGAGACCAACTTGGCAACTTCTTTAATAGTTGTACGATTTTCATGAAATTTAGTATGTTAGTAGACCTTACTGATGCGACTTGAAAAATGACTTACCAATGCGATTTCAAAAATATGATTAAAAATTTTCTAATTTATCTTCCCTTGGTGAAATTAAGGATCAAAGTTTTCAAAAAAATCGTCGAAATATAGGTCAGAATGATCTAAAAAAAAAATTCGATATAAGACAACACTGCAAGGTGCATAGTGTGTAGAAATGTCGCCAGAGCTTTTAGTATTGGGCTTACGCGTTAGAAAATCCTCTGAGCAAGTAGTAAAGCTTAATTATGGTTACTATTAATGAAAACTAGTGAGAAATATACGTGTTGTCAGTTGTCGCTTAAACCCGTCAGTACTTGTACCGTACGTCAGTATTTCTGTTAATGGTCAGTAATAATCATACGGTGAGTATGTGAGTTAATTGGTTAGTATTCCTTACTTCTGTCAGTATGTAAAAATAACGTGAGTAATTAACCAAACGTGAGTTTATCCAAACATATCACTATTGAGGCACGTGCGGGAGAAATTGACGAAAGCGTGACTAATTAAGAAAACGTCACTATTTGAGCTACCGCTCACTATCCGAGTTTAACCGCCAGTTACCTTTGATGTGCGTCGGTAATTGGACCTAACGTCAGTAGAGCGTGAAATCATTAACTATATAAAATACTGGCGAGTATTGTTACTGTAAGTGATCATAATATTTTTATTACTAACCTGAATATCTCCTCCGATTCGAGAATATTAATAGATAATTAAAATTATTTATTAATATTCTCGAATCGGAGGAGATTTTTTAAACCATAATTGGTGGCAATGAGTAAAGGGACTATTTGTCGGCAATTTCGCTTACCGCCGTAGTTTACAAAAAAAAAAACGCCAAAGATAGTTAGATAGATCGATCTCTAAATACAGTGATTAGAGTTAGGATGAGACAGAGTCCACTTCATATATAAATATGAATTTAAATGCTCAGTGGCGAGGTTTGATTCGCCACATTATCTGTACCCGTTCACGTTCTTACAACGGGGTTCCCATACAGAATACAGCGCAATATATATTACGATTTATATGTATTCTCGTTACATGCGGGTTGGCACATATTTTGGGGTAGGTGGCGCGGTAAGGATTAGTAAATTTGGAATCAGAACTAATGGTTTAAGAAGATCATCAACACAAATCTGTTTTCGGTAATTATTATTGAAACAGATTATGAAAGCAGATAATATTGAACTTTATACACATATATACACACTGAAATTCTGAACACCGAAGAATCGTGTGATTATCTATTTACTTTTGAGAAATAATAGCTATTAAACAATATATATAGCAATGAAACAATATAAATTATAAATAACGATGAAAATAATAATAGCATATAATAAGGTACGATACACAGTGTTAAAATACAATATGATCGTACGTAACAGAAAAATAATAAATTTCATTCAAGTAATTCGAAATTATGAGCAAAGAAGATTCTATTCATAATTTAGAAATTGTTTTATTTAGCACACGATAAATACAATTGATACATTGCATGCAACGGTGAAATAGTAAAACCATGTTCGACGTTCGATCTTGGGATATTTTTCATGTAGATATCCTGTGCGATTAATTCTTTATTAAAACAAAAGGCTGATAGAAATACTTCTAAAGGAACATTGAAAATCATCCCCTAAAAAACACATTTATAACTACACTATATTACATATTCAAAACTAAGACAATTCTAAACACGGGAAATTTCAAGAAATTGAAAACACAATAGCAAAACTTTTGTTAAAGATTTCCAACAAATTTATAGAGCATTTTTATTTCTGAAAATTTGTCACTTACATATCCAAAATTGTGGTTTGAGTTTTTGTTCAATAGTCACACCGGTAACAAATTGTCTTTTAATAATACAGTTTATCAATAAACATAACAGAAATTTATATAGTTAATGATTTCACGCTCTATTGAGGTGATAAACCTAGCCAATCAACATTCTTAATCTCTTGAGCACTATAACACAAAGGTGCTAATTAAGTGGTGAGATTAACAGAATTTAATCCCATAAAAGATTTAATATACAAGACCTATATTACTAATGTACGGACTATTCTCTTTGGTTCTAAATTCTTACATCGAGCGAAATATTAAACAAACATTAACAAATATATGACATGGCTGTTACGTGATTTAGTGTTAAAATCTAACGATATCTTTAACTTGCTTTTTCTCGAAAATGTCGCAAAGTCACTAGTTTATCCGACCAGAGGAAAGTGTCAAACGGGCGGGGTGAGTGACTCAATGTGAATGAATATATTCACCAAAATATTTTGTGAAATAAACTGTCGGAAATGCAGCCAGGCAGCATTCCAGACACTAGTTGTCGAGATAAATTGAGCTGGTCAGATACTGTTCGTCGCCAAATCAGCAGCTTATCCTAACAAAGAGGGAGGTGTCAAATGATCGGAGTGAGGGTATCAAGTGAATGTATATTCTCGTCGCGTTGGACCTATATTACTAATGTATGGACTATTCTCTTTGGTTCTAAATTCTTACACCGAGCGAAATATTAAACAAATATTAACAAATATATGACATGGTTGGGTTCAGATTCATGCCGTATTTCACTGAACGTAACTGATTTGACATTAGAGTCAAAATGGAAACAATTGAATGTAAATTAGCTCATATACAATCAGTTTACATTATTATATGCATTGCGACCCATTTTGGGTCAATTTCTAGGTCCTCAATATATTTATAGTGATGGTCCGATATGACACCTATCAGTTTTACTTATATCAGATATTGACAGCAACATATAATATCGGCTGATACATATAATTACCGACAGTGGTGGATATAAAACTATTACACATTGAAATGTCTCGGATGGCATAATAATCCTTGTAGATGAATGTCACTGTTAGTCAGGAAACGAATGGTACTATTTTACCTCGGTTATAAGCACAAACGCCGCGTTTTTGAAGAATAAAATTGTGTCACGCTTCCTACGCAATCACAAATACACTCCATCTATCTTGTCAAGCGGACGTTAATTGTTTGCTGTATCATTAAATAAAGTCGAGATTATAATATAGTAACTAGTGTTGATTACGATGTAATTCCTAAAATGATTAGCACCTGGATGTCTATAATAGGTGTCTGAACTGAAAGGTTCACGCGGCAATGAATGAAAGATCAAAGCGAAGAGCAATCACGTGACATTCTTTCGTCATTTCTAGAACTATAAACCATCTAATGGGAACTTATTTGTTTGTAATATTATTAATAAATAAAGTATGATCTATATCATAAATTATTATTTGTTGATACATATTATGTCTAAATTCGTAAATTAGCCTAGCATAACAAAAGAAATCACTAAATTATTTCTAAATTTTCACTGGCATCTAGAAGCTGGAATGTCAATCTTGTGACATCAAAGGGATATCCTCCCTTTCATCTTTCATGCTACTCACACGTAAACCATGCGGTATATTTTCCCGCCTTTTCCAATACTTCTATTCATTATGATTACGTATCCAGACAATACAAGCAGTGATCTAGATAAAACTAACGTGAAGTAGTAAGATTTGGAACTATTTCACGATAAGCGACAACACAAGATGTGCGATGCCTCATACCAGCCCGGTATGCACACGATTCTTCAGTGCTAAGAATTTCAGCTTGTATGCGTATGTTTGAAATTCATTATTTCTGTCATCTGCTATCATGTTATCTGTTTCAATAAAATTAGTGAAAACAGATTTGTGTTGGTGATCTTTTTTAACCATTAGTTGTGATTCCAATTTAAACCATACAGATATTAAAGCGCCGCACGTCCCAAAACAAGTGCTAATCCGCATTACCGAGAATAAATATAAATTGTAAATGAAATAACACTATACACATTGCCCTGTATTCTGGAAACTACACATTGCCCCGTATTCTGCAAACTACACATTGCCCCGTATTCTGCAAACCCCGTATTCTGCAAACTACACATTGCCCCGTATTCTGCAAACTACGGCGGTTATGGAAATCGCCGAAAAATACACCCGTTAATGTTTAAAACAGTATTCTGCAAACTACGGCGGTAACCGAAAAATACCCATGTTCACTACCATCCATTATTGTTAAAAAATAAAACATTTTCTGATTCGAGAATAATGATAAATAATTAATATTTTATTCAGAAGGTAGCGACAACTTATCGGGAAGTTAAATTACCTATAGTAACAATACTCACCAGAAATGTATATAGTTAACGATTTCACGCTCTACTGGCGCCGTGTCCAATTACTAACGCACATCAAAGGTAACTGGTGGTTATACTCAGATAGTGAGCGGTAGCTCAAATAGTGACGTTTTGTTAATTAGTCACACTTTCGTCAATTTCTCCCGCGCGTGCCTCAATAGTGATATGTTTAGATAAACTCACGTTTATTTAATTACTCACGTATTTTTTTACATACTGACAGAAGTAAGGAATACTAATCAATTAACTCACATACTCACCGTATGATTATTACTGACCATTAACAGAAATACTGACGTACGGTACAAGTACTGACGGGTTTAAGCGACAACTGACAACACGTATATTTCTCACTAGTTTTCATTAATAGTAACCATAATTAAGCTTTACTACTTGCTCAGAGGATTTTCTAACGCAGAAGCCCAATACTAAAAGCTCTGACGACATTTCTACACACTATGCATGTTACCGTGCAAGTAATTACTGATTCGTACACAAAATATGGAGTTTGTCAATCGAACCGGAAGTGCCACCATCTTGAAACGTGAAAAATCAATAGAACTTTTGCGATATTGTACTTACAGACACGGAAGTTATATTTTCTGAATCCTTGAAGGAATGCCTAAAAAACATTCAGAGCAGAATTTTGATTTAGGTCAACTGATGGTCGCCATTTTGAAGTAAAGACCCCTACGCACGAGGGATGTTTTTAGATAAAATTAAAAGCCATATGTTAGTCCCAAAATGACCTAGTTTGTGTTGAGTGGATATTAAACCCCATTTCTCTCTCTCTCTATTAAAGGTACCGTGCAAATTAAACTGTTAAAATAAAAAATTTCGCCCGGTTGAAATGTTTCTCGCTGTAGGTCAGCAATTTGCCGATTTTGGTTAGCACGTGCGCGCTGTATCGTAACGTCTGTCATTGAGTCAACTGGCGTTGTTCCGATTTCTCGGTTGTACGTGACAAGGAGTATGGTCGCATGTCCAACCTCGTAGGCCGTAACGCGGCTGCCCGGATACAATTTCCCCCATTGCACACTTTATGGCATATGCACGTCTTCATTAGCCCATTTTAGGAGCAGAACAGAAGGACGTTAAACCCAATTCAATTTCATTTCATTTTCTCTATTTTATTTATTTATTATAGTGGATAAATATTTTCCTGGTTCTAGCAATTATTTAATTTCTGCATTGAAATCTTGCTTTGAACAGTTTTTTTTTATTGCAGAGTGCCATTCTTGTATATTGCAGTCTTTGTTTAAAACATGCTTAAAACATATTGGAAACCATAATTATATAACATATCCCTAATATTATATTTTGGTAGTCCGATTACAGCTATACGGAGGCAGACTACCATTAAATTTCACCATCTCGGTACCCACAAATTGTAGTTCGTCTATTTATAGCAGTTCTCTCTCTGTCTCTTTTCTTCCTTTTTGCATGCCCATTTTTGTTGATTTTTTGGTCTAGAATGGACTAAGAGGGTTTGAATTAATATTTTCTGCCAGGTTTTGGTAAATATTCATGATTTTGAGGCAGAAGGATAATGGCGTTATGAGGTTGGCTACTGTGATATGTACGGCAACTAGATACATGTTTTGAGTATGCTTCTTCAACTTCGTGTATCTCAAAATTTTGGTGGTCAACCTCATAAAAATTTTAGTGCAAAGACATGGCCATTTGTTCCTCTGTCTGTAGTGAAAAGCATTTCGCCCAACGAAAATTTGGGGAAAAGTTGGAGGTGGGCAAAGAGTCCAGGATTAACATTGAAGTCAATGGGGAAATTAATGGTGGTCTACCTCCTGTATGTAAACAAACTTGACAAATTTGTGAGGGGAATTTTTGATTTTAGTCCAAATTTTGTGATTTTCAGTGTTTATTTGCTTTTCAAAATTAGTGAAAAACATTTTAATGTGTAATTTTGACTTTTTCTGCATCATAAAGGTTAGATGGGAAGAAAGTACAATAATTTTACTCAATTTGGTCTAAAAATCATGATAATTTGTCTGAAATTCTTCAGATTACCCCCACTATTGCTGTCAAAATTGTAATTATTCATCTGTTTTAAAATGAAACAAAATGTCTTGCATGTCTTTATTTCCATTGTTAAATAACTTGGAAAGGAGCAATGTGTTTGTCAGATATTGAAAAAGTATCTATTTGTTTGTTAGAAATGTGATAGAGTAAATTATACCTCTACATGCACACACAACATTAAGTATCAAATATCATGCATTTAAAGTTTTTATATATTTTATTATTATTACACATTTCTAATAAACGTTAAGCAACCCTTAATCTTGATAGATTAGTTGAAAATTAATCTAATTGTTTTAATTACCAAAACGTCTAGGGATATAAAGCTTAAGCTCATTTAGTATTCTTATAATTAAATCTATTGTGCTAATTGTTTAATGAGTTAATCTTAGAATGCTCTAAATCAGACCTGGTTACCAACATGTATATAAACTCAAGCAGAGTGCAGCATAGATATTCACTCTAGAAATAAACATACATGTTGAATAACCTCATCTGATTTAGAGACTAATTTACTTATAGGTAAGATACGTTATATTTAGATTTATATACACATTTTATAGTTCTTGTTTTATAATTTCATTTCTTTAAATATTGCATATA
The DNA here is from genome assembly GCA_948474765.1 of Patella depressa. Lineage (NCBI taxonomy): Eukaryota > Metazoa > Mollusca > Gastropoda > Patellidae > Patella > Patella depressa. The sequence goes on along the minus strand of OX419717.1, from coordinate 26,147,069 downwards.
TGTACATGTAAAAGTTTAGAATAACGCGTATAGAAATACTCACCTAATTAACGCATAATTCATTTTATTAATAATTTATTCTATATCCAATATTTGTTTTTACTAATATATATATATATAGATAGAGATTCACTCCAGAAATAAACATACATGTTGAATAACCTCATCTGATTTAGAGACTAATTTACTTATAGGATAATTGAGAATGAAACAGCTAAGCGAGTAAGCAACCACCCCCAACCTATACCTATTGTAGTAGAATCTTGTATACAAGATTCCCTCAATATAGAACGCAATAAGGCGGCCCGTTATCAGAAATTTAAAAATTTGAAATTTTGTCTAATTATGTACTGTTGAGGCATGTTAGAATTTTCAAAACATGAGTGAACTGCATTTTGCTTGGGTGTGCCTCAGACTTAACACAATTTCAATCTTTTAAAACCTGCAATTTTTGCATTTCCCTTCTTGAGAAAGTAAAATATATGTGTCTGCAGGGAAATTTCTCTGTCTTCATTTCATTTAGACTGGATCAACCTCCCCACCCCACCCATTTTCTTGAACATGATATTTGGATATTCAATTGAAAATATATTGACTCTGAATTAAAAGTAATTGGATTTTGTGCTTGAATTGTAGCCGAGCATTTTATTTTGCACAAACAAATAGTTACATAAATTTCTCTGTCTTCATTTCATTTAGACTGGATCAACCTCCCCACCCCACCCATTTTCTTGAACATGAAATTTGGATATTCAGTTGAAAATATATTGACTCTGAATTAACAGTAATTGGATTTTGTGCTTGAATTGTAGCCGAGCATTTTATTTTGCACAAACAAATAGTTACATAAAAGATTCCATGAATTTTTAAGACTTTTTGTTTATGGCCAAACATGTTATTCTGTGACATTTTCCCCAAATGAGTCCACACCCCAAAATGGATATGTTGTAGATGTGTCTTTTGCAGCTTAATGTTTGACATTTTTGATGTAAATCTATTATTTGTGGTGATCTTTTAAAATGTGGCACTTACAGAGCAATGAAATATTAATTAATAGCCTTTTCATACTCCTTTCATGCAATGAATTAGTCATAACTCCCTTTTTCCACCTCATTTTGTCAGGAAATTGATGTAAAGATTAAAGCAACTTGCTTCCACAAAATATTGACACTATGTAATTCCAAGGATACCTCTGATTGTTAAAGTGTTTTAAATACTGAAATATTCCCATTTTTAAAAAAAAAAATAGTGCTTTGTGACCCTTTTGTTAGAGTGGCTGGTTGTGCAACTAAATACAACATTTATTTTACATTTATCAACCCATATTTTAATAAATGATCCATATTTCTTACAAGTACCTGTATTTATATGTATGTATACAAGCCAGGGATAGAAAAATGTGGCTTTTAGCCATATTCCATCAACAGTATTTCTTATGTGGACACAGGTTGGATTTGCTATCACAGCAACATTTTCATGGGGTGGGCTTACAAGTTTCATTATAGTTCCTTACAGTTACCCTCAATGCAACCAATTTGCAGCTTGTCTTCTTGTATACTGGCCAAGGTTTCTAGAAATAAATGCCTTTCACCTCAGAGTTTCCAAGAAATAGAGAAATATTGGCATTTTGAGACATACAAAGTGTCAAAAAAATGGGACAATTTGTAACAAAAGGCAAAATAAAGTCAATTTTTGAAAAATATCTCAATATTTTGAATATTTTTAAGGAGACTTGTTTGAAACTCTTTAAATCTTTTTGCAAAACTCACATTTTGGCAAAATTAAGGAAGAATCTTCAATTCTAGAACAAAAGGCCCATGGACCTGGGTCCGTATTCAAAGGATATCTTAAGTCTAAGATAGTCACTTAACTACTAGCTTTCACTTAAATATACGTAACTTCCTGTGAGTTAAGGGCAAGTGGTATTCAAAGGCACTGTTGAGTATCAAATTTTCCCTTAAAGTTAATTTATAAGCTGCCTTAACTTTTAAGTGTTAGTCTTTAAGTGGTATTCAAAGGCCAGTTTAAGTGAGAAATATCCACTTAACTTTAAGTGACCTATGGGAGGTACCTTAAAGTTAAGTGAGATTATAATGACTTCTTTTAATGCTGTAGAAGCAGTCCCGTAATGGCGATTTTAAAAGATAGGGAATTCAGATTAAAACAAAGACAATGTCGCCGACCGTAGCTGACCTCATATTTATTTTTTCGTCGTCAACTTTGATGTTGTAGTGCCATAATAGAGTATAAGGTTATTACCACCGATGTAGTGAAGGATATTTTCCCCCGATATTTTATCATGTTATGTTTGTATGTTTCCATGGCTGTCATATAATAAAGTTAAATTCATTTGTTGAGACAAGGCTTTATAGATTTTGGAAATTATTTATACTACCGCTAGAAGCAAGGCATGATCTATTTCTACAACTCATTCCCACATATACATAATTGGTAGTATTTATTTAGGTAAAATATAATGAAGCATGAATATTTCGTACACACAATGTACCGTCAATGCCAGACCTGTCAAAATCTAAAGTGTAGGTACTTACACAATATCTATGAATTTCTCAAATGATAGATTTACAAACAACACTGTATAATTTGTCCAGTCGAACTTAGAAGACAAGGGTCATTGTGTATTGCTAATAATATTATGCTGTTTTCTATTCGCGTTATATTGTTAAAAAATTAAAGCTTACAATATCCATCATTATACTCCCACTATTTATTGTAGTCTATTTGAATGAGTTTTTTTTTTTTTTTTTTAAAAGTCTATGAAAACAGCTGTTCCGGCAAAGGATGCACGCTATCATAATTTATCCTAAATTATAATCATACTATTTTCATGTGTTACAATATAATATTTCGACAAACATTTTCCTGGTGACGTAAACTAAGAATTTAATAGAATACATCGATGCTCTTAAGGGGGCATAACTAGCTGGCAATGTCAGAAATTCGTGATTTTTGGCAGTGGAGGGTATTCCATAAATAAAAAAGTTCATGCTTTTTGGCGTATGTGAGTATTCCATAATTTAAGTGTGCAGTTAAGTTTCCACATAGCCAAGTATGTGTAAAATACAACCTTTGAATACCGATTAAAGGTAAGACACTTGGTTAAGTGAAAAAATTAAGTATTTTTACTTAACTTTTAGAAAACCTTTGAATACGGACCCTGATCTGCAACCCAGCATACAAAACAGTACATAAATTTAAAGGGTCACCATTTCTTCTGCAATTAATTTTTTTGATTCTGTATTATAATACTTTTGAAAAAATAAATGTGAAGCTATAAAGAAAAGAATTTTGATGATATATGAACTTTTAAAAACATATAGGAGGCAGACCACCATTAAATTTCACCATCTCGGTACCCACAAATTGTAGTTCGTCTATTTATAGCAGTTGTCTCTCTGTCTCTTTTCTCCCCTTTTGCATGCCCATTTTTGTTGATTTTTTGGTCTAGAATGGACTAAGAGGGTTTGAATTAATATTTTCTGCCAGATTTTGGTAAATATTCATGATTTTGAGGCAGAAGGATAACGGGGTTATGAGGTTGGCTACGGTGATATGTACGGCAACTAGATACATGTTTTGAGTAGGCTTCTTCAACTTCGTGTATCTCAAACCTCATAAAAATTTTAGTTCAAAGAAATGGCCATTTGTTCCTCTGTCTGTAGTGAAAAGCATTTCGCCCAACGAAAATTTGGGGAAAAGTTGGAGGTGGGCAAAGAGTCCAGAATTAACATTGAAGTCAATGGGGAAATTAATGATGGTCTGCCTCCATACAAGTTTCAGTTATTTCCCTTTAGTTTACAGATTATTTTTTTACCCGGGTGCAATGTTATCTCGTCAGTCACAGCGAGAAGGCTTTTGAGGTTGTTGCCCCAAAACTGTGGAATAAACTTCCATATACCATCGGGCCATGTACTTCTCTGTGTTGTTCATTAAAATTTTTATGTCTGTAATCCAAGTTTCAATATTCAGCTTTGAAAGTTACTTTTAATAGGTTTGAATGAAATGTATAATTGTGTATCATTCACATATAGATGAAATAAGAATTTATGATGTCTTACTATGAGATCAAGTGGTTTAGTGTATAAGCTAAACAAGATCAGATGGACCATTGGGATACACCGGAAGCCATCACAGAAGCCCTAGAAGTTAAGGTCTAGGAAAAAGATACAATTTTCTGGAAAAATCTTGATTTCGTCAATTTTCAAACCTCTCTATAAAACACTGGATTCACTTCTGTTGCTTTATAAATATTATTTCTGCCTTGTTCACATTCTAATTAACCAGGAAACAACATTTATTTTCAAGTTAAACTTATTTCCTAGAAAATAAAAAAAAATTAAAAAATGCCAAGAGTCACATTTTGTTCGAACTTTGATCGACGGTAGCACCATCTAAAAAGATTTTGTATTCTTTTATTAATTTTTTTTTCATTTTTATACGCCCACATTGAAATGTGGTCTTATATTGTCATCGCCCCCGTCCGTCTGTCGGTCCGGCGTCCACAATTGCTTGTGGGCGCTCTAGAGGCCAAAGTTAATATCCGATTAGCTTTAAATTTATACACAGTGTTTAAGGTCATGAGACGAAGAAGCCTATTGTTTTTCAGCGATTTCCGATAATAACTACCAGAGTTATGGCCCTTGATCACTTCAAATCTTGTGGGCACTCTAGAGGCCAAAGTTAATATCCGATTGACTTTAAATTTATACACAGTGTTTAAGGTCATGAGACAAAGAATCCTATTGTTTTTCAGCGATTTCCGATAATAACTACCAGAGTTATGGCCTTTGATCACTTCAAAAAATCTTGTTGACGTTCTATAGAGGCCAAAGTTAATATCCGATTGACTTTAAATTTATACACAGGGTTTAAGATCATAATACGAAACAGCCTATGAATTTTCAGCGATTCCCGATAATTACTGCCAGAGTTATGGCCCTTGATCACTTCAAAAAATCTTGTGGATGCTCTAAAAGCCAAAGTTAATATCCGATTTACTTTAGATTTATACACAGTGTTTAAGGCCATAAGACGAAGAAGCCTATTGAGTTATGGCCCTTGATCGCTTCAAAAAATCTTGGGGACACTATAGAGGCCAAAGTTAATATCCGATTGACTTTAAATTTATACACAGTGTTTAAGGTCATAAGATGAAGAAGCCTATTGATTTTCAGCGATTTCTGATAATTAGTGCCAGACTTATGACCCTTGATCACTTCAAAACATCTTGATTTCGCTGTAGAGGCCAAAGTTAATATCCGATTGACTTTAAATTTATACACAGTGTTTAAGGTCATGAGACAAAGAAGCCTAAGCCTATTGATTTTCAGCGATTTCTGGTAATTAGTGCCAGAGTTGTGGCCTTTATTCACCTCAAAATATCTTGTGGACGCTCTAGAGGCCAAAGTTAATATCCGACTGACCTTTAATTTATACACAGTGTTTAATGTCAAGAGACTAAGAAGCCTCTTGATTTTCAGCGTTTTCATATAATTAGTGCCAGAGTTGTGGCCCTTGATCACTTCAAAAAATCTTGTGGAAGCTCTAGAGGCCAAAGTTAATATCCGATTGACTTTAAATTTATACACAGTGTTTACAGTCATGAGACAAAGAGGTATATTCATTTTCAGCGATTGCAAATAATTACTTCCAGAGTTATCTCCCTTGATCACTTCAAAAAATCTTGTGAAAGCTCTAGAGGCCAAGGTCCGATTGACTTCAAATTTATACATAGTGTTTACAGTCATGAGACGAAGATGTCTATTGATTTTCAGTGATTTTCAATAATTACTGCCAGAGTTATGGCCCTTGATCACTTCAAAAAATCCTGTGGAAGCTCTAGAGGCCAAAGTTAATATCTGATTGACTTTAAATTTACACACAGTGTTCAAGGTCATGAGACGAAGAAGCCTATTCATTTTCAGCGATTTCAAATAATTACTGCCAGAGTTATCTCCCTTGATAACTTCAAAAAATCTTGTGAGGCTTTAGAGGCCAAACTTATCATCCGATTGACTTCAGATTGATACATATAGAGTTTAAGGTGTTGAAACGAACAAGTATTTTGATTTTCAATGAATTTTGATAACTGAACAGCTAAATCCATGATATTAAATGTTTCGTATACTAATTGTTAGCGTGGGGCAAAACTTTATAAAAAACAAACAAATTCTAATGATTTTTTGATAATTACATAATGAGTTGTTACTCTTAATCAGATTTTATGATATTACAAATGTTTCATTACCAAAAAGATAGGCTGGCACTGCCAGGCAGGATACGCCCACATTTTTGGGAGATGGATAGAGAACAAGCAATACCGAAAGTGATTTTTCCTACATCATTAAGTCCTGTATTTCATACTGTATTGGGAGCAGCCATTTTGTTGGTCAGTTCCAGTCTAATATTCATGAAATTCGAAGCCGACAATGATTATGGTGTGACGGTACACAACCTAGAAATGTTACTTTTCGTCAAAATCGGATAAGAATTGTGACCTGTAGAGAGTCCACAACCATGATATACCGTATTTTTACACTATTTGCGTACAAACGGCGACCATTTCGTCCGGCGATTTTGGTACGATTTTCACGAAATTCGAACTCAACCTTCTTTACGGTGCAACAGTAATATAATCAGAGTTTTTTTTTAAATCAGATAATAATTGTTCGAGAGATAGACAGAGAACAAGCAATACCAAAAGTGATGTTTCCTACAATCAAAGGCCATAATTAATTAAGTTACAATTTGATATGCGCAAATATCGAAAAGAATAAAGATCTTTAGGTTATAAACAAGCATTTTAGGTTTCATCAAAATCGAAATAAAATTGTGACCTCTACAGGGTCCACAACTTTGATATACCATATTTTTACACTGTTCGCATACAAACAGCGGCCATTTTTTCTGAGTTCGAATTTCGGGAAAATCGGACAAAAATTGCCATACAAAATGGCCGCCGTTTGTACGCGAATACTGTTAAAAAATGGTATATCAAGGTTGTGGACCCTGCGGAGGTCACAATTTTGAATCGCTTTTGATGAAACTTGAAATTCATGGTTATAACCCAAAGATCTTGCTTCCTTTCGATATTTGCGCATATCGGATCGTAACTTCCTGAATTATGGCCCCTGATTATACGCAAAATCGCCTTTTTTTTAGCTTGGAGGTCAGTTATTATTCGATTTAAAAAACTGTTTGATTATATCACCGTTACACCCTAAGGAAGGTTGAGTTCGAATTTCGGGAAAATCGGACGAAAATTGCCATACAAAATGGCCGCCGTTTGTACGCGAATACTGTTAAAAAATGGTATATCAAGGTTGTGGACCCTGTGGAGGTCACAATTTTGATTAGATTTTGATGAAACTTGAAATTCATGGTTATAACCCAAAGATCTTGCTTCCTTTCGATATTTGCGCATATCGGATCGTAACTTCCTGAATTATGGCCCCTGATTATACGCAAAATCGCCTTTTTTTTAGCTTGGAGGTCACAATTATTATCCGATTTAAAAAAACGTTTGATTATATTACCGTTACACCGTAAGGAAGCTTGAGTCCGAATTTCGGGAAAATCAGACCAAAATTGTCATACAAAATGGCCGCCGTTTGTACACGAATACTGTTAAAAAATGGTATATCAAGGTTGTGGACCCTATAAAGGTCACAATTTTAATTCGATTTTGATGAAACTTGAAATTCATGGTTATAACCCAAAGTTCTTGGTTCTTTTCGATATTTGCGCATATCGGATTGTAACTTCCTGAATTATGGCCCCTGGTTATACGCAAAATCCCCCTTTCTTTAGCTTGTGGTCCCTCTGGAGGTCACAATTATTATCCAATTTAAAAAAAACGTTTGATTATATCACCGTTACACTGTAAGGAAGGTTGAGATTGAATTTCGGGAAAATCGGACCAAAATTGACAGACAAAATGGCTGCCGTTTGTACGCGAATACTGTTAAAAAAATGATATATCATGGTTGTGGACCCTGTATAGGTCACAATTTTAATTCGATTTTGATGAGGAAGGTTGAGTTCTAATTTCGTGAAAATCGTACCAAAATTGCCAGACGAAATGGTCGCCGTTTGTACGCGAATAGTGTAAAAATATGGTATATCATGGGTGTGGACTCTCTACAGGTCACAATTCTTATCCGATTTTGATGAAAAGTCACATTTCTAGGTTGTACCGTCACACCATAATCATTGTCGGTTTCGAATTTCATTAATATCAGACTGGAACTGACCAACTAAATGGCTGCTCCCAATACAGTATGAAATACAGGACTTAAAGATGTAGGAAAAATCACTTTCGGTATTGCTTGTTCTCTGTCCATCTCTCGAAAATGTGGGCGTATCCTGCCTGGCAGTGCCAGCCTATCTTTTTAACAGTATTTGCGTACAAACGGTGGCCATTTTGTATGGCAATTTTGGTCCAATTTTCATGAAATTCAAACTCGACCTTCCTTAGGGTGTAACGGTGATATAATCAAACGTTTTTTTAAATCGGATAATAATTGTGACCTCCAGAGGGACCACAAGCTAAAAAAGGTGATTTTTCGGACAATCAGGGGCCATAATTCAGGAAATTATGTTCAGATAGGCGCAAATATCGAAAGGAACCAAGATCTTGGGGTTATAAACATGCATGTCAAGTTTCATCAAAGTCGGTTCAAAATTGTGACCTCTATAGGGTCCACAAGCTAAAAACGTGATTTTTCGTACAATCAGGGGCCATAATCCATGAAGTTTTGATCCGATACATGCCAATATCGAAAGCAGCCGAGATCTTTTGGGGATAAACCTATATTTCAAGTTTCATCAAAATCAGATAAGAATTGTGACCTGTAAAGAGTCCACAAACAAATTGTGGACGGACGTCCAGACGGACAGGGGCAACGACACTATACGTCCACATAAAAATGTGGGCGTATAAAAAGTAAAAATATGCGACAAACCTTGTTGACTGCCCGGACGATTTAGCTGCTGTGGGCCTATGTTTTGTTGCCTGGCAACCTATCTTTTTCTCATCAATTCCCACATAAATTTTGGGTAGCCCCTTAACTTTTCAAAATTTTGCAAAATAAGGACCACCCTATTGTACGGTTACAGAGAAATAGGCAATCTTCTATAAGTCACTTTTCAAGGTTTATAGTTTTTATTACCGGAAGTAATGCCATATTTGCGAAAACCGTATTTTTAATCTTCAAAACTAATATTTTTTTAAAGTGTGTTATATTTATTATTTGTTTAATGTTATAATGTTTGATTCTAATGGTCATTTATAATGATGGATCAATACAATCACAAAATTGCTTCTAGCATATTCCATTGTGGAGAAATAACCAATTTTCTCAGGATCACTTTTTAAGTTTTTTTACCTTTTTAATTTCAGTTTATGGGTTCTAGGTTTATTATTTATTGCTTGATACATATAAAACAAAGGTTGTATATTTCATCTTGCGAATTCTCAACTTATTTGCTGCCGATGAAAATTTCTTTTGGCACGGGAAGTGAAGTAATAAAGCCAGATTTTATAATTTTGACTGGTCTTTTCGCAAGCAAATATTACTTTTACAAATCTGATAGAGGGTGTCACTGAATCAAAACAACTACAGTATCGTTCGGATGTTTTATCAATAGATTTAACAAATTGTGGTACTGTTAGATGACATAAGGATTGAACTATCGTATGATACCCAATTCATGTCAATACTATGACCAGGCAGCAAAATATGGCACGCTGAAAATCAAGTATTTTCTGATTTGGAGCTTTTTTGGACGCTTGTATTTCGAAAACTGCTCAAGCGATTTCTCTGAAACTTTTTCTATCGAGAGACCCTTCGGTACGAAACATTCCATTGCAACTATGAAATATCGGGTATAGGTGAAAAAACAGATTGAAAATCGAAAAATCGTGAAATTTTAGAAATGCTTTACTTTTTTTTTATTTTAAGAGATTTGCAAAAAAAGGTTATATATTCAGATAGCTGACCTAATTGGCATTCTAACGATGTATAATATGTATGTTGTTATTGAAATTTACATTTCAATATTTTTACATTTTTGCATTTTTGGCAGGGACACTTTATCTGATCAGATAATGTAATATATCATTACAGAGCCTTGCGGCTATATAACTCTTTAAATTGGTTATCAAATTTTTCCCGGCAATAATCTCCATACCGGAAGTATTTAAAAAATGAAAAAAAAGTAAAAAAAATGGCGATCTTGCAAAAAACTTGATTTCTTTGTTAGATATTAGAGGACCAAAAGAACTAAAGTACCGTTGGATAGACCCATAAATATCATGTGAGATCTAAATGATACGAATTCAATTGTTAAGAAATAATTATGGTACGCCAAAAATCAAGTATTTTCCGTTTTGGAGCATTCTGAGACGCCTTTTTCTTGAATACAACACCTGCGATTTTTCTTAAACTTATTTTACTCAGAGTCCTATCGGTGGTGTAGAATGTGCATCCAAAAATAAAAGCATTGCAATAATATAGGTGGTCCAAAAATGGCCTCAATCTGTGAAAAAAGTTGAAAAATGATTAAATTACTGAAAACTTAAAGTGCCAATCCCGATAACTTTTTGGAGAATAAAACTGCTTAATTTTGTGTTAAAATCCTTTAAAATCCATAACCTAAGGCCCACCTACTAACCCGATATTTGTGATACGCTTGTAAATAGAGAGGTTCCGCAACCACTACGAACTACGAAGTGTTTATGTGCTGACGTCATCACTTTGTGTGATGTCATTGACATAAGCGGCCTTCGGTTCGTCCATTTTCTACGAAGAAATCGAGAAAAGTTCGTGGTTAAAAAACGAAGTACGATATCATGATTTTCTCGTTGATTTTTGGATGAAATTTGTATTTGTTTGCGATTTTATAGTAAGATTGAACATTTACAATTCAGTAGGAGGTTTATCAGCGTCAAAGTGGTCGGTTAGCGGTTTGATTTAGGGCAAATTTTCGCTCTGTGAAATTTGTTTTTTTCGGCAGTCGGCGATAAGAAACACAATACAATGAACTTCTTGAGGACTAAAATTTGATTTGATTTAATACTTTTTATTTAACAAAACTGTGGAACTAAAGATCATACTTCGGACTTCGTATTTTTGCGGAAACGGAGATTTGTCAAAAACGAAGTACGAAGTATGAAGCTGTGTTCGTAGTACGTAGTTCGTACTTCGTACTGGTTGCGGAACCTCTCTAATAACTTAAACCTGACAGTCTTCATCTGGAAATGGAGAACATTTTATTATACAGTATCTGGATAAAACCAGATTTTTTTCTATAAAAATAATATACAAGTGAAATTTACCTTTTCTTATCAAGTACAGGGCATTGGTCATTCACCGTATAGACCTCTCAAGAAACATTAATCGATTATCAGGTCACCCAATGAAAAAATTGACCCGAAATCTTAAAAGGGTTACGTGTCCGGATAAGCAGTGTTGACGTTCACGTCCAAACGACTCAATATTTTGAGCTGAAATTTTGAGAAAAGGTAAATACACCATGCCACTATATTTTGGTCCATAAATTTCATAAATACTCGGACTTTAATTTTTGAGACTCTGTTCTTATCGGGATTGTCCCTTTAATGATCTTAAGTGATTATGTAGAATTCATATATCCTGATGAGCTCGAAATTAAAAACACCACTAACAGTGACATTTTTTCAAAAAACCTTTTTATTTATAAATATGTTTTGATGGTATTTTACCCCAGTATTTTGCGTTAGCCGCCATAGGCTAATTTATTTATTCGTACCTAGATAAATATATTATTGATGGATTTGTATAAAACAAAGTGCATATGCTCCGTGGTCTCAATTGCATTTTTTTTTTTTGCCGTTGAATGTTTCTAAACCCTCTCTCTCTCTCTCTCCAATACATTAGTATGGTTTTACGTAACACTACTCATGACATCTCAGGAAATTCAAAATTTATTCGACAGCTAATCGCACATTCAAATCCAACTTTAAATTATCCATTTTACCATGTTAAAGTTTCCTGCTTTAAACGCATACTTTTAACTTATTCTCCTTTATATTTCTTTACCAAAACGACACGAATAATCCAGAAGCAGTTATATATTGCAATGCACCCTGTTTCAATTTAAACCATTTATTTAAAACTTAATACCAACCCACACAAAGGGCCATTCAGTTATAAATTTTCCTTTGGCATTTTCCTTTGTAACCCTAAACCTAAACGTGATTTTACACCTATTCATATCTTAACCTTACTCGGTTAAACGGCCCGTATTCTCGAAAGTGGATTAGTGCTAATCATAGATTTAATCTCTGACTTTTCGACCAGCCATATTCTGAAAGGCTGATTAAATTTTAAGCTAAGATTTTTATAAACTTTGATTAGCCTAATCATTGAGTTAATCATTGTTCGAGAATACCATAAAATGTGGTATTCTCGAACGTTGACTTGTACTTAATCATTGACTAAATCACCCCAATATTTAGTCATCTAAGGGGGGTAGTTTAAGGAAAGATTAAGTGCATGCATATGCAATTATACTGTATTGAATATTATAGAAATTATTATTTTTCATTGAATTCAGACACATTGCACTTATATTTCGCCTAAAAAGTAACAAATTTACATTCATCGCAAATTTTGTTGAAAAAGTTTTTTTTATATATTATATATATTAAACATTCTCTATAATATAAAATATAATTATGTGCACTTTAGTCAAAATGAATAAAATACAAAATACAAATAATTTTTTAGATGTGTCAAAGAATCTTTTAACAAAAGGAATTGTAAAGAGCGGAACAAATCAACCTCTTGGCACAAAAGGGAACCCACAGCAGCTAAATCGTCCGGGCAGTCGACAAGGGTTGTCAATTTTTTTCTTTTGTCAGTAATGAAAACATTTACGAATCTAAAATCTGAGTACGATTAACAACCTATTAAGTAATTATCAGAAATCAATAGAATTTGTTTGGTTTCTAGTTCTGCCCTCGGCGAACATTTACTATACAAAACGTAATAGGCCTCCTCCTCTCAGTTAAATACTGTGTATAAATTTCAAGTCAATCAGATATTAACCTTAGAGCATCTTGAAGGTTTTTCAAAGTGATCAGCCTGTCCAACCTCGTGGGTTTTCTCCGGGACCTCCGGTTTCCCCCCACAGCTAAAGACCCTACGAATTATTGAAATAGAAAAATAAACCATATATATGTTAGTTTGTGTCGAGTGGATGTTAAACCCCATTTCTCTCTCTCAAAGTAGTCAAGGGCCATAACTCTGAAAATCAATAGGCTTACTCATCTCAAGACCTTAGACATTGTGTATAAAACTAAAGTCAATCGGATACCAACTTTAGCCTCTACAGTGCTCATGAGATTTTTCAAAGTGATCAAGGGCCATAACGCTGGTAGTAATTATCGGAAATCGTTGGAAATCGGATACTTTCTCATGACCCTAAACACTGTATATAAATCCGATACAGACTTTAACCCCTAGCGCGTACCACAAGATTTTTCAAAGTGATCAAGGGCACTAACACTGGCAGTAATTATCATCGGATATCGCTGGAAATCAATAGGAATCTTCCTCTCATAACTTTCCACACTGTGTATAAAATTAAAGTCAATCAGATATTAACTTTAGTCTCTACAGAGTCCACAAAAATTTTCAAAGTGATCAAGGGCCATAATTATCGTAAATCGTTGGAAATCAACAGGATTCTTCATCCCCGGACCTTAACCATTGTGTATAAATCTTAAGTCAATCAAATACCAACTGTAGCCTCTACTGCGTCCATAAGATTTTCAAAAGTGATCAAGGGCAATAATGCTGACAGTATTATCGACAATCGTTAAAAATCAATAGGATTCCTCATCTCGTGGTCCTAAACACTGTGTATAAATCTAAAATCAATCGGATATAAACTTTAACCTCTAGGTTGTCCACACGATTTTTCAAAGTGATCAAGGGCAATAACTCTATTAGTAAATATCAGCAATCAATAGACCCCTCAGTCTCATGGACTTAAACACTGTGTAAATTTAGAGTCAATCGGATATAAACTTTGGCCTCTAGAGCGTCCAAAAGATTTTTCAAAGTGATCAAGGGCCATAACTCGGGAGGTAATTATCGGAAATTGTTGAAAATCAATAAGCTTTTGTGTCGCATGACCTTAAAAAATGTGTATGAATTTCATGCCTTCTACCGAATACACGAAAGAATCAATAGAAATATTGAAGCATAGTATACAAACGTTTCTTTTCATTTAGCATAATCTTTATGATTTCTTTTTCAAGGTGTCCACAAAGGCTTTCTTTTTGTCAATAAAAAAGAATTTGTTACAGTCTTAATTTTAGCTGTTCAAGCAATGTTTCATGTTTTCGATGTAAGAGATTTAAGAAACGAAATACAGTCGTGATCTTTGAAACGTGAAGAATCTAAATCAACATTTCACATTTTTGTACGATAATTAATGTTGCTAAATGAGATTTTATAGGTTTGGCACTCAGTTCAACAGTTGTATATAAAAAAATGCATATTTCTTGTGTCTTTCGGTCAAACAACTCGTAAAACTTTGTTATAAATAATAAAACATTGTAATGTTCCAAATTGGCCTATATACGAAAACAAAACCCATCAAAATCCCACTACAATTTGGAAAAGTGTAGTATTAAAAGTGGATAAATAAATAAAGAATACACATACATGTATAGCAGGTTGTTACAAAATAGACAAATAGTGATAATTTCGTATTTTAATAGAAAAGAGGGGGCATAAAATTAATCTGTTCCTCTGCAGTGCTTCTGTTGCATCAGGAGAACAAATGTGACTTTGATATCAGCAACAGAAATTCATATTTCGAATACTAAAAGACAGTCACGGTGGAGTCGTTTGGGCCGCACGTAAAATAACCCTTGACAGTTAAAATTTTGTATAACTGAGCCGTGGTGCCGGTCCCCAGGCAAAATTGCCCTCATAGCATACTCTATGGCATAGGTCTGTCTCCTTTAGCTCAGCTGGAGCTCAACGGTAACTTTCGTTTCATTTCATTTCGAATACTAAATATATGTGAACTCTATTTTACTTGACTTTCTTTTTCACACATTTTATATCTTTCCTGCCCACCCATATGAGCCCCTTTGATTTTTCGGACCCTAACCACGGACTCTAGGATGGGAAAAACTGTTCTAAATCATGTACTTTCTAATCTACTTCCTGTAATTGGGCCCCTTTATCAATGATAAAAGCCTTTTTAATCACTGATTATATTTAATCATTGATTAAAGGTTTAATTATAATCAAAGTTTAAACCTTGAATTTTAATCGTTGATTAGAAAAATTTATAGTCAAAGATTAGCTAATCTGACTTTTGAGACTACCAAACTTAGTCAACCACTAATCTCTAACTAGCTAGTTACAGATTAGACCTAATCACAGATTATTTTAAACATTGTTCGAAAATACGGGCCTATTTTACATTACCACTTTTAGGATTCTTATTTATTCCTACGTTTATAGAAAATTACCCATGTTTAAACCTAACTCTTACTTACTTAACAATGTATCGTATTTACGATGTAGCACAATGCAGTTCCATGAGTCACTGGCTAGATGTGGAAATCCTCCCAAACCCCACTTCCAACGTGTGACGTATGCCCTCTGCATTGCGACATATTAGAATAGCCTTGTGATCGTCCATTTTTTAAACTTCGCTGCTTTAACTTATTTCCTTAAAGTTACATTATGGGAGATAAGATAAAGAGATGGCAGTTCTCACTATAATAGTTAAAAACTAGATAGTGTAAAGGTAATTTGCTGAAAATTTCAGTCGTATTGATCCACTATTAGCCGAGAAAAAAGCATTTTAAATATTCACATAGCCTCGGTCATCATTACTCAAATCATTAATATAAACAGCATAGTCTCGATTATCCACTTGATTGATTTAATTATCAACGGCCATTAAGCGGCATATAGGATTTTAATCTGCCAATATCAAAGGCTAGCCTTGACATCAAGAGTTTATTATGGTCTGGATATCTTAATTAATGTCTAATTGATTATTTAGATAACATTTCAGGCCTAAAGAAAGACCTGTAATAAGCAGATTTTGCTCTTGCATAATGCTATTTTAACTTAATTAGCCTTAACTAAATTATTTTACTACTAGTGTAACATTCTTTGTAAAACTTTATATTTATCAAAGTCCTTAACCTTTAAAATTTTTAAAATTATCCCTTGGTCTTTTTGGCTTTCCATTGTAAGTTACTAGAAAATATGCACCTACCTAAAAACGACTTGAAACTTCTTCTTCCAAGGATTTCCTCCCGGGGTTGCAATTGGACGTCAGTGGTTCCATGACTGCTATCTTTATTGTTGGCCCATGATCATTATGAAGGACTTCCCGCTATTACGGCGATTCACTCCCAGATTCATAGTTTGTAAGACTATGGTCTTTAAGACCATATTGTGTCTTTGGAAAAATTGTTAAAACAACTATTTTTATAAAGTCAAATTCACATGTACCTACATATTCCTGAAGCAATGGCCCGAGAAATCCCTCTCTGACCATTGCTAGAATAGCGTCTGTTTCTTGAACTTATGCGGGAGTGTGTCTATTCTTTCCGTTCAATGAAAGCTATCACTTATAAGTACAGCAACATGACAGTCCTTCGTTTAATCTGGGTCTTCCCTAAAACTTTGGACAGTGATTTAAGGTATTAAAAACAGTGAAAGTATGTTCGTTTCCAAACAGTATTGTTTACATTTCATTCGACTTGATAGCCTTGTTTGTCACGCAATTAGTTTTACTGCAGTATTCTGCTATGCACGGGTTAATTAGGCATAATGAAATCGTGAGTCATGACGTAACGTTATGTAAACATATTTGGTCCAATATTGGCAGCTAGTGATTGGTTGGTAGACGGACTACTGACAAATCAAAATTTAAAACAACAATATCCACTCATAATAGCAGTGTGAAGTTGGATTACCTCTAATCAAACGCAACACTGCGCGGAGTATGATTGATGTACCTAGTGAACGTGAATTAAAAGCTATACATAAAAAACAAGAGATGTTTTGGTAAAATCATAACCACTGTCAAAATATTCATCAAGTTCTTCCTGTTATTTGACCTATGGTTGGAAGACCACATAAGGAGTATCACCTGATTTTAGTGGTGGGAAATATAAGGCTTTATTCCGTATTTGGAATGGAATTTAGGGTCAAAGTTAATCTTGAGCCTGCAGAAACTGGGGGATATAAAATAGGGGGTAGATCGAGATTCGTTAGAAACTCACCCAGATATCCAAGCAGCCATTATCTGTTGAGAACAAGGGACCTACGAAGGCATTCAGTTTGGTAATAAATTTGTTATACCGTTAATGCTGTAGTATTATTTGCGATCACAAGAAGAACACATCAAAGAGGAAGTCCAATATTACAATTCACAGCATCCAAATCTGATATCTGTAACACTACAGATAACAGAATATCGGCATAGTTGATAGACCTTTATTGAAAGCATGAAATAGGCATACTTCTAAAGATGCGCCATCCCAAGTCTTTGATACTGACAGTAAAATCTGGCTTATACTTATAAAGCATACAATCAATTAAGAATAATGCTACACAAGCGATGATCATATTTAGTATTGTTTATTTATGAGATTATAGTATCTGTAACTGCACTGCATATTTCCCTTGAATAAATAATATGATTATGTTTAATGAGATCGTGCATTTTATCAAAACGAGCAGAGGCCATTCGTGTCTAGTCCGTAAAGACATATTGAATACATTAGATGTTTTAATAAGTCCGTGCCTTAGAACTTGTGTAGAGTTGAACACGTCAATATCATTAATGATCAAAACCAGCAGTGGTCGGTAAGTTCTATGTGCCTGTATATGTATTTTTATACGCCCACATTGAAATGTGGTCGTATATTGTCGTCGCATCCGTCCGTAGGTCCGGCGTCCACAATTGCTTGTGGACGCTCTACAGGCTAAAGTTAATATCCGATTGACTTTAAATTTATGCACAGTGTTTAAGGTCATGAGAAAAAGAAGCCCTTGATCACTTAAAAAAATCTTGTGGACACTCTAGAGGCCAAAGTTAATATCCGATTGACTTTAAATTTATACACAGTGTTTAAGGTCATGAGACAAAGCAGCCTATTTATTTTCAGTGATTACCGATAATTACTTAATTACTGCCAGAGTTATGGCCCTTGATCAATTCAAAAAAATTTGTTGACGCTCTACAGGCTAAAGTCAATACCCGATTGACTTTAAATTTATACACAGTGTTTAAGGTCATGAGACGAAGAATCCTATTGATTTTTAGCGATTTCCGATAATTACTGCAGTTATGGCCCTTGATCACTTCAAAAAATCTTGTGGACACTCTAGAGGCCAAAGTTAATATCCGATTGACCTTAGATTTAAACACACTGTTTAAGGTCATGAAACAAAGAGGCATATTGATTTTCAGCATTTTCTGATACTTACTGCAAGATTTATGGCCCTTGATCCCTTCAGAAAATCTTGTGGACGCTGTAGAGGCTAAATTTATACACTGTGTATAAATTTATACACTGTGTATCTCCCTTGATCACTTCGGAAAATCTTTTGTAATGCTCTGATAATTATTTAAACACACTGTTTAAGGTCATGAAACAAAGAGGCATATTGATTTTCAGCATTTTCTGATACTTACTGCAAGATTTATGGCCCTTGATCCCTTCAGAAAATCTTGTGGACGCTGTAGAGGCTAAATTTATACACTGTGTATAAATTTATACACTGTGTATCTCCCTTGATCACTTCGGAAAATCTTTTGTAATGCTCTGATAATTATTTTATGAGTTGTTAATCTTAATCAGATTGATTTCAGAGTATTATAAATGTTTCATTACCGAAAAAAGTAAGAATATGAGACAACTCTTGTTGACTGCCCGGACGATTTAGCTGCTGTGGGCGTATGTTTCGTTGCCTAGCAACCTATCGTTCAATTTGATCTAGAGATCACACGCGCTGTATCAGAAAGCATGTCATTGAGTCAACTGGCATGGTTTTGAATCCCCGGTTGGCGGTTGTACGTGACAAGGAGTAGGGACAACTGTCCCGGACAGGCTGTCCGACCTTTTGGTTTTCTTCGGGTCCTCCAGTTTCCTCCCACTGCTAAAGACCCCTACGCGCAAGCCAATTCTTGAAATAAATTAAACCATATGTTTGTCCCAAAATGACCTAGTTTGTGTCTAGTGGTTTCTCTCTCTTGTTGATTAATTAACTCACAAAATTAACCGTTAATCACTGAATCAACCTATAGAGCTAAATTAAGTTTAGAAACTTTACATGTTTTTTAGGACTTCGAATTCTGTCTTGTGGTTTGGATTGTTCGTACTTGGTTTTATTTTATTTCCACCACTGGGTGGGTTGCTCTGCTGGTGGATATTTTATGTCCCTGAGGTAACCTGAAATCCAGTAGCTTTATAGTTACATGTTAAGTACAAATAACCAAAATAATACGGCTGGGAGGCAGTTTCAGGGTAAAAAACTGCCACGATACCCCCAAGGGCACGGGGTATATCGGTGATATATCCTAGTATACTATTAATAGTATGGGAGATATTTTTCGTTCAGGTGCCTGTAATGTTTTAAATTCCTTGGATGCTTCATTAATCTCAACCCAACAGTGTTCTGTCTAACTAACTGATATTTTGCATTTTTCACCACATCAATATAAATGTTATATTTCTAATTGTATGTCTATTAATTGTAAAACCTGTCCTATTTTGAATAGCAATACCAATTTTACTAGTTCTTTTAATAAAACATATTTTAAATGTGTGTTTGAGAAACTAGGTGGAATGGGATAGCCAAGAGTGCCTCGCTTCGACCTCTAGCTGGCCGGTCACCTCTGGGTTGCGGCTGTGCTTTCGATGCCCGGTGTGAGCGTATGTGGCATGGAGATAGGGGCCCCTTCTCAACCTCGTGGGTTTCCTCCGGGCACTCTGGTTTCCTCCCACTGCTATAGACTCCTACAAGCGAATTATTGAAATAAAATTAAACCATATGTTAGTCCCAAAATGACCTAGTTTGTGTCGAGTGGACGTTAAACCCCATTTCTCTCTCTCTTTTGAGAAACTAAATTGTAAAACCTCCAATATTATCTACGGTATAGAATGTACACTCTGCGAACTGATTTATGTTGCGAAAATAAAGGACCTTTACACTTACGCATTAATGGTCATCGTCACAATGTTAATAAGGGTAGTAACCAGATTCTCTATAGACATTTTAACCGGACCACTCTATAATATCAAAATTTACAACCATACCAACAACCCTACTTTGAGTACTCCCTTTCGCAGAAACCGAGAGGAATATTGGATACGAACATTAGGTACTGCCACCCCTTATTGATGCAATGACAATTTAACTAGTATTAGAAATTTATCAAGCCCTGTGTGTAGCGATATTAATGTTTATTCCCAAAGTTTCTTCGTCGAAAACGCAGTCATGGACATCGTCGCTTCACACCACCTAAACTCAGCACTATATCACTAGATGCCCTTTTGGAAATTATTCAAGAACCACTAGGGCCACACCATATCCGTACAAAATTATATTCTATTCCACTTACTATTTTGAAATTACTTAAATCTAAATGTTTGGATTCAAATTGTACTGATCTCTGCATCCACTGAATGCAGAGTTGTATCAGTTGATTTGACATTGCCCACCGTCGTCTGGACATTGCAACTGAGCCTGATGCATCAAACACCATCAATAGTTCATTTCTAAAATTGAAATTTGCTTATAGACATTGATGCGATTGGGTTAAGCCAAATATTACACCATTTCCACTTACTATTTTGAAATTACTTAAATCTGAATGTTTGGATTCAAATTGTACTGATCCTGCATCCACTGAATACAGAGCTGTATCAGTTGTTCTTGACATTGCCCACCGTCGTCTGGACATTGCAACTGAGCCTGATGCGTCTAACACCATCAATAGTTTATTTCTAAAATTGAAATTTGCTAATAGACATTGATCCAATCGGGTTAAGCCAAGTATTACACCATAAGTAAGTCACACTACAAGTATGGTGGTAACGTCTAAATTGGTAGTTTTACTGATAGTTCTATTCATACCGTGTAATTTCAAAACACCGTTCAATTAATGATAAAACTCGTTGAAAATAACAAAAATGGTTTAATTAGTACCATGGTTTAGATTAATAGCAACGGGTTTAGTTTCTCCGAGATGCGTTTAAAAATGGATGATCCGTGCACTTATCTATGGCGATCATTTATTGGCCGAGCCGTTGAGTTTCCCCGAGATGGGTTTAAAAATGGACTTCCCGTCCACTTATCTATGGTGTTCAGTTATTAGACAAGGCGTCGAATTTCCCGAGATACGTCGAATTTCCCAAGATACGTATATAAATCAACATACGAATAATTTATCTATGGTGTTTTATTATAAGATAAAACTTGTAAATTCCCGCGTGCCGTTTATCCGATCAATTCATTTTGATTACGATTATTTACATACGAAGTACGAATAAAAATTTGAGTGTAAAAAAAATGCGCACACATAGATATTCACCTTACCGTACTGTATGTTATCCATTAGCCTATAAAAATAGTATTCCACCATTCAAAAATCGGTAAATCACGATATTCACCTTACCATGGCCGTACTATATATTATCCATTATCCTATAAAAAATAGTATTCCACCATTGACAAATACGTCAAAAATTGATAAATCGCGTCCCGGGTAATTATACAATCAGAACTCGGTAAATCACACAGGTAATGCATCTTCATTAAATCACACATGAATTAACGTGTACTTGTGGCCAGAAGTCAACCCCACAATGGCAGTGCGATAGACCCGCGAGAGAGTTAGACATGTACTGGTGCCAAAAGAAGTCACCCATGAAATACGGGTCAATGATTAGTGCCTTGATGTTACGTAATCGTGGGATTTGGGTCAATGAAATGTTGACTTTAGTACAACGGTTTTTGTTACACCTAAATCAAACCATATTGCATTATATCAGAGATACATTTATCACAAATAATGCAGGTAGAAGTTATAAAACGGTGTGTCCTCACTGTGCCCACTTTTGATTAATCCAATTAAGGTCTAATTAGGATTAGTGTATTAAGCGGATTAGGATTAGGTGTTATAATAGGTAATTAGCTGGAAAAAAAACCCAAATATTTTATGTAATTTTTTTTTTATTTTTCGATGTTTTATATATATTTAATAACAATATAACATACATGGATATATACTATTCAAAAAAAGTAGGGGATATTTGATTTTGGGTGCATAATACTAAAATATGCAAATGACTACGAAAAAAGTCACTATAGAACCTAACAGTAGAAACATTTCCAGTTACATGTGACGCCCAAACGCACCAATAGCTACCGCATGGAATGCAGGTGATGCTTGGGATCATCATGGGGGTCCAACCCAAGATTTGCACGACTCTGACTTTGAATGTTACAGTCATTGTGGCATTGAATTCCAGGGTGGAAACATCAGTTTAATTGTTTTAGTGACCAGAAAACAAATTTTGATATGCGTCGGCTTAACCAAAATGAAAGGTTACGTGCCCTTGGCATGCTACAGATCGGCACAACACAGGCGGTTGTGGCGCGGACGATGAATGTTTCTCAGTCTGTCATAAGCAGGCTATGGTCCAGATACCGTGATACACAATCAGTACAGGACAGACCACGCTCAGGTCGACCAAGGGAGACAACTCAAGCCCAGGATCGATTTATCCGTACCTTTGCCTTGAGAAATCGTGTCATCACAGCAAATCAGATCAGCGCTCGTCTTCAAACAGACACTGGTGTGAGAGTGAGTGGCCAGACGATTCGGAATCGACTACATAGGGGTCACCTTCGCGCCCGACGTCCTCGCGTGATCACTTGTTTGAGAGATCATCACATTCAGGCAAGACGTCGTTGGTGTAGGGATTGTCAACACTGGGATAATCGACGCTGGAGCAATGTGAAGTTATCAGATGAGTCAAGGTTCACTGTTGATTTTTTGGACAGACGTAGGAGGGTGTGGCGTCGTCGAAACGAGCGCTTCCAAGACGTTAACGTCATCAGACATGATCGATTTGGGGGTGGTTCTGTTATGGTGTGGGGAGGCATCACTGTTGCTGGAAGAACGGCTTTACATGTTGTTGCAAGGCGTGTTACAGGCCAGTACTACCGGGACAACATCTTGGCAGCCCATGTTGTGCCGTTCGCACGACGTCATGGCCGCCGTTTCATCTTCCAGGATGACAACGCAAGATGTCACAGGGCCAGGATCGTTACAGGTTACCTCCAACAACAGAACATCACCACATTACCTTGGCCAGCACTGAGTCCCGACCTCTCCCCCATCGAGCATGTCTGGGACATGCTTGGACAGATGTTACGTCAACGTCAACAACGTCCTGCCAAAGTCCAAGAACTTGCTGCTGCGTTGCAACAGGAATGGGACAATCTGGACCAAAATGACCTTAGACGTCTCATTAGGAGTATGCCACGTCGGATTTGGCAAACAGAGGAGGATTTACACGTTACTGACTTTGTTGTGATGCTGTGGTAATTTTGCTGTTTGAACCCGGGTATCATTTTACCCTTATAATGGTCAGTCTGTGCCTTACTTAGTCTAACGATCATTTGGAATAAATCGATGAATGTGAACTTCATTTCATTTTGTCATTTGTTTCTTCGTCAGTTGCATTAGGTGACTTTAATAACACTTAAAAATCAAATATCCCCTACTTTTTTTGAATAGTATATCATACATCACATTAGCACTTTATAATTTAATGAAAATATAACAATTTTCGATGTTTTATATATAAAATATATAATAAAAATATAACATACATGGATATATCATACATCACATTAGCACTTTATAATTTAATGAAAATATAACAATTTTCGATGTTTTATATATAAAATATGTAATAAAAATATAACATACATGGATATATCATACATCACATTAGCACTTTATAATTTAATGAAAATATAACAATTTTCGATGTTTTATATATAAAATATGTAATAAAAGTATAACATACATGGATATATCATACATCACACAAAAACAAGATAAACAATGAAAATTTACAATGTAGTTAAACGGGCTACGCCATCGGCACACTCGAATACAGTTTTTATACCGTTCTGAAGATCTGTTTTCAGAGTTTAGAGTCGGGTTTCTAGTTGCCTGTACTTTCTTCTCTTAGGCCATAATTTTCCGTTGGCACCTAACTGGAGAATGGTTACTTCGGAGTAAACTTGTTCATTCTTAAAAAAAGCCACCAACTTAAAAATATTTGGGTGAGGGGTGGCAATAATGGATGTTATCTTGGAATGCCATCCTTCAACATGGTTCGTTGTGCGTGGACCTTCAGTGTGGAAATGGTTCCACATCATTCTGCCATGCTGCCCCTCCACCTAGAACTCAGTTATGTAATCTGCAAATTGCAACACTCTGGCATCTTGGAGTGGTGCATCATCAAGGGCATGCAGCCATACATCTTCAACCTGCTGTATTGGAATTAATGGTAATGCTGCTGCTTGCTTGACGATTTTATTGATTTCTGGCACCCGAGAAAAATCTGCTTGTAGTCCATATTTCTGCACATTGCGCCAAATACACTGACCAAAGTGAAAAAAACAACCTTTTAGTTCTGACCTCGGCAACACAGTTCTCACAGCATTTTGCATACTAACTTCGAAATCTGTAAACCCATGGCCTGGGTTAAGATTAACATTGACAAGTGCCAATGTTTTGTCTCTAACACATCTGAGGAACTCAACATATGTTGCCTCCTTCTTATCGGGTAATAGTGCATACACTAAAGGGAACATTTTATTGTGTACAAAAGCATGTATAGTGTAGATCTGGGTGAATAAGGTAAGACTCATGCTAAATGTTCCATCACAGTATATAGTGTCTGCATTGGCGAGATGGTAAAGATTTTCTTGTGTGGAAAACACTAGAAACCTGTTGTCGGCTGCTGCGTGGAGAAGGAAGTCGTCTCCGGATGTGGTCTTGGTGTAAGAATCTGGAAGCTGGATATCGTTGCGGGTCTGAGGAAGTGCTGGGAGGATCTTTGCTCGGGCTCTATACAGGGAAGCACAGCAACTATGGATTGTTGGAATCTCTCTGATCATCTCACCTGAGTCACGGTCAGATCGAATGGCTGTAAACAAACAAAAAGAAAATATTTATTATACATATTATTATATCATTAATACTCGACCAGACACTCAATTGGTTTAATACGGAAGAACATGTTCAGTATGCTTTAACGTTGAATCATTTAAATCAACGGCACACAACATTAGAGATAAATACATACCTGATACTTCTTCTTGATAGATGGCACAGACTGGTTTGGTTTCCTCTTGCACCTTGGTTTTCATGGCAACAAGAAATTTGTCGACTGCAAAATTGGTTGTGGTTTCTGGAATATTTGGTAATAAAGCCTTGGTGGGTGTTCCGGGTTGCTGGACAACCTTTTATACAACATCTCCAGTATACTCGTTCTGCCTTCCTATTCTTCACTCGGAATTTGTATTCTTCATGGACTAAGTTTTCTCCACCTTGAGCATTGGGGATGTACTGGATGTTTACTTGGAACGTTTGCCATGATGAAATATGACAGACTGACTTCTGTGTGTCCTTATAAAGACCGTGTAATGTGTAGGCTTACTGAACATAATTCATATTATATTCAAGTGTCATGTTTTTAATAAAATTCATCACTTTAACGATTACAGTGTGTTCATCTCACCAATTATAAGACTGAATATTTAGTCACTTTCAATATTTGTTTTTTTCCATCTAATTACCTATAACACCTAATCCTAATCCGCTTAATACACTAATCCTAATTAGACCTTAATTGGATTAATCAAAAGTGGGCACAGTGAGATGTAACCTATGAAACAAAAGCATTCCAGCAATCAAACAATTAATCCATACTGTAATAACGGCGTGCGTATTCAAAAACATGGTTTCATATGGCACCCAGACATGTGATCACAGGTGGGAATTAATAAAACAATAGTATTCGTCCAATCAAATATTAATCTATATTGTAATAACTGACATTTATGACTTCTCTTTATATTTAAAATAACACCAATGACAGAAATTAAAGGAGCTAAGTCTTTAACTCAATATCTTCCAAAATCTTCAACATAGAAAACACGAATTATTTGTCAATTTAAATCAAAATTGATGATGTGATCTTACCGAAAAAAGATGGGCTTCTGATATCCAATATTTAAGACAAAATAAATATTTTACCATTGGTACACGAATCGTGTACCATAATGCGTTTCAGCCCCAGTTCTAGCAAGAGACTCGAGGAACGAGGCTAAAAACATTGTACCAAATCAAACGGCGCATGTAGACTGGAATAACTAGACGCTAAAAAAATGCCTTCGGTTGACACTTCTGGTTTATTTCGCCGAACATAACTGATTTGAAATTGGTGTAAAAACGGAAACAATTGAATGCAAATCAGTTTATATACATTTATATCACAGTATTATATGCATTGCGATCCACTTGAGTCAATTTCTAGGTCCCAAATGTTAGCGATTTAGCTCCTTTAAATAAATCTAAAACATCAAAGTATAAACGGCATATTTGAACACTGATACAAGGAGATCAACAAAGCTACTTGTATATAGTGTAATTAATTGATCTTACGTGGCGTTACACATAATGCGAAACCACTTACTCTTTTTATAATAAGCAGTGCCTAGATGGTAAGCTAATACGATACGAAATTCTATGTGGATTCTTAAAATGAGACTGACAAGACTTGGGCGTATTAACCAAGTTGCACTTATTGTTAAATAAACTGTTAAACGCTTATTACTTATTGTTAAATAATCAATAATGTATGGAATAAATAAGTTTTACACATTGATTTTTGTTGATTACCGATCACGAACGAGATTAGTTCACGGCTGTATATTCAGTATTTTTGAATTGGCGTTTTAATTTAAATTTTAGATCAGTTCACCAATGTTTTAGTAATAAAGTATATCGCATTGCTTAATTAGTTCCCCGGAATTGAATTGGCTACGATGATGTAATAACAAAAAGCGAATTGTATACATTGATAATTACATGAATATGAATCATTTAAAATATGTATAACACAATCTGTTAAAATGTTAAGAATAATAGAAAGAGCGTCACATGGAATTCCACTAAATTTACATGAATTACAATCCGAAGTCATTGTTTTAGTGTAGTAACTTTTTGTCAGGTATCACAGCTGTTTAACCATTTAATGATTTGTGTCTATATGAACTTTAAGCTAATTTGAGAAAACCATTTGTTTTTAAAGAATTGTTTCATACAACCCACTCAGTTAATCATGTTTTTATTGCCAATCCATAACAATTAATTGAACTTTTATTACAGGCGAAGCAAAAAGATTGCTGTTGTCCAATATTATATACAGATATATATATTATGCATTGTAATATAAATATACCTACAGATAACAATAACAGTATATAATATATAATCCCCCTCCCACCCTTGTAAACTGAAATATAGATAGATATATACATAACCCAACCCCAACCCAAACCATTTGCCATTAGGTATGAGTTTTCTCTTATTTTTTTATTGAGTGGTACAAATATTTTCCAAGATTTAGCAGTTTTATATTATTATCACTGTGATTCGTGAGATTTTTTTTTTTTAATTTTTGAAGTGATGGAAAAGACCCAAAATATTTTCTATGGATGAATATATAAGCGGGACAGCGCAGCAGAAAGTGATATTCATCTTCAACATTTGCATAATCTTTTATTTCTATCGATTTTATTATATCGCCCGGTTTCAGTGTTAAGTTGGAGAAGACCAAAACGAAAATGACCTTAGAGTTTTATATTTAAGTGTTTGAATTTTTATTTAAAAATGAATAACGTATGTAAATACAACCCAACTTTCACTACGTTAATTAAATGAAGCAATGGCAAACAATGCGATTATTACATGAGATTTTTTTTTATATATTTTGGTTTTGGAATTTTCATGCAATTGGGAATTACATTCACGCATGGTGTATTTATAATTACATGACATTTCAGTCATTTCTTAAATATAGCCACGTCATCCCTTTTACAAAATATTTTTGTACTTGAAGCTTTTTGACTTACAAATTCAAAATACAAACTGTTTACCGTATTCATACAAAAGACGATACATATTCCAATTAAACCCCGTTCAGTTTCCAGTAATTATCACAGCAACAAATATTAATTGTCATTGTTTTATGCGTCATCTCTCCGAAGACGTTACCAAAGAAATATCAAACACGATCTTATGAATTGCAACCTATCCCACAGATAAACAGATTATTAATAGTAACATTTGGATTATTGAGGCGACAGTTTGTCTGGAGAACTATGCATGACAGGGTACAAAGACTCTTTGCCTCACAAAAAAGCATGCAATTCTTTGTTAAAGGGGCATGGTGCTATTTAAGGAATGGTGCATGTGCTGATATAAAATGGCTTGGAAGCGGGTGTAAAATAAAGTCATTTCATACATGCCCAATATAATAAGGTAATCGTGCTATACACCAATTGTATTGAATAAATATGTTTTACTTGTTTAATTTTTTTTTAATTCACCCATCTTCAATCATAATAATATACATATTATAGAATAATAGTACAGTATAGCACAGCCAGAATACACTAAAGTACATACATAATTACACTATACGAGTAGCTACTACTACTACCTGATGTTTTAACGTCCGCTTCCACAGAAGTGGTATCGCAGACAAGACATAGGAGAGCCGAGGCGTCTTCTTGTTTTTAGAATATGATTTTGCAATCTTTCCATTTGCGGCCTCAAGCCATGGAGTAGGTTTAGTGAGAAGTTATTCCCTTTATTTAATAAAACACATTGTTTGGTAGTTGATCTGTAGGGACAGCATTTATGCAGACATATATGTCTCGTCTCTTGATTGGTAGAAGTCATCTTTTGGGGTTTAGTGTTTAGGTGCCAGACCCGTCTTATCGTGGCCTCCCCTTACTCCACTTATCCCACTTTGTAGGTTTGGTGTCTTTGTAGTGGATTAGTGTTTAGATGCCAAGCCCGTCTTACCGTGACCCTTCCTTACTCCACTAGCCCGCTACTTTGGTGTATATCCCCTATGTAGTTTAGTGTTTAGATGCCGAGCTCGTCTTATCGTAGCCCCCTCTTACTTCACTATTCTACTTAATCCAACGGTGTTCATTAAATCGTGAATTAGTTCGAAGATTTGCAGCTTCAGAGCGGGTCTTGGAAAGAGTAGGTTCTTAGTGTTGAGCAGTATGTTGTTGGTCTCCATCATCTCCACTAGTTCCGTTCTCTCTTCCCTGAATACCTCGCAGTCTACCAGGACATGGTTGGTGGTACATTCTTTTCCGCACTCACAGACGATGACTTGGTGTTTGTAGTCTCGCAGCCGCTCTTTCACCCTTAGTTTCGATATAAGTTTGCATATATCTCTTCTAGGGTGATTGATAGCTGTCTTCGTGTAGATCTTGTCATCCAGTCGGAATCTGTATGTGTCATGTTCAACGAGTTTTAATTCCCAGAGTGAATTGACCTGTCTTTTTACCATACCGTAGATTTCCGTGGTGCTGTATTCTATGGTGCGGAGTGGTGCTGTGTCCCCGAGACCTTCATTTGCGAGTCGATCTGCTTCCTCGTTTCCTCTAATGTTCACATGTGATGGAAACCACACGAGCTCTAATTTGCTTCCCTTCTCCAGGTGTTCCAGAGAGAGAGCCCGTGCTGCTGTGGGGTTGTTTTTCTTGTCGGTTTTCTGTAGCAGATCTAGATTGACCGGTGGTATTGGGAGTGTCCAAGGAGCGATCGATGGTGGGTCGTGTTCGTTTATCACGAGCTCCTCCAGTCGTAGTTCCTTGACTGTTTCCCTGATACCCTGGCCGAAGCTTTTCTTTCTAGGATCTCTTACATATCTTGTCTTCTTTAGGCTGACAAAGGCCGGGGATCTCTCACCCAATTGTGAGATCTTAGCCCAATACCTTGTTGCTAGTTCTTTTCTTCTTAGGGATAGGGGCAACTCTCCGGCTTCCTGTAGTAATGCCCCTCTCCTGGTCCCAAGCCCTACGCCAGTCGCAATACACAGAGCTTTGTATTGGATGGTGTCAAGCTTACTTAAGAGTGTTGGCGCGCAGTTCATGAAGACCAAAGATCCGTAGTCTAATACAGAGCGTATTAGAGCACGATACACCATTATAAGTGTAACTCTATTGGCTCCCCAGGTGCTACCTGTTATTTTTCTCATTAAGTTTAGGACTTTGGAGCATCTATCTACAGTCCAGTCGATGTGCGGTTTCCAGGTCAGCCTTCGATCAAAGTTTACGCCAAGGGACTTGGTTTGGTCTTTAAACTCGATGGTTTTCCCGTTCATACACAGAGTCATTCTGCTTATCCCTCTATCCCTGCACACAAGCATGCCAACTGTTTTCTTCTCTGAGACCTTAAATCCCCAGTCGTTTGCCCATGTCATGAATTTGTCTAAGGCCTTTTGCATATTCTTTTGAAGTTCACAGAACCTCGTCCCTTTCCTCCATATTGTGCTGTCATCAGCAAATTTTGCTAGCTCAGTTCTGGCGTCGAGATATGAAGATTTCTGTATGTCATTGATCATAATATTGAAGAGAGTGGGACTGATGACTGACCCCTGAGGCGTGTCATTTTCTAATGTT
Organism: Patella depressa; assembly: GCA_948474765.1. NCBI lineage: Eukaryota > Metazoa > Mollusca > Gastropoda > Patellidae > Patella > Patella depressa. The sequence goes on along the minus strand of OX419717.1, from coordinate 26,116,209 downwards.
TGCTCGGCACTCAGGAATCTGCCAACATTCACCTGTATCCTTCTATCGCTCAGAAATCTTTTGATCCACCGAAACATTGTGCCCGTTATTCCGATACGTCCCAGCTTGAAAAGCAGCCAGTCCAACCAAACTAAATCGAAAGCCTTGGTTAAATCTACAAACACGGCACATAGCAGGTGCCCCGAGAGGAGTGCCTGAGACATGACTTGCTGTAGTCGCACCAAGTGGTCCATTGTTGATCGTCCCTTCCTGAACCCGCTTTTATTTTCGTCGATCAGTCGGTTACTCTCCAGGTAGAACTGAAGTCGGATGTAAACCATTGTCTCCAAGGTTTTGCACAGTGTGGATGTCAAGCTTACTCGTCGATAGGACTCTGCCTTTGTTCTCTCTTTCCCTGGTTTCGGAAGAGGGATGACGTTGGCTTTCTGCCATTCTTTAGGTACCTTCCCTGTCAACCAAGATGTGTTGAAGAAGTTCAGTAGTATCTTTTTGGCATTTCTGGGCAGATGTTTGAGCATTGGGTACTTTACTTTGTCCTCACCAGCCGCACTATCCTTCTTGAGGGAAAGAGCCTTATTTAACTCTTCCTCGGAGAAGGGCAGATTGATTGGTTCAGCCTCTACATTAGATTCAATTACTAATGAAGGGTGCTGTGAGTAAAATATTTCTTTCCTCTTCATGAATTCTGGTGGTTGGTTTTCATCTTTACTTGCATGTGCAAATGTCTTAGCAAGTAAATCTGCCTTTTCATTGCCGTTGGTAACGTACTTGTCTCCATCTTCAAGGTTTGGTATGTTGAACGATCTGCGTTTTCCGTGCATGGCGTTCAGTTTCTTCCAGACGACACCTGTTTGCGTGTTTTGGTTCAACGCATTACAGAATGTCCTCCAGTGCCCACTTTGTGCCTTCTGGATGGTGTCTCTTGCGGCGTATTTCAACTTCAAGTAATTTTGGTGGTTGACTTCATTGTAGTGGCGTTTTCGTAGACGAAGTGCCTTCTTTCTTTCGTAAACTGCCTCTTGACATTCTGAAGACCACCAGGGTTTTGTATTCCTTGGTTTTCTGCCAGAATTCTATGGAATGGAGTTGTCTGCTGCACCTATAATTGCATTCGTGATATTGGCGGAGTACACGTCGATGTCGATGTCGGTGTCGATGATATCTTCTTCCTTCCAATCGAGGCAGCCTACACGGAAGTTAGCCCAATCAGCTTCTATCATTTTCCTATTGGGTCTTCCGTTATAGACTTCTCTGTTGGTTTCAGCTTGGATGTTAAATTCTATCACCAAATGGTCACTGCCAAGTGTCTCATCTTCATGTACTAGCCAATCGCAGCGGTTTGCCATACCAAGCGTGCAGAATGTGAGATCTAGGTGTGAAGGTGGGGCATTTCCTCCGACAAATGTAGGGCTCTCATCATTCAGTACACATAGGTCGTTCCCTTCTATTATTGAGCATAGGCTAGTTCCCCTGCAGTCATTCCTCGGTGACCCCCACAGAGCGTGCTTTGCGTTGAAATCATGGGTTCCATTTCGGCCGTATATGCCAGTCGGGACCTACGGCTTTGGAAAATGACCGAATCTGGATCAGACCCGTAGGTCATTTTGCACGCCGGAAAAATAGCATATTTTGTGCTAAATCATAAAATCCTGGAGACGACGAAACTCCGTGCGTGGCGTGATGTAAACTATCGGGTATAATAAAATTAACAGTGTTCAGTAGCCCACGAATGGAAACCACTGCCAATCAATTATCCTTGTGTATATTGCTCTAATCACAATTAACAAAGGGGCTACATCAAACAGATTAAAAGCTCAACATTTAATCAATTTACTTAGTTTTGTTTTGTTTTATAATTAGTAATACTGTGAGCGTGATCATGCTTGAGTTGTTGTTACAGCATATTTACCGACTTTCATCGTTTGTGCGGCAATTCACTGTTTGAACATCAAACAAATTAAAAACTTTTCTTTTATGTCTTCACTTGATCACAAGAGTTAATCATGTCAATCTTGCAAATGATATATATATATACAAGAATGTTAGCATTCTATATATCATTTCAAAATGTTGAAATTCCTCACCTCCCAGAATAACAAAAGAAAGCGAGATGATGATATTGCTGTCAATGAATCCGATTCCCCTTCTTTAACATCGAACCACGAGGATGACAGTTCCGCCCCGAAAAACAAAGTCAGCCATAAATTCTCTACTAAATGGTTACAAATATTCCCGTGGTTAAGATATGATATTCCCCCACAAAAATATGTATTCCCAGGTGTGTTTTTAATCCGTTTATTCCGTTTATATAACAATCGGTAGACGTCATTTGGTTAAAACAATGAGCTTTTACGATCGCCGCCATCTTGAAATATGTGTTAAGAGTTAAAATACTAGCACGATATTATTTGAGCTCTCAAAATATCAATACAAGTTAATAAATTGATAAGTTTAAGAATTATGTTAATTATTGTACATGTGTATCACTTTGAATTATTTACGTGTGCTAATCATTCGGAACTACTTTTTCCCCGTGTATGGAGAAAATAGTCAACCGCCGAATAATGTCACGTACGCCACTGAGAACCGGGATTCTAGCACCAAAACATAATTAAAACAAAGTTACGATGTTCCTTGAGCATGAAAAATCTTGACGAATTAATGAGAATTTTAACCGGCACGTGCTTTACAGAAATGGAAATACTGTAGAAACTGACGAGTATATACGAGAGATGTTGTAAACAAATTAAGAAAATACTGTACTTTCGATAAATGAATGCATCTTGTTATTGTACTTTATGAATGTATAAATAACTAAATGATAATAATTGATTACATGTGTTCTTTTATTTATTAGGGGGATAGGTGGGTGGGTATATAAATGTCGATGTGAGGTTGATTTTTTGTGTGACTGTCCTTGACCTAATTAAAGTCGATCGACATTCTGATAGCATGTAGTTTTTGGCTTCTTATTATGTGCTTAAAATAGCACCACTTTCTCCATGAGAAAAATGACCGGTTGGGAAAATTTTGAAGTGGAAGCCCTGGTTGAAATCTCCACAAATCTCCACGAAGCTGATCGAGAAGTGACTGGAAGTCATCTGGTTCTATTGTGACCTCTGGGGGTGCATAGACATTCACTATTGTCAACTTTGTTTTATTGCTCAATGTGATGGCTATGCCCATTGCTTCTAGGGGGTTGGTTACATTCAGTGGAACAGAAATGTAATTTATGTTGTCACTGACGTAAATGGCAAGGCTGCCGCCACGTGTCATGCTGCCCGGTCTGTCCCTTCTCTGACAAGTATATCCGGGTAGGTAGATGTCGCTCTTCGTTGGTAGTAGCTTGGTTTCTTGGAGGCATATTACATCTTTGGGGTTGCGGTTTATGTATTTTCTCAGTTCAGCACACCTGGGAGCCAGTCCATTGATATTAACTCATTGACCCCTAGAGCTAATTATGTTAATTAATGCTTAATCTCCTAAGCCAATTAACCAGACTATGGCTTCTATCCCTAGTGTTAATTAAAAGATTATCCACTAATCTCACCTATTGCAGATATCCCAAAACAAAACAAAAACTATTACTCCAATCAAAAAATATTTATATTACCAAATGTAGAATTAAAAACAAGCTTTACAAGGGTGTTTTTTTGAAACAAAAATACCAAATAATAACAAAGTTATTCCTTATCATAAAAAGAACTATGAATGTAAAATAACATTACCGGGTACGTTTAATTTAATAATTATGAAGTATGAAGTTACACTTTACTGATCCATGCATCACACAGTAAGCACAATTGATTAATTTAGTCCATAACCAGTTTTTAGGATTGGCACTGTAAATAATGTTGGCAATCACAAATTTCGTCAACCGTTATGTTCCTGCATTTTTTTTTCGAACCCCATTGAATTTCTCAATGTGATATCTATTGCCCATTGGTTTCGTCAAGCAAGTTTGGTCAAAAAGATAAACTAGAAAAAAATTAAATTTGTTTTTCTCGCGTTCTAATATGTATTATGGGCCTAGCCATCTCCTAAAAATGATGGGCATCTAACGGAATTCAGTGCATCATTCCAAATAAAATCCTTGTTGAAAGTTGAATCTCGAAGATTGGCCGCCATTTTGGTTCGCTTCGTCACTAGGTATTTTGGAGCCTTCGTGTTCCTCACTCGAATTGTCAGTCAATTCGCTGTCCAGGATATTATTATTGCTAATTTCTGCGTCTAATATATCTTCCAGTAAAAATCCTTCGGAGTCGTGAGTCGGAATCATTGTCCATACCGACGAAATTATTAACAATCTAGGCGTACAAAACTGACATTCATTTAACAAAATGGCAACCCCTGAAAATATTTTTCCTTTAGAGTTCGCGACCTTATGACCCCTAAAACCTGTGTTGTGACGTATAGTTTACGACTTCAATCAAGTTCAATCATTAGTTAAAACTATATATTTATTGGCTAATTACGTCTGGAAAGCGAATCGACGTTTTTTAAAAACTTTATTGATCAATCAAACGTACATATGAAAAAGACCGACAGCAGTCGTTGCCGGGAAAGTTTTTTTGTGAGTTTACGACCTTATAACACCTAACACCTTGTTGTGACCTAGACATTTTATGATACCAATCATTAGTTGAAGCCATTGTTTTAGGGAATTACAACTTTTGGAATGTCAAGCGTTTTTTTGTATAACTTTATTGGTCAATTAAACAGTACATCAAAGCGGTCGACCGTCCAAAATGGCGACCGATATGAACAGAATATTCTCTTGAGCTCACGACCTTATAACCCCTGAAGTTTTGTTGTGACGTATGCATTTTTTATGATCATTCGTTAGTTAAAACTATATTTGATTAGATTAACTACTTTTAGTTAGTCAATTGGCTTTAATTTAACAATTTATGGTTCCAGGAAACAATGTAAAAAATAGACCGCGAATTTAAGTCTCTCGGGGATGCCACTAATAATCAGTGGACCGTATATTCAAGCTATCGGTATAGGAGAGGGGTTTAATTGGCCCGTATATTCAAGCTATCGGACCCGATGAGTTAAGTTGTAGGACTTTTACCTGGCCCGCCATGATGACTGCCTGGATGCATGCCTCTCAGTCTTGTGGGTTTACTGATCTATCGGCGTCTCACATTCCGTAGTAGGTACCTCATTAGTGTTCGCCTTTGGTGTTAACACCGGCAAGCAACTGGGCATATCGCCAGTGCTGTAGTGACGAACATGCAATATCCTTCTATGGAGCGCGAGATTTACTGATTGATCGGCCAATTTAGATTCTTTGTCGTCTTCTTCTTTTGATCTTTTTTTGACTGTATTGATGGAGTTAATCATTACAATCAGTACATCGGCGTTGACCATGTACGTTCGTAGCTTACCGAGGAGACTGGCCATTTTTGTTATTTGGTCGTCATTGGACACAGCCACCCTCAGGAACTCGATCATGAAGCTCATGAACCCACTCTCCGATTTAAATTCCGGGACGAAGTGGCCTTCATCAGCTTTCGTTTTCGGTTCCCCCTCTTTCATCTTGGGTTTTGTCTTTTTCTTGGGTGTGGTTGGTTGTTGTTCTGGGCGGCGTGCCGCGATTGGTTCCTTCGGCTGTACATGCGGTGTCGAAGGAATGGGCTCTGGGATTGGTTTTGCGACCGGAGCCTTATTCCTGACCTCTTTGGACTTCCCCTCCTTCTGTTTCAAGATTAATGAGGCTTCATTAAAACTTACTTTTTCTTTCATCTGTATTTTTAAGGTTGCCTTGGTGTTTTGAATCTTTGGGCATTCGGGTGAGTTCGCTGCGTGACCGCCTTTGCAGTTCGAACATTTATTTGGTATGCCTGCCCTGCAATCGGTCGCCGCATGACTCCCCCCACACTGGGCACACACAGTCTTTCCCTTGCAGTACTTGACTGTGTGTCCCAGTTTCTGGCAATTGGCACACTGCCTCACCCTCTGAACAAACGGGTGGGTACGTCTATTCAGGTACACGATTTTTAGGGCCTCGGGCGCTGTTCCTTTCTTGAAGGACAGGGCGACGCTTCCCTGGTCCTTCCCCTCGTCCACTTTAAACCGGTACACCTCGGTTGTCTGGTACCCCCTCTCTGTCAAGTCTTCCAGAATTTCATCCCCGGTATATTCGGCTGGTATCCCATGGACAACCACCTTGTCTATTGACAAGGTGATCGGTTCGGACACCATCACGAACATACCAAGAAGTGCCTTCTGTCCCAACGCTATATCCATGTCAGACCTGCTTTTTAGGGCTTGTCTGAGATGGCCTGGCACTGCAATCTTGATATCGGGTATGCTGGTGATACCCCACTTACTTTTTATCTCCTTCCCCACAGCCGTAAGTTTGGCCCCTTGGAAGGACTTGCCTTCAAGTGGCTTCACTAGAGCGACGTGAGTCTGTTCCACTCTCCTTTTTGTCACAGGAAAGAACTTTGGTGCAGGGCTGCTTTTAAAAGCGTCAGCCATGGACATGGTTGAGCTAGCCTCTGACGCCATCGTTCTTATGCTGCCGAAATAATCAAAAAACAAAAGGAGGGACCGAACAGTGTTGATTGGAGTTTAAAGCTGTTGTTATTTAAGCTCGTAAGCTGATTTAACTGTTGTTAACCCTTTCCACAGAGAGCCGCTAGTCAATCAATGTTATTTAAAACTAATTAACTATGGGCTCTTATTGCTTGTGTGAGTTTACTTAACAGTTGTCAGGCTTGTTAACTGTAAAAATAGTTTAGCTTGTTCTTGTTTTTATTAAGAAGCTTGTTATGAGTACAATCAGTTGATTGGTTTGTTCACTGAGCTTTTCGACTAGTGAGTGATGGATGGAAAGACAAAAAGAATAAAGAAAAAAGTAACTAAATAGTGTAGATTATAAATGAGAGATGGGTAAAAATAGAATAATAAAAAAGCCTATATACGTTGAATAAGTAAAAAGAGATATTATCCTAATAATAAACCACGGGAGGGAGAAGGGAAATTTGACAAAAGAACAATGAATTTAAGAAAAAAAAGGTAAATAGTAATGAACAAAAAAAAGTAGAGAAAAATAAAAGAGAATAAAGGCTTATACCTTGTGAAGGTATAAAAATAAAAATAAAAACAACCTTAAATTACTTAGGACTGGAAAATCTTTGCAGTATCTAGTAGTCTTTCTGGATTTGAGGAGTCTTTGGATTCTTGAGTCTTGGCTAGGCTTCTTTATCTATGATAAACTCAGCAATAGCTTACGAGTAGCATGGTTGATCACCTTATGTATCAGTGTTCAAATTACTAAATCCGTTAAAATCACAAATCCATTCAGTGTGCCGTTTTAAATTTATTTAATTTCTGTCATTGGTGTTATTTTAAATATAAAGAGAAGTCACAAATGTCAGTTACAATATAGATATAGATTTAATTGGACGAATACTATTGTTTTATTAATTCCCACCTGTGCTCTCATGTCTGGGTGCCATATGAAACCATGGTTTTGAATACGCACGCTGTTATTACAGTATGGATTAATTGTTTGATTGCTGGAATGCTATTGTTTTATCACTGCTACCTGCATTATTTGTGATAAATGTACCTCTGATATAATGCAATATGGGTTGATTTAGGTGTAACAAAAATCGTTGTACTACAGTCAACATTTTATTAACCCAAGTCCCGCGATACGTAACATCAAGGCACTAATCATTGATGCGTATTTCATGGGTGACTTCTTTTGGCGCCAGTACATGTCTAACTCTCTCGCGGGTCTATCGCACTGCCATTGTGGGGTTGACTTCTGGCCACATGTATTTGTGATTTAATGAAGATGCATTACCTGTGTGATTTACCGAGTTCTGATTGTATAATTACCCGGGACGCGATTTACCAATTTTTGACGTTATTTGTCAGTGGTGGAATACTATTTTTTATAGGATAATGGATAATATATAGTACGGCCACGGTAAGGTGAATATCGTGATTTACCGATTTTTGAATGGTGGAATACTATTTTTATAGGCTAATGGATAATATATAGTACGTATCTCGGAAAATTCGACGTATCTCGGGAAATTCGACGCCTCGTCTAATAACTGAACACCATAGATAAGTGGACGGGAAGTTCATTTTTAAACCCATCTTGGGGAAACTCAACGGCTCGGCCAATAAATGATAGATAAGTGCACGGATCGTCCATTTTTAAACGCATCTCGGAGAAACTAAACCTGTTGCTATTAATCTAAACCATGGTACTAATTAAACCATTTTTGTTATTTTCAACGAGTTTTATCATTTATTGAACGATGTTTTGAATGAATAGAAACTATCGGTAAAACTACCATTTTAGACGTTACCATACTTGTAGTGTCACAGCACAAATCCCTCCTTACTTCAAAACTGTTACTGTTCCTAGGATTTCTTATACTTACACTAAACCTATTGCATCCAAAATATTTGATTATAGAAACGTATTATCTGAAATCAATGCAAAAGACTTGTATGATAACCCTCTACCATGTTCTTGCTCTACGTCGTCCTTCCTTTACTCACCAGCTGGACATGTGGTCACTGGTGATTTGAACATAGTTCAGAATAATACGCTACGTGAAATGGAACCGCAACCATTTTCATTGGATCAAAATTTCAAACTTATTATGGATGCCATAGAGGACTACGCTAGATCATGGGCCAAGAGGGAAGATGTTATCTCTGATACTCTCTCTGATTGGACAAAGTCTATCAGTTGTTTACTTAGACGAAGAATATACATGCAACGTTTGTCAGTTGACACTAGGCCTAAGTCTATTTTCAATGATGTTAGCGCTGTTGAAAATCTCAATGCCTTGCATGACAAGTATGTCATTGTTCCGGCTGACAAAGCGTCCAATAACATAGTGTTTATATGTAAACAATATTATTATGACTGTCTGTTCAAAGAACTTAATTTCGGGAAAAATATCAGCAAGTGGTAGGTATCCCTATGGGCACCAACTTTGCACCTTTGCTTGCTGATTTGTTTCTCTATGCGTTCGAAGCCGATTACATACAAGGTGCTCGTAAAAACAAATAAACGATTAGTAAGACATATTAATTTCACTTACCGATATATCGATGACGTTTTATCACTTAATGATCCTAAATTTAGTGATTATGTAGAATTCATATATCCTGATGAGCTCGAAATTAAAAACACCACTAACAGTGACAATTACGCTTCCTACCTGGATTGCATCTCTGTTTTGACAATTGCCATAAACTGAATGTTAAATTGTACGATAGACATGATAACTTTGTTAACTTTCCATTTATTAGTAGTAACATTCCAATATCAACAGCTTATTGAGTGTTTGTGTCTCAGCTAATTCGTTACGCGAGAGCCTGTTATTTTGGGTGCAGTTATGTCGGGTGTGGTGCCAGGGATAAGCAGAGATAAGCAATTTGATTCATTTCGACTCAATAACTTTAGTTCTAATTAAGTGAGCGTGATGAAACTTGGTGTATAGTTACACGGCATCAATACCTTAACTAAGCTCGATAATGAACATTTTCTATTTAAGTTAAGCAGAGGGATAAGTAATTTGATTGATTGTGACTTGGAAACACAACAACTATCCTTCTAGTTCTAGTTGAGGTAGAATGTTCAAACTTTGAAACAGAACAACTTGCCTTCTAGTTGAGGTAGAATGTTCAAACTTGGTGTAGGCATTCATTAGGTGAATACTTTGATGGAGTTTGAAGAACATTTGTCTGCTTACAGTAAGCAGAGATAATCAATTTGATTAGTTAATGCTTTTGGGCACGATATCTTTTGTTATAATTAAAGGTGCATTATGGGAGATTATATTAGATACAAGTTATCAGTTTTCACTATAATAGTTAAAAACTAGATGTGTAAAGACAATTTGTTGAAAATTTCAGTTAAATTGATTCACTATGGTATAAAGACAACTCATCCCAAAGACAACTCTTCCTAAGACAACTCATCTCAATATCATAACTAAAGTACAACAAAAATTAAAATTAAATTGTGAAGGAAAGTTATACAGCAAATCGAATCATAATCCAACAGATATTGCAGGCTAGTGTTGACATCGAGAGTTGATTATGGTCTGGATAAGTTAATTAATGTCTAATTAATAGTTTATATAACATTTCAGGCCTAAAGAAAGACCTACAATAGGCATGATGTATGTTTTAAGTGAGAGCTATGAATTTTCTGCTTAGGCTATTAAGAGCGATAGCAATTTGATTAGTCAAGCGTTTGGAACATAACTCTGCTTTAAATTCAGGTGAATGTCTTGACTGAGTTCAATGATTAACATTTCCAGCTAAAGCTAAGCAGACCTAAGCAATTTCTTGGACTTTTATTCTATCCAATAGAAAATGATGAAACTTGTTGTATTGTTGATAATCGGTTTGATTGTTTGATACTTTTGAAAAAGATAAACGTACAATTGATTTATATGTGTCATCTATTTCACTAATGTTTTGTTTAATATTTGTTTACTTTTTATTCTCTATATATTTTTAGGTGCCGATATTGCTAATGTATGTAATGAAGCTGCTTTGATTGCTGCTAGAGATCTGAATACATCCATAAGTCATGTACATTTTGAGCAAGCTATAGAGAGAGTAGTTGCTGGTAGGTTGGAAAAATACTTTATATGGCACCCCTGAACTGCCATTGGGATTACCTGTGAGACTGGTCCCCTTGAGACTATCAAAAAGGCCCCTTTGACTTGAATGTAAGGGTCCCTAAGTCTATTGGAAGGGCATCATGTTTAGCCCCATTTCATTTCACAAAACAGTCTTTTTGTGAATTTACCAAAAACTACACGTGCCCATTTCCAACGGGTGCAAAACCTTACGGCCAAAATGATTCTTGGACAATCCGAATTCTCCAGTTGATTATCTTATGCCCTATAACAACTCCATTTTCTTACAATAGATGTCCTTGCTGAATATAAATTTCTATTGATGGCATATTATAAATGTTTGAACAATAACATTCAAAATTACCTTTGTGTTCTTTTAACATACAACCCGAATTGATATTCCACACGATCATCAATCGCCCAGGATTTCCATGTTCCAAAAACCAAAAAAAATTAGACTGTACCGGGCCAAAAATTATGTAATAAACCAGAGCCTAATATTTAAAGATTCTGGCCAACTGACGTAGTGGTTGCCATTTTGTTACCTATTCTGACATTGCAGATAGAGCCACAGTACAGCGTGTGACCGATTTATATGTTGTAGTTTTGTGCAAATGTATTTTTATGTTCACCCAAGGGTAGGGTAGACAATAATTTTAATAAATCAATCATAATTTATATATTTTTTTTTATCTTTTTAACATTAAATACACAGCAATAATCCAATAGACTTATATTTGGTTAAAGGTTAAACCGAAAGTATTGGATAATGATTACCTTTGAAATTAGAAACTAATTTTTTTATTTTATTGTTAGGGTGAAATATTCAAATTGATTTCGTTTCTGATTTTTTTTACACGCACATTTTCATGTGGACGTATATTGTCGTCGCCTCTGTCCGTCCATCTGTTCCACAATTGTTTGTGAACAGTCAACAGGTCACAATTTCTATCCGATTTCAATGAAACTTGAAATATAGGTTTATCTCCCAAAGATCTCGGTTCCATTCGATATTGGCATGTATCGCACTGTAACTTCATGGATTATGGCCCCTGATTGTACGAAAAATCACGTTTATAGCTTGAGCACTGATTTTAAAGAAACTTAAAATGCATTTTTACAACCCAATGATCTTGGTTCCTTTCAATATTTGAGCCGATTGGATCGTAACTTCCTAAATTATGGTCCCTGATTGTCCGAAAAATCACCTATTTAGCTTGTGGTCCCTCTGGAGGTCATGATTACTATACGAGTTAAAAAACAACATTTGATTATATCACTGTTACACTGTAATGAAGGTTCAGTTCAAATTTCATGAACATCAGACCTAAATTGCCGAACAAAATGGCAGATGCTTTACGCAATAGTGTAAAAATATGGTATATCAAGTTTGTGGACTCTGTAGAGGTCACAATTTTAAACTGATTTTGATGAAACTTGAAATACTTGTTTATAACCCAAAGATCTTGGATCCTGTCGATATTTGCACATATCGAATTGTAACTTCAGGTATTATGGCCCTTGATTGTAGGAAAAATCACATTCTTTTTAGTTTGTTCTCTATCCATCTCTCAAATATGCGGGTGTATCCTGGCAGCCGCTGGTTAAAAAAAATTGACATAAAAAATACTGCAGTGATCCAATATATTGTTTGACTATAGATTAAATCGAAAGTATCGAATAATGATTATCTCTGAAATTAGAAACTGCTTTTTTATTTAATTTTTATACGCACACATTGAAATGTGGTTTTATATTGTCGTCGCCCATATCCGTCCGTCCGTCCCTCAGTCTGCTCTAGAGGCTTAAGTTAATATCCGATTGACATTGAATTTATACACAGTGTTTAAGGTCATGAGACGAAGAAGCCTATTGATTTTGAGTAATTTTTGATAATCTTGTGAATGCTCTAGAGGCTGAAGTTAATATCCGATTGACATTGAATTATACACAGTGTATAAGGTCATGAGACTAAGGAGCCTATTGATTTTCAGCGATTTCTGATAATTACTGTCAGAGTTATGGCCCTTGATCACTTCAAAAAATCTTGTGGACGCTCTAGAGACGAAAGTTAATATCCGATTGACTTTAAATTTATACACTGTGTTTAAGGTCATGAGAAAAAGACGCTTATTGGTTTTCAGCAATTTCTGATAATTACAGCAATTTCTGATAATTACAGCCAAAGCTATCTCCCTTGATCACTTTGAAAAAATCTTGTGATGCTCTGTTTGACTTCAAATTAATGCACAGAGTTTAAGGTCTTGAGACAAACAAGTATATTGAATTTTGATTACTGAACAGCTAAACCACTTATGTTAAATGTTCTGTATAATAAACTTTAGCATGTGGCAGAACTTTATACAAAACAAACAAATTCTAATGGTTTTTCTGATAATTACTTCTTAATGAGTTGTTACTCTTAATCAGATTTTAGTGTATTATAAATGTTTCATTACCTAAAGAAGTAAAAATATGTGACAACTGTTGTCGACTGCTTAAACGATTTAGCTGCTGTGGGCGTATGTTTCGTTGCCTTGCAAGCTATCTTTATTGTATGTTATTATCCCGTGCCGAAGGAAGAAATGGGAAGATCTTGAAACAGGCTCTGTCCATCCCAATATCTCTATGAAGAGAGAGAGAGAGATGGGGTTTAACGTCCACTCGACACAAACTAGGTCATTTCCATTCAAAATCACAGCGACGAATTTTCGAAATTCGAAAATGTGAAACTGCAGATGAAAATGATATTTTACATGGTACTCAAAGAAAAAAAATAGTAAAATGGGTCAATAAATAACAAAGTTACGACTATGCATTGTCAGTTTTTTCGTTTGTTAAATTCAGTGATTTCGAAAGCTTAAAACGTTTTGAAAATATATTTAATCAACGTTTCACCTCATTTTTGGGGGGATAGGCCAAAATTTCAGAAAGATCCAATGGTTAGATTTTGAAAAATCCGATTTGCAGAAACTACGCACAAAAAATAATAACTAGATCTGCTAAGCAGATATTAAAGCTTTCATATTCACAGTCACTTCCTGTCAGATGTCATGTGTCATATAAATAATCTGAACAAGAAAAAAAACAACATTAAAATCGGTCACAATCTAGTGAAGTTAATGTGATATTTCACTCGTAAACAACTTTGTCGGCACGAAAAACTTCAAAGGCATAATTCAAATTTTTTAAATATTCAAAATATACCAAAAATTCAACCCATATCCCGGCTACCCTGAAATATATTGATTTCAGACATAGGAGACACATTGAACATACTATACCCCATTGTGTTTGTTTACAAGTCGGTAAATGTCGTTTTTTCACTATGTTTCATATTCACTTCAAAATGTCGACCATCAGTTGACCTAAATCAAAATTCTGCTCTGAACGTTTTTTAGGCCTTCCTTCAAGGATTCAGAAAATATAACTCCCAAGTCTGTAAGACAGTGTAAGTAAAATATCAAAAAAGCCCTATTGATTTTTCACAATTCAAGATGGTGGCACTTCCGGTCACTCGACAAACTCAATATTTTGTGTATGAATCAGTAATTACTTATTTAGTATCGAAAAAAAAATCAGGTCATTCTGACCTATATTTCGACGATTTATTTAAAACTTTGATCCTTAGTTTTATCAAGGGGAGATAATTTATAAATTTCTAATACTATTTTTGAAGTCGCATCACTAAGATCTATGTACATACTAAATTTCCTGAAAATAGTACAACTATTAAAGAAGTTGTCAAATTGGTCATAACTTCCGGTTCGAAATCACAGCGACGAATTTTCGAAATTCAAAAATCTGCAACTGCAGATAAAAACGGTTTTTACAAGGTACTCAAAGAAATTTATTTTAGTAAAATATGTCATTAAACAACAAAGTTACGACTATGCATTGTCAGTTTTTTCGTTCGTAAAATTCAGTGATTTTGAATGCTTAAAACGTTTTGAAAAAATATTTAAACAATACTCACCACCCATTTTTTTTGGTGGGGGGGAGTAGGTCAAAGTTTCAGAAAGATACTATGGGTAGATTCTGAGAAATCTGATTTGCAGGAAACACACACAAAAAAAAACATAGGCTGGCACTGTAAACGATTGATTAGAATTAGACCACTTTGAAGTTGCTTTGTTCACGTGTTTGCAGCCGTCAAATATTCCAAAATTTTCTTGGGAGGGGGGGGGGGGCGGTCCATGCAAGATAAGCTCCACTTCTTCGTGTCTGGGAGAAGACCGGCGCGAAATTTTTTCGGGTATTTCTGGGCTTATAATTAACACCGAATAAAATTTGGTGGTAAATCCATAAAAGTTGTAGCCTTAGCTGACGATATAACGGCATTATTAAAACACGTGTCGGAAATCCTGTCCATTCGTCTCGATTTGTCGCCACAAAACTAGCCTATCGTTTTAAAATAACATATTTTCAAACGGAAATTAATTGAGTGAAACATTATTGAGTTTGTATTATCACAGCCATACGCATTACACCTCTTGTCCGATCTTTTGGCGTAATTAATATTGGTCCCGTCAACAGCGTCCGCCATTGTCTTCGGGATTCCCTTGTTTACGTCTGTAAATTGCACACTTATGACGTCAACCGGTCAAAGGTCACGAGAGGTTCCACTCGGCTTATAGCTTCAGGTGAGAATTATAGTTTTCCGCCTATTTCGTGAGAACGACTTATTGGATTTCGTTAAAACTTTCAGGAATATTTTATGGGGGCATTTCAGATATAATAATAATAGAATATGAGAGGTCTCAAGTTGATCTTTAACGTTTTAATTTTTCCATTAAATTCGTATCGCAGTGTATAAATCGATCGCCTCTGTTTTATTAACCGTTAATAAAACAGAGGCGATCGATTTATACACTGCGATACGAATTTAATGGAAAAATTAAAATCAAACGGTATTGTTTTATGCGAAAACTTCATAAAAATTTTCAGGATACATTTTTCAAAAGACACTCATATTACCGATGAATTAAATTTGACAAATAAAATAACTGAAATAGAACAAATATTAAAAGTATGGGATAAACATAAATTATCTTTAATTAGAAAAATACAAATAATTAAACATTTTGTATTTAAAAAATTCTTTATCCGGCAACTGTTAATCCAGTGCCGGATTCTACTATTCAAAAACCAAATTCAATATTTTACAAATGTATGTGGAACGGAACTGATAGAATAAAGCGAGATATTCTTATACAAAACAATAAAAATTGCAGATTAAAAATGAATGACTTAAAAGAACTCCTAATACGTAATAAAAACATAGGCTGGCACTGCCAGGCAGGATTCGCCCACATTTTTGAGAGATGGATAGAGAACAAGCAATACCGAAAGTGATTTTTCCTACATCATTAAGTCCTGTATTTCATACTGTATTGGGAGCAGCCATTTTGTTGGTCAGTTGTAGTCTGATATTCATGAAATTCGAAGCCGACAATGATTATGGTGTGACGGTACACAACCTAGAAATGTTACTTTTCGTCAAAATCGGATAAGAATTGTGACCTGTAGAGAGTCCACAACCATGATATACCATATTTTTACACTATTCGCGTACAAACGGCGACCATTTCGTCCGGCAATTTTGGTACGATTTTCACGAAATTCGAACTCAACCTTCCTTACGGTGCAACAGTAATATAATCAGAGTTTTTTTTTAAATCAGATAATAATTGTTCGAGAGATAGACAGAGAACAAGCAATACCGAAAGTGATTTTTCCTACAATCAAAGGCCATAATTCATTAAGTTACAATTTGATATGCGCAAATATCGAAAAGAATAAAGATCTTTAGGTTATAAACAAGCATTTCAGGTTTCATCAAAATCGAATTAAAATTGTGACCTCTACAGGGTCCACAACTTTGATATACCATATTTTTACACTGTTCGCGTACAAACGGCGGCCATTTTTTCTAGCAATTATGGTCCGATTTTCTCGAAATTCAAACTCAGCCTTCCATAGGGTGTAACAGTGATAATAATTGTGACCTCCAGAGGGACCATAGGCAATTTTTCAGACAATCATGGGCCATAATTCAGGAAGTTACGATCCGATATGCGCAAATAACGAAAGGAACCAAGATCTTTGGGTTATAACCATGCATTTCAAGTTTCATCAAAATCGAATTAAAATTGTGACCTCTACAGGGTCCACAACAATGATGTACAATTTTTTGACAGTATTCGCGTACAAACGGCGGCCATTTTGTATGGCAATTTTGGTCTGATTTTCCCGAAATTCGAACTCAACCTTCCTTACGGTGTAGCAGTAATATAATCAAACAGTTTTTTAAATCAGATAATAATTGTGACCTCAATCGGATAATAATTGTGACCACCAGAGGGGCCACAAGCTAAAAAAAAAAGGCGATTTTGCGTATAATCAGGGGCCATAATTCAGGAAGTTATGATCCGATATGCACAAATATCAAAAGGAACCAGGATCTTTGGGTCATAACCATGCATTTCAAGTTTCATCAAAATGGAATTAAAATTGTGACCTCTACAGGGTCCACAACCTTGATCTACCTTTTTTTACCAGTATTTGCATACAAACGGCGGCCATTTTGTATGGCAATTTTGGTCCGATTTTCCCGAAATTCGAACTCAACCTTACTTAGGGTGTAACGGTGATATAATCAAACAGTTTTTTAAATCAGATAATAATTGTGACCTCCAGAGGGACCACAAGCTAAAAGATAGGCTGGCACTGCCAGGCAGGATACGCCCACATTTTCGAGAGATGGATAGAGTACAAGCAATACCGAAAGTGATTTTTCCTACATCATTAAGTTAGAATTTGATATGTGCAAAAATCGAAATGAATTAAGATCTTTGGGTTATAAAGGTTCATTTCAGTAGGCTTCAAATTCGACTGGGGATCATGTTGCTAAGTGGGTAAGAAGCTGGCTCGGTAGCCTTGAGGTTGGGGGTTTGATCCCTGCATTGGGTGACAAAGTTCATCTAGATTTTCTAGCGTGGTTTCCCCTTGTTCGTGATGAAGGATGGATGGCCTGACAAGAACAGCTGACAATTTTGGTCCAATTTTCATGAAATTCGACCTCAACCTTCATTACGATGTAACGGTGATATAATCAAACGGTTTTTTAAATGGGATAATAATTCTGACCTCCAGAGGGACCACAAGCTAAAAAAGGTCAATCAGGGGCCATAATTCAGGAAGTTACGATCCAATGGGCGCAAATATAAAAAAAAACCAAGATCTTTGGGTTATATGCATGCATGTCAATTTTCATCAAAATCGGTTCAAAATTGTGACCTCTATAGGGTCCACAACCTTGATATAACATATTTTCACACTAATCGCGTACAAACGGCAGCCATTTTGTCTGTCAATTTTGGTCCGATTTTCACGAAATTTTATCTCTGTCTTCATTACCATGTAACGGTGATATAATCAAACGGTTTTTTAAGTCGGATAATAATTTTGACCTCCAGTGGGACCACAAGCTAAAAGGGCGATTTATCGAAAGGAACCAAGATCTTTGGGTTATAAACATGCAATTCAAGTTTCATCCAAATCGGTTCAAAATTGTGACCTCTACACTGTTCACAAGCTAAAAGATAGGCTGGCACTGCCAGGCAGGATACGCCCACATTTTTGAGAGATGGATAGAGAACAAGCAATACCGAAAGTGATTTTTCCTACATCATTAAGTCCTGTATTTCATACTGTATTGGGAGCAGACATTTTGTTGGTCAGTTCCAGTCTGATATTCATGAAATTCGAAGCCGACAATGATTATGGTGTGACGGTACACAACCTAGAAATGTTACTTTTCGTCAAAATCGGATAAGAATTGTGACCTGTAGAGAGTCCACAACCATGATATACCATATTTTTACGATATTCGCGTACAAACGGTGACCATTTCGTCTGGCAATTTTGGTACGATTTTCACGAAATTCGAACTCAACCTTCCTTACGGTGCAACAGTAATATAATCAGAGTTTTTTTTAAAATCAGATAACAATTGTTCGAGAGATAGACAGAGAACAAGCAATACCGAAAGTGTTTTTTCCTAGAATCAAAGGCCATAATTCATTAAGTTACAATTTGATATGCGCAAATATCGAAAAGAATAAAGATCTATAGGTTATAAACAAGCATTTCAGGTTTCATCAAAATCGAATTAAAATTGTCACCTCTACAGGGTCCACAACTTTGACATACCATATTTTTACACTGTTCGCGTACAAACGGCGGCCATTTTTTCTGGCAATTATGGTCCAACTTTCTCGAAATTCGAACTCAACCTTTCGTAGGGTGTAACGGTGATAGAGTCAAACGTTTTTTCAAATCGGATAATAATTGTGACCTCCAGAGGGACCATAGGCGATTTTTCGGACAATCAGGGGAGTTAATTCAGGAAGTTACGATCCGATATGCGCAAATAACGAAAGGAACCAAGATCTTTAGGTTATAACCATGCATTTCAAGTTTCATCAAAATCGAATTAAAATTGTGACCTCTACAGGGTCCACAACCATGATATACAATTTTTTAACAATATTCGCGTACAAACGGCGGCCATTTTGTATGGCAATTTTGGTCCGATTTTCCCGAAATTCGAACTCAACCTTCCTTACGGTGTAACGGTAATATAATCAACCGTTTTATTAAATCGGATAATAATTGTGACCACCAGAGGGACCACAAGCTAAAATAAGGCGATTTTGCGTATATATCAAGGTTGTGGACCCTGTAGAAGTCACATTTTTTATTTGATTTTGATGAAACTTGAAATTCATGGTTATAACCCAAAGATCTTGGTTCCTTTCGTTATTTGCGCATATCGGATCGTAACTTCCTGAATTATGGCCCATGATTTACATTCCAAGAGCGTATGATCGCATCATTAAAGTGTAGCTTTCATCGTCTCCGAACTACATTTAAAACAATTTAATGTTAATATTTTGAGCGTTTTCAATTTGACACATTTCCTTAAATGAAATTATTTACAAAATCACTTTTACTGCATTTTGTTTTACTGTTAGAATTTATTCGTCATGGCTTCAGTTCACACCTACAATAACTGCTCCTTTATTCTTTATTATCACTTTCATCTATAACTAATTACTGTATATATATTTATTCATTATGTTTTTACTATGTTGATAACGACTTGTGAAATCTTGTTGAAACGTCGCAGTGAAATAAACCATAGTAATTGTTATCCATAAATAGTGTGTTATTTGAATAATTCAGGAAGTTACGTTCCGATATGCGCAAATATCGAAAGGAACCAAGATCTTTGGGTTATAACCATGAATTTCAAGTTTCATCAAAATCAAATAAAAAATGTGACTTCTACAGGGTCCACAACCTTGATATACCATTTTTTAACAGTATTCGCGTACAAACGGCGGCCATTTTGTATGGTAATTTTCGTCCGATTTTCCCGAAATTCGAACTCGACCTTCCTTAGGGTGTAACGGTGATATAATCAAACGTTTTTTTAAATCGGATAATAATTGTGACCTCCAGAGGGACCATAAGCTAAAAAGGGTGATTTTTCGGACAATCAGGGGCCATAATTCAGGAAATTACATTCCGATAGGCACAAATATCGAAAGGAACCAAGATCTTTGGGTTATAAACATGCATGTCAAGTTTCATCACAATCGGTTCAAAATTGTGACCTCTATAGGATCCACAAGCTAAAAACATGATATTTCGTACAATCATGGGCCATAATCCATGAAGTTCCGATTCAATACATGCCAATATCGAAAGGAACCGAGATCTTATGAGGATAAACCTATATTTCAAGTTTCATCAAAATCGGATAAGAATTGTGACCTGTAGAGAGTCCACAAACAAATTGTGGACGTCAGGACGGACAGGGGCGACGACATAATACGTCCACATGAAAATGTGGGCGTATAAAAAGATGATTTTTCGGACAATCAGGGGCCATAATTCAGAGAAAAATAGTGAAAAATTGACATTTACGGGCTTCTAAACAAACACAATAGGGCATAGTATGTTCAATATGTCTCATATTTCTTAAATTAAAGACCACATAAAATAATAATTTTTAATTGCATATATTGATAGCTAAGCGTTACTACATTCATTTCACGTCAAGTTCACTCCAATCTGATTAAAATTAATTGAGATATTAACGTTTAAACATCAGACAGCCAAAAACGGTTTTCAAATTTTCAATTACAACCTTTATCCGGTTGATTGGCTGGTGACGTCACAGGCACTACACATAATCTATACACATTATCTATACAATATATCACTATCTGTACGATATATCACTGTATACGCACCGCCAGTTAACACGTGTGTATTTGTTGGTCCAATTAACATTTGACTGGCGTAATCATTAACTCGTAATTTTACACGTAAGCTACATATCACTATACTATATAAGTCAAAGCATTTTCAAAAGCCAACCTTTCTCGTCTTAAGTTGTAATGGATTATATATTTGTGACTAGAATAGATTACAATTCACTAGTTGATCAACATCTCCAGCCCGTAAATCAGTACGTAATATTTTAACACGGTTATGGGTAGTCATATCGACAAATAAACCGACAGAATGAAGCGACACAAGACGGTGCAGATAAAAACAACATGTGTCTTCTAAAGGTGCGGCAAAAGAGGAGGGGGGCGAATAGAAGAGCCTCCTAAGCTGGTATCTCAGGTACACGGTAACGTCGCATTCTGATTGTGAATTAAATAATAAAGTAAATTGGGTTTTTTTCTTTATATTATATAAAATTGTATATTAAGTTATATTACATTGGTAGTTTAGTAATTTGTAAAAAAGGCATAGCCAACTTTCCTGTCATATGCGACATGCTTTCAGCATGTCTGTAATTGGCGTACGTGACCATTTTCAGCTTTTTCGCGCCAAAATCAACCATTTTACACATTTCTTAGTAAGCCATGTCTAATATGGTAGATGAAGATTTCCATGTGACATTGAGATCGTGTAACGCTATTTTAGTGATAACAGAGCTTTTCGTTATAAATACAGAGTAATTATTTGACAAATACGAGTGAATTTGAGCCATGTTACTTTCGCTATTACAAAGTATCGAAGCTATCGATAGTTTGCTTGACTATCGCAACTTTTATCGATAGTTTCTTTTTACTATCGATACATACTATCGACAGTCAAACCATCGCGATGCATCGATTGTTCAATGTATCGTTACACCCCTAATGATTATTATTTGAAACCATTTCGTTTCTTAAAAGCCGACAATTGATTATTTCTATCGGCTTAAAAGATGTCCGTAGCGCCAGCTATAACAATTTCACACCAATCTTGTTTCAATCAGAAGCCAATTATTGTTGGCTTACAGTCGGCTTATTCTGATAAAAAAAAAACACATGGGGAATATGGCTACAACAACTGTCTTTATAAAACAAATTCTAAATTACAAAACAAATTATTCCGTTGTCAATTGTTATTTAATTATCTTGGATGTAGGTAGGTGATTGTGAATTTAGAGCTTTAAAGGTTAATAATAAAATCTTGAAATTAATTCGCTGTAGCCAATGTAGTGATGGTAATGTGGCAGAGATGCTGTCAAATCGTCCATTCCCAGTGGGTAATCTGGCGGCTGAGTTCTGAACATATTGTAGCTTCTTTATGAGGTTTTCTGGAAGTTGATAAAGGAGAGCATTATGGTAGTCGAGCTTAGATATTATGAAAGCATGTATGAGTCTTTCTAGATTATCTCTGTTCAAATATTTTTTGTTGATATTATGGAGATGGAAGAAGGATGAGGAGCAGACTACCTGAACATGTTCTTTAAAACTTAGGTTGGAATCAATAACCGCTCCAATATTTCTCGCCTTTGCCGACTGAATGATCTCCTTATTGTCAAATGTAAGGGTAATATTTTCAATTCGAAATTTTGTTTGATGCTGTTTGGTACCAATGATTAAAAATTCAGTTTTTTCAGAATTTAGCTTCAGGAAATGATTTGTCATCCAATTGTGTATTTCTTCAATACAGTTCTTGACACAGTTAAGTGTTGGGATGCGAGAATTTGCATCGAAATTCCATATATAGTTTGGTATTGTCGGCAAAAAGATGGACTGTTAATCCAAAATCTGCTGCTATCTTTGTAATTTGCTTCGTGAAGATGATGAATAGGACAGGACCCAATACTGAGCCCTGTGGAACACCACATACCATGTCAAGTGTCTCTGATTTCGAAGACTTTATTTTGACACATTGAGATCTACATCGTAAGTACGATTCAAACCAAGAGTACACAGTATCACGAAGACCAACTTCGACCCTCAGTGTTTCAAGCAGATCATTTATGTGTTGAATGCGGCGGAGAGGTCAAGAAGTATTAGAAACACACATTTCTGAGCATCAATAGACTGGTAAATATCATTTGTTATCGTTAAAAGTGCTGTTCCGTGCTATGGTATAGCTTATATGCCGATTGAAGTGGATTCTCTAAATGATTTTCATTAATATGTTCATTTAGACGAGTAAGAACACATTTTTCAATAATTTTGCATAGAAAACTCAGATTACTGACAGGACGATAGTGTTTTAGAACATCCGAATTCAGTGTGGATTTCTTCAATAATGGTTTAACAATTGCACATCGTTATTCAGAGCGACTTGTGTATTATCTGACACAGCAGTGGGAGCAACAGATCGATATGTTCTTTGACGAGACATGTTGGTACTGGATCCAGTTTGCAGGTCTTAGGTTTGCTTTTCATGATGATCTTCTTCAATTCAGGCTCAGTAAATGGTATGAATTCTCCTTAAGTAGCTGTTGATGGTTCCCTGGAAGAACATGTGGTCATTTCTGATTGTTTTTCCATGATATCGAGTCTGATTTTGGAAATGTCATCTTGAAAGAATTCAGCAAAATTGTCAGCAAGAGTTTTGCTGAAGTTACAGGAAGTTTATTATACCATAGCCGACCCATTGAGCTACCAAACTATACTTTAGTTGTTTTGCTTCAGTGACACCCTCTATCATTTGTAAAAGTAATATTTGCTGGCGAAAAGACCGGTCAAAATTGTAAATTATCGCCTAATTACGTCACTTCCGGTGCCTAAAGAAATTTTTATAGGTGAAAAATAAGTCGAAAATTCGCAACATACAAAATACAAACTTTGTTTTATAAATATCGGGCAATAAATAATTAGCCTATAACCCATAAACTGAAATTAAGAAGGTAAAAAACTTAAAAGTGACCCTTTGAAAATTGGCTATTATTGGACAAGGCTTAAAATACGTTTTTTTTCAAAAATGACACTACTTCCGGTGATATTGAAAATGTTAAATTAGTTCATAGAATTCATAAATGGCATAAGGCATCAAATGGTAAAAATGTTATAAAAATCAAATAATAATTGACACTTTTATAGACCAAAAACCTTGAAAAGTGACTCATGTAAATGAAATGTAAATAACTGAATTTTACACTTTATTTTACATTTTATTCGAAATTGCCCGAAAATGAAATTGAAATTAAAAAATCTGAGCTAAAGATTTTGTGCGCCATTGAAGGGCGCATCCTTTTAGTTATATCAGTTTTGATAAAAATAATATTTACTTTCAAAAAGTGGTACCGAACTGTTAAAATTGTAGTTTTTATACGCCCACATTTTCATGTGGACGTATTATGTCGTCGCCCCTGTCCGTCCGGACGTCCGTCCGTCCACAATTTGTTTGTGGACTCTCTACAGGTCACAATTCTTATCCGATTTTGACGAAACTTGAAATATAGGTTTATCCCCAAAAGATCTCGGCTGCTTTCGATATTGGCATGTATCGGATCAAAACTTCATGGATTATGGCCCCTGATTGTACGAAAAATCACGTTTTTAGCTTGTGGACCCTATAGAGGTCACAATTTTGAACCGATTTTGATGAAACTTGACATGCATGTTTGTAACCCAAAGATCTTGGTTCCTTTCGATATTTGCGGCTATCGGAATGTAATTTCCTGAATTATGGCCCCTGATTGTCCGAAAAATCACCCTTTTTAGCTTGTGGTCCCTCTGGAGGTCACAATTATTATTCGATTTAAAAAAACGTTTGATTATATCACCGTTACACCTTAAGGAAGGTTGAGTTCGAATTTCGGGAAAATCGGACGAAAATTGCCATATAAAATGGCCGCCGTTTGTACGCGAATACTGTTAAAAAATGGTATATCAAGGTTGTGGACCCTGTGGAGGTCACAATTTTGATTCGATTTTGATGAAACTTGAAATTCATGGTTATAACCCAAAGATCTTGCTTCCTTTCGATATTTGCGCATATCGGATCGTAACTTCCTGAATTATGGCCCCTGATTATACGCAAAATCGCCTTTTTTTTAGCTTGGAGGTCACAATTATTATTCAATTTAAAAAACCGTTTGATTATATCACCGTTACACCCTAAGGAAGGTTGAGTTTGAATTTCGGGAAAATCGGACGAAAATTGCCATACAAAATGGCCGCCGTTTGTACGCGAATACTGTTAAAAAATGGTATATCAAGGTTGTGGACCCTGTGGAGGTCACAATTTTGATTCGATTTTGATGAAACTTGAAATTCATGGTTATAACCCAAATATCTTGGTTCCTTTCGATATTTGCGCATATCGGATCGTAACTTCCTGAATTATGGCTCCTGATTATACGCAAAATCGTCTTTTTTTTAGCTTGGAGGTCACAATTATTATCCGATTTAAAAAAACGTTTGATTATATTACTGTTACACCGTAAGGAAGGTTGAGTTCGAATTTCGGGAAAATCAGACCAAAATTGCCATACAAAATGGCCGCCGTTTGTACGCGAATACTGTTAAAAAATGGTATATCAAGGTTGTGGACCCTGTAAAGGTCACAATTTTAATTCGATTTTGATGAAACTTGAAATTCATGGTTATAACCCAAAGATCTTGGTTCTTTTCGATATTTGCGCATATCGGATCGTAACTTCCTGAATTATGGCCCCTGGTTATACGCAAAATCCCCCTTTCTTTAGCTTGTGGTCCCTCTGGAGGTCACAATTATTATCCAATTTAAAAAAACGTTTGATTATATCACCGTTACACTGTAAGGAAGGTTGAGTTTGAATTTCGGGAAAATCGGACCAAAATTGACAGACAAAATGGACGCCGTTTGTACGCGAATACTGTTTAAAAAATGATATATCATGGTTGTGGACCCTGTATAGGTCACAATTTTAATTCGATTTTGATGAGGAAGTTTGAGTTCTAATTTCGTGAAAATCGTACCAAAATTGCCGGACGAAATGGTCGCCGTTTGTACGCGAATAGTGTAAAAATATGGTATATCATGGTTGTGGACTCTCTACAGGTCACAATTCTTATCCGATTTTGATGAAAAGTCACATTTCTAGGTTGTGTACCGTCACACGATAATCATTGTCGGTTTCGAATTTCATTAATATCAGACTGGAACTGACCAACTAAATGTTTGCTCCCAATACAGTATGAAATACAGGACTTAAAGATGTAGGAAAAATCACTTTCGGTATTGCTTGTTCTCTGTCCATCTCTCGAAAATGTGGGCGTATCCTGCCTGGCAGTGCCAGCCTATCTTTGTTAATCTTACGTCACTTACATTGCCGACAGAAAAATTTCACAGCATAAAAAAAAATTACAATTGGGACCACGGAGCATATGAACTTTGTTTTATACAAAACGAACAATAAATAATTTATCTGGGTACGAAAAACTAAATTAGCCAATGGCGGCTAACGCAAATTACCGAGACAATTTTTTTTCTCATTTCTGCTAAAGTAGGGTGATACTTTAACCCTGTGTAAATTATCACCAAAAAATATTCATAAATAAACAAAAATTTTCGGAAAAAAATTAATTTTTTTCAAAATATCGGACATTTTTTCGACTACTCCCGGTTTTACGATCATTGTCGTGATAGTTTTATGAAGTTTTTTGGATACTTAACTTTCTGTAACAGAGGTGTCAGAAACATCCATTGAGTAGTTTTGGAATAAAAAGATAAATAAAAGAGCATTTACAAAAATTAACGATTTTTCATTTTTTTTTCAAAGTTTGAGGCCATTTTTGGACCACCTATATTATTTCAATGTTTTTCATTTTGGATTCACTATATAGACAACCGATAGGACTTTGAGTAAGAAAATTTTAAGAAAAACCGTACGCGTCGCTTTCGAGAAAATCAGAATGTTAAAAAATCGGAAAATACTAAATTTTTGGTATACAATAATTTATTTCCTTACCATCGAAATCGTATTATTTTGATGTCATATGATGGTCCATTAATAGGGCTATCCAACGGCACTTTAGTTCTTTTGGTCCGCTAATACCTAAGGGAGCTATTTTTTAACTTTTTTTTTTTCATTTTTTGAATACTTCCTGTATGGAGATTACTTTCGTAATGGTTTTAATAGCCGGTTTGGGCACTAAAATAGCCGCAGGGCTCTCTAATGATATATTACATTATCTGATCAGATAATATGTCCCTGAGAAATCCTATGTTCAAAAGTGCCAAAAATGCAAAATTTTTAAAATATCGAAAATTAAATTTCAGTAACTACATACACATTATACATCGTTAGAATCGTAATTAGGTCAGCTATCTGAATATGTAACCTTTTTTGAAAATCTCTTAAAATAAAGAAAATAGAGTATTTTCCAAAATGTCACGATTTTTCGACTTTTTTCGATTTTCAGTCCGCTATTTCACCTATTCCAGATATTTCAAAGTCATAATGGAATATTTCGTACACAAGACTACCACAAGGTTTTTCAATATAAAAAGTTTCATAAAAACCGCTTGCGTAGTTTTCGAAATTCAGGCGTCCAAAAATGCTAAAAATCAGAAAATACTTGATTTTCAGCATGCCATATTTTGCTGCCTGTTCGAAGCTGCCTAATTTGTTTAAACCATTGATATCGGACGGAGAAATCGCGTTTTTTTGCATTTTTCCAAAAAATATTCATTTTTTTGCATTTTTCAAAATATTGCACTCTATTTCGACCACTTCTGGTTTAAGGATTCTTGTCGAAATTGCTTTATAAGTTGGTATTGGAAATTCGAAAAAAATTGAAAAATAAAGGGAGATAACTCTGAATGAAACTTATATTACTGGAAATGGATGGACTCAGGTATCCAAATATGTAGGTCAAATTTCAAAATTTTGAAAAATAACAAAAATTGTCTCGTAAAGAGCGTGTTGTCAATTTTCGAACGATAGAAGTCATGGTCGATTGGTCAAAATTGAAAAATGTGAGATAGCCATTGTCTCGCAAAAGATTCAGGGTTTCAGAAAATGTGATTTGTTTGAAAATGGGTCAAGAATTGACGAAACTATGTCCAATTTTCAACTTTTGACAACGTCACAGTTCGGTCTGTTCCGGTATGCGCAGAAATTTCAAAAATATTTTATCAAGTAGCCACCACATGGTTTCCCGATAGAAAATCTAATTCAAGATCGATATCTGGTTCCTTTCAATATTTGCGCATATCAGATTGTAACTATGGTCTCTGATTGTATGCAAAATCGCCTTTATTATCTTGTCGTCCGTCTGGAGGTCACAATTATTACCTGATTTAAAATAACATTTGATATTATCACAGTTGCACTGTAATGAATGTTCAGTTCCTTTCAATATTCGGGCACATTGGACCATGGACCGAATTATGGCCCCTGATTGTACAAAAAATCATGTTTTTTACCTTGAATTAAAACACCAATCGACTATATCTCCATTACACATTAATGATAGACATAGTTGAGTTTAAATTTCTTGAAAATCGATAATTGAACAGCTAAATCCAGAATATTAAATGTTTCATATACTAAACGTTAGCATGGGGCAGAACTTTATAAAAACCAAACAAATTCTGATGACTTTCTGATAATTACTTCATATGCAACAACTCTTGTTGACGGCCCGGATGATTTAGCTACCGTGGGCGTATGTTTCATTGCCTTGCAACCTATTTTTGAATTTCCTCTACGGATGCCAGGGTGGCATCATCCGGATTCCGAAACTACACATATTGAAAATAAATAATACACCTAAAACCTATATTTCA
Source organism: Patella depressa (assembly GCA_948474765.1). Classification (NCBI taxonomy): domain Eukaryota; kingdom Metazoa; phylum Mollusca; class Gastropoda; family Patellidae; genus Patella; species Patella depressa. The sequence continues at coordinate 26,087,470 of OX419717.1, read as the reverse complement.
ATATATTACCCACCGTTTTAGGGGACTTGATCAATTTCCTGCCAAAATAAGCCACCATTTTGAATTTGGCCGCCTAATGAATTAGCCATCACTTGTAGGAGGAATACCCATGTTCAATGGATTCAGTGTGTCGAATTCTTATAAAAAAAAAAAAAAAAAATCTTCAAATCGAGGTTCGAGAGTATGTCACATATTTACCCCACTAACTAATCAGAAAATTGTCTAATCCATCAAAAACATTAGGGGGACTATATTTACAGATTAAGGCTTAAAAATGGGTTTGGCAACTAGACTAGTATTAATTTCACCTATTTCAGTCTCTGTAAAACAAAAGACAAAAATCAAGAAATCTTTTACATAGACTGAATGCCAGTTTAGGCATTTATGTATTTACTGAGCAAAATATTCAGTGCACAAATACTATTAACCTTTTGCTGATTGAAGCTTTTGTTATATTAATAAGCTTTTGTTATATTAAAAGGATTGGAAAAGAAGACGCAAGTTTTACAACCAGAAGAGAAGAAAACAGTAGCTTATCATGAAGCTGGTCATGCGGTAGCTGGTTGGTTTCTTCAACATGCTGATCCTTTATTAAAGGTATTCTAATGTCAGGGGTGGATACAGAAGGGCGTTTTATTGTCCCCCTGCCTTTCGAAAAAAGCAGGGTACTATTTAAATGGATTCGTCTCTCTGTCTGTCTGTCCTTCTGTTACACTTTTCGGACACTATAACTCTCTTTCTAATTGAGGTCAGACCTGTCAACTCTACTGCATCACACGGTAAAGTGCAGCGAAACGGCCTACTGCACGGAAATAGATTTTTACCGCATTTTCAAACAAAGAGATTTTTTAATTTTCTTACCAAAACTAAGGAAAGCAACTCTTTGCATGTAAATAAACAAGATTGCGACATTCGGTTATCAACATCGATTTGGGATATCTTAAGTTGTAATTTAGCTAAGAGATTTGTTTTCAAATTCTCTTCAACATATTTTTGAGTTAATAAAGTGGATATAATTATTGCCACGCGTTCCAAATTCTCTTAAAATGCATAACGATAAATTAACCAAATAACAACCAATTTACGGGAGCAATGACTGACATTTTCGGTTGCGTGCGTACATACAGCATGTAATACAATACTTCGAATGCAACACAATCTGGAACTTTAACCTGTAAAGAGCGTAGGGCATTAAATTACGCCCTGGAAAACTGTCACTCACTGTATGTATGACGTAATATTACGTCTTGGGAGGTATTTTTCCCCACATGGTTGATGTACTAGAAAGCAACCTGTAAGGGAAATAACTCCTGTTAACCTGTAAGGGGAATAACTCCAATTAACAAGCATTGGAATGACACCAGCCATTATGAATTATCTTCAAATTTACGTTTTTTCCAAGCTTGACCTTTTCTTGACACTGACACAGTTGTCATAAATTACGCAATGGGGGAAGTTAACGTTTTAAAAAGGACACGCTTAACGGGCTAATTTCAAGTTGGTAATACATAGCGCCAATTCAGACTTACATGGAATGCTCTCTCGAATAAAAGTGAAAGCAGATTTATGGAACCACAGGAGAAAAACATCCCGTACAATGACAGTCATTGCATTGTTTGTCATTGTGAGAGGATAATCGCCATGTGGTGGCATGCGGCATTATTAAATCGATGCCAATATTTAGTCATTATGCAAAACTATTTTTTTTACGCCTCTCCTCTCTATTCTAATGTAGAACTAGGCCCCTACTATAGAATCTATATAATACGCACACCAATTATCTTGCATGAAACAATATTGACAAAAACTCTTGGAATGGGAAATACATGTTATTGTGATTTGGTGTGATAAATACGTGGGTTCAAGGAGACAATACAACTTATAATACATAGTAGTTTTATTAAGGAAAGGCATGACATGTCTACAGCATGGTTGCAGCAAGAAGTACACCAGAAACATGCTCATATTTATAATAGTATGCATGCGTATAGATTACAGTTATAAACCGCGGAGGATAATTGTTGACATAAAATAATAAGAATTTGTAAAAACATCATATATTTTCCCTTCTTTTGATGAAAATAGAAACTTAACATTACAGCAACTAGCTTGCCACATATATAATTAAAATAGTAATTACATTATAGAACAATCAAGAACAGTTTCTAACTCAATACTTAGAAAGTTAAACACTTGTCAATGTACGGGAAATAAAGTTGCAATGAAAGTTTGATCATTAGTTTCTTGCGAAGAAATACATGTACTATCTCAACTAGTTTGAATGAATGAATAAATCATTAGACCTCTATGAATGCATTAACTACATGTAGTTTGAATGTTTGAATGAATTGTTACACAATTGAGGATATATCATTGAATACCCGGGGGCGGATCCAGGAATTTTTGCAGGAGGAGGTTTGCCAGGGTTCTGTCACGGAAATTTGCCATCATCGTCTCTAAATTACATAGGCATACATACAAATTGAGCTTTTTAAACAGAGATATCATTATTATACTGATGTAGGATCACTTTGTGATGTAATTTCATTGATGCACCCCCCTCCCCCCCCCCCCTTCTGGATCCACCCCTAATACCCTCATGAAATCAATTAACAATCTTATCACATGGATAGCAGACGAGTCGCAGGGGGGGGGGGTCAAAGAATGGCAGAAAACATCATAGGACTAACAGACATACAAAAGTCGTTAGGAAGTCATTAATCATCACAGCTGTCCTGAGTTACGCAAGATCTTTGAAGGGTAAAGCAATCTGCACTGGAAGCTTAATCTGTTATTACATAATGACCAGCTGCAACTTCCAGTCTTAATCTAATCTGAAATATAATGCCTACAAATAGTTGATTGGCCAACAGCTGTCTATCCGTCCAGGGTATTAACCCACCCTGACCGGATACTGACCAGTCAGGTTACGGTGCATGGGTGTGGTATCAAGAATGCAAGGCTGGACATAGATCCGGCCCAGTAATCAAAAGATCAGACAAACCGTCTTGGAGTCAGCAGGGTCGCCTAGAAAGTACCTCAGGTGTACTAGGCAGGTCTCGAGGAGATGAGACAAGACGAGAGCTTCTGAAGCTATGCTAAGACATGAGTCCCTCATACAAGTTAGTTCTGGGGTCGTTTACATTACGATGTTTGTACCTATTGTAAGAAGCAGAATAAAAGTATTATTAGAAATTATACCAGTGTTGCCCCCAGAACTTGTTTTAAAGACCCAATACAGTCACATAATAATTGATGCCGTAGACCAGACCAACGCTTGAAGTCCTATACCACTATAAGACCACATGCCACAGCTACAAAAGGGGTATGTCTTTTCTAATTATACCATGGCCACAGTTAATAAATGACATTATAGTACTATGAATTATAATTTAACTGGGAAATGAGCAGTTTATCATCACTCGTCATTAATATCATGGTGTAGTTACTAAATTTAATATATTGCCTTTCGAGCTAGTAGTGGAACAGTCCTAAACTGACTAAAGCAAAATTGTATATATATATTGTTGTTTTTGAAAGGTTATAACTTATAATTGTTCGTTTTTATACGCCCACATTTTTATGTGGACATATATTGTCGTCGCCCCTGTCCGTCCGGACGTCCGTCCACAATTTGTTTGTGGACTCTCTACAGGTCACAATTCTTATCCGATTTTGACGAAACTTGAAATATAGGTTTATCCCCAAAAGATCTCGGTTCCTTTCGATATTGGCATGTATCGGATGAAAACTTCATGGATTATGGCCCCTGATTGTACGAAAAATCATGTTTTTAGCTTGTGGACCCTATAGAGGTCACAATTTTGAACCGATTTTGATGAAACTTGACATGTATGTTTATAACCCAAAGATCTTGGTTCCTTTCGATATTTGCACCTATCGGAATGTAATTTCCTGAATTATGGCCCCTGATTGTCCGAAAAATCACCCTTTTTAGCTTGTGGTCCCTCTGGAGGTCACAATTATTATCCGATTTAAAAAAACGTTTGATTATATCACCGTTACACCCTAAGGAAGGTTGAGTTCGAATTTCGGGAAAATCGGACGAAAATTGCCATACAAAATGGCCGCCGTTTGTACGCGAATACTGTTAAAAAATTGTATATCATGGTTTGTGGACCTTGTAAAAGTTACATTTATAAATCGATTTTGATGAAACTTGAAATTCATGGTTATAACCCAAAGATCTTGGTTCCTTTCGATATTTGCGCATATCGGATTGTAACTTCCTGAATTATGGCCCCTGATTATACACAAAATCGCCTTATTTTAGCTTGTGGTCCCTCTGGTGGTCACAATTATTATCCGATTTAATAAAACGGTTGATAATATTACCGTTACACCGTAAGGAAGGTTGAGTTCGAATTTCGGGGAAATCGGACCAAAATTGCCATACAAAATGGCCGCCGTTTGTACGCGAATACTGTTAAAAAATTGTATATCATGGTTGTGGACCCTGTAGAGGTCACAATTTTAATTGGATTTTGATGAAACTTGAAATGCATGGTTATAACCCAAAGATCTTGGTTCCTTTCGTTATTTGCGCATATCGGATCGTAACTTCCTGAATTATGGCCCCTGATTGTCCGAAAAATCGCCTATGGTCCCTCTGAAGGTCACAATTATTATCTGATTTGAAAAAATGTTTGACTCTATCACCGTTACACCCTACGGAAGGTTGAGTTTGAATTTCGAGAAAATTGGACTCTAATTGCCAGAAAAAATGGCCGCTGTTTGTACGTGAACAGTGTAAAAATATGGTATGTCAAAGTTGTGGACCCTGTAGAGGTGACAATTTTAATTTTTTCGATTTTGATGAAACCTGAAATGCTTGTTTATAACCTAAAGATCTTTATTCTTTTCGATATTTGCGCATATCAAATTGTAACTTAATGAATTATGGCCTTTGATTGTAGGAAAAATCACTTTCGGTATTGCTTGTTCTCTGTCTATCTCTCGAACAATTATTATCTGATTTAAAAAAAAACTCTGATTATATTACTGTTGCACCGTAAGGAAGGTTGAGTTCGAAGTTCGTGAAAATCGTACCAAAATTGCCGGACGAAATGGTCACCGTTTGTACGCAAATAGTGTAAAAATATGGTATATCATGGTTGTGGACTCTCTACAGGTCACAATTCTTATCTGATTTTGACGAAAAGTAACATTTCTAGGTTGTGTACCGTCACACCATAATCATTGTCGGCTTCGAATTTCATGAATATCAGACTGGAACTGACCAACAAAATGGCTGCTCCCAATACAGTATGAAATACAGGACTTAATGATGTAGGAAAAATCACTTTCGGTATTGCTTGTTCTCTATCCATCTCTCAAAAATGTGGGCGTATCCTGCCTGGCAGTGCCAGCCTATCTTTGTTGTTGTTGTTGTTTTGCCTATATATATTTATGCCCCGAGGTTTATGGGATGCCCTATATTTACGAGACAGATTTTTATTTGTAATACCCCAAATATTTATTTACGGGAGAGTTTATTATTTGACGTGATGTAACGTAGTACCCCAAAGATTTAATGGGATGCCCCGAACGTTCGGGAGAGATTTTATTTATATTCCTCAAGAGAAATTGAGTGGCTTGGTATGCCAGCGCTTAAAGTAGAGCGAACGTATTGTCTTGTTTTGTGTTGTGTTTAAACATTATGGAGATAAACCGTTATTTCTTTCAAAAATTTCTTATTTAAGATTGTTGAAATGTGTTCAGATCATTCTTTATCTTGAGGTAAAACAATATGACATCCTAATTTCAATTGTATCCATGTAAATGATAATGTAAATATCGGTATCTAAGGTCAAGTCTGTTCCACTTGCTAATTTGATTAACTGCAATTAAGTTCACTCCATGATATCAGCAGGTGAAAAAATTTGGGCACGGGTGGCAGTTATAATACTTTTCATAGACCGTCATAACACACTGTTTGGCCAGACGGTATGGAAAAAGAAAGGACTATCGGACAAAACAAATGATGGCAAATAATGCCAATAGTGGAACTACACGAAGAAGGCAAAATTTTGACACCTCGCCATTACCGGAACCGGAACCTGGAACAGAAGGAGTAGAAGTAAAAGAGGGAGGGCATCATCTGTACCCCTCCCTACAGTTGGCTACGACAGTGCAGTAGCGGTCAAAGAAGAGGGATGCTCTTTGTACTTCCCTACAATTAGCCAGTGAGGTAGTGAATAAAGAAGAGGACAACAATTCGTACCTCTCCCTACAGTTGGCTTGCAGGATAGTGTTTCGCGCCTCTATTTGCGCCTCTATCCGCGTGTGTGAACATCAGACCATAGTGATCATATATGTGAAATGTGAATAATTAGAGTAGTTGTGTTCATGATTCCAGAGTGGACCATGTATGTGAATAATTAGAGTAGTTTGTGTTCGTGATTCCAGGATCTCACGTGTGTGTGAACCGTGAACATTAGGATAGTTTTAGAGTATTTTATTAAATTATTACTGTGAACATTAGAATAGTTCTAGAGTATTTTCTTTTTATTTGATTATAGATGTTTCAAAAAATTCTTGAGTGTGGACATAAAAAAAATAGTCTGTGACATATATGTAATTTCAATGACTCATGTGTTTTTACCGAGTGTGTTCATATTGCCGTGAAGAAAACAACAACAAAAGAAGAACAAACTTTATGTATACAGTAGAATCCGTATGAGCAGCCACTCCTATTCAGCGACATCTCCTTGTAAGCGGTCACAATAAATTCCCCCCGTAAAAATTCTATTGTTTCATCTCCTTATTCAACGGTCACTCCTCTAACGCGGCCAGCGGTCACTATTTTGCAAATGATTTAACAAAACATCGCCCATTCAACGGCCATTGTTGAATGATACCATCTTGTCGTTCTTCGTAACACCCCCGCTAATCCCGTGAGTAGTAATCAATTAACTGGACTCCCGCAAATCAGATAAAAAGAAATGTGAAAATACCAATTAACTCGGGATTATCTGTTAATTAATCTTTTGTTTTATTAAACGACAAACCTGATCATTGTTTTCACACGTAACGGGACATTATTTGATACTGATTGAATAAACTGAAAGTACCGACTAAAAGCCGCTATGTTGTTAAATAGACGTTTTTAGCGCCACCTGTAATATTACATACAGAGTTACACCCCCTGTGATTCGGTAGCTAAATCAGCGATGTTTTTTGGTTCGTGTGCTTCTTTGATAAAATAAAATTAATTCATCGATTTTCTTCACAAAAATGGATAAATATTATCGAATACATCACTATGATAGACAGTAGTATTGAAGGTTGGTACAAAATGACAAGTTTACAGAAGTTATGTCGGCGATTGAGCGACGGCCAAATTTACCGATGCATGTGAAGTATTGCATTGGTGTTTGCTTCCAATGCATTCAAGCGTAATATTAATTGATGTCAGCACAAAAAAAAACATGAGATTTTACAAAAATGGATAAATATTATCGAATGCATGACAATGACAGACAGTAGTATTGAAGGTTGGGACAAAATGACATGTTTACGGACGTTATGTCCGAGATTCAGCGACGGCCAAATTTACCGATGCAAGTGCACCCAAGCGTAATATTAATTGATGTCGGCACAAAAAACTCGAGATTTTATTAAGAGGCCACTCCCGTTAAACGGTCAATCCTAAAATTTCCCGTGGGTGGCTGCTTAATGTATATAACTTTTAAATTTGTGTGTTTTTCATTTAAATTTTCTTTTTGTTTATTGACATTTTTGTATATAATAACATTTTACAAGTGTTTGATTTTTTCATTTTCATTCATATTGTACATAGTAATTAAAGGAATAATCCCAGTTGCATTTTAGGGGTTAAAACTGCTTAATTTTGTATGAAAGGCCCTTAATAACTTCTAACTTAGCCCCTAGCAACTTCCGCAAGCGTTGTGATACGTTTTCAAAAAATTTCCACTCGTCAGTATTTCTCTGTGTTTGAAGACCGGCGTCTTGGTTGCATCCTAAAAAAGTGACTGAATAATACGCGACTATATGCTGAGTATGCGCAGTGGCATTTCCGCGTTACTTTCAATTTGTTTTATTCTAATCAGGTGAATGCGGTTTGGCCGTTCATGGCTCCATGTTGATTACGTTTGGTTTGTTTTGGGGACTGTATTCGACATTTATGTGCTAAATATGGATATTATAGACATAATCACAACATAATAAAACATTTGAATATGCCGTGAAAGTATAAAAGATCCTGTTTCATGTCTCTCGGAAGGTTTCACTTTCACTTCGACTTTTCTTTTTGACGATGTCCTGTTTGCTCTACACAAGTAACAATTTGACACCTGCTTTTTTGATCAATCTTTAGGATGGGTTGTTGTTTTTATTATACGCCCACATTGAAATGTGGTCGTATATTGTCGTCGCCCCCGTCCGTCCGTCCGTCCGTCCGTCCGTCCGTCGGTCCGGCGGTCCGGCGTCCACAATTGCTTGTGGACGCTCTAGAGGCTACAGTTAATATCCGATTGACTTTAAATTTATACACAGTGTTTGAGGTCATGAGACGAAGAAGCCTATTGTTTTTCAGCGATTTCCGATAATAACTACCAGAGTTATGGCCCTTGATCACTTCAAAAAATCTTGTGGACGCTCTAGAGGCCAAAGTTAATATTCGATTGGCTTTAAATTTATACACAGTGTTTACGGTCATAAGACGAAGAAGCTATCGATTTTCAGCGATTTCCGATAATTAATGCCAGAGTTATGGCCCTTGATCACTTCAAAAAATCTTGTGGACGCTCTAAAAGCCAAAGTTAATATCCGATTGACCTTAAATTTATACACAGTGTTTAAGGTCATGAGAAGAAGAAGCCTATTGATTTTCAGCGATTTCCGATAATTAGTGCCAGAGTTATGGCCCTTGATCACTTCAAAAAATCTTGTGGACGCTCTAGAGGCCAAAGTTAATATCCGATTGGCTTTAAATTTATACACAGTGTTTACGGTCATAAGACGAAGAAGCCTATTGATTTTCAGCGATTTCCGATAATAAGTGCCAGAGTTATGGCCCTTGATCACTTCAAAAAATCTTGTGGACGCTCTAAAAGCCAAAGTTAATATCCGATTGACTTTAAATTTATACACAGTGTATAAGGTCATAAGACGAAGAAGCGTATTGATTTTCAGCGATTTCCGATAATTAGTGCCAGAGTTATGGTCCTTGATCACTTCAAAAAATCTTGTGAACGATCTAGAGGCCAAAGTTAATATCCGATTGACTTAAAATTCATACACAGTGTTTAAGGTCATAAGACAAAGAAGCCTATTGATTTTCAGCGATTTCCGATAATTAGTGCCAGAGTTATGGCCCTTGATCACATCAAAAAATCCTGTGGACGCTCTAGAGGCCAAAGTTAATATTTGATTGACTTTAAATTTACACACACTGTTTAAGGTCATGAGACGAAGAAGCCTACTGATTTTCATTGATTTCAAATAATTACTTCCAGAGTTATCTCCCTTGATCACTTCAAAAAACCTTGTGACGCTACAGATGCCAAATTTATCATCCGTTTGACTTCAGATTGATACACAGAGTTTAAGGTGTTGAAACGCACAAGTATTTTGATTTTCAATGAATTTTGATAACAGAACAGCTAAATCCATGATGTTAAATGTTTCCATACTAATTGATAGCGTGGGGCAAAACTTTATAAAAAGCAAACAAATTCTAATGATTTTCAGATAATTACATAATGAGTTGTTTCATTACCAAAAAAAGTAAAAATATGCGACAACCCTTGTTGACTGCCCGGACGATTTAGCTGCTGTGGGCGTATGTTTCGTTGCCTGGCAACCTATCTTTATATTTTCGTGTAATCAAATAGATACTAAATAGCTTGACTTTCGACCAGCAAATGATGTATTGTATACTAAAATACAGAATGGATTCTTTGTAATTTCTATGATGGAATGGCTTTTATATACTCATAGCGATAGTAGGTAGTCTCGTTATTCATAAAAGGAATGGCTGATAATTATTGTCAATTGAAAAACTGTCATTCAAAATGGTTGAGAAGTGTGTAAAGTGTAGTAAGACAGTGAAGAAAAAAACAATAGTAATAGGCAGTGTCATGTTAAATGGGATCAGTGGACACACAGGGCTCCTGGCGTACAATGTCTTGTATATTTTGTTGAAAGACTTGGTGATACAGCAATCCACCCACCACTCTTCCTACACCACTATCAAGTTCTGATAATATTAAAAGTTTGACGGATTTGCCAACACCAGAAAAAGCTATGACTGACTCATCTACAGCTAGTTATTAATCTACAGCCAGACCCTTTCTCCCCATCAAAGCGTAGGAAAACTGTGCACAGACGTGTTGTGAGGCATCCAGAAATGTCACACAGACCACAGAAGAAAGGATGGCAAGATTGAGCAGGGATGTAGCCACGCTGGGCGGCGCCGGGCGCTTGCGCCCGGCACTATTTCTTGCCGCCCAGCACAAAGAAAAAATCGAAGAAACCCGCCCAGTCGTATTTAATAAACCCATTCATGATTCATCCTTCTTTCACTCTGCTGACTGTACGTACACAAACTCATCGCTCGAAATTTACCACGGCAAACGGCAAAGCCATAGTCATAGATTAAAAGCCGACGCAAACCATGTCTGCCACGGCATAATTTAATTTTGTGTGCTGTAGTAAACCCTTCCATCCTAAATTAGTTTTAAAAAGGAGTATTCATCAATTTATAATTCTGATTCTATAGGGTCTTTGAATTGTATATTTGCCGTAAATAGGCCACCCAGACCAATTTACGGCATTTCAATGTTGAAGTGTTGGATGTCGTAAATGGTGTCGTACGTTCGGTTTTACGACCAATTTTTAATGTACTCATTCTTGCGTTAATTCTACCGAATCTAAATTAAATCCGAGAGACCGTTGGGCTACAGTCCATTTTATTTACACTTGCCGCAAAATAAATCAATTAGGCGGCAAGGCGACTGTACTGTTTTACTTATCATTCACTATTACGTTAGTCACTACATCATGTAATTAATATAAGTACGACTACCACTACAGTACCAGAGGCTTTTGACTTAGAATCTTTGAAACTGATCTTTTTTTTAGTAAATTAATTTGAAATGGTATATGTAATACCAATTACCATTTACATAAGTTTTTAGCTCCCTGCAAGAGTCTCTGTATCATTGATGAAATTAAGTTAATTTGGTAAAAATTTGATGAATATGTAAATATAAAAGTTAAGTAAATTTGATTTGTACTGAAGCAAATACAACAAAAAGGCAGCAGATGCTCTGGAAATACACCAGGAAGGATTGAATTTTCATAAAAGACCACGCCCCCCTCCAAAAAAAATTTTTTCCTCGCTTCGCTCAGAATTTTTTTTTTCCACCACTCAGCAAATCCTGGCTACATCCCTGCTGAGATCACAAGGAATTGATGGATTAAAGGTATAAAATATCATTAAATTCTTTATTACAGCCCTTATGCTGTATTATTCTTACTGTAGATGACAGGGCTGTGTAGCGCCTGCTACAAACCCAAAATGATTTTGTTTATAGTGCCAAACGATTACAAACAGCTAGAAAAGTGACAAGTTATATCATTAACATTTTATAGCATGCAAATATGTATAAAAACAACAAAATCATTTCAATCTCTTGGTTGTCATGTGAGCTTATTTATTATATAATCACAAATAAAATTAAATATTTCATTACATCAAGATTACATTTAATATTTACAGATGTTAATACCATAGCTGGATGATAATAAAAAGAATGGAGTCGCTGGCTTGATGTTTGTGACAGTTTGACTATTCCACCACCAACAAAATATCTATGTTATAGACTTTGTCTCCAGATTGCTTATCTCTAAGACGGGTAAGTACATGTGATGTATACAATAGAAAACTTTATGCAGTGTTAACTTTTATAGTTGGAATATCGGTAATTTAATTCTTTCTTTATCATAACTTTGGATTTGATGACAGCCAAATAATTATCACATCAACAACTGGTTTACTCAGAGACTTGTAATACATGTATTTACATTCAGGACAAACTCTGTTTTAAAAATACAAAGAAATATTTGACCATAAAAAACTAATAGTTATATAAAATTATAATACATTTTACATATTTTAACATTTTACTTTCAGGAAATTGATCAGTATTGTTTAGATGAGGAGGCTTAAATCGCATTACAAACAAGAGATGACAAGCCCGATGACCATGATCAGAAAAGGTTTCGCCATGGAAGAGATATTCAGACAAGTAATATCAAGCAGTATAGTCTGCAGAGTAAAGAGGAGGTATCCTTACCATACTCAGCCATACTGGCCAATATGAAGCAGTCAAGTGCCAGGATATTCGCGACTACTTTGTTTGTTTTTACTAATACTATCATATTTCATTATTTTGTTAGAGTAGGACGTTGTCATTTATACATATATTAAACACGTATTTTATATCTTATTATAGAAGTCTATAGTAGTATATTCTCTTTTAATCATTTCTTTAAATACCTTAATATTCCATACCTTTCTAACCAGGGTAATTATTTTTAGATTAGGGTAATGGATAACTCCTACCTCTTAAAATGATTTATATAATTAGTAAATAATTATTATTGTCTAATGATTGATGTTTTGTCATATATTTTGTGTAACCAATATATACATTGTACTGTTATAATCGATATAATACTGTGTATTAATCGTGTTTCTATTCTTATGATTTGATCTTTCTAATGCAAAATTTGTAATCAGCCAGTAGAAATAAATGTCCCTTATAGATACATTCAGACGGCTGAAACTTGCCCTGTAGGCTAGTCAACGGGACTGCGGCCGATAGTCAGCGATCAAATCGCTGATAACGACAAGCTACGTTCCGAAGGCTTAGAACCTCCTCTCGTGAAAGAGGTCCCTCCCCTTTCATTTTCAGAGAGTACGGCAATCTAGAATTGCCCGAAAAAGACAAGTTGCAGATTCAAGAACAAGTACGGTGAATGCTATTCACCCGAAAAAGGAAAGCTTCAAGAAAAGTACGGTGAATGCTATTCGCCCGAAAAAGGAAAGATTTCAAGACAGTACGGCAAATGCTATTTGCCCGAAAAAGGAAAGACTCTATTATAGTACGGTGAACGCTGTTCACCTGAAAAAGGACAGTAAACAAAATTAATCATATTGGAGCTGTAAATACTTATTATATATTTGAAAGTTTTTGTTACATAAAGGTTTGAAAACTGAACGACTCTGTCTTATTCCTACGGTGAAACTTATAACATTAATTTAAGCAAAACACCGTTAATGACCACTTTTTAGCTGGTCCTTACACACCCTTCCGAAGTTCCATTTTACCGGTGGCTCGCGATCAGCCAGGAATTGATCACTGGTGGCAGAGATATCAAGCTCCCCCTACCCCAAACGTGGTTATCCCTTCAAGGAAACGTTACACGTTTTTGGTGGCAGAGGTGGGATAATTATAAGGAATAAGTATAGACGTTCAGTAGTAAAACCTTTTGACAATCTTTCAAAATGGCAGAACTCCCAGAAACACCAACAAGTTTGGCGGACAAGGCAGGAAAAAAGAAACTAGAAGAAATCACAAGTGAACTAAAAACCCTGAGTAAAAGTTTGGGTTTGGAGGATGATGCTGATGAACGTAAAGAGAGAAGAGAACAGGCTGGCTTTCGCAGCTTTAATCCAGTTGACGAGAACACAGCTAGAAGACCTTCATCCTTTATCACCCAGCAGACTAGGCGGTTACTTGATGACTTCGAAGTGCCACAAGAGACACAATTTCTGACACGTACAGCACCTTTAAAGAAAGAGTCGAGTAGACGACGGTTGCCAACTCCTCCATTATTTGAAAACCCGAGTATGGTACGTAATCGACCATTGGTACAACCAGTATATAAAAAGCCAATTTTGGTTGCATCAAAATTTGATGGAAGCACGCCCTTAATGGACTATATGGTTCATTTCGAGACGTGTATCAAGTTAAACGGATGGACACCAGAAGAACAGGGTCTATATCTAGCTGAAAGTTTAACAGGACCAGCTCAGCAAGTGTTGAGTTCACTCCAGTCTACAGAGAGGTACAAGTACACAGTTTTGGTGAACGCACTGGAGAGGCGATTCCAGCCAAAGAATCAGACAGAATTGTACCATACAGAGTTGAAGTCCCGTCGAAGACATCCACGAGAAAAACTGACAGAGTTAGGCCAGTCGATCAAACGCCAAGTGCATATGGCATATCCAACGGCGGAGCAAGGTTTACAAGACATTCTTGCAAGAGATGCTTTTCTGGACGCACTGCAAGAAGACAGTGATATGGTATGGAAAGTGCAACAAGCTAGACCATGCAACATTGAGCAAAGTATTCAAGTGGCCATCGAGCTCGAATCTTTCAGATCTTCACATGAAGCTAAACTTCCGAAGGAGAAGTATACCAGAGTTTTACAGAGTAACCCTAAAACAGAACCTCAAGAACTGTAGGTGTTCAAGTAAGCCAGATGATGGAGTTAAGGCTTGATTTATACATCGAGGACGAGTAAGAAGATACGAAGGCGTGGGTAGTGAAGCAGTCAAGTGCCAGGATATTCGCGACTACTTTGTTTGTTTTTACTAATACTATCATATTTCATTATTTTGTTAGAGTAGGACATTGTCATTTATACATATATTAAACACATATTTTATATCTTATTATAGAAGTCTATAGTAGTATATTCTCTTTTAATCATTTCTTTAAATACCTTAATATTCCATACCTTTCTAACCAGGGTAATTATTTTTAGATTAGGGTAATGGATAACTCCTACCTCTTAAAATGATTTATATAATTAGTAAATAATTATTATTGTCTAATGATTGATGTTTTGTCATATATTTTGTGTAACCAATATATACATTGTACTGTTATAATCGATATAATACTGTGTATTAATCGTGTTTCTATTCTTATGATTTGATCTTTCTAATGCAAAATTTGTAATCAGCCAGTAGAAATAAATGTCCCTTATAGATACATTTAGACGGCTGAAACTTGCCCTGTAGGCTAGTCAACGGGACTGCGGCCGATAGTCAGCGATCAAATCGCTGATAACGGCAAGCTACGTTCCGAAGGCTTAGAACCTCCTCTCGTGAAAGAGGTCCCTCCCCTTTCATTTTCAGAGAGTACGGCAATCTAGAATTGCCCGAAAAAGACAAGTTGCAGATTCAAGAACAAGTACGGTGAATGCTATTCACCCGAAAAAGGAAAGCTTCAAGAAAAGTACGGCGAATGCTATTCGCCCGAAAAAGGAAAGATTTCAAGACAGTACGGCAAATGCTATTTGCCCGAAAAAGGAAAGACTCTATTATAGTACGGTGAACGCTGTTCACCTGAAAAAGGACAGTAAACAGAATTAATCATATTGGAGCTGTAAATACTTATTATATATTTGAAAGTTTTTGTTACATAAAGGTTTGAAAACTGAACGACTCTGTCTTATTCCTACGGTGAAACTTATAACATTAATTTAAGCAAAACACCGTTAATGACCACTTTTTAGCTGGTCCTTACACACCCTTCCGAAGTTCCGTTTTACCGTGGCTCGTGATCAGCCAGGAATTGATCACTGGTGGCAGAGATATCAAGCTCCCCCTACCCCAAACGTGGTTATCCCTTCAAGGAAACGTTACAAATATACAGATTCCAAGGCTGACAAATGGGAATAACCATGAAGGAGCACTGTTCAAAAGGCCTACACAAATTATCAAACAAAACATTCTATTCTATTAGTTAAAGATACATTACAGGAGTATTAGATAAAGATTTGGCATTTCTCACTATAATAGTTAAAAACTAGATGATGTAAATGGAATATGCTGAGAATTTCAGTCAAATTGCTTCATTCTAAGCCGAGAAAACAGTAGTTTACAAATAAATGCAGCTTTGATTGTCAATGTTGCCGCTGTAGCGATAATTAACAAAGTCTTCATTATCCATTGTTGCGTTTAATCATCAATCCCAAATACATGTATACGAAAAAAACAACAAATATTTATATATATATTTAAAAAATCATTAATCGCAGATATAATATACAAATTATATATTTCGAAACATAACATTTAATAATTAATTTCTATTTCAATAGAAATTTTAATTGTCAGGAGATCTATATCATGCTGCTAATGGTATAGGCCTTCATACCCCCCCCCCTCTTTCCTGTATCGCTGACCCTAGAAACACCGGTATTGATGATGTAGAAAAACTTTCTTGGACCCCAGGATTCGTGAGCTAGCTCCAAAGTCATACTTTGATTGTTTTATTTTAATAATTCGCTTGCGCATAGGTTTTTAACGCAACCACACAACTGGACTCCATGACAGACCGTTTAATCCAATGTAAGGGTAGGCCATAGTGCCGCTGTCCAGGCAACATTTCCATCATAGTACACTTTATGGCGTATGCCGGTCTTCATCAGTAAGACGTTAAATCCCCATTTTATTTCCGATCCATCGCAAATTTGTTTACCATTCAGTTACTCAGTCGAACTTGAAAATAAAGTGAAAATCATAACAAATCATCATAACTACTAGGCCTAGTTTGAGAGAGAGAAAGAAATGGGGTTTAACGTCCACTCGACACAAACGATGTCATTTTGGGACTAACACAAGGTTTAATTTTATTTCAATAATTCGCTTGCACGTAGGGGTCTTTAGCAGTGGGACGAAACCAGAGTGCCCGGAGAAAACCCACGAGGTTGAGAAGGCGCCCCTATCTCCATGCCACATATATGCTCACACCCGGGCTAGAAACCACCGCTGCAAGCCAGAGGTGACCGGCCAGCTAGAGGATGAAGCGCGGCACTCTATACCACTAGGCCATCCCATCCCCCTGCCTAGTTTGAACTACGATATTGCAGGTCTGTATTGGTTGTAATTACCTGTAACTTACTGGCATGGAATGACTTGATATTTCCCGTGTGCCTGTAAAATAAAGAAATCATTTCTTTTGATGTTTATTTTTTCCTATGTTTACATCATGTACTTGTAGGCCTATAGTTCAGTACATTAACGCATTGAAATAAACGAGAAGGTAACCTCCACACATCAGAATAATAAATTGAAAATAATCTTGCCCTGGCACTTTTATTTCTTTCTCTATCGACCAGAGACAAAGATAAAATAATCTGAATGAAATTGAAACTATATGTAATCTACTAAAAAATAGAAAATAAATAAATAGTTAAAAATGAAAACTGTGAGTACATATGTCTCTAATAAAAATTGATGATTCCAAAAGATAATAAAAAAATCTTTTTTGTAGTTTATACCAGTCAGTACTACTAATTTACACTCACCTAAAAAAAACCCACCTAAGTCCAAGTAACATTTTCATTTTCAGATTTTGGCAACGTCTTCTTGAACTTGAAGTAGGCTTTGTTACTTATTAACTTGAAATCATTCCAATTTCTATCTCGCTACTTCTCCGCATAGATACACACATTCGTCTTTTTATGTGCCCTGTAACCAAGCATTTACTATTTCTTTCTTCTTTTCTTCGCAGTATCTGTAACTGTTCGTTCTCTCTGATGCTTTCCAGGGTTATCCATGATGAATTGAACAAGACAAAACTCACTACTTTCAGTTTTACCTGAATGACTCATTAAACTACAGCGATTGGCTGAGTAAAAATAAATATCAAATCAGATTTCGCCAACACGCTGAGAAAATCAAAGCTCTCTATTCAATTAAGGTTTAGAAAAACCGCGATTATCAAGTGGCCAACGAAATGGTTGACCCGAAGCGTAATAAAAATACTAGTATCCAGATAAGGGGTTTTGACGTTCACGCCCAAACAACTCAATATTTTGAACTGAACTTTACAGACAAGGTAAATACACAATTCCTCTGTATTTTGGCGTTTAAATTTCACACGTACTCCAACTTGTAATTCTCAGATTCTATGAAATTCGGGATTGGGGATTTAAGATTGTAAAGTTTTTAAAAAGTTATGTAATAACTTTCTTTGAGAATGTGAGGAATGTTACACAATTGAGGATATATCATTGAATACCCCCATGAAATCAATTAACAATCTTATCACATGGATAGCAGACGAGTTATGCAAGATCTTTGAAGGGTAAAGCAATCTGCACTGGAAGCTTAATCTGTTGTTACATAATGACCAGCTGCAACTTCCAATCTTAATCTAATCTGAAATATAATACCTGGAAATAGTTGATTGGCAAACAGCTATCAGTCCATCTAGGGTATTAACCCACCCTGACCGGATACTGACCAATCAGGTTACAATGCATGGGTGGGGTATCGAGAATGCAAGGCTGGAATAGATCCAGCCCAGTAATTAAAAGATCAGACAAACCGTCTTGGAGTCGGTGAGGTCGCCTAGAAAGTTCCTCAGGTGTACTAGGCAGGTCTCGAGGAGATGAGACGAGACGAGCGCTTCTGGAGTTAGCATACTCGTGCTAAGCCGAGCTAAGACATGACTCTCTCCATGCAAGTTAGTTCGGGGGTCGTTTACATTACGATGTTTGTACCTTATATGTAAGAAGCCGAATAAAAGTATTATATTTGAAATTATACCAGTGTTGTCATCAAAGAACCCGATTAAAGAAACAATTTTGTCACAGAATGAACAAATCATAATACCTTTAAGAATGAACATCTACAACATAAGAATAAAAACTTGTTTGAGCTTGAGAGTTTGTAGAATGAGAATTAGGTATGCAAATCACTATTCACATTTTCAGCTCTATACAAAACTAAGTCATTGGAATGCCATTTTTTACCATCATCCAAAGTTAAAACATTACCTTGAATATTAATAACTTTTTTTTTAGGATCTGACTAATGAGAGCTCTTTTTGTGACCATGTTGAATATTTTCAACTTAATTCTCACAAAATCATTAACTTTAAATTTATGACTAACAACTCTATATTTATAATATCTATCTTTCATCATATTTTGTTTCTTTGATACATTATCATTATAAACATCATTAGAACAATAAGGATTACTGAACGGTATTAGCATACTAAGTTTTGTCCGCATCTCTCTCCCTGTCATAAGAAAAAAGGGTGTTTGATTTGTCGTCGCATGTTTTGTACAGCAAATTGTTCTCAGAACAGTACATAAGGACTTAATCCAAGTAGATTTCGACTTAAGATTTGCTTGAAAAAGAGATTTAATCATTGTGTTCATACGTTCTCCGTTCGACTCAGGGTGGTAATTAGGAGTGCGAATATGCTCTATGCCTAGACTATCTAAATACTTAGTAAACTCTTTACTTATAAACTGAGAACATTCTGGCCATTTACTATAATAGTCAATAACATTAATCAGAAATTTTGACCCTTGAGGTGCAGATTCAGATGGTCCTTGAATGCCAATAGCAATATCACTCCATGGATATTTAGAAATTTTATGTAGAGTTAAAGCCCCAATAACACTCTTGATGTAACTGAAAAATATGTCCCAATCTTCATTCTGGTCAACAAATCGTATTATTTTAGAATATTCCAATTAAATGATGATATAAATTTCATCTTAACACACCTAATTTATAAAATTGGAAAAATTCAATCAATTGATTTGAAAAGTCTAACGTAAACCTTTTCAAATGTGACTTGGATTTTAAAATATTTTCGAACCCTCTGGACAAATAAAATAGGTTGTAATGGATAATTTACACAACAGGTAGGACATTTAAACATCTAGTACTTAGAATAAGGGTATTATTTATTTTCTGGAGCTACCAAGCCAGCAAGAATGTTATTGTCCCTTTAAAGGAGCAGTGGAATGTTTTGCAGCTTTGTCACTATTGACACAACTGTCACAATTGTTTACAAAATTTTGAGTGTCCTTGTCTATCACTGGCGAATATGCGACTATTCTAAGGTTTGGTTTTGTTTTTACAATCCCACAATGACCGTCATGGGCTAAGTTTAAGACATCTTTTCTTAACGATTTTGGAATTGCAGTTCGGTTTCCACAACCTAAGAAGTTGTCTCCAAATAGTATTCGCAAATTCAACAACTTGATTTAACACATCATCTTTACCCGTTTCCTCAGAAAGAACATTATGAGTTATTCTCACAGAATTCACAGTGAAAGATTCACACAAATATGATTCATTTATCGAAATGTCACACATCAATTCACTATCGTGTTGCGATTCACTAGTACTCTATTTACCTAAAAGTGATAGCCCGTCTGCTATAACGTTGGTTGATGTTTTCTTGTATATCACCTGAAAATCATACTCTAGAAGAGTTTCAGCAAATCGGATTTCTCAGAATCTAACCACACGATCTTTCTGACTGAAACTTTGACCTACCCCCACCCCCCAAAATGCGTGGCAGTTTTTGATTAAATATATTTTCAAAACGTTTTAACGAATCCGAAATCACCGAATTTTACGAATGAAGAAATTGACCTACATACCTATAACTCTGTTACTATGTGACCTACTTTTGACATATTTACTTTAACTCTGCTATTTCCGATTTTCGAATTTCAAAAAAAGGGTCAATGACATTTCGTACCAGAAGTAAAACAGACTTGTTAACTTTTTAAATATTCCTACGATTTTCGTGAAATTTGGAATGTATGTTGCTATCATGTACCCACCTTCAACGTCACCATTAGATGTGTCATGAATTTTCTCCCCTTGGAGAAATTCGGGATCAAAGTTTTGAAAACAGTCAACGAAATATAGGTCAGATCACCTTGAATTTTTTTTGGGTACTAGCTGAGGTATTCTTGATGCATACACAAAATATCAAATCTATCGATCGAATCGGAAGTGCCGCCACGTTGAAACGTGAAAAATCCTTAAGGCCTTTTTGCCATTGTACTTACGGGGGTTTGGGATGGCCTAGTGGTCTAGAGTGCCGTGCTTCGACCTCTAGCTTGCAGCTGTGCTTTCGATCCCTGTTGTGAGCGTATGTGGCATGGAGATAGGGGCGCCTTCTCAATCTCGTGGGTTTCCTCCGGGCACTAGGGATGGCCTAGTGGTCAGTAAGTTCTATGTGCCTGTATATGTATTTTTATACGCCCACATTGAAATGTGGTCGTATATTGTCGTCGCGTCCGTCCATAGGTCCGGCGTCCACAATTGCTTGTGGACGCTCTACAGGCTAAAGTTAATACCCGATTGACTTTAAATTTATGCACAGTGTTTAAGGTCATGAGAAGAAGAAGCCTATTGATTTTTTTAGCGCTTTCCTATAATTACTGCAGTTATGGCCCTTGATCACTTCAAAAAATCTTGTGGACGCTCTAGAGGCCAAAGTTAATATCCGATTGACTTTGAATTTATACACAGTGTTTAATGTCATGAGACAAAGCATCCTATTGATTTTCAGTGATTACCGATAATTACTGCCAGAGTTATGGCCCTTGATCAATTCAAAAAAAATTGTTGACGCTCTACAGGCTAAAGTTAATACCCGATTGACTTTAAATTTATACACAGTGTTTAAGGTCATGAGACGAAGAAGCCTATTGATTTTTAGCGATTTCCGATAATTACTGCAGTTATGGCCCTTGATCACTTCAAAAAATCTTGTGGACGCTCTAGAGGCCAAAGTTAATATCCAATTGACCTTAAGGTCATGAAACAAAGAGGCATATTGATTTTCAGCATTTTCCGATACTTACTGCAAGATTTATGGCCCTTGATCCCCTCAGAAAATCTTGTGGACGCTGTAGAGGCTAAATTTATACACTGTGTATAAATTTATACACTGTGTATCTCCATTGATCACTTCGGAAAATCTTTTGTAATGCTCTGATAATTATTTTATGAGTTGTTAATCTTAATCAGATTGATTTCAGAGTATTATAAATGTTTCATTACCGAAAAAAGTAAGAATATGAGAAAACTCTTGTTGACTGCCCGGACGATTTAGCTGCTGTGGGCGTATGTTTCGTTGCCTGGCAACCTATCTTTCAATTTGATGTAGAGATCACACGCGCTGTATCATAAAGCCTGTCATTGAGTCAACTAGCATGGTTTTGAATCCCCGGTTGGCGGTTGTACGTGACAAGGAGTAGGGACACCTGTCCCGGACAGGCTGTCCGACCTTTTGGTTTTCTTCGGGTCCTCCAGTTTCCTCCCACTGCTAAAGACCCCTACGCGCAAGCCAATTCGTGAAATAAATTAAACAATATGTTAGTCCCAAAATGACCTAGTTTGTGTCTAGTGGTTTCTCTCTCTTGTTGATAAATTAACTCACCAAATTAACCGTTCCATGGTTATAAAAGGTTGAGTTCGAATTTCGTGAAAATCAGACCAAAATTGACGAACAAAATGGCCGCCGTTTGTTCGCGAATAGTGTGAAAATATGTTATATCAAGGTTGTGGACCTTATAGAGGTCACAATTTTGAACCGATTTTGATGAAACTTGACATGTATGTTTATAACTCACAGATCTTGGTTCCTTTCGATATTTGCGCCCATCGAAATGTAACTTCCTGAATTATGGCCCCTGATTGTCCGAAAAATCGCCCTTTTTAGCTTGTGGTCCCTCTGGAGGTCAAAATTGTTATCCGATTTAAAAAACCGTTTGATTATATCACCGTTCCATGGTAATGAAGTTTGATTTCGAATGTTGTGAAAATTGGACCAAAATTGACAGATAAAATGGCCACCGTTTGTACGTGAATAGTGTGAAGATATGTTATATCAAGGTTGTGGACCTTATAGAGGTCACAATTTTGAACCGATTTTGATGAAACTTGACATGTATGTTTATAACCCAAAGATCTTGGTTCCTTTCGATATTTGCGCCCATCGGATCATAACTTCCTGAATTATGGCCCCTGATTGTACGAAAAATCGTCTTTTTTAGCTTGTGGTCCTTCTTGAGGCCAAAATTATTATCCGATTTAAAAAAAACGTCTGATTATATAACTGTTACACCGTATAGAAGGTCGTGTTCGAATTTCGTGAAAATCGAACCAAAATTGACGGACAAAATGGCCGCCGTTTGTACGCGAAAAGTGTAAAAATATGGTATGTCAAGTTTGTGAACACTGTAGAGGTCACAATATTTAACCGATTTTGATGAAACTTGAAATGCATGTTTATAACTCAAAGATCTTGGTTCCTTTTGATATTTGCGCATATCGGATCATGACTTCCTGAATTATGGCCCCTGATTGTACGAAAAATCGCCCTTTTTAGCTTGTGGTACTTCTTGAAGCCAAAATTATTATCCGATTTGAAAAACCGTCTGAATATATCACCGTTACACCGTAAAGAAGGTTGTGTTTGAATTTCGTGAAAATCGGACCAAAATTGACGGACAAAATGGCCGCCGTTTGTACGCAAAAAGTGTAAAAATATGGTATGTCAAGGTTGTGAACACTGTAGGGGTCACAATTTTGAACCGAATTTGATGAAACTTGAAATGCATGTCTATATCTCAAAGATCTTGGTTCCTTTCGATATTTGCGCATATCGGATCGTAACATCCTGAATTATGGCCCCTGATTGTACGAAAAATCACGCTTTTAGCTTGTGGATATTATATAGGTCACAACTTTGAACCGATTTTGATGAAACTTGACATGTATGTTTATAACCCAAAGATCTTAGTTCTTTTGATATTTGCGCCCATCAGATCTCAACTTCCTGAATTATGGCCCCTGTTTGTCCGAAAAATCACCCTTTTTAGATTGTGGTCCTTCTGAAGGTCAAAATTATTATCCGATTTAAAAAAACGTTTGATGATATCACCGTTGCTTGGTAATGAAGGTTGAGTTTGAATTTCATGAAAATCAGACTAAAATTGACAGACAAAATGGCCGTCGTTTGTAAAGATATGTTTATCAAGGTCAGAATTTTAATTCGATTTTGATAAAACTTAAAATACATGTTTATAACCTAAAGGTCTTGGTTACATATTTGCGCATATCGGATTGTAACTTCCTGAATTATGGCCCCTGATTGTCCGAAAAATCCCCTTTTATTGCTTGTGGTTCCCCTGGAGGTCGCAATTATTATCCAATTTAAAAAAAAAACCATTTGATTATATCACTGTTACACTGCTGCTTGTACGCGAATAGTGTAACAATATTGTATATCAAGTGGACCTGTAGAGGTCACAATTTTAATTTGATTTTGATGAAACTTGAAACAGAGTTTAAGGTCTTGAGACCAACAAATATATTGATTTTCAATGAATTTTTGATAATTGTACAGCTAAATCCATAATATTAAATTTTTCGTATACTAGACATTAGCATGGGCCAGAACTTTATAAAAAACCAAACAAATTCTAATGATTTTTGATAATTACTTAATATGCGACAACTCTTGTTGACTGCCCTGACGATTTAGCTGCTGGTGGGTGTATGTTTCGTTGCCTGGCAACCTATTTTGTTCCTTATTTCTTCCAAACAAGTGCAAAGGGCACAGGATTTTTGATGACTAGTCATCTTGTTCAACCTTGTTAATGCTTTATTGATGAAAGTTATCATCCGATATGTATTAAATTTATATGCATCATTTAAATTTGTGAAATGGGGGTCTATTGAATTTCAGCGATTTCCATCAATTATTGTCCCCCACCTTTCAAAGAAAGCAGGGAACTATTAAAATGGGTTTGTCCGTCTGTTTGTCTGTCTGTCTCTGTCTGTCTGTATGTCCGTCACATTTTTTGGGGGACACAGTTACTCTCCTCCTAATTGAGCAAGAATGTTCAAACTTGGTGTAGGTGTTTATTAGTTTGACTAAGTTTGATCGTGAGAATTTTCTGCTTAGGCTAAGGAACGATAAGCAATTTGATCGGTCAAGACTTTGGAACATAACAACTCTGCTTTTAATTGAGGTAGAATGTTTGAACTTGATGTAGATGCTCATCAGGTGAATGTCTTGACTGAGTTCAATGATTAACATTTTGAGCTGAAGCTAAGCAGAGCTAATCATTTTCATGTTGCTGCTTTGGGAAAAGATAATCTTGATTTTATCTGATTGAGAGTGATAAAACTAAGTGCATAGTTTGATTGCTCAATACTTTTGAAAAAAAATACATACATGTGCGTATCCTGCCTAGCAGTTGCTGATTTTTCTTTTAACAAGAAATTGATTCACTTGAAATATCAGGTGTTTTACCGATGACAACAAATAAGAATAGTCTCGTTATCCCAGACTATTATCTTTCAGAATCCTCTAATCGTCGAATTTATTACATTACAGAGCCTGGATGTTAAGGAGTAACAATGTTGTGTACTGTCTCCTTCTAATGACCTCAACCTAATGGATTTAAGGCGTAAATCATTAATTTCCGTCATAGTCTGGACTTTTTCCGTTTGCAAATGAGCAGTGCTCACTCTGGGTTCAATTTTTTTTCCGCCAATTTTTCATTTTAATTTATTAGCCATATATTTTTTCCGCCCCCCAAAAAAGAACAAATATCTATTCTATTTTATTTTTTTTCAGTAATTTTTATTTACATATAATATACATATGATATTATAATTTACAAAATTCTTCACCGCTTTGCAGAAGCCCATTTTGTTTAAAGCTTTTGCAACATCTGGGGTAACCACACAGTGTATTTGTTTTTAATGAATATATTTCTTTGTAACAGAAATTGTGACCAAGCACTTACTGATATATCAAGGATTTGAATATTTTCATTCACCCTTAAGAGATCTACATTTTTCAAATGCACAAACATACATTATGTAAGGACTAAGAGCTAAATCTTTCTTTAGTGATGATGATCGAGGCTGGGCCTAATATCAAAAACTAATAATCTCGGTTCAAACGAAGCAAATTGACTCAAATTTTCAGCATATTCTATTTACGTTATCTATTTTTTAACTATTATGTAGTCAGTTCGTAAGTATTTTGGTGGTGAAATACAAAAAAAAAAAAGTTTGAAATTCTTCTATCGGGCGTTGACGAAGGCTGTTCATCAAGTTTTCGCTTACGGCCCATTATTATTAATGGCATGTGATTAGAAAATAACTGACTTTCGTTCGTTCGTTTCTGGTGTTTAATATCGACTTCCATGTAAACTTTAACAACAAACCTGGATTCATTTATTAACGATACATGCAACAGGAGTAGGAAAAGGATAAAACAGACGTCATAGTCGAATAATCTCACACAAATCGAACAAGTATTATTCACACTGTCCGCCATTTTGAATATATAAAAACCGTCAAAAACGCCACCGATTCGTATTTGGAGACAAACAATTAAATCGTTTGTCTCTTGTCCTTGTCCTTGATTAGTTTATTACTACTCTTACTGTATATACTAATCAACGCTAATCCGAGATTGATCAAGAGACAAAGGATTAGTTTTTGATCGATTGATAAATGACTCAGATTGTTACGTGTGTGCACGGCGTGGAAATCCAAACTTTGTGGCAAGAAATTTTTTTAGCCATGGTTAAAAAAGAATCGCCAAAAATTTCGCCAGATTAAATATTTTAACGCCAAAATTATATTTTTATCGCAATTGGCGGAAATGGCGATCGACAGCGTGAGCGCTGCAAATGAGGTTCGTCAGAGATCCCACATCGTGTATATGTTCTACTATGCAAGATCTATTATACATTTGTCTATTATGCAAAATGCAAAAGTGGTATGTGAAAAATAACTATTAATACTGTATTTTGTATATTGAAAAATGTATTCTGTATTTTAACACCGTGACATTGGTATTGTTGAGCAGTGGCAATTGCAAGTTGTAAAACTGAAATACATAATTTAAACTACTGACAATTGCAGTTTGCACTGTGAACAATGAAATAATATTGGCAACGTTATTCTTCCATAAACCACAGTTTATATGCAGTTTTGTGTTTACAGGTTTCTATCATACCAAGAGGAAAAGGTTTAGGATATGCACAATATTTACCAAAAGAGCAGTTTTTATACACCAAAGAACAGGTAATTAATTATACTCAGCCAAATTAAAAACTTGACACTCAGGATTTTTGGGACTAGATTTTTAATATTTGGTTTAAGGCAACTATTTTAGTGTTATGTTGTGCACAGATGACCTTGACATCAGAAAGCAAGAATACGTCTCGCCGAAAGTCCTTGACATAGATAACGTTCGTGATGTCACAGTACACCCTAAAATGAAATTCACAGACTTGGAGAACAATCGGAATAAAGTGTTTAGTAACGGTTGTGGCCTCCTCTAGCGTCTCGTACTGCCACACAACGTCGAATCTTCTCGTGGATATAGGACTTGGACACCAGCATTTCTTAAAAAATTCTGGGTAGCAATTGCCGTATGGGGTCGAGCATTGTCTTGTTGAAACGTTAGTCCAGGCCCATGTCTCTGCATAAACGAAAGAAGAACAGGTTGCAAAATCTGATCCCTGTACTGGACAGCATTTAAAGTCCCTTGGACAATAAGAGGAGAACGTCCATGTGCACAAAAAGAACCCCAAACCATGACGCTGCCGCCACCAAATCGGTCAACTTCTCTGATGCATACCGGAGCGTAACGTTCACCTCGTCAGCGGTACACTCGGACCCTGCCATCGGCAAATCTAAAAGTGAATCGAGATTCGTCACTAAAGACAAACGAATTCCACTGTCTTGGAGTAAATCTTATGTGTATAGATTACATGAAAAGATAACATTTTTATACGCCCACATTTTCATGTGGACGTATTATGTCGTCGTCCCTGTCTGTCAGTCCACAATTTGTTTATGGACTCTCTACAGGTCACAATTCTTATCCGATTTTGACGAAACTTGAAATATAGGTTTATCCCCATAAGATCTCGGCTCCTTTCGATATTGGCATGTATCGGATCGGAACTTCATGGATTATGGCCCCTGATTGTACGAAATATCATGTTTTTAGCTTGTGGACCCTATAGAGGTCACAATTTTAAACCAATTGTGATAAAACTTGACATGCATGTTTATAACCCCCAAATCTTGGTTCCTTTCGATATTTGTGCCCATTGGATCGTAACTTCCTGAATTATGGCCCCTGATTGTCCGAAAAATCGCCCTTTTTAGCTTGTTGTCCCTCTGGAGGTCAAAATTATTATCCGATTTAAAAAAAGTTTGATTATATCACCGTTACATGGTAATGAAGGTTGAGTTCAAATTTCGTGAAAATCGTACCAAAATTGACAAACAAAATGGCCGCTGTTTGTACGCGAATAGTGTGAAAATATGTTATATCAAGGTTGTGGACCCTATAGAGGTCGCAATTTTGAACCGATTTGGATGAAACTTGACATGTATGTTTATAACCCAAAGATCTTGGTTCCTTTCGATATTTGCACCCATCGGATCGTAACTTCCTGAATTATGGCCCCCAATTGTCCGAAAAATTGCCCTTTTTAGCTTGTGGTCCTTCTGGAGGTCAAAATTATTATCCGATTTAAAAAACTGTTTGATTATATCACGGTTACATGGTAATGAAGGCTCAGTTTGAATTTCGTGAAAATCGAACCAAAATTGACGGACAAATTGGCCGCCGTTTGTACGCGAATAGTGTGAAAATATGTTATATCAAGGTTGTGGACCCTATAGAGGTCACAATTTTGAACCGATTTTGATGAAACTTGACATACATGTTTATAACCCAAAGATCTTGGTTCCTTTCGATATTTGCGCTCATTGATTTTTAACTTCCTGAATTATGGCCCCTGATTGTACGAAAAATAACCCTTTTTAGCTTGTGGTCACACTGGAGGTCAAAATTATTATCCGATTTAAAAAAGCGTTTGATTATATCACCGTAACATGGTAATGAAGACTGAGGTAAAATTTTGTGAAAATCGGACCAAAATTGACAGACAAAATGGTCGCCGTTTGTACGCGATTAGTGTGAAAATATGTTATATCAAAGTTGTGGACCCTATAGAGGTCACAATTTTGAACCAATTTTGATGAAACTTGATGAATTTTGTGAAAATCGAACAAAAATTGACGGACAAAATGGCCGCCGTTTGTACGCGAATAGTGTGAAAATATGTTATATCAAGGTTGTGGACCCTATATAGGTCACAATTTTGAACCGATTTTGATGAAACTTGACATGCATGTTTATAACCCGAAGATCTTGGTTCCTTTCGATATTTGCGCTCATTGATTCGTAACTTCCTGAATTATGGCCCCTGATTGTACGAAAAATCCCCCTTTTTAGCTTGTGGTCCCTCTGGAAGTCACAATTATTTTCCGAATTTAAAAAAAACGTTTGATTATATCACTGTTTCACCTTAAGGAAGGTTTGAGTTCAAATTTCGGGAAAATCGGACCAAAATTGACACACAAAATGGCCGCCGTTTGTACGCGAATACTGTTAAAAAATGGTATATCATGGTTGTGGACCCTGTATAGGTCACAATTTTAATTTGATTTTGATGAAACTTGAAATGCATGGTTATAACCTAAAGATCTTGGTTCCTTTCGGTATTTGCGCATATCGGATCGTAACTTCCTGAATTATTTGAATTTCGTGAAAATCGTACCAAAATTGCCGGACGAAATGGTCGCCTTTTGTACGCGAATAGTGTAAAGATATGGTATATCATGGTTGTGGACTCTCTACAGGTCACAATTCTTATCCGATTTTGCCGAAAAGTCACATTTCTAGGTTGTGTACCGTCACACCATAATCATTGTCGGCTTCGAATTTCATGAATATCAGACTGGAACTGACCAACAAAATGGCTGCTCCCAATACAGTATGAAATACAGGACTTAATGATGTAGGAAAAATCACTTTCGGTATTGCTTGTTCTCTATCCATCTCTCGAAAATGTGGGCGTAACCTGCCTGGCAGTGCCAGCCTATCTTTAAGCTTGTGGTCCCTCTGGAGGTCAGAATTTATAATCCCAAATTGGACCAAAATTGACAGCTGTTCTTGTCAGGCCATCCATCCTTCATCACGAACAAGGGGAAACCACGCTAGAAAATCTAGATGAACTTTGTCACCCAATGCAGGGATCAAACACCCAACCTCAAGGCTACCGAGCCAGCATCTTACCCACTTAGCAACATGATCCCCAGTCGAATTTGAAGCCTACTGAAATGAACCTTTATAACCCAAAGATCTTAATTCATTTCGATATTTGCACATATCAAATTCTAACTTAATGATGTAGGAAAAATCACTTTCGGTATTGCTTGTTCTCTATCCATCTCTCGAAAATGTGGGCGTATCCTGCCTGGCAGTGCCAGCATATCTTTATTTAAAGTTCTCAGACTAGTCCGCGACCCCACTTTTGCTTTTCACGTGGCACAAATATGGTTTCAATAAGATGTCAATAAAGTTGCTGAGGCGGTGTGTTTAACATGATGGCCCCGCAATTATTGGCTTTATTTTCAAATCTGGTGTTTGTGGCATATTGACAAAATATCGAGAAAAACATGAAAATCGTACAAAGGACTCTCTGGTAAGAAATTCTTTAGATTTGAAGGATGTTTTTACCAACACTGTCAAAACATTTGAAAAATCACTATGTGAAATGGTTTCTAAAATCAATGGTCACTCTAACAATACAACTGCCGGAGTGCCAGAGGAAATTTCACAGATGCAACTCGAAAGGGAAGCAGAAAGATTCCGCCGTTCAATTCAGAAGACCTGGAACAGGCGTTTAGTTCATAGGCGACGACTGTTTTGCGAAACAAGAATTATGCAGATACAGTCGAAGAGTGGCTACATAATACACCAATTGTAGTCCCCCGGAAATTCCAAATCAGCGAAATCAAATGAGAACCAGTCATACAGACAGGAAAAAGGGAAGAAAAGGCCTTGTCAGATATTAGGTATGCCCTGGACTTGATGCGTATGCGATCGGAAGATCAATACACAAAGCTAACGGAATTAGAGGCAACGAAGAAATAGAACAAAAAAATTCAGGCCGTATACGGGAAATCGTCATCAATATGTGGACAAAGGAATGTGAAAAAGAGGAGAAAACATCAAACGATACATGGGAGAAATCTTCACAGTGGCTAGAAAAATACAGAGCCGAATTCATTCAAGGTCTACAAGGAAAAAGTCCCTGGATAAAAGAAGTCCCTAAAAAAACGGACACTATCCAAAAGCAGAAAGGAATTAAAACAAAACGCGTAAGAAAAGACAATCAAAAAGGACTGAAGAATCAACCTAAACCAAAAACGTCCACCCGCGTTAAAGCCAGAGATTCGAAAAAAGGAAGAAAAATCTTTTTTTAGACCTGGCCAAAAATCGAAAGAAACGAAAAAAGAAAGCTTACCAAAAACAAAACAGGTACGGATATAAAGGTAATTAATTTATCATCACAACAGCTTTCGGACACGGACTTAACAATTTTGGAAAAAGGATTGAAATTTACACCAACCCCCGAGTATACAAATACCCTTGAATTAAAAGTTGATGTCAGTGAATTCTGCCGACAATTAAAAAACGCAGAACATTTCCACGATCGACCATCAAGGGTAGATGATTCCCTCGTACGAAATAAAAGCAATTGGTGTGCAAAGACTAACAACCAAGCACTACAGACTTTACAGAAAATATAAAGTCAATTCCAATTCATCAGTATCGGGCACTAAACAGATCTAGCAACACCACGTACAATGAGAAGAAATCACTGGACAGCTTAGCAAAGGACAAAAGCATCATTAAAGCCCCAATAACACTCTTGTTGTAACTGAAAAATATGTCCCAATCTTCATTCTGGTCAACAAATCGTATTATTTTAGAATATTCCAATTAAATGATGATATAAATTTCATCTTAACACACCGAATTTAAAAAATTGGAAAAATTCAACCAATTGATTTGAAAAGTCTAACGTAAACCTTTTCAATTGTGACTTGGATTTTAAAATATTTTTGAACCCTCTGGACAAATAAAATAGGTTGTAATGGATAATTTACACAACAGGTAGGACATTTAAACATCTAGTACTTAGAATAAGGGTATTATTTATTTTCTGGAGCTACCAAGCCAGCAAGAATGTTATTGTCCCTTTAAAAAACAAGCCGACAAAGGAGGCGCCACTGTAGTTATGAGCTGTTCTAACTATAAAACACAGATAGCTACATAAAAATTGATGCCGTAATGAGCGCAGATACATTCAAGAAGATGACACAGCTAGTCAACAAATTCACCGATCAGCTGACGGAAAAGGAACACGATTACCTGACGCAATTCAAATCTAGAGAGAGCAATTTTTACGGCCTGCCAAAAGTTCATAAGAGCAAGGCCATCAATGAGATATGCTCCTCAGCTACCAGTGAATTTGTCAATATGCCACATCCACCAGATTTGAAAATAAGGCCAATAATTGCGGGGCCATCATGTTCAACACACCACCTCAGCAACTTTATTGACATCTTATGAAACCATATTTGTGCCATGTGAAAAGCTATGTACATGACACCAATTTTTCAGGTTTTTTTTTTCAAAATATAGCATATTATTTCGACTACTTCCGGTTTACGGATTCTTGTTGAAATTGCTTTAAACGGTGGTTTGACCATATAGCTTTATGTTCCAGGAATTTCAGAAACGTTGATACGGCCGTAAAACGAAACTTAAGCTCACAAAATGTGAAGAAAATTCGAAAAAAATCGAAAAATAAAGGGTGATAACTTTGAATGAAACATATATTACTGAAACCGGATTGCCTTCAGGTATCCAAAAATGTAGGTCAAATTTGAAAATTTTGAAAAATAACAAAAAATGTGTCTTAAACAACATATTTTCATTTTTCAAACGCTAGAAGTCAGCGGCGAAGTTTCGAAATTGCCAAATTTTCAACTCCTATCGTCCGAGAAAAGTCTCAAGGTTTCCGAAAATGTAATTTGTATGAAAATGGGTACAGAATTGACGAATCTACGTCCGTTTTTTAATTTTTTGGCACCGCACAAAATTCGGCCACTTCCGGTCTGCGCAGAAGTTTCAAATACAATCGATCAGGTGGCCACCATATGGTTTCCTGACAGAAAATTATGTCCCGGGGCCCTGTTTCACAAAAACTTAAGCTAAAATCACTAAAATAGATTTTAACTAAAATCAAAATGAAATTTTAAATTTTATACGTTTCACGAAGATTGATTGTAACTAAAAATGCGATTTTAGTTAAAATTGCTTGCGCCCGCGCGGTGCACATTTCCGCTGCGGGTAATTACGGTGAAAGCAAATACGCTTCGAAACTGAAAACTGTTGACAGGTTGAATTAACAGTTGCAATATCAATGGGGAGAGTTTCATGCGTTGAAGCAATGTTTGCACACGGTCAGACATTCGTAGAGAGGTGAAATATATGATTGTACTGCGTAATATGTGATTCGAAAAGTATCGGTTGGTTGGCCTTGAACTTGGCATTTGATTCGTGACATGGGAATTTGATTTACTCGTAGGCTTGAATGGAAATAAAGTGTATCCATATACATTATGATATTTGTGACTCAAACAGCTAATCTAGGTTGTAATTTTTTGTCGCATTTTAAAAGTATTTATCAACTTTGAAATTAATACACCAAATAGCCAATGTTCCGATGACTAGATTTGACATGTCATTCTCATAGATCCACCCTTTAACGTAAGACTTCATTAAGAAATAGGCCTAATAATAGATTTATATTAAAATTTAATTTCAAATAGGCTTAGGCCTATATAACATTTTTCAATAAACATATTTGAGATTATTGATTTATCTCTTTACATATCGTCAAAACACCAAAAACTATGCGTAAATACTACATATGGTTTGCCTAGTATTATAGGCGTTTAGGCCTTCTATAACCAAGAAATGGGCCATACCATTGTACACGAATATATTTTCTTTATAGACAAGAGGGCTCTTCTTTCCAAGACATTGGATATGAATAAATGATTTTCTTTTAGTGTTTAGTTTACTGGGGTTTTGAGTGGGGTTTTTTTCTTGAAGTTCTAATATGGAGCGCCATCCAAATGCTTAAATTGACTTACAATAAAATAAACGGGTGAAAAGAATTTGAATGAGATTTGTTTTTGTGAATGGTGGTTGGAATATTAAAATTATGTGACCCGGGCCTTTCACAATATTATCATTATTCCAATTATATCTATATGTCACAATATGTAACAATGTAGCTGTAATCAATGTTTGTTAATGTCTTGATTTTAAGTTAAGACAGGGTGACGGCTATCCTAAGTTAAAATTGATTTTAGTTAAAATTGTCCTTAAAATGGGTTTGTGAAACGCCACTATTTTAAGTTAAGATTAGATTTTAACTTAAAATATTATTTTAGTGGATTTTAACTAAAATGCTTAAAATCGTTTTGTGAAACTCATCTATCTTAAGTTAAGATGAAATTTTAGTTTAAGACGATATTAAGGAGATTTAAGTTTTTGTAAAACAGGGCCCAGATCTGTATCTGTTACAGACATTGAGAAATAGGCTCCCCCGAAAAATAAAATAATAATAATAAATAATAATTTTAGTAATCACAATAGGCTTTCAAGCAGCACTGAATCGGCTTTCAGGAATCATACAGGAAGTTTATTATACCATAGCCGATCCATTGAGCTACCAAACTTTATTTGTTTTGCTTCAGTGACACCCTCTATCATATGTAAAAGTAACATTTGCTTTCGAAAAGACCGGTCAAAATTGTAAATTATGGCAAAATTACGTCACTTCCAGTGCCGAAAGAAATTATTATAGGTGAAAAATAAGTCGAAAATTCGCAACATACAAAATACAAACTTTGTTTTATACATATCGGGCAATAAATAATTAACCTATAACCAATAAACTGAAATTAAGAAGGTAAAAAACTTAAAAGTGACCCTGGGACAATTGGCTATTTTTCGACAAGGGAACATGCTAGAAGCCTTTTCTTGATATCAATATGATGGTATTGATTC
Organism: Patella depressa; assembly: GCA_948474765.1. Taxonomy (NCBI): domain Eukaryota; kingdom Metazoa; phylum Mollusca; class Gastropoda; family Patellidae; genus Patella; species Patella depressa. The sequence continues at coordinate 26,052,578 of OX419717.1, read as the reverse complement.
AATCTTACTGCCCATTAGAGTCAGACGTTATAAAGTTATAAATGGCATAAGGCATCAAATGGTAAAAAAATATAAAAATCGAATAATAATTGACACTTTCATAGACTAAAAACCTTGAAAAGTGACTTATCGAAGATCGCCTATTTCTCTGTAACCGTACAAGTTAGAAACCATTTTGTGGTATCTGTATGGTCGTATGGCTTCATTCTATTCGTTGATGGGAATGAAATATCATAATTTTAAAAATATTATAAGGCAGACTCATTTGAATGAAATATTTGTTTTTTAGGTTTAAAATACAGTTTTTGCCCAAATGACGTCATTTCCGGTCACAGTGAAATTGTAAAATTGGCTTGACCTAGTCCAAATTGACATTAAGCATCAAATGGAAAAAAAAATATTGCAAATAGAATAATAATTCACCCTTTTATAGGCAAAATATTGGGAAAAGTGATGCATGCAAAATTGCATATTTCTCGGCAAATGCTCATATTACAAACTAATTTTCGCATACATTCTCTTCGTCTGGATTAATGAAAATAACAAATAAATATTTCAAAATATGAAGACGCTGAATGAATTGTAAATAACTGAATTTTACACTTTATTTTACATTTTATTCGAAATTGCCCGAAAATGAAATTGAAATTGAAAAATCTGAGCTAAGGATTTTGTGCACCTTTTCAGGGTGCATCCTTCTAGTTATATCAGTTTTGAAAAAAAATAATATTTGCTTTCAAAAAGTGGTACCAAACTGTCAAAAAAATTGTAGTTTTTGTTAATATTACGTCACTTCCGTTGCCGACAGAATAATTTCACCATAACAAAAAAAATTACAATTGGGACCACGGAGCATATGAACTTTGTTTTATACAAATCGAACAATAAATAATTTTTCTGGGTACGAAAAACTATATAAGCCGATAGCGGCTAACACAAATTACCAACAATTTTTTTTCTCATTTCTGCTCAAGTAGGATATTTTAACCCTGTGTAAAATATCATCAAAAAATATTCATAAATAAAAAAGGTTTTCGTAAAAAAAAAAATTTTTTTTCAAAATATCAGACATTTTTTCGACTACTTCCGGTTTTACGATCGTTGTCGTGATAGCTTTACGGAGTTCTTTGGATACTTAACTTTCTGTAACAGAAGTGTCAGAAACGTCCATTGAGTAGTTTTGGAAAAAAAGATAAATTAAAGAGCGTTTACAAAAATTTAACGATTTTTCAATTTCGATTTTGAGTCCCTTTTTTATCCTATTCCAGACATTTCAAAGTCTTATTGGATGGCTTCATGCAAAATACTTCCAAAAGGACTCTCGATAAGTTGTAGGTTAAGTTTTCGAGATACAGGCGTCCAAAAACGCTCCAAATCAGAAAATACATGATTTTCAGCGTGACATATTTTGCTGCCTGATCATAGTATCCGTATGAATTGGGTATCATACGATAGTACAATCCTAGTGCAGTCCAATGGTACCCTAATTTCTTTAATCCATTGATATCGGGTGGAGAAATCGTGTTTTTCCCCAAAATATTCATATTTTGCATTTTTTTCAAATTATTGCACACTATTTCGACCACTTCCGGTTTAAAGATCCTTGTCGAAATTGCTTTATTCGTTGGTATTGGACTATAACTTCATGTTCCATAAGTTTCAGAAACGTTAATTCTGCCATAAACCGAAACCCGAGCTCACAAAATGGGAAGAAAATTCGAAAAATAAAGGGCGATAACTCTGAATGAAACTTATATTACTGGAATCGGATGGACTTCAGGTATCCAAAAATGTAGGTCAAATTTTAAAATTTTGAAAAATAACAAAAATTGTCTCGTAAACAACATGTTTTCAATTTTCAAACGATAAAAGTCATAGATGAATGTTCGAAATTGAAAAAAATGTCTCAGAAAAGATTCAGGGATTCCAAAAATGTAATTTGTTTGAAAATGGATAAAGAATTGACGAAACTATGGCCGATTTTCAATTTTAAGATAACGTACAAAGTTCGGTCACTTCCGGTATGCGCAGAAATTTCACAAATATTTTATCAAGTAGCCACCACATGGTTTCCCAATAGAAAATCTGATTCCAGATCGATATCTGTTTTCGATCATGGAGATCTAGGCCCTCGCGGTAAATAATAATAATAAATAATAACTAGACCTGCAAGCAGCACTGAACCGGCTTTCAGGAATCATACAGGAAGTTTATTATATCATAGCCGATCCATTGAGCTACCAAACTATACTTTAGTTGTTTTTCTTCAGTGACACCCTCTATCATATGTAAAAGTAATATTTGCTTTCGAAAAGACCGGTCAAAATTGTAAATTATGTCAAAATTACGTCACTTCCAGTGCCGAAAGAAATTATTATAGGTGAAAAATAAGTCGAAAATTCGCAACATACAAAATACAAACTTTGTTTTATACATATCGGGCAATAAATAATTAACCTATAATCAATAAACTGAAATTAAGAAGGTAAAAAACTTAAAAGTGACCCTGGGACAATTGGCTATTTTTCGACAAGGGAACATGCTAGAAGCCTTTTCTTGATATCAATATGATGGTATTGATTCAATCTTACTGCCCATTAGAGTCAGACGTTATAAAGTTATAAATGGCATAAGGCATCAAATGGTAAAAAAAATATAAAAATCGAATAATAATTGACACTTTCATAGACTAAAAACCTTGAAAAGTGACTTATCGAAGATCGCCTATTTCTCTGTAACCGTACAAGTTAGAAACCATTTTGTGGTATCTGTATGGTCGTATGGCTTCATTCTATTCGTTGATGGGAATGAAATATCATAATTTTACAAATATTATAAGGCAGACTCATTTCAATGAAATATTTGTTTTTTAGGTTTAAAATACAGTTTTTGCCCAAATGACGTCATTTCCGGTCACAGTGAAATTGTAAAATTGGCTTGACCTAGTCCAAATTGACATTAAGCATCAAATGGAAAAAAAAATATTGCAAATCGAATAATAATTCACCCTTTTATAGGCAAAATATCGTGAAAAGTGATGCATGCAAAATTGCATCTTTCTCGGCAACTGCTCATATTACAAACTAATTTTCGCATACATTCTCTTCGTCTGGATTAATGCTACGAGTTTATGAAAATAACAAATAAATATTTCAAAATATGAAGACGCTGAATGAATTGTAAATAACTGAATTTTACACTTTATTTTACATTTTATTCGAAATTGCCCGAAAATGAAATTGAAATTAAATAATCTGAGCTAAGGATTTTGTGCACCTTTTCAGGGTGCATCCTTCTAGTTATATCAGTTTTGAAAAAAAATAATATTTGCTTTCAAAAAGTGGTACCAAACTGTCAAAAAAATTGTAGTTTTTGTTAATATTACGTCACTTCCGTTGCCGACAGAATAATTTCACCATAACAAAAAAAATTACAATTGGGACCACGGAGCATATGAACTTTGTTTTATACAAATCGAACAATAAATAATTTTTCTGGGTACGAAAAACTATATAAGCCGATGGCGACTAACACAAATTACTGACAATTTTTTTTCTCATTTCTGCTCAAGTAGGATATTTTAACCCTGTGTAAAATATCATCAAAAAATATTCATAAATAAAAAAGGTTTTTGTAAAGAAATTATTTTTTTTTCAAAATATCAGACATTTTTTCGACTACTTCCGGTTTTACGATCATTGTCGTGATAGCTTTACGGAGTTCTTTGGATACTTAACTTTCTGTAACAGAAGTGTCAGAGACGTCCATTGAGTAGTTTTGGAAAAAAAGATAAATTAAAGAGCGTTTACAAAAATTTAACGATTTTTCAATTTCGATTTTGAGTCCCTTTTTTATCCTATTCCAGACATTTCAAAGTCTTATTGGATGGCTTCATGCAAAATACTTCCAAAAGGACTCTCGATAAGTTGTAGGTTAAGTTTTCGAGATACAGGCGTCCAAAAACGCTCCAAATCAGAAAATACTTGATTTTCAGCGTGCCATATTTTGCTGCCTGATCATAGTATCCATATAAATTGGGTATCATACGATAGTACAATCCTAGTGCAGTCCAATGGTACCCTAATTTCTTTAATCCATTGATATCGGGTGGAGAAATCGCGTTTTTCCCCCAAAATATTCATTTTTTGCATTTTTTTCAAATTATTGCACACTATTTCGACCACTTCCGGTTTAAAGATCCTTGTCGAAATTGCTTTATTCGTTGGTATTGGACTATAACTTCATGTTCCAGAAGTTTCAGAAACGTTAATTCTGCCATAAACCGAAACCCGAGCTCACAAAATGGGAAGAAAATTCGAAAAAAATCGAAAAATAAAGGGCGATAACTCTGAATGAAACTTATATTACTGGAATCAGATGGACTTCAGGTATCCAAAAATGTAGGTCAAATTTTAAAATTTTGAAAAATAACAAAAATTGTCTCGTAAACAACATGTTTTCAATTTTCAAATGATAAAAGTCATAGATGAATGTTCGAAATTGAAAAATGTCTCAGAAAAGATTCAGGGATTCCAAAAATGTAATTTGTTTGAAAATGGATAAAGAATTGACGAAACTATGGTCGATTTTCAATTTTAAGATAACGTACAAAGTTCGGTCACTTCCGGTATGCGCAGAAATTTCACAAATATTTTATCAAGTAGCCACCACATGGTTTCCCAATAGAAAATCTGATTCCAGATCGATATCTGTTTTCGATCATGGAGATCTAGGCCCTCGAATAATAAATGATAACTAGACCTGCAAGCAGCACTGAACCGGCTTTCAGGAATCATACAGGAAGTTTATTATATCATAGCCAATCCATTGAGCTACCAAACTATACTTTAGTTGTTTTTCTTCAGTGACACCCTCTATCATATGTAAAAGTAATATTTGCTGGCGAAAAGACCGGTCAAAATTGTAAATTATGGCAAAATTACGTCACTTCCGATGCCGAAAGAAGTTTTTATAGGTGAAAAATAAGTCGAAAATTCGCAACATACAAAATACAAACTTTGTTTTATAAATATCGGGCAATAAATAATTAACCTATAACCCATAAGCTGAAATTAAGAAGGTAAAAAACTTAAAAGTGACCCTGGGAAAATTGGTCATTATTCGACAAGGGAACATGCTAGAAGCCTTTTCTTGATATGAATATGATGGTATTGATTCAATCTTACTGCCCATTAGAGTCAGACGTTATGAAGTTAAACGAATAATAAATATAAATCCCTTCAAAAAAATGTTTGTTTTGAAGGCTAAATAAAAATATGTTTTTTGCAAAAATTACATTACTTCCGGTGATATTGAAAATGTTAACTTGGTTCATAGAAGTCATAAATGGCATAAGGCATCAAATGGTAAAAAAATTATGAAAATCGAATAATAATTGACACTTTTATAGACCAAAAACCTTGAAAAGTGACTTATAGAAGATCGCCTATTTCTCTGTAACCGTCCGTACAAGTTAGAAACCATTTTGTGGTATCTGTATGGTTGTATGGCTTCATTCTATTCGTTGATCGCAATCAAATATCATAATTTTAAAAATATTATAAGGCAGACTCATTTGAATAAAATATCTGTTTTTTAGGTTAGAAATACAGTTTTTGCCCAAATGACGTCATTTCCAGTCACAATGAAAATGTAAAATTGGCTTCACCTAGTCCAAATTGGCATTAGGCATCAAATGGAAAAAAAATATTGCAAATCGAATAATAATTCACTCTTTTATCGGCAAAATAACGTGAAAAGTGATGCATGCAAAATTGCATATTTCTCGGCAACTGCTCATATTACAAACTAATTTTCGCATACATTCTCTACGTCTGGATCCTTGCTACGAGTTTATGAAAATTACAAATAAATATTTCAAAATATAATGACGCTGAATGAATTGTAAATAACTGAATTTTACACTTTATTTTACATTTTATTCGAAATTGCCTGAAAATGAAATTGAAATTAAAAATTCTGAGCTAAAGATTTTATACAACCTTTCAGGGTGCATCCTTTTAGTTATATCAGTTTTGAAAAAAAAATATTTGTTTTCAAAAAATGGTACCGAACTGTCAAAATTGAAGTTTTTGTTAATATTACGTCACTTCCGTTGCCGACAGAAAAATTTCACCGTAACAAAAAAAATTACAATTGGGACCACGGAGCATATGAACTTTGTTTTATACCAATCGAACAATAAATAGTTTTTCTGGGTACGAAAAACTAAATTAGCCGATGGCGGCTAACGCAAATTACCGAGACAATTGTTTTTCTCATTTCTGCTCAAAAGGGTGATATTTTAACCCTGTGTAAAATACCATCAAAAAATATTCATAAATAAAAAAGGTTTTCGTAAAAAAAAATGTTCAAAATATCGGACATTTTTTCGACTACTTCCGGTTTTATGATCATTGTCGTGACAGCTTTACGAAGTTCTTTGGATACTTAACTTTTTGTACTAGAAGTGTCAGAAACATCCATTGAGTGGTTTTGGAAAAAAAAAGATAAATTAAAGAGCGTTTACAAAAATTTAACGATTTTTCATTTTTTTTTCAAAGTTTGATGCCATTTTTGGACCACCTATATTATTTCAATGCTTTTCATTTTGGATTCACTATATAGACAATCGATAGGACTTTGAGTAAGAAAAGTTTGAGAAAAATCGTAGGCGTCGTTTTCAAGAAAAAGGGCGTCTCAAAATGTTAAAAAATCGGAAAATACTAGATTTTTGGCATACAATAATTTATTTCCTTACCATTGAAATCGTATTATTTAGATACCATATGATGGTCCATTAATAGGGCTATCCAACGACACTTTAGTTCTTTTGGTCCGCTATTACCTAAGGGAGAAATCAAGTTTTTCGTAAGTGCGACAATGTTTTTAACCTTTTTTTTAATTTTTTGAATACTTCCGGTATGGTTATTATTGTCGGAATAGTTTAAATAGCCAGTTTGGGTACTAAAATAGCCATAGGACTCTGTAATGATATATTACATTATCTGATCAGATAAAATGCCCCTGAGAAATCCTATGTCCAAAAGTGACAAAAATGCAAAAAATTTAAAATATCGAAAATTAACTTTCAATAACTACATACATATTATACATCGTTAGAATCGTAAGTAGGTCAGCTATCTGAATATACAACCTTTTTTTGAAAATCTCTTAAAATAAAAAAATAGTAGGGCATTTTCCAAAATTTCACGATTTTTCTACTTTTTTTTCGATTTTCAGTCCGTTATTTCACCTATTCCAGATATTTCAAAGTCGTAATGGAATGTTTCGTACACAAGACTACCACAAGGTCTCTCGATAGAGAAAGTTTCATAAAAATCGCTGGAGTAGTTTTCGAGATACAGGCGTCCAAAAATGCTAAAAATCAGAAAATACTTGATTTTCAGCGTGCCATATTTTGCTTCCTGTTCATTGTATCCGTATGAATTTGGTATCATACGATAGTACAATCCTAGTGCAGTCCAATGGTACCCTAATTTCTTTAATCCATTGATATCGGGCAGAGAAATCGCGTTTTTCCCCCAAAATATCCATTTTTATACGCCCACATTGAAATGTGGTCGTATATTGTCGACGCCCCCGTCCGTCCGTCCGTCCGTCCGTCGGTCCGGCGTCCACAATTGCTTGTGGACGCTCTAGAGGCTAAAGTTAATATCCGATTGACTTTAAATTTATACAGTGTTTAAGGTCATGAGACTAGGAAGCCTATTGTTTTTCAGCGTTTTCCGATAATAACTACCAGAGTTATGGCCCTTGATCACTTCAAAATATCTTGTGGACGCTCTAGAGGCCAAAGTTAATATCCGATTGACTTTAAATTTATACACAGTGTTTAAGGTCATGAGACAAAGAAGCCTATTGTTTTTCAGCGATTTCCGATAATAACTACCAGAGTTATGGCCCTTGATCACTTCAAAATATCTTGTGGACGCTCTAGAGGCCAAAGTTAATATCCGATTGACTTTAAATTTATACACAGTGTTTAAGGTTATGAGACGAAGAAGTCTATTGATTTTCAGCGATTTCCGATAATTAGTGCCAGAGTTATGGCCCTTGAACACTTGAAAATATCTTGTGGATGCTCTAGAGGCCAAAGTTAATATCCAATTGACTTTAAATTTATACACTGTGTTTAAGGTCATGAGACGAATAATCCTATTAATTTTCAGCAATTTCCGATAATAAGTGCCAGAGTTGTGGCCCTTGATCACTTCAAAAAATCTTGTGGACGCTCTAGAGGCCAAAGTTAATATCCGATTGACTTTAAATTTATACACAGTGTTTAAGGTCATGAGGCAAAGAATCCTATTGATTTTCAGCGATTTCCAATAATAACTACCAGAGTTATGGCCCTTGATCACTTCAAAATATCTTGTGGATGCTCTAGAGGGCAAAGTTAATATCCGATTGACTTTAAATTTATACACAGTGTTTAAGGTCATGAGACGAAGAAGCCTATTGTTTTTCAGCGATTTCCGATAATAACTACCAGAGTTATGGCCCTTGATCACTTCAAAATATCTTGTGGACGCTCTAGAGGCCAAAGTTAATATCCGATTGACTTCAAATTTATACATAGTGTTTACAGTCATGAGACTAAGTCGTCTATCGATTTTTAGTGATTTTCAATAATTGCTGCCAGAGTTATGGCCCTTGATCACTTCGAAAAAATCCTGTGGAAGCTCTAGAGGCCAAAGTTAATATCCGATCGACTTTAAATTAACACACAGTGTTTAGGGTCATAGACGAAGAAGCCTATTGATTTCCAGAGATTTCAAATAATTATTGCCAGAGTTACCTCCCTTGATAACTTCAAAAAATCTTGTTACGCTATAGAGGCTAAACTTATCATCCGATTGACTTTAGATTGATACACAGAGTTTAAGGTGTTGAAACAAACAAGTATTTTGATTTTCAATGAATTTTGATAACTGAACAGCTAAATCCATGATATTAAATGTTTCATGTATATACTAATTGTTAGTGTGGGGTAACACTTTATAAAAAGCAATCAAATTCTAATGATTTTCTGATAATTACATAATGAGCCGTTACTCTTAATCAGTTTTTAGTGTATTACAAATGTTTCATTAGCAAAAAAAGTAAAAATATGTGACAACCCTTGTTGACTGCCCGGACGATTTAGCTGCTGTGGGCGTATGTTTCGTTGCCTGGCAACCTATCTTTTGCATTTTTTTCAAAATATTGCACATTATTTCAACCACTTCAGGTTTAAGGATTCTTGTCAAAATGCTTTATTCGTTGGTATTGGACTATAGCTTCATGTTCCAGAAGTTTTAGAAACGTCAATTCTGCCATAAAACGAAACCCGAGCTCACAAAATGGGAAGAAAATTCGAAAAAAATCGAAAAATAAAGGGCGATAACTCTGAATGAAACTTATATTACTGGAATCGCATGGACTTCAGGTATCCAAAAATGGAGGTCAAATTTGAAAATTTTGAAAAATAACAAATATTGTCTCGTAAACAACATGTTTTCGATTTTCGAACACTAAAATTCATAGACGAATGTTTGAAATCGAAACATGTGAGATAGCCATTGTCTAAGAAAAGATTCAGGGATTCCAAAAAGGTAATTTGTTTAAAAATGGATAAAGAATTGACGAAACTATGGCCAATTTTAAATTTTTAGACAAAATACAATGTTCGGTCACTTCCGGTATGCGCAGAAATTTCAAAAATATTTTATCAAGTAGCCACCACATGGTTTCCCGACAGAAAATCTAATTCCAGATCGATATCTGTTTTCGATCATGGAGATCTAGGCTCCCGCGGTAAATAGTGCTGAATCGGCTTTCAGGGTCCTTTATATCATTGCCATGCTTTTAAATTTACATTTATACTCTAAACGACCGATAGAACTCGGGGTAACAGAAGTTTAAGAAGAGAAATAGAAGTAGTTTTCAAGATAAACGAGTCTGAATAGGCTCCAAAAAAAAAAAGAGAAAAATACTACATTTTCGGCATCTCATAATCTATTGCCTAACCATCGAATTTGTATCATTCTGATATCATATAAAAGTCCAAAAAGGAAATACTAGATCTTCAGCGTCCCGTAATATTTTGCCTAATCAGCGAATATTTACCATTTGACTGTCTAAATATCGTCCATTGTTCGGGTTATCCAATGACACTTTGTTTTGTTTTTTTTGATTCGTTGAAATCTGGCATTAGTAATCACTTATTTTCGCAAGATGGGCATTTTTGTGGGTTATTTTTTTCAAAATATGGAATATTTTTTCGATTATTTCCGGTTTTGGGATCATCGTCGGGATAGTAACACCGTTCGACTTTCAGGGAATGTAGCTCGTCGACGTGTGTTCTTTAAGTATCAGAAATGACTACAGATTCTTGTAATGGATCTTCAACACTTTATTTTCAGCAGCAAATAATTAACAGCAACAATTTAACAACTTATAATTTAGTAAATATATCGGACCTCCAACTAGCATGTTCCCTAAGCTGGTCTCTCCAACTAATGATAATCTAGCATACATTGTCTATTTATACAAATCAGTTATTAGAAAGTGTTGACATAAACATATAATTATCAAAGGATTAAGACTTGAAGCATTTAAAACAATAGTAAGAAGAGACTTAACAGATCAACTACTTTAGTTGCCAGTCTGTCATAATTTGACTGACAGGTTAATTGCTGTCTAATGACTAACCAAGCATTAATGAAATTTAAAATATAGATTTTGAAATTTAAAACAGAATTGAAAAATAATAAAATAACATATGACCTAGACATCGGTCATATATCCCCCTGACTTCAAACAAAAACATGACCCATGTTTTAAACATTAATACAATTTTTCAATTAATCAAATAACATAATCTATCACTTTTTTCATGATAATTATGTCTATTTTTGTACATAGGATGCCTGTAAGGCCTAAAATGATGTTCTTGCAAATTGTACTGGTAAACGTTTTCATCAGGTAAACGTAGTTTGGGTCCTTGTATTCTATTTGAATTCGCATTTATGTATTGCTGAGCACTATGATCTAGTTCCTCCTCTAAAACCCAAGAATTCGAAGTTGCTGGACAATTCTTCCACTGAATGAGATATTCTTGTTTTGTGTTCTTAACTCTTTGTCTAAGCACTTTGTCAGACACTTGTACAGGTGGACTTGTTGAACAAATTCCTACATATCGATGGTCTTGACTGCTGGTACTTTTGGCACTAGAATTTGAAACATCTTTCATCGCTGCCTCACTGTCAAAATTTATTTGACAACTTTTATCGTGGCTATTGGCAGGATGACACATTGTTTCTCTTGTTACCATTAACACAAGATTATTCCCAACAGCCACATCTTTAGTATCAGGAATATTTTGGACACCCACATCCTTTTTACTGGAGACCACAGAAATCTGTGCTTTTTGGGCATCCTTCTTAGCAAAAAATTCTAGCTGTCGTTGTCTATCCCTTTGTCTTTTGGCAAAAGAACGATATTTCTTTTCCGGACTGGGTAATGAATTTTCTGAGAAGCCCCATTTAAAGCTGATTTCTGTAGAACCCCTATCCTGTTTGAGACTCCAAGACATTGGTAGTTGATTCAGACTTCTTATTGCTGCTACAGCTGCTGAAGGAAGAATTAAGTTGATATCCATCCTTTCTTCTTCAAAATATGTTGATAATTTATCTCGCTTAGCTGTACCGGAATCAAGAGTAGACAATTTTGTTTACTCTGCCCGCTTTCTCCACCATCTAACACCGTTCGACTTTCAGGGAATGTAGCTCGTCGATGTGTGTTCTTTAAGTATCAGAAATGACTACAGATTCTTGTAATGGATCTTCAACACTTTATTTTCAGCAGCAAATAATTAACAGCAACAATTTAACAACTTATAATTTAGTAAATATATCGGACCTCCAACTAGCATGTTCCCTAAGCTGGTCTCTCCAACTAATGATAATCTAGCATACATTGTCTATTTATACAAATCAGTTATTAGAAAGTGTTGACATAAACATATAATTATCAAAGGATTAAGACTTGAAGCATTTAAAACAATAGTAAGAAGAGATTTAACAGATCAAATACTTTAGTTGCCAGTCTGTCATAATTTGACTGACAGGTTAATTGCTGTCTAATGACTAACCAAGCATTAATGAAATTTAAAATATAGATTTTGAAATTTAAAACAGAATTGAAAAATAATAAAATAACATATGACCTAGACATCGGTCATAATAGCTTTAACATGTTGTTTAGATACTTTACTTCCTGTACCATAAGTGTCAGAAACATTCATGGAGTATTTTTCGAAAAAAAAATAAACTAGATCTGCTACTGTCCCATGCAGATATAAAAGCTTTCATATTCATCGTCACGTGTCATCGATTGTATCAAGTATCCTAAATAAAAGGATAAGAAGAAAAAATTATCAAAATTGGTCAAAAACTCGCGAAGTTACAAGTCTAAATATAGTATGAAACATTGCACCCAGGCATAACAATAATCTGAAAACTAAAGGGAAATACCTCAAACTTGTATTACTGTAATGAGACGGATGAGAAAATGAAATGAAAATGGCGGGAAAAAAAATTAAAAATGACCGGTTGGACAGGCGACCTTACTCCTTGTCACATACAACCGGGCATTCGAAAACACGCTAGTGAACTCAATGACAGGCGCGCGTGCTAACCATTCAGCCACCCCTCCCCCCCTTTGAAATCAGACACGTGCAATATGTGATATAGGGAGAATAACAAGTCGCTCACAACAAAATCGTAAATTAATGAGTTTAGGTCAAAAGGTTGAGCTACTGTTTTAGAGTATTTATTTGTTTTAAAGAGACACGTTATGGGTTGTTCATAGTTAAATGAATGTTTAATTTTAAATAAGACCAGTAAAATTAGGATTTAATAATGCCAGACTAATATTAAAATAAAGTTTTAAATTAAGAATAATTAATTATTGGTCTAATGCAATGAAATGCTTTGATTTGACGGATGAAATGTACGATGGGTGTCCAGACTATGTGGCTAAGTCGTGGGCCAGGTGGACGGGTGTTCGATCCCTGCATTGGCCGAGAAAGTTCATCTCGATTTTCTGGCGTGTCCCCCCCCCCCCCGCCGCCGTGTACACATTGGAGTGCACGTAAAAGATCCCTTTGCAGTTGGAATTCGATACTGTTGAATACGCTCTATACAATGACAAAATGTGCAGATTATAGCCACCCACACTGCATGTTTTGCTTAACAATGAAAGGGTGCCGTTTTCAATTTTCGATCCTTTTATTCTTCTACTCCTGCTATTTTGGACTGTTGGTCGATGGTTTCATAAAAAAAAACTACCGATAAGACTCTTTGTAGAAGAAGTTCCCCCAAAATATTATGTTGACTTTAAAACCCTATACACTCACCCCCTAAATAGGAGTTTTAACACTGGTATCTGTTACTGGGCAAATGGTAAAAAATAATTCTTAGAAGAACCACATGTTATATGTTTCTGATAAGAGCATTGGCAGGGCTTTCTATAGGGGATCATTTCGTTGACCCCACGTGCATGAACTTTGACCTTGACCTTTTTATTTGACCTTTGACCCGCAAATAATTTTAACTTTTCCATTTGACCTCAAACAGACCACAGGGATTATAAGCTGGTAGGGTTTTTGATGTAGATTAAAAGAAAACAACTATTTTGCCACAAATCTGTGTATTATTCATAATTGTAACACTAAAATCAAAAAAGTTTTGAGACATCAAAGATGATAAACATTGCAATAAAATACAGCAATGGAGTTTTAAGTATTCACATTGTAGCAATTGTGATTTAATGAATGGATTTAAAGATAACAAAATAAAATATCACAAATATATGATTAGAATTAAAAAATAAAGACATAATTAAGTAATTATGCAAATGACCTTTGACATATTATTGACCTTTGACCCCACTATTGACCTTTGACTCAATGGGTTGACCTTTGACCTGCCACACTGACTTTCGACCCCAAAATTAGTTTTTTTTATACTTCTGCTGTTAAAATAATACCCACAGCTGCTATTATGAAAATATTACAGCATTTGCCATAAGGTAAACACGATCCCAAAGACAATAGCCCTTTTTTACACCAAAATATGAAAGTAGGCACAAGGCAGAGAACAAAAATTCAGAAGGAATACATACAATCAAGTAGATACATGTACACAGGCCTAGGAAAATCATGCAACAATCAATAATTATGTTATTAACAATAAATATAGCAATGACAAAAAATCTGCTATGTTATCTAGTTTTCACCCGTCAAACAGACTAAATTCCATTGTGCCAACTGCCAACTCATGAAACTCCAATTCCATGTCTTGGAATAAACTTCGGTATAGCCTACTGGGCTCTGTGTCTATACACTGTCCATGCTTCCATTCTTCTGTGCTAATATTATGACTTATCTTCTGATGACCACAAGGCTGGGATGCAGATGGCTGTGTTCTCTTCAATGGTAAATTTTCTTCACAAGAATCTTCTGCATAGGAAAGCTTCTATGTTTCTTGAACCCTTGACCTGGTGGTACATGTACTTTTGTTATACTGTTGTACCCAAACTTTCTCAACAATATCATTGGGTCTACCTATTTCCATCTTCAGATAAGGGCCTTCAAATATAAATAAATAAATGTAAAGCATTCAGTGCAATAAAAAAACCCCAAAAGACTTCTACATTGAGTAACCTTAGGTAAAATAATTTGAAAGAGGAAGGTCATAAATCAATATTTTATACAATAGTAAATCTAGGCACACAATCTAAAGCTGTAGAACATCTAGACATTTTAGGTTTATACTTGTTTTGAATAATTTGAATGTAAAAACACATACATTATACATAACAAACAAAACTCACACATCCCAATCTATGCTTGTATCAGTACCATAAGGCCTAAGGCCTAAGACTATCATTAGTCTACCATGTCCATGTGCAGTATCTTCAACTGAGGTTGAAGGCCTAGGAAAAAAATTAAATAACACACTTTGATTAAATAGTGTACATGTAAAACACAGAAGGATAGTCACACACGCTTTTGTTTGGCATTTATAATATACATGTACATGTGTGGGCCTATTATTTATTTTTACCAAAGGGTAGAGATAGAAATCTAAATTATCATAAGTGATTTAGCCTTACTTGCCCGTGGCCTAGAGGCCTAGTCCCAACAACATGTGTGGGCCTATATTTATTTTTACCAAAGGGCAGAGATAGAAATCTAAATTATCATAAGTGATTTAGCCTTACTTGCCCGAGGCCTAGAGGCCTAGTCCCATCAACGGTCCAACCCCTCGATCATTGCTGGAATTGGAACGAAAGCTAACAAACGAAAACTGACAATAATTAGTGGCCAAGCCTTTTTGAAATTTGAATAACTATACGCGGGTTTCTGCATTTCATGCCAAAATTGTCTAATTGAAACAGAAAACATCCCCTTTTCATCAAGTCAGCCATGTGCGTACTCCGCCATACGCACGTGACCGAGAAATATACTACTGTAGTACTATTACTAACTATTAGTATTACATTTTAGGCCCACATATTTGATCTAATTTACCGATAATCCGATGCTAAATGGATAATTCATGGTAGAAATAAGCACACATTCTACAATTAAATAATTATCATCATCAAGTTTACGTTTGTTCGGGTGTAAAATAATAAATTAGTAAACAAAACTCACTCATCTAATCTAATCAGGATCTCTCGTTGACAAATTCTTCATCGGACGAATCTAGGTCACATGTTTGCTCATTTGAATTCATCGGCATCGCTCACATATTCAAGATCACACGTGTTTAATCATTGGAAAACTTAACAAAACTTCTATTCTTAATTTTCGGTTTAATAATTTCTCTTTTAGACGTAATAAACCACCTTTTACGGCTATAGGTACACGAAATAATAGGACTTCTGCTAAATATAAGTAACACGACGTCATTTGTTTACGCTCACAGAGTTACCCATCTTTGTTAGACTCTAGACTCGTATAACACGACTTCTATGTTGAATAATCGCCCGTTCTTAGTCTCATTTTATGGGGAATTTTCGTGGCTTTCGAATAATATAAATGATATTTGTTTACTGTGAATATTTTTTCGGATAAGACGTGATGAATTTACCGATCGCCGGCGATCGATTTTAACAGGGGCAATCTCGTTCCCAGAGGCAGCCGCGGAGCCGAAGGCCTCTGGCACATTAGACAGTCCATTTTTTCCAATTTTTTTCAAACCTAAGCCCCGCCCATTCTGACCTCTGATTGGTCAATCTTTTTGGGTCGATTTCTCGAAAACTAGAGGTCGGATCGTCGTTTCGTTTGTTGTAAAATGATCCTTGAGACAAAGTCAACTCGCTGACATAAAAAATTGGATCATAAACGAACAAATTCAAGTTTTTGTAAAGATCTATTTTTCTACGCGTGGGTATATTTTTAAGTGATTCGGTCATCCAGGCACGTAAAATAAGGGGCGGACGCCGCAAATAAACGAGAACTTTCGCGCGTAGGAATTACATATCATTTTCGGGGAAAATGGCTACCCCGATTCACCAGAGAAATTTCTTCAAAAGTTTTTCTGGTTTCGAGATTGTAACAGGGGAGGAGTTCTTAGGGTTAAGAGAAAAGGACCTTTAAAAATGCTCCAAATCGTAAAAATACAACTTCTTGGATTTTCGATCTCTTTTTTCTGCTATCCCCGATATTTTAAAATAATGATACAATGATTTCACACAACAGGCTAGCTATTAGACTTTCGATTGACAAGAGTTTCACCACCCTCCCTTCATTATAAACGAAGTTATCGTGCCCTAAAGAATCAACAAATCAGCATGCTTATCTCTGCTTACCCTAGGCAGAAAATGCTCATCTTGGAACTCAATCATGACATTGACCTAGTGAACTTCTACACCAAGTTTGAACATTCTAGCTTAATTAGAAGGAGAGTAATTGTGTTCCAAAGTCCCGACCCTTCAAATTGCTTCTATTTTTCATTTTCAATTCTAAATGGTGACCATCACGTGACCGAAATCAAAATTCGGATCCGACAGATTTTTAGGCATTCCTTCAAGGATTCCGAAAATATAACTCCCGAGTCTGTAAGTAAAATAGCAAAAAAGCCTTATTGATTTTTCACTTTTAAAGATGGTGGCACTTCCGGTTCGATCGACAAACTCCATATTTTGTGTACAAATCAGTAATTACTTATCTAGTATCAAAAAAAAATCAGGTCATTCTGACCTATATTTCGATGATTTTTTTGAAAATTTTGATCCTTAATTTCGTCAAGGGGAGATAATTTAGAAAATTTCTAATTATATTTTTGAAGTCACATCGGTAAGATCTACTTATATACTAAATTTCATGAAAATCGTACAACTATTAAAGAAGTTGTCAAATTGGTCTAAACTTCCGGATCGAAATCACAGCGCCGAATTTTCGAAATTCGAAAATGTGAAACTGCAGATAAAGGTATTCAAAGAAAAAAGAATTAGTAAAATCGGTCAAAAAATAACAAAGTTACGACTATGCATTGTCATTTTTTTCGTTCGTAAAATTTGGTGATTTCGGATTCGTAAAATATATTTAATCAAGGTTCGCACCCCATTTTTTTTTGGGGGGGGGGGTAGGTCAAAATTTCAGAAAGATCCTATGGATAGATTCTGAGAAATCCGATTTGCAGAAAACACACACAAAAAAAAAATAATAATAATAACTTTAACAGAAACAATAAGCTTTCATATGTAATACATATGAAAGCTTAATAAAAAAGCATTTTCAATAATTTTACCATTTTTCACTTTTTTTCAAAGATTGGGGCCATTTTTAGAACACCTACATTATTGCAATGCTTTTCTCTTTGGATGCACACTCTAGACCACCGATGGGACTCTGAGTAAAAGAAGTTTAAGAAAAATCGTAGGCGTCAATCGGATATTTTTTTCGAGTACTTCCGTTTTTTTGATCATTGTCGGGTTAGCTTTAACAAGTTGTTTAGATACTTAAATTCCTGTACCAGAAATGTCAGAAACATTCATTGAGTACATTTAGAAAAAAGATAAATAAAAGAGCATTTTCAATAATTTAACGATTTTTTTAACTTTTTTTCAAAGATTGAGGTCATTTTTAGACACCATATATTATTGCAATGCTTTTAATTTTTGATGCACACTCTAGGGCACCGATAGGACTCTAAGTAAAAAAAGTTTAAGAAAAATCGTAGGCGTCGTTTTAGAGAAAGGGGCGCCTCAAAATGCTCCAATACGGAAAATACTTGATTTTCGGCATACCATAATTTCTTTTCTATTCACCAAAATCGTATCATTTATATGTCATATGATGGTTCATTAATAGAGCTATCCAACGGCACTTTAATTGTTTTGGTCCGCTGATATGTGACGGAGAATTCGAATTTTTCGCAAGAGCTCCGGTTTTTTTTTATACGCCCACATTTTCATGTGGACGTATATTGTCGTCGCCCCTGTTCGTCCGTCCGTCCGTCCGTCCGTTCGGACGTCCGTCCGTCCGTTCACAATTGTTTGTGAACAGTCTACAGGTCACAATTTTTATCCGATTTCAATGAAACTTAAAACATAGGTTTATCACCCTAAGATCTCGGTTCCTTTCGATATTGGCATGTATCGGACTGTAACTTCATGGGTTATGGCCCCTGATTGTACGAAAAATCACGTTTTTTAGCTTGTGAACAGTTTAGAGGTCACAATTTTGAACCGATTTGGACGAAACTTGAAATGCATGTTTATAACCCAAAGACCTTGGTTCCTTTCGATATTTGCGCCAATCGGATTGTAACTTCCTGAATTATGGCCCCTGATTGTCCGAAAAATCGCCCTTTTTAGCTTGTGGTCCCTCTGGAGGTCAAAATTGTTATCCGATTTAAAAAACCGTTTGATTATATCACCGTTCCATGGTTATGAAGGTTGAGTTTGAATTTCGTGAAAATCGGACCAAAATTGACGGACAAAATGGCCGCCATTTGTACGCGAATAGTGTGCAAATATGTTATATCAAGGTTGTGAACAGTGTAGAGGACACAATTTTGAACCGATTTGGACGAAACTTGAAATGCATGTTTATAACCCAAAGACCTTGGTTCCTTTCGATATTTGCGCCAATCGGATTGTAACTTCCTGAATTATGGCCCCTGATTGTCCGAAAAATCGCCCTTTTTAGCTTGTGGTCCCTCTGGAGGTCAAAATTGTTATCCGATTTAAAAAACCGTTTGATTATATCACCGTTCCATGGTTATGAAGGTTGAGTTTGAATTTCGTGAAAATCGGACCAAAATTGACGGACAAAATGGCCGCCATTTGTACGCGAATAGTGTGCAAATATGTTATATCAAGGTTGTGAACAGTGTAGAGGACACAATTTTGAACCGATTTGGATGAAACTTGAAATGCATGTTTATAATCCAAAGATCTTGATTCCTTTCTATATTTGCGCCAATTGGATCGTAACTTCCTGAATTATGGCCCCTGATTGTCCGAAAAAATGCCCTTTTTAGCTTGTGGTCCCTCTGGAGGTCAAAATTGTTATCCGATTTAAAAAACCGTTTGATTATATCACCGTTCCATGGTTATGAAGGTTGAGTAAGAATTGTGTGAAAATCGGACCAAAATTGACGGACAAAAGGGCCGCCGTTTGTACGCGAATATTGTGAAAATATGTTATATAAAGGTTGTGGACCTTATAGAGGTCACAATTTTGAACCGATTTTGATGAAACTTGACATGTATGTTTATAACCCAAAGATCGTGGTTCCTTTAGATATTTGCGCCCATTGGATCATAACTTCCTGAATTATGTCCCCGGATTGTCAGAAAAATCGCTTTTGTTCGCTTTTGGTCCCTCTGGAGGTCAAAATTATTATCCGATTTAAAAAAACGTTTGACTATATCACCGTTACATGGTATTGAAGAGAGAGTTTGAATTACGTGAAAACCGGACTAGAATTGACGGACAAAATGGCCGCCGTTTGTACACGAATAGTGTGAAAATATGTTATATCAAGGTTGTGGACCCTATAGAGGTCACAATTTTGAATCGATTTTGATGAAACTTGACAGGTATGTTTTAAACCCAAAGATCTTGGTTCCTTTCGATATTTGCGCCCATCGGGTCATTACTTCCTGAATTATGTCCCCTGATTGTACGAAAAATCACCCTTTTTAGCTTGTGGTGCCTCTGGAGGTCACAATTATTATATGATTTAAAAAAAAACGTTTGATTATAAAAACCAAACAAATTCTAATGATTTTCTGATAATTCCTTAATATGCGACAATTCTTGTTGACTGCCCGGACGATTTGGCTGCTGTGTGGGCGTATGTTTCGTTGCCTGGCAACCTATTTTTATCTTTTTTATACGCCCACATTGAAATGTGGTCGTATATTGTCGTCGCCCCCGTCCGTCGGTCCGGCGTCCACAATTGCTTGTGGACGCTCTAGAGGCTAAAGTTAATATCCGATTGACTTTAAATTTATACACAGTGTTTGAGGTCATGAGACGAAGAAGCCTATTGTTTTTCAGCGATTTCTGATAATAGCTACCAGAGTTATGGCCCTTGATCACTTCAAAAAATCTTGTGGACGCTCTAGAGGCCAAAGTTAATATTCGATTGGCTTTAAATTTATACACAGTGTTTACGGTCATAAGACGAAGAAGCCTATCGATTTTCAGCGATTTCTGATAATTAGTGCCAGAGTTATGGCCCTTGATCACTTCAAAAAATCTTGTGGACGCTCTAAAAGCCAAAGTTATTATCCGATTGACCTTAAATTTATACACAGTGTTTAAGGTCATAAGAAGAAGAAGCCTATTGATTTTCAGCGATTTCCGATAATTAGTGCCAGAGTTATGGCCCTTGATCACTTCAAAAAATCTTGTGGACGCTCTAAAAGCCAAAGTTAATATCCGATTGACTTTAAATTTATACACAGTGTTTAAGGTCATAAGACGAAGAAGCCTATTGATTTTCAGCGATTTCCGATAATTAGTGCCAGAGTTATGGCCCTTGATCACTTCAAAAAATCTTGTGGACACTCTAAAAGCCAAAGTTAATATCCGATTGACTTTAAATTAATACGCAGTGTTTAAGGTCATAAGACGAAGAAGCGTATTGATTGTCAGCGATTTCCGATAATTAGTGCCAGAGTTATGGCCCTTGATCACTTCAAAAAATCTTGTGAACGATCTAGAGGCCAAAGTTAATATCCGATTGACTTAAAACTCATACACAGTGTTTAAGGTCATAAGACGAAGAAGTCTAATGATTGTCAGCGATTTCCGATAATTAGTGCCAGAGTTATGGCCCTTGATCACATCAAAAAATCCTGTGGACGCTCTAGAGGCCAAAGTTAATATCTGATTGACTTTAAATTTACACACACTGTTTAAGGTCATGAGACGAAGAAGCCTACTGATTTTCATTGATTTCAAATAATTACTTCCAGAGTTATCTCCCTTGATCACTTCAAAAAACCTTGTGACGCTACAGATGCCAAACTTATCATCCGTTTGACTTCAGATTGATACACAGAGTTTAAGGTGTTGAAACGCACAAGTATTTTGATTTTCAATGAATTTTGATAACAGAACAGCTAAATCCATGATGTTAAATGTTTCCTATACTAATTGATAGCGTGGGGCAAAACTTTATAAAAAGCAAACAAATTCTAATGATTTTCAGATAATTACATAATGAGTTGTTTCATTACCAAAAAAAGTAAAAATATGTGACAACCTTTGTTGACTGCCCGGACGATTTAGCTGCTGTGGGCGTATGTTTCGTTGCCTGGCAACCTATCTTTACCTTTTTCTTCGTTTTTTGAACTACTTCCGGTATACGAATCATTGTCGAGTAGTTTTCACATCCGGTTTTGGAGTTTGAATGGAAACAGGGCTCTCTAATGATATACTACACTATACGATCAGATAAAATACTTCTGAGAAATCCTATTTTCAAAAGAGATGGAAATGTCAAAATGTCAAAACATTGAAAATTAAATTTCAATAACTGCATACATATTATACATCGTTAGAACCATAATTGGGTCAGCTATATGAATATATTTCCTTTTTTTGAAAATCTCTTAAAATAAAAAAGTAGAAGAGCATTTTCAAAAATTTCACGATTTTTCGACTTTTTTCCATTTTCAGTCCCTTTTTTGTCCTATTCGAATTGATCGAAGGTGTTATTGGATGGTTTCATGGTAAAAACTATCGAAGGGACTATCGATAGAGAATGTTTAAGAAAAATCGTTGGAGCAGTTTTCGAGATACAGGCGTCCAAAAATGCTCCAAATCAGAAAATACTTGATTTTCAGCGTGCCATAATTTACTTCCGGGTCATCGTATCTGTATGAATGGGGTATCATACGATACTCCAATTCCCGTGCAACCCAACTATACCTTAATACCTTTAATCCGTTGATATTTTTCATTTCTTATAATTACTAACGTTCAAAATTCGACCACTTCCGGTCTGTGCAGAAGTTTCAAAATAGCTTCATCTAGTAACCACCACATAGTTTCCCGATAGAAAAATGAACCGTAGGTCGGTTTCTCTTTTCGATCATGGAGAAATAGGCTCCCGCGGTAAATAATAATAATAAAAGAAACTAGATCTGCTACTGTCCCATGCAGATATGAAAGCTTTCATATTCATCGTCACGTGTCATCGATTATATCAAGTATCTCAAATAAAAGGATAAGAATAACAAACTATCAAAATTGGTCAAAAACTCGCGAAGTTACAAGTCTAAATATAGTATGAAACATTGAGTAATCTGAAAACTAAAGGGAAATAACTGATACTTGTGTTGCTGTAATCGGGATGACTTCCGATTTCAAAACTTTCAGAAAAATGAAATGAAAATGGTAAGAAAACATCGAAAAATTAAATGAGATAACTTTGAACAAAACAAAAACTTTTTGAATCAGGTTGAACTCAACTGTTTGAATATGTACGTTAAATATGTAGATTTGGAAAATTATAAAGACATAATATCAAAATCGGTCAAAAACTCGCAAAGTTACAAATTTAAATGTAGTGAGAAACATTGCACCCGGGCAAAAAAATAATCTTTAAACTAAAGGGAAATAACTGAAACTTGTATAGCTGTAATCAGGCTTCCAAGATATGTTATATAATTATGGTTTCCAATATGTTTGGTTATAAGTAGGAAATCGTGACGACTTGTTAAGCATGTTTTAAACAAAGGGTCATAGACTGCAATATACAAGAATGGCACTCTGCAATAAAAAAAAACTGGCCAGAGATTTCTATGCAGAAATTAAATAATTGCTAGAACCAGAAAAATATTTATCCACTATAATAAATAAGCAACATAGAGAAAATGAAATGAAATTGAATGGGGTTTAACGTCCTACTGTTCTGCTCCTACAATGGGCTAATGAAGACGGGCATACACCATAAAGTGTGCAATGAGGGAAATTTTACCCAGGCAGCGGCGTTACGGCCTACGAGGTTGGTAAGGCGACCATACTCCTTGTCACGTACAACGAAGAAATCGAAACAAGGCCAGTTGACTCAATGACAGACGTTATGATACAGAGCGCACGTGCTAACCATTCAGCCACGCAACCTCCCTAAAATCGGCAAATTGCTGACCTACAGCGAGAAACATTTCAACCGGGCCAAATTTTCTATTTTAACAGTTTAATTTGCACGGTACCTTTAGTTATCAACCGAATATTACAAAACTTTTAAAAATAAGCTCCCCCTGACCAGCTTAATCGTTCGCAATAAACGTTTGCCCCTTAAAATCGACAAATTGCTGACTTTAAAGTGAGAAACATTACAACCGGGCCAAATTTTCTGTTTTATCACTTTAACAGTACCTTTGATTACCAACCGATTATTACAAAACTTTAAAAAGAGAAAGAGAGAAATGCGGCCTAACGTCCATTCGACACAAACTAGGTCATTTCGGGACTAACATATGTTTTTTAATTTTATTTAAAAACTCCCCTTGCACGTACTGGTCTTTAGCCGTTGGGAGGAAACCGAAGAACACGGAGAAAACCCACGAGGTTGGACATCATACACCATGTCACGTGCAACCTGGAGATCGAAACGATGCCCGTTGACTCAATGACAAACGTTACGATACAGCGAGCACATGCTAACCTTTTAGCCATCCAGCCTCCCTGAATTCGGAAAATTGCTGACTTATAGCAAGAAACATTTCAACCGGGCGAAATTTTCTGTTTTAACAGTTTAATGTGCACGGTACTTTAATTACCAACCGATTATTACAAAACTTTTGAAAATAAGCTCCAACTGACCAGCTTAATCGTATGCAATAAACGTTTTGCCTGAATTAAAAGTTCTGCACGGAAAAAGTTCATCTCGATTTCCCGGCGTGGTTCCCCTTGTCAGTGAGGCAGAACGGAGGGCCTGACAAGCACAGCTGTCTAGTCCTTCGGATGGGACGAAAAACCAAGGTCCCGTGTACACATAGGAGTGCACGTAAAATATCCCTAAGCAGTTGGAATTCGACACCGTTGAATAAACTCTATACGATGACTAAATGCGTAGATTGTAGTCACCCACACTGCATGTTTCGCTTAACAATGAAAGGGTGCCGTTTTCAATGTTCGATCCTTTTGTTCTTCTACTCCTGATATGTTGGACTGTTGATCGATGGTTTCATATAAAAGACTACCAATAAGACTCTTTGTAGAAGAAGTTCCCAAAAAATAGTATGTTGACTTTACGAGAAAGACCTCTAAACATGCTCCAAATTGTAAAAATACGACTTTTTGGATTTTCAATCTCTTTTTTTCGGCTATCCCTGACATTTAAAAAAAAATGATACAATGATTTCACACAACAAGCTAGCTATTAGACTCTCTATTGACAAAAGTTTCACCGCCCTCCCTTCATTATAACCGAAGTTATCGTGCCCTAAAGAATCAACAAATCAGCATGCTTATCTCTGCTTACCCTAAGCAGATAATGCTCATCTTTGCACTCAATCACGACAGTGACCTAGTGAACGTCTACACCAAGATTGAACATTCAAGCTTAATTAGAAGGAGAGCTATTGTGTTTCAAATTCTCGGCCCTTCAAATTTCTACTACTTTTCATATTCACTTCAAAATGGCAACCATCAGTTGACCTAAATCAAAATTCTGCTCCCTGCGATTTTTAGGCCATCCTTCAAGGATTCAGAAAATATAATTCTCGTGTCTGTAAGTAAAATAGCAAAAAAGCCTTAGGGATTTTTCACTTTTCAAGATGGTGGCACTTCCGGATTGAGCTACAAACTCCATTTTTTGTGTACTAATCAATGGTCTCGTAGGTAGTACCTAAAAAAAAATTCAAGATGATCTGACCTATATTTCGTCGATTTTTTTGAAAATTTTGATCATCGGTAAGATCTACTTACATTCCAAATTTCATAAAAATCGTGTATCTATTAAAGAAGTTGTCAAATTGGACATGACTTTCGGAACGAAATCACAGCGAAGAATTTTCGAAATTCGAAAATTTGAAATTGCACGTGAAATTGGTTTTCGTCAAGGTTTTCAAAGAAATTTTTTTTAGTAAAATAGGTCTATCAATAACAAAGTTACGACTATGCATTGTTAATTTTTTCGTTCGTAAAATTCGGTGATTTCGAATTCGCAAAACGTTTCGAAAATATATTTTATCAACAGCCACCACCCATTTTTGGGGGGGTAGGTCAAAGTTTCAGAAACATCCTATGGTTAGATTCTGTGAAATCCGATTTGCAGGAGAAACACAAAAAAAAAAAATAATAATAATCTTAACAGAAACAATAAGCTTTCATATGAAATAATAATAATTTTAGTAATCTCAATAGGCCAAAGTTAATATCCGATTGACTTTAGATTTACACACAGTGTTTAAGTTCATGAGACGAAGAATCCTATTGATTTTCTGCGATTTCAAATAATTACTGCCAGAATTATCTCCCTTGATAACTTCAAAAATTCTTGTGACGCTATAGAGGCCAAAGTTACCATCCGATTGACTTCAGATTGATACATAGAGTTTAAGGTGTTGAAACGAACAAGTATTTTGATTTTCAATGAATTTAGATAACTGAACAGCTAAATCCATGATATTAAATGTTTCATGTATATACTAATTGTTAGCGTGGGGTAAAACTTTATAAAAAGCAATCAAATTCTAATGATTTTCTAATAATTACATAATGAGTTGTTACTCTTAATCAGTTTTTAGTGTATTACAAATGTTTCATTACTGAAAAAAGTAAAAATATGCGACAACCCTTGTTGACTGCCCGAACGATTTAGCTGCTGTGGGCGTATGTTTCGTTGCCTGGCAACCTATCTTTTGTACTGATAATCCTATTAAAGTTTAAAGTTGCAACTCTCAGAATACTGCAGTTTTGAAAGGATCCTTTAAATGATGACCATTGACATTATGTATTAAATAATACATGCAAAGTTACTAGATTACAATAGATTAAACAACCAGATTCACCTACGTTATATTTTTTGTATAATAGAATAATTTCACTACATTAGCTTAATTATTGCTGCATTAATAACTCTTGTAATATGTTTTAATTTACAACATAAATCATTTAACAAAGAAATGCAAGCGCCTCACTAATATTAATGTTTGGGAGCACACGTTCAATCTATTTTTTAAGTGAATATTTATTCTGCATGGAATAGCAGATGTCACCAATGTAATATTTAATATGTAATTATACTTCGTTCTGTATGTAAAACATAAATATATCTTCAAATATCATTTAATACTCTCTCAGTGACATCTGGTCAATTATCAAATGTTTGAATTTTAAATTGAAGGACTTACTGCTTAGTAGTCAGTAATATTCTATAGATTGAATTTTTGATAAAAAAAAAAAGTAAGAAATGCTTGTCATTTTTATACGCCCACATTGAAATGTGGTCGTATATTGTCGTCGCCTGGCAACCTATCTTTGTAATCAATATCACAGTGAGTTAAATTTAGCTTATCTCCTAGGGGCGGCGTTTTTAATCTTCAGACAAATTGTGGCTAAAATCATAACGCCAAATAACAATCAAGACTTCATCACAAAAACATTGTTAATACTAATTAAAAATCAAAACTGCTAAATTCATAACGCCATGCAATTAACAAACAATACAAGATCCTTCATTAACAAAATCATCGGTGATTCGATCTGAAATCAAATAACAAAATAGTCAACGAGTACTAGCTATTTCTTATAATACTCCAACAACAACTATAATACTCCACAGCACTGATACTCCACGGCTACAGTCTCATCCTTATTGTATAATTTATTCTATCCAGAGAGCACGCTTTTCACACAAAATTATTCTATGACTCCGACCTATTTGCTCTTTGATCTCAGACGGAAAGGCGACACTGTTCTAATGGATTAGATAACATGATTGGTCGGAGTGTGATTTTTTTTACCTGTAACAGTTTATTCCCTGGATGACAAAGGACCACAAAAAGAACAATTTTGTCATGTGTGTGCATACCAGGGCTTCCACTTCAAAATTTTCACTACCGGTCATTTTTGATAACGCACGAAAACTTTGCAAAAAAAATCCATATTTCATGTTTTTTATTGTCGGTCGGGTATGGTGAATTCACGTGTCTATACCACTTTGTCAGCACGAGGTACACAAAAAATTATATATTAGACTTAAAAAGGAAATATTTATTGTAAGGCTTGTGATAATTATTTATAAGTTAAATATTCTCTTTTGGCTACGGTACTTAAATAATCGAAATTGCTGATGAAAAAACATGTCACTGGCTGACACGTAATTACCACGTGCTCAATAGAAAACACACTGACCTGGATAATTATGAGTTGTAATACAATAACTTCGATATGAAGATAAATATATAATTATCCACGTCATATATTTCACATTGGTTTTAGAACATCTCTTACGGCGTTACGAGCCGCAGAATATTGACGAAAATCTTAGTAATGAATAACTGTCGGGTAGCTAACTTGGCATTCATGTTTGCTAACTTCAAGCGACACTAGCGCCGTCTAGAATATCGTCGTGTATAAGATTTACAATATATTTATGCACGACAATTTTTCTAACACGTGGAATTATCAATATTGCTACACAATAGCACTGGAATACGTAATATTCTTAATTTGTCGGTAAGCAAGTTAACTAATATTATTTCTACAATTCCCACAAGGCCGTAATATCACTATAAAAAATTATAATTCAATTTTCTCCCAACATGTACGTTGTTAAGAATTTACGTAATTTCTATGCTGTTATATTTAATATGGCAATTGGTTGGATTCGAAGAGCAGTACTTCATATTAATTTTCCTTTTTTCGAAGATCGTAACAATCTCGTTTACATAGTGCGTGACTGTAATAGCGGTAAACGGCTTTGTTCTAGAAAGTTCTTATGACACGTGGACAATACGTGATTGACTAAGAATGGACTGTTTCACGCCTTTGATAAGATTCCCGAATATCAATTAACTTTTATTGTTCTACTAAACGACAATCATCATCAATTATCAACATAATGCCCAGTATAATCTACTGACGACTATGTATACAACTCTATAACACCAATCACGAGATAATGTGGCTTCTTCTATCTTTACATACGCAATATTCTGCACTGGCCGTACAGTGTTATAGTTACATAGTGGATGTCGATGGTAGCCATGTTTGAAAATTTAGTTTTTGTAAAAAGGTTATTTTTCCGGCGTGCAAAATGACCGTTGGGTCACATCTACTTACGGTCATTTTCCATAGCCCTAGGTCCCGACCGGCATATACGGCCGACATGGAACCCATGGTGCATACTGTGGTCTATTCAGCGTTTATAGGGCACAAACAACAATGCACCAAAACTCGTTGAACGTTATTTATTTGGTAACAGTGTAGCACATCTCATCATAATCTTATAACAGTTAATCGACCTTTCAAAATACTAATAATACTATTCACAGTTGGTCGATCTTTCAAAAGACTAGAAGTTGTGAGACGTAGTGGTGAACTGGTGATTAACGAAGTGGTGAACTGATGTTGATTAACGAAGTAGTGATGATTGACTGAAAGAATAAATATAATTCCAATCAAGCACCTGATAATAATTAATAATAAACTATCTTAATAATAAAGAAACATAAAATAATTGTAGCATCGAGGGCCTGGAGTTATCTGGGACCTGCACAGCCACGTGAGAAATCAGTCATGCATGTCGACTTTCGAAGACAGCGAATAATTACAATATATGACTATAACAAGTTACAAAACTTATGAATTACATTAAACAATAACTTAATATGCTGCGGTAATTCATCCTACCGTGTTTTATGCCCTCCAAGCATTGCAAAACTGGTGCTGAAGACCACGCTTGTTAAGCGAACGAGTTGTCAAGTAAATAACAGTCTCCTACATCCAGACTTAAATTAACTAAACTAAAACAATGACAAGCATGGTTAACCTAGTCTACCTTCATGCTTCCAGTTGACTAAAATTTATGCATTCTAATATTCAAATATTGTGGAACGAAACAAATATAAACGAAATATATAAAAAATACAATTAAAGTGATAATTTGCATCTTACACCGGCCTCCTAATCGTGTATGGTCAAGGAACGATTACAAAAATACTTCTATGAAGCGAGCAAATTATCCATTCAGCATATATACATGTTTTTGACTAAAAGATGGAGTACATGTTACAAATGTACAATCAATTAACTTTCAAACAGTTGTAATTGATTACTATGTTGATATCTAAACAGTAAACTTCTTAACAGTAACATTTCACATAGTACCATTCAAAACAGTGGTAATCTCTCAAACAGTGTTATTCCTAATAGGAATTTTCTAAACAGTAATATTCAAACAGTATATTCAAAACAGTAATTCTCCAACAGTATTATTTTCTAAACAGTAAAATACTAATAAACAGTAATTCCAACAGTAATCTTATAATCTGATATTTCAAACAGTAATCTCATAATCAGTAATATTTCAAACAGTAATATACATCTAATGTTTTGACATTAAACAAGCAAAAGAACTATTCAGTGCAAATTACTATAACAATCACTTAAAGTAATGACTTAGATCTAAATACACAGATTACATGTCTGCTTCTAATATCAAACACAATTTATTTACTGGCCGTTTTAATACATTGTTTTTTGTCTTAACCGTAACGACTCGAACTAGGCCTTTGTGATCATGACATACACTTAATACATGTCCTAGTAAGTATGAATCGCGAATATTGCCATCTACAATCATTACTACATCTCCAACGCAGATATTTCTTTTAGGCATCATCCATTTTTGTCTTTCCTGTAGCAGTTGTAAATATTCATTGGACCACCTTTTCCAAAATATACTTGCAAGATACTGAATTTGGCGCCATCGACGTTTTGCAAAATTGTCACTTTTATCAAACACACCTATTGGTAAAGATTCACCTGCTCTCAACAATAACAAATGATTAGGAGTCAAGGCCTCAAGGTCATTAACATCATCTGACACCTTGGTGATTGGTCGTGAGTTCATTATAGCTTCGACCTCACAAAACAAAGTCTGCAAGTGTTCATCATCGAAACTTACTAATTGCTCTTTTAACAGTCCATATAAAATCTTGCGCACTGTTCGGATCAAACGTTCCCACACTCCTCCGAAATTAGATCCAGAAGGTGGGTTAAAATCCCACTGAATGTTCTGCTGTAAAAGTTCACTACTGATTTTAGAAACATTCCATTTATTAATTTCTTCTCGGAGTTCGCGTTCACATCCGACAAGATTTGTTCCATTATCTGAAATCATGTACTTAACAGATCCACGACGTGCGATAAATCTACGTAAACAGTTAATGCAAGAACTGGTATCAAGACTATACGCTACTTCCAAGTGCACGGCACGCGTTGCTAAACATGTGAAAATAACACCATATCTTTTAACTCTAGATCTACCTCTTTTTACTTCGATAGGCCCGAAATAATCTATGCCAACATTTGTGAAGGGTGGTACATCTGGTTTAAGACGTTTAGACGGTAGATCACCCATTTGTTGTTCCATAACTTTAGATTTATATTTTCTACAAATAACACACTTAGATGTCAAACTCTTAATTAATGATGATGCACTAGTAATCCAAACAAATTCTCTTAATTTTGACAGAATTGCATTTTTGCCCAAATGTCCTAATGAACGATGCACATAGTCTATAATTAATGCTGACACCTCAGAGTCCTTGGGTATAATAACCGGATGCTTAGCTTCATATGGTAAATCAGAGAAAGATAATCTGCCTCCAACTCTCAACATGCCATTATCCAGAAACGGGTTGAGTCTCTTTAAAGAACTATTTTTCTTTACAGGCAAGTCTTTCTGTAATTTTTCTATTTCATCTTGAAAATGTTTATTCTGGACGTAGCGATATATCGAGTTTTCAGCTCTTTTAATTAATTCCAAGTCTAAGATCGGACTTGATTTGGTAGATGTTTGTTTTAATTTCTTCATCTTTTCGGACACTATATTGTCTATCTCGTTACTGTCGGAACCACTGTCCTTTAAACTGTGATAAACATCCTTTCTTTTGCTAGACCAGTATTTCAGTTTATCGAAAAATAACAGTAATAGAGAAACTGTTCTTTTCAACTTATCCCAAGACGAAAAATGACGGAAAAGTTTATCTATACTACTAGTGTTTGTACATGTAACAGTCGAAGAAACAACTTTCTTCACTTCTAAATCATCGGTAGGAATACTTGGAGAGAATTCTTCTTCAACAGGCCATTCATTCTCTGGTTTAAGCAAAAATCTGGGTCCATTAAACCACCGTTGTATTCTTACATTACTATCAAAGTTTAAACCTCTTGAACAGTCGTCAGCTGGATTCAACTTCGTGCTTATATAACGCCATGAAGATACTGAACTACCATCATGAATAACAGAAATACGATTTGCAACAAATGTTAAGAAACGAGCGTCTTCATTTCTAATGTACCGTAAAACTGACATACTATCAGTCCAGTAAAACATATTATCAATTGGAATTTCTAGTTCTTTCACAAGCATATTAGTCAAGCGAACAGCAACAGTAGCTGCTGTTAATTCTAATCGCGGCACAGTTAATTTCTTAAGTGGAGCAACACGAGATTTACTAAACATCAACGCGCAATGAATTTTACAGTCTTCATTTACGAATCTAATATATGTTACTGCACCATAACCAATGTTACTCGCATCGGAAAACGTATGAATTTGAGACGAAACAATCTTTCCAAAGTTCGCCGGTTTATAACTTCTTGGAATCTCAAAATTTTCTAAGCCAGACAGGTTATTTAGGAATTGATGCCAAGTATGTAGATCACTCTCAGGTATCACATCGTCCCAATTTAGATTCTGTTGGCAAAGTGATTGTAGCAACAACTTTGCAGGCAAAACAAAAGGTGAAACGAGACCTAGTGGGTCGTATATAGAGCTAGCTGCAGATAATATTCCGCGTCTTGTTACTGATAACTTAACTAGCTTCACACTAAATTTCAAAACATCACTTTCTACCACCCACCTAATGCCTAGTGCGTGTTCCATTGGTAAAAGTTCACAGTCCAAGTTTAATTCTTTCAAGTCCTTGGCCCTCTCGTTAATGGGTATAGCATGCAATACATTGCGTTCGTTACTCACCCATTTTGTAAGGCGAAAACCTCCATTTTCACATATTGCGCAAATGTCCTTAACAAATTCTACAGCATTCGAACAATCTTTTAATGATTTAAGCAGGTCATCAACGTAAAAATTCTTAAGTATTGAAGAAACAATATTGTCATCAAACAAATGGGAATTGTCAATTGCAGTTTGACGCAAAGCTAAATTTGCGCAAGACGGGGATGACACAGCACCGAAGAGATGAACAACCATTCTATATGTGTTTGGCTTACAACTAGTGTCTCCATTGTTCCACCATAGAAATCTCAAAAAGTCACGGTCACACTCGGGTACTCGGACCTGGTAAAACATTTTTTCTATGTCACCCATAATAGCTGTATTATCCTGCCGAAAGCGAATTAAAACCCCTGTTAATGTATTGGTCATATCAGGGCCTTGAAGTAGCTGACGATTAAGCGATATGCCGTCATACATGGCTGCGCAATCGAAAACAACTCGCAACTCTCCTGGTTTTCTTGGATGATACACACCATGGTGTGGTATATACCACACTTGCCCATCATCTCTGTTGACTTGACTGTCTGGTACCACTTCTGCATAGTCGTTGCAGATAATTTTAGTTATAAATTTAATATAGTCATTACAATAATTCAAGTCTCTACGCATTTTGTTTTTAAGACTATTTAATCGAGACTCTGCTTGCACTCTGTTATTAGGTAACAAAATATTCTCGTCTCGAAAAGGCAAACCAATCGTATAATGACCGTTTTCAAAATTTATTGTCTGATTAACCTTTCTTATAAAGGCATTGTCCTCTTGTGAATTTTCTTTAACATCGTCGATTGATCTTTCCGGAAAATCAAACTTAGTTGTACGTTGAACCAATACTCGCAGATCTTCAAAATTTTGAACAGCTTGCACATCAAGTCTATTTACAGTATTTACTAAACTAGATGAGTCTCTAATCAAATTCCAAATAATCCAACCCAAAGACGACAATACAGCATGCGGACTATTAGATGGCCCAGTTTTCACTTCTTTTGGTGAATAAGCGTTGGGCACGTTATTGCCAATTAATAAACCAATTTCAGCATTTAAAACAGGAATGTCAATATCGCTTAAATGAGGCCACTTACTAAGGTCATTAGTAGTTGGAATATGATCATGTGAAACAGATATAGAGTCTTTAGTATATATGGTTGGCAAGTCAACAGTATTACACAAAGTCAAATCACACACTTGCATACCATGAATAACAAATGGATTCAAAGTATGAGTAGAACCCATAGTGTCATAAGTCAATTTAGTTCTTTTACCATTACAGGACAACTGTCGCATCAAATTTTCAGTACAAAATGAAATATTAGATCCAGGATCTAGAAAAGCGTATGTTTCAACTACGTTATGACTATTCTTTGTTTTTACCTTAACAGGTATGATTGCCATAGTACACGTGCTATCATTATGGTTCCCGGCCTCCATATCATTACTAAGAGTACTCGCTACCACAGGTTTTTGATCTGTTTTTGTTTGATTATTGTTCTTATCATCATGCAGTACAGGATGATGACTTTCATCACAATCGTTATTTGGACACTTAGTTTTCTTACTACAGTATTGCAAAATATGACCTGGTTTTAAACAACCAAAACATAAACGTTTAGATTTAACAAAGTCCTTCTTCATTGACTCTGGTAAAGACGATAATTGTTTACATACAAACATTGAATGTGACGGATGCTTACAGTAACAACATGGCTTGGTAAATGCTATGTCTGTGTTATAACTATAAGGTTTTGCATAAGCTAATTGTTCACTGGGCCTTGAATTTACTTGTTGAATGGCAAATGATCCTTTTGGTCGATTTGCTTGTACATGTACTTGCGATTTGCGGATTGGTGTACTTAATAATCGGTCACCCAACAATGCCT
The DNA here is from genome assembly GCA_948474765.1 of Patella depressa. NCBI lineage: Eukaryota > Metazoa > Mollusca > Gastropoda > Patellidae > Patella > Patella depressa. Next base: position 26,017,903 of record OX419717.1, on the reverse strand, counting down.
TTTTACCATATGTTGGATCATTAGCTTTCAGAGCTTCAGTGTTAATTAATTCCACGAGTTGATCAAAACGGACTCTGTGTCCTTTATCTCTAGTAGACTGAACAATGTTTCTCCACTTATCGTGAATAAAATAAGGTAATTTTTGCAAAATTCTTTTTATATTTTCAGAGTACTCAAGAATATTTACCGCTTCAATACTTTTAACTGCATGAAGACATTCTGTTATGAATAAAGCAAAGTTATCTAAACCCTTAGGATTGTCCGACTTGATAACTGGCCAGTTTAAGGCCTTTTCTATAAAAGCATTCGCTATCAGTTCACTATTACCATATCTAGATTGTAGTTGACTCAAAGCGCAATCATATGCCTTGTCAGCACAGAGATAACTATAACTACGAACAATTTTATTTGCTTCGCCTGATGTAAATTGATCAAGAAAGTTCAAGCGCTCATCATAAGTGTCACAATTTGTTACGATCACAGAATTAAATTGTCTAATAAATCTTTGATACTCCAAAATATTACCATCGAACGGTTGAATACTAGTATTAGGTTTCTTGATATGTTTAATCATAGAGTACAAGGCCCCTTCTGCATTGTGTGTTATCAAATTTTGATCAGGTACAAAATTCGCTGAAACACTGTCAGGCCTTTTTTCGAAAAGGCTACCATCTTTATTCGATTCACATTGTTTATGTGTAGGCCTAATTGTTAGTTTATCAAAAGAATTATCTTCATTACATGTATTAACATTTTCTCGAACAGTCCTGTCAACATTATATGTTGTATTACATGCATCAGAAGAAATTATATCTTTATTATCAACAACAGTATCTTTAACTTTCACATTAGAGTCTGCAGTATTTTCTTTAACTTTGCCTCCAACACTAGAAGCATCATCCTTCGACGATGTAGCATAACGTTCATATAGTTTCGATTTTCCTTTTGAAATGGCTAATTCTGTTTTCAAGTCTAGTTCCTTTTCAACAAATTCTAATTCTAGCCTTTTAGCTTCAATGTCTTTTCTTTGTCTTAATGCCTCCACTTTAGCTGAGAGTTCTAAATTCTTTCTTTCTTCATGAAACTTTAATGAGGAAATATCACTACGATGCGAAGAACTACGATGTGAAGAACTACGATGTGAAGAACGATGACTCGAACAAGCAGATTTTTCTTTCGAACATACAGGTTTTGTGGGTGTGGCTATGCCTTCAGTTTGAACAAACCAATTTTTAGTTGAGGACATAAAGTTTGATAAATACACATCACGATCTTCAAAGAAATCGTCATAATACGTGGCTTTCTCTTCATTAGATAAATGTAAACAATATGCATCATGACAGCTTAAGTATTTATCATAGAGAGTCATCCATTCAGAGTAGTGCTTTCTAACAGTCGCAATCTCTGCATTATCAAAAATCAGTTGATTAATGTCTTTTACACCTCTTTTCAAACCTTTAAACAGTGTATTTACCGGTTCTTGATTCTGTACATTTATTTCACTATCAACACAACTGTCAGTGTCACTTGACTTGTGATCTCCAGCACCAGTAGTAGACTGCATGTTGAACAGCTAACACGTCAATGATATAGGGCACAAACAACAATGCACCAAAACTCGTTGAACGTTATTTATTTGGTAACAGTGTAGCACATCTCATCATAATCTTATAACAGTTAATCGACCTTTCAAAATACTAATAATACTATTCACAGTTGGTCGATCTTTCAAAAGACTAGAAGTTGTGAGACGTAGTGGTGAACTGGTGATTAACGAAGTGGTGAACTGATGTTGATTAACGAAGTAGTGATGATTGACTGAAAGAATAAATATAATTCCAATCAAGCACCTGATAATAATTAATAATAAACTATCTTAATAATAAAGAAACATAAAATAATTGTAGCATCGAGGGCCTGGAGTTATCTGGGACCTGCACAGCCACGTGAGAAATCAGTCATGCATGTCGACTTCGAAGACAGCGAATAATTACAATATATGACTATAACAAGTTACAAAACTTATGAATTACATTAAACAATAACTTAATATGCTGCGGTAATTCATCCTACCGTGTTTTATGCCCTCCAAGCATTGCAAAACTGGTGCTGAAGACCACGCTTGTTAAGCGAACGAGTTGTCAAGTAAATAACAGTCTCCTACATCCAGACTTAAATTAACTAAACTAAAACAATGACAAGCATGGTTAACCTAGTCTACCTTCATGCTTCCAGTTGACTAAAATTTATGCATTCTAATATTCAAATATTGTGGAACGAAACAAATATAAACGAAATATATAAAAAATACAATTAAAGTGATAATTTGCATCTTACAGCGTTGGTCTTATTGTAATGACATTTTCCCTTTTCTATCATCTCATTTAAATAAAGCTTGATATTTTAATTATTTTATTAACATGTATACGATTAATTTTGTTTCTCATAGTAAATTTCGGTTGGTATCTCAAATGAAAAAAAACCTCAGCCCCAACCATTATATTATAATCAGAGAAATGTTCGAACAACTAAAAAAGACGAGACATTATTGATATGCATATGCCTTCATAACTAAACGTTTTAATTAAATTGTAACGTATTAATTATCTGCTTTATTTATTTTTTCTTTGATGGGCAGTTTGTGTGGGCCGAAGCATTCGCTTCTACACGTATAACCGCTGCTCCAATAATGCCATTTTGTGGAATATTAGGGCGATTCAATAGAAACGTTGTCAACAATGGAATTTAATAGTAGCTAGAAAAACGTGATAACATTGAAATGGAGAGATGGAGGGCTTTCCCTGTGCCTACATATGCCGATATTATCATGGCATACTAAAGTTATAGGACTATGTTATTTTTCTACAGTATATTTCAAAACAAAATGAATATTGTATCGGAAATATGCGAAAATTTGATGCCATTGGTTGTTCTTCTTCTTCATTTTTTAAATGTATTTCCAAGTCACATAATACCACACAAACTGCCATCAGAGCAGGAATTACGCTTCGCTGAACACCATTTAGATCAACGTTGACCTAGATGTTATAGAACAACTGTTAATTGCCAGACTTTATTAGGGTAATAAAATTGATCACCGCAGCTCAACAATTTTAGTGAATGTGTATTATAAACCTGGGACCTGTTTCACGATTTTATCTTAATCAGAAGACAACAATAATTTCTTGAATTAACATGGTGTATTTAAATTCAAAATATGACCCTGTAAGTTAATATATTTGTGTTGTGTATCCTATTTCAAAACCTTAATTTGTCAAACGAACGAACGCCACCTCTAGAGATATTTTAATTACACCAAAGGTGTATTAGAAATTATCGTTGTTCTGAAATAGTTTTCTTTTATTAAATTTATTAGTTAAGCTGTTACCGTCAAATTCTGGACATAATGTGTTCTATGCACGGTTCTAAATATCGCAAATGAAGCTATATAAGTTTAAAACTATGACTTTAAGATACATGTATAGTGAAAAAGTTGCAATTGATCACTACAGCAATAAATAGTTGTTGCAGAAATCGGTCCCTATAGAGACAGTTATAGTCTAATTCTTTAACACAATTTTGCATATCAGATGTTCATTATTATACGGTTACTAACTTACTTTACGGTTACTAAATTACTAACAGACCTTTAACAAATAAATCATTCTATAACACTATTCTGAACGTGTATCCATGATTAATGTTTTTTCGTCCAATATTTAGATTTAGAAATGTTCACAATTAAACCGAATTAACCATAAAAACAAAATCACAAATTACTATGGCACATTATTTAATTCTTTTCAAATAATGCGACCGAAATAACAAAAGAAATTATCAAGTCATTTCAGACTTGAAACTAACTGATTTCCAAAGGTGATTGTATGCTTTTATAAATAGAACAAGTTGGCGACTATTGCAACCCGTGCTCTCGATCTGTCATCACGTATTTCTATACATGCTAAATTACAATTGGATCCACTCGCCTCGTAGTTTATTAGTACCGTGAGAAAAATAATAAAGCTATGCCATACAATCGTAAACAATAGAAATATTAACACGTGTTTAAATTTAGTTGTTCTTATTAAATTAAGCCCCTATTTCCATATTAAGTTAATGGTCTCTATTTTGCACGCAATACGACTTTGTGACACAACGTTTATTGAATCACAAGCGGCTATATGGACACGTGTCAAAGATATATGGTCATACATAGCACGGTATTTTTACGCAACGACAAGCTGATTACACTGAGTTCGACAATACAATATCACCACAGGCCTGTGTCCCTGTTTGCATTGGTGTTATTTGATATGTGAATTATCGTTTGTTATATGTGTGGAAATAGATTAGAGCATCTGATATCAATAGAGATTACAATACATCGTATAATCAAATTGAGGTTGGACCGGATATCGGTAAATAACGATATTGAGTGCGACTGATTTTAAGACACATGCATTTATAGTTCAGTAGTACCACGATAATGTTAACAAATGAAACACACAAAAAGACAAGAAATATAAATAACTGTAGCAAGACAATGGTATGCAGTATAAGAAACGTAGTATTCATCAACAAATGAAATACGCATAGACTAAAGAGGTCAGACATGTAACTACAGCACGTATAAATCCATGTATAAAGACCTACCCTTAACAAAGACCGATCTGCGTAAAACACACGGTCGATTGAGAAATCGCACGGTAAATTAGATTTGACACCTACGTATCAGATTTAGCCTGCTAGTCCTTGATAAGACACTTTTGGTGCAGTTATAACACGCTTTCGAGAAAACTCACCAAATTTAGAATACACACCGTGTCAGTTGTTTTTAACCCGTCCGTTAATTAACACACCCAGTGCAGAAAACACACCGTCACTGAGATTTTTACTCCTAGCGATAATTAAATCATCCTTAGTCAATTTCTCACCCCTGTTAATTAACACACCGTATCTACAGAGTTTAACCTCTTTCTATTAGATATATTGCCGTAATTAGAATTTTACCGAGTTTCGTCCAAATTAAACCAAGTTGGTTGTTTTATATACTCTATACGTACAAATCACACTATAAATACTTCTTAGTGTAAGCAGAGCTAATCAATTTCATTGGTGGATGCTTTGAGACAAGATAATCTTTATTCTATCTGATCGAGAGTGATGAAACTTGTGTATAGTTTAATTGCTCAAATACTTTTTAAAAAATAGGTTGCCAGGCTACGAAACATACGCCCACACAGCAGCTAAATCGTCCGGGCAGTCAACAAGAGTTGTCGCATATTAAGGAATTATCAGAAAATCATTAGAATTTGTTTGGTTTTTATAATCAAACATTTTTTTAAATCAGGTAATAATTGTGACCTCTGGAGGGACCACAAGCTAATAAAGGCGATTTTTCGTACAATCAGTGGCCATAATTCAGGAAGTTACGATCCAATATGCAATGGAACAAAAATCTTTAGTTTATAAACATGTATTTCAAGTTTCATCAAAATTGAATTAAAATTGTGACCTCTAAAGGGTCCACAACCTTGATATAACATACTTTCACACTATTCGCGTACAAACGGCAGCCATTTTGTCTGTCAATTTTGGTTCGATTTTCACGAAATTTGAACTCAACCTTCATTACCATGTAACGGTGATATAATCAAAAGGTTCTTTAAATCGGATAATAATATTGACCTCCAGAGGGACCACAAGCTAAAAAGGGCGATTTTTCGGACAATCAGGGGCCATAATTCAGGAAATTACGATCCGACGGGTGCAAATATCGAAAGGAACCAAGATCTTTGGGTTATAAACATGCATGTCAAGTTTCATCAAAATCAGTTCAAAATTGTACCCTCTACACTGTTCACAGGCTAAAAACGTGATTTTTCGTACAATCAGGGGCCATAACCCATGAAGTTACAGTCCGATACATGCCAATATCGAAAGGAACCGAGATCTTATGGTGATATACCTATGTTTTAAGTTTCATTGAAATCGGATAAAATTTGTGACCTGTAGACTGTTCACAAACAATTGTGGACGAACGGACGTCCGGACAGACGAACAGGGGCGACGACAATATACGTCCACATGAAAATGTGGGCATATAAAAAATAAATGTGTGATTAATTAATATGTGTCATCTATTTATTTTTGGATTTCGGCGGAGACATCAGTCTCACTGTTGACTTGTTCATTTATTTCTGTAGCTACTAGACAGGATGTGTATGGCATTAGGCGGAAGAGTATCAGAAGAAATATTTTTTGGTAAAATCACAACCGGCGCACAAGATGACTTGAGGAAAGTTACACAAAGTGCATATGCTCAGGTTGGTACAATTGATATTTGCTCAAATATTTACAGTTATGGTACTATATACACTATTAAGAAACTGCACTTGCGTAATAGAGTGTTATATCCATTTGAATGTCCGTTAAAATAGACTGCATTTGTGTATGCGCGGCCGACATATTTATGTTAACAGAGTTACATCCTATTGTTCATCTAAACGTTTGATTTTTTTTCGTCCGTCTGTCTGTTCGTCCGTCCGTCTGCCTGTCCGTCACACTTTTTGGGACACAATAACTCTCTTCCTAATTGAGCTAGAATCGTTCAAACTTGGTGTAGGTGTTTATGGAGTTGATGGAGTTCGAAGATGAGCATTTTCTGCCTAGGGTAAGCAGAGATAAGCGATTTGATTGGTTGATGCTTTGGAACACGACAACTTTAGTTCTAATAGTCAGTGTCTCTGTTTTTAGGGGGTTAAAAGTAACTAGCCATCGGCAGATTCCGGTACCCTACATCTTGACTGTACCAGAATCTGCCCAGGTTTGCCGAGTGTTGCGCGTGCAGTATAGAGGGGTAACTAGAAACTGTTTACACAAGATTTTTTATCATCATTTGACGAGAATGGAAATAATGCGATATATACTTTCCAAATTTTACAAATTTGATTCTCCCAAGTCATAATTTTGATTATTTTGAAAATAATCATGATATATTGTGATATAACGATTATTGAGAAAGGAGGCGATTATTTAATTGCCTGACCCAATAATTGCGATTAATCGCAATCTCCGGAGTATCGCTGCATCCTAACTCACTATCAAGTAAAGTGGACTCAATCACTCCCAACATTGTACGAGATCGATACAATATGCTGGATTAGACACAGGGCTCGAACTAATAGTAATAGGCCACGTGGGCGAAATAGTCACAACCACCGCTGATTCGCCCTCCAAAGAACCTAGGGCAAAGTTGAAGTCGCCATCGTGTCGCCGTATATTTACTGAAGGGCGAGGTTATCCTGGAGACAGAAATATCGTGTGACTCGATCAAGTAGGGGTCGAAGGGAAATGTGAAAATTCGGCATGTTGTGAATAAGATTGGGAGACATATTTCTACTTTTTTTATGAGAAACTAGGCAAAGCTATTTTAACTGTTACATTTAAGATAATTTAAGTCCATCTAAAAACAATAATAATTCAAAATATAGTCAAGGTATCCAATTATTTTGTCTGCATTAGAATCTCTACCTAACTGTAACAATTGTAGCCAATGCAACATGGCGGTGGATACAATATTCTCTTGTGGTATCACTGCAGAGAAATGCTAAGGAGTGAATCTGTGCACAGCCCTCATAAAATTCCCAGTCATGATTGTTATTTGTACATCTGTCGGAAGAAAATTAATTTTCGGACTATTACTATTTACAAAATTGTAAAAAGGTGTGTTTATTAACGAGGGTGAAAAACTGTCTTAAGGTTCGTTAATTAACGCTAGGTGCGTTTTCTGTAGAGGTGTGTTAATTAACCGATTGGTAAAAAATGAATGTCAATGTTGTTTATTGTTTAATTGGCGTATTTTCTTGCTAGTTGCGATAACTGCACCAAAAGGAGTATAATCAAGGACCAACATGCTTTATCGGGCCCGTACCTGTTAAATCAAAATTTAAGAAGTAAAACTGTTTTACCGTGCGATTAATCATTCGGCTGTGTGTTTTACGCAGGTCTTTGTAAAATAAAGAGAGGTCTTTAGATAGGCCTGTGTGCTCGCGATGATCTACGTTTGTCTTATGTTTATTGTAGGCCTATTATGTACCAGATATATAAAGTTGCATTTTATGAAATAGAAATATGGATTTATCTATCGTATACAGAAAGGCGAATATAATGTTGTCATTTATAAATACCAAGTAGTGAGCGCCAAAATTGAATATCAGTACGTGAATAAAGAGAGTAAATCCAGCAAAAACGCGCCACAATGCGTAAATTGTGCATACCTTCAATAGCAATATCCATTAAACAGAAATCCCCATGCATGCCATGTTGGTAAATAATATGACACAACCAACCGAACAGTGGTAATTCCCACGCAATAGTGTTTAAACTAAAATTACTTTAGCTTTTCACTAAATTTACATTGCATACGCTCCAACTATCCCAATTCCAGAACTAAGCTTGTAACTTTACTGTATGTAAATATACTTATTCTCGTAAATATACCTAATCTCGTCTCCCTGCAAGTTATTATTTGTGTCTTCAAATTTGTACCATATAACCGTATTCATGATCAAAAAAATAATATCATTCAAATGTCAACCCATCCATTGGCATTTCAGACTTCACGTCTGTCCGGTTCATGCATTGTCCGTGCAGATTCGACAATCTCAATTATGTCTCCTTGATCAAAGCAACACTTCTGTTTAATTTTGGGGCGTGCACGAGCTTATTCGCACGTGTTGGAAAACTGTTTGGTTGCTTTATTTGAGAAGATACTACTAATAAACTATAACATTTGGCAATTTTATCTTTGAAAATTCTGATAAATTGGTAGCTCTTCGGGAAGCGTTGAACATATAGCTTAACCTGTTTGTGTGTATTGTAAGTTTTTATACGCCCACATTTTCATATTGACGTCGCCCCTGTTCGTCTGTCCGTCCACAATTGTTTGTGAACAGTCTACAGGTCACAATTTTTATCCGATTTCGATGAAACTTGAAATGTAGGTTTATCACCCGAAGATCTAGGTTCCTATTGATATTGGCATGTATCGGACTGTAACTTCATGGGTTTTGGCCCCTGATTGTGCGAAAAATCACGTTTTTAGCTTGTGTACAGGTCACGATTTTGAGCTGATTTTGATAAAACTTGTAATGCATATTTATAACCCAAAGATCTTGGTTCCTTTCGATATTTGCACATATCGGATCATAACTTCTTGAATTATGGCCCCTGATTGTACGAAAAATTGCCCTTTTTAGCTTGTGGTACCTCTGGAGGTCAAAATTATTATCTGATTTTAAAAAAAACGTTTGATTATATCACCGTTACATGGTAATGAAGGTTGAGTTCGAATTCCGTGAAAATCGGACCAAAATTGACAGACAAAATGGCCGCCATTTGTACGCGAATAGTGTGAAAATATGTTATATCAAGGTTGTGAACAGTGTAGAGGACACAATTTTGAACCGATTTGGATGAAACTTGAAATGCATGTTTATAACCCAAAGATCTTGATTCCTTTCGATATTTGCGCCAATCGGATCGTAACTTCCTGAATTATGGCCCCTGATTGTCCGAAAAATTGCCCTTTTTAGCTTGTTGTCCCTCTGGAGGTCAAAATTGTTATCCGATTTAAAAAACCGTTTGATTATATCACCGTTCCATGATTATGAAGGTCGAGTTCGAATTTCGTGAAAATCGGACCAAAATTGACGGACAAAATGGCCGCCATTTGTACGCGAATAGTTGAAAATATGTTAAATCAAGGTTGTGAACAGTGTAGAGGACACAATTTTGAACCGATTTGGATGAAACTTGAAATGCATGTTTATAACCCAAAGATCTTGGTTCCTTTCGATATTTGCGCCAATTGGATCGTAACTTCCTGAATTATGGCCCCTGATTGTCCGAAAAATCGCCCTTTTTAGCTTGTGGTCCCTCTGGAGGTCAAAATTGTTATCCGATTTAAAAAAACGTACGCGAATAGTGTGAAAATATGTTAAATCAAGGTTGTGAACAGTGTAGAGGACACAATTTTGAACCGATTTGGATGAAACTTGAAATGCATATTTACAACCCAAAGATCTTTGTTCCTTTCGATATTTGCGCCAATCGGATCGTAACTTCCTGAATTATGGCCCCTGATTGTCCGAAAAATTGCCCTTTTTAGCTTGTTGTCCCTCTGGAGGTCAAAATTGTTATCCGATTTAAAAAAACGTTTTATTATATCACCGTTCCATGGTTATGAAGGTCGAGTCCGAATTTCGTGAAAATCGGACCAAAATTGACGGACAAAATGGCCGCCATTTGTACGCGAATAGTGTGAAAATATGTTAAATCAAGGTTGTGAACAGTGTAGAGGACACAATTTTGAACCGATTTGGATGAAACTTGAAATGCATGTTTATAACCCAAAGATCTTGGTTCCTTTCGATATTTGCGCCAATCGGATCGTAACTTCCTGAATTATGGCCCCTGATTGTCCGAAAAATTGCCCTTTTTAGCTTGTGGTCCCTATGGAGGTCAAAATTGTTATCCGATTTAAAAAAAACGTTTGATTATATCATTGTTCCATGGTTATGAAGGTCGAGTTCGAATTTCGTGAAAATCGGACCAAAATTGACGGACAAAATGGCCGCCATTTGTACGCGAATAGTGTGAAAATATGTTATATCAAGGTTGTGAACAGTGTAGAGGACACAATTTTGAACCGATTTGGATGAAACTTGAAATGCATGTTTATAACCCAAAGATCTTGATTCCTTTCTATATTTGCGCCAATCGGATCGTAACTTCCTGAATTATTGCCCCTGATTGTCCGAAAAATTGCCCTTTTTAGCTTGTGGTCCCTCTGGAGGTCAAAATTGTTATCCGATTTAAAAAACCGTTTGATTATATCACCGTTCCATGGTTATGAAGGTTGAGTATGAATTTTGTGAAAATCGGACCAAAATTGACGGACAAAATGGCCGCCGTTTGTACACGAATATTGTGAAAATATGTTATATAAAGGTTGTGGACCTTATAGAGGTCATAATTTTGAACCGATTTTGATGAAACTTGACAGGTATGTTTATAACCCAAAGATCTTGGTTCCTTTCGATATTTGCGCCCATTGGATCATAACTTCCTGAATTATGTCCCCGGATTGTCCGAAAAATCGCTTTTGTTCGCTTTTGGTCCCTCTGGAGGTCAAAATTATTATCCGATTTAAAAAAACGTTTGACTATATCACCGTTACATGGTAATGAAGAGAGAGTTTGAATTACATGAAAACCGAACTAGAATTGACGGACAAAATGGCCGCCGTTTGTACACGAATAGTGTGAAAATATGTTATATCAAGGTTGTGGACCCTATAGAGGTCACAATTTTGAATCGATTTTGATGAAACTTGACAGGTATGTTTTAAACCCAAAGATCTTGGTTCCTTTCTATAATTGCGCCCATCGGGTCATTACTTCCTGAATTATGTCCCCTGATTGTACGAAAAATCACCCTTTTTAGCTAGTGGTGCCTCTGGAGGTCACAATTATTATATGATTTAAAAAAAAAAACGTTTGATTATAAAAACCAAACAAATTCTAATGATTTTCTGATAATTCCTTAATATGCGACAATTCTTGTTGACTGCCCGGACGATTTGGCTGCTGTGTGGGCGTATGTTTCGTTGCCTGGCAACCTATTTTTTTTCATTTTTTGAATACTTCCGGTATGGTTATTATTGTCGGAATAGTTTTAATAGCCGGTTTGGGCACTAAAATAGCCACAGGGCTCTGTAATGATATATTACATTATCCGATCAGATAAAATGCCAAAAATCAGATAATAGTGCCAAAAAAGCAAAAAAATTGAAATATCGAAAATTAAATTTCAATAACTACATACATATTATACATCGTTAGAATCGTAATTAGGTCAGCTATCTGAATATGCAATCTTTTTTTGAAAATCTCTTAAAATGAAAAAATAGCAGAGCATTTTCCAAAATTTCACGATTTTTCGACATTTTTTGATTTTCAGTCCGTTATTTCACCTATTCCAGATATTTCAAAGTCTTATTGGATGGTTTCATGCAAAATAACTCCGAAAAGACTCTCGATAGAAAAAAGTTTTAAAAAAGTTGCGGTTAAGTTTTCGAGCTACAGGCATCCAAAAACGCTCCAAATCAGAAAATACTTGATTTTTAGCGTGCCATATTTTGCTGCCTGCTCATCGTATCCGTACGAATTGGGTATCATACAATAGCACAATCCTAGTGCAATCCAATGGTACCCTAATTTGTCTAATCCATTGATATCGGACGGAGAAATCGCGTTTTTATACGCCCACATTTAATGTGGACGTATATTGTCGTCGCCCCTGTTCGTCCGTCCGTCCACAATTGTTTGTGAACAGTCTACAGGTCACAATTTTTATCCGATTTCAATGAAACTTAAAATATAGGTTTATCACCCTAAGATCTCGGTTCCTTTCGATATTGGCATGTATCGGACGGTAACTTCATGGGTTATGGCCCCTGATTGTACGAAAAATCACGTTTTTTAGCTTGTGAACAGTGTAGAGGTCACAATTTTGAACCGATTTGGATGAAACTTGAAATGCATGTTTATAAACCAAAGATCTTGGTTCCTTTCGATATTTGCGCCAATTGGATCATAACTTCCTGAATTATGGCCCCTGATTGTCCGAAAAATCGCCCTTTTTACCTTGTGGTCCCTCTGGAGGTCAAAATTGTTATCCGATTTAAAAAGCCGTTTGATTATGAAGGTTGAGTTCGAATTTCGTGAAAATCGGACCAAAATTGACGGACAAAATGGCCGCCATTTGTACGCGAATAGTGTGAAAATATGTTTTATCAAGGTTTTGAACAGTGTAGAGGTCACAATTTTGAATCGATTTGGATGAAACTTGAAATGCATGTTTATAAACCAAAGATCTTGGTTCCTTTCGATATTTGCGCCAATTGGATCGTAACTTCCTGAATTATGTCCCCTGATTGTACGAAAAATCACCCTTTTTAGCTTGTGGTCCCTCTGGAGGTCACTATTATTATCTGATTTAAAAAAACGTTTGATTATATCACAGTTACACCGTAGTTATGGGTGAGTTTGAATTATGATTTTCTGATGATTACTTAAAATGCAACAACTCTTGTTGACTGCCCGGACGATTTGGCTGCTGTGTGGGCGTATGTTTCGTTGCTTGGCAACCTATTTTTCCCCAAAATACCAATTTTTTGCATTTTTTTCAAAATATCGGACATTATTTCGACCACTTCCGGTGTACAGATTATTGTTGAAATTGCTTTATTCCTTGCAATGGTCATTTGGCTTCATGCCTCAGAAGTTTCAGAAACGTCAATTCTGCCATAAAACGAAACCCGAGCTCACAAAATGGGTAGAAAATTCGAAAAAAATCGAAAAATAAAGGGCGGTAACTCGGAATGAAACTTATATTTCTGGAATCGGATGGTTTTCAGGTATCCAAAAATGTAGGTCAAATTTTAAAATTTTGAAAAATAACAAAAATTGTCTCTCAAACCACAGTTTTCATTTTTTGATCGCAAGAAGTCAGCGATGAAGTTTCGAAATATCAAAATTTTCAACTGCTATCGTCCGAGAAAAGACTCAGGGTTTCCGAAAATGTCATTTGTATGAAAATAGGTACAGAATTGACGAATCTACGGACGTTTTTTAATTTTTTGACACGGCACAAAATTCGACCACTTCCGGTCTGCGCAGAAGTTTCAAAAATAGTTTATCAAGTAGCCAACACATGGTTTGCCAATAGAGAATTAGGTCCCAGATCGGTATCTGTTACAGGCACTGAGAAATAGGCTCCGGCTAAAAAAATAATAATAATAATAACTAGACCTGCAGACCTGCAGTGCTGAACCGGCTTTCAGGAATCAGGCAGGAAGTGCGTCATACAATAGCCGATCCATCGAGCTACCAAACGATACTGTAGTTGTTATGATTCAGTGACACCCTCTATCAGATTTTTTAGTAATATTTGCTTGCGAATACACCGGTCAAAATTGTATAATCTGGCAAAATTACTTCACTCCCGGTGCCAAAAGAAATCATTATCGGTAACAAATAAGTTGAGAATTCGCAATTGAGAATTGTTTTATACACACCAGGCAATAAATAATAAACTTGGAACCCATAAACTGAAATTAAAAAAGGTAAAAAACTTAAAGGGAGACAAAATATATCTCAAATTAACCGGCACTACCGAGATGAGAGAAATGGGGTTTAACGTCGAATAGACACAAACTATGTCATTTTGGACTAGCATGGTTTAATTTTATATCAATAATTACTGTGTAAAATATCATCAAAAAGTATTCATAAATAAAAAAAGGTTTTCGTAAAGGAATTAATTTTTTTCAAAATATCAGACATTTTTTCGACTTCTTCCGGTTTTACGATCGTTGTTGTGATAGCTTTACGAAGTTCTTTGGATACTTAACTTTACGTACCAGAAGTTTCAGAAACATCCATTTAGTAGTTTGGGAAAAAAAGATAAATTAAAGAGCGTTTCCAAAAATTTAACGATTTTTCAATTTTTTTCAAAGTTTGAGGCCATTTGGACCACTTATATTATTTCAACGCTTTTCATTTTGGATTCACTATATAGACAACCGATAGGACTTTGAGTACGAAAAATTTAAGAAAAATGTTAAAAAATCGGAAAATACTAGATTTTTGGCATACAATAATTTATTTCCTTACCATCGAAATCGAATTATTTAGATATCATATGATGGTCCATTAATACTATTCCAGATATTTCAAAGTCGTAATGGGATGTCTCGTACACAAGACTACCGGAAGGTCTCTCGATAGAGAAAGTTTCATAAAAATCTGTGGCGCAGTTTTCGAGATAGAGGCATCCAAAAACGCTCCAAATCAGAAAATACTTGATTTTCAGCGTGCCATATTTTGCTGCCTGCTCATCGTATCCGTACGAATTGGGTATCATACAATAGCACAATCCTAGTGCAATCTAATGGTACCCTAATTTGTCTAATCCATTGATATCGGACGGAGGATTCGCGTTTTTCCCCAAAATACCCATTTTTTGCATTTTTTTCAAAATATCGGACATTATTTCGACCACTTCCGGTGTACAGATTATTGTTGAAATTGCTTTATTCCTTGCAATGGTCATTTGTCTTCATGCCTCAGAAGTTTCAGAAACGTCAATTCTGCCATAAAACGAAACCCGAGCTCACAAAATGGGTAGAAAATTCGAAAAAAATCGAAAAATAAAGGGCGATAACTCGGAATGAAACTTATATTTCTGGAATCGGATGGTTTTCAGGTATCCAAAAATGTAGGTCAAATTTGAAAATTTTGAAAAATAACAAAAATTGTCTCTCAAACCACAGTTTTCATTTTTCGATCGCAAGAAGTCAGCGATGAAGTTTCGAAATATCAAAATTTTCAACTGCTATCGTCCGAGAAAAGACTCAGGGTTTCCGAAAATGTCATTTGTATGAAAATAGGTACAGAATTGACGAATCTACGGCCGTTTTTTAATTTTTTGACACAGCACAAAATTCGACCACTTCCGGACTGCGCAGAAGTTTCAAAAATAGTTTATCAAGTAGCCAACACATGGTTTCCCAATAGAGAATTAGGTCCCAGATCGGTATCTGTTACAGGCACTGAGAAATAGGCTCCGGCGAAAAAAAAAATAATAATAATAAATAATAATAATTTTAGTAATCACAATAGGCTTTCAGATGAAAGTCTGAAAGCCTAAATAATAGTTTTAGTAATCACAATAGGCTTTCAGACGAAAGTCTGAAAGCCTTATAAGTAATAATAATTTTAGTAATCACAAATCGGACTCATTTGAATAAAATATCTTTTTTGAAGGCTAAAAATACAGTTTTTGCCAAAACGACATTACTTCCGGTGACACTAAAAACGTTAAATTAGTTTTATAACATCGTCTATGACATTGGGCTTCAAAGGGTGAAAATTTTATGAAAATCGAATAATATTGGACACAGATGCCTCCCATGAGACAATAGGGGCAGAGCTTTCTCAGGTGCAGGATGGGAAGGAGGTGGTTATTTGCTTTGCAAGTCATGTTCTTTTGCCTGCACACAAGAAATATTTGGCTGTCGTCAAATTCTGTCGTCACTTCAAGCACTACTTATTAGGTAAATCATTTCTCCTGTGTACAGACCATCACAGCCTGGTGTGGTTGACACGTTTCAAGCATATTGAAGGTCAGCTCGCTAGATGGCTGGAGGAACTGTCCCAATATAACATGTAAATTGTGCATCGACCTGGTCGAAAACATCTGAACGCTGATGGTTTGTCCAGGATCCCAAATTCCATTGATTAATGTGACTGCTATTTGGTTGGTGTTCAAATTGAGGATCTTCCTTGTGGCGGTTGCAACTATTGTCATAGAGTTCACTTTCAGTGGGAACGATTCAATCAGGATGTTGATGATGTTTTACCATTAGCTGTAAATATGGTCCTGAAATGTAAAGAAAAGAGTGCATCAGATACTTAGCTGGTTGAGCAATGGTCCACCTTCCGAAGCGGAACTCAAATATAGTTCACCAGGTGTGCGAACGCTTTGGATGTTTCAAGCTCAACTGGAGGTAATAGACGAGGTTCTGTACTATCGTTGGGAGGGTGTACCCGCTGCTAGATGTTGTCTGGTTGTGCCACATTCTTTGAGAACCGAAATTCTGTTCTTCTGTCATGATTCAAAGTCTGGGGGTCATTTTGGAAGAGATAAGACCCTACAGAAGTTGAAACAGTCCTTTTACTGGCCAGGTATGTCCACTGACTGCCAACAATATGTCTCCGGCTGCTCCACCTGCAATATTAATAAGAAGGCGAGTAAGCAAGCCAGGGCACCCCTTGGGACGTACCATGCAGGTTTTCCTATGGAACGTGTACATTTGGACATTTTAGGGCCTTTCCAGGAGAGTGAACAGGGGAACAGGTATGTACTGGTGATGGTGGACCAATTCACTAAGTGGATTGAGATGGCAGCGATTCCTGAGCAATCAGCTATATTGGTGGCTCAAAAGTTCTTTATTCATTTTATTGCAACTTTTGGGTGTCCAATTGAAGTCCATACTGATCAAGGAAGGAATATTGATGGTTCTCTTTTCCGAGCTTTTTGTGATCTTCTTGAAATCACCAAAACACGTACAACTCCCTATCATCCTTCGTCTAACGGCCAGGTAGAGCGATTTAATTGTACGATTCTGCAGATGATAAGATGCTATATTAATAAAAAGAACAAAGATTGGGACTGAAATCTTCCAATATTAGCAATGTCCATGCATTCTACTGTGAACCGCATGACAGGCTTCTCTGCAAATATGCTGATGTTGGGACGAGAGGTATTTCAGCCTGTAGATATTCTGTATGGAACCTTCAACACCTCTTCATCCAAGCAAGGCCCTGATGAATGGATAACGTATTTAGCTTCGGCTTTGGCTGAGGTTCATACCAATCAGGGTCGCCAAAAGCATCTATATAATCGGAGTCTTTACTTTAACATTTTTGAGCCGGGAGATGTTGTATATAAAGCTGATCTTTCGACTAAAATCGGGCAAAGCCGGAAACTGCAGTCACCTTGGCAGGGTCCATTTTTAGTTGTACGTTCACAATCACCCGTATACTGGATATGAAATAAAAATAAAGAACAAGTGGTCCACCATGATCGTTTAAAATTATGTAGAGACAGGGATCTTCCTTTATGGCTGAAAAGAATGAGACACCATCTTCTCTCCCACATTGAAATAGGATTAGATGAAGGTCTAAGTGAAGCGGTTTCCATGGGCAACCATGTTGCCTCCACTTCAGATATATGTGATCCGCCGGATGTTGGTTCAGTATGCTCTTTGGAAACATCAGCTGACACCGGTGAATTAGTATCTGAAGATACTCATATAAACTTGCCTAATGAAGGTGATCTTTCTGTGCTGTTTCGAGAGAGATCCATCAGTCGTTCTGGTCGTACTATAACTAGGCCTGCTCATCTGAAGGACTATATATAACGGCCCTATTCTTCACAATGGTGGTGGTTCTATATGTTCCTCTGTAAATAAAAAAACTGACACACATTCTTAATTGTATATAAAAACTAATTCATCTTTTAATTGTATATAAAAACTAATTCATCTTTTAACACGAGGAATAACCCTCTTTCTTAATGGTATATGACAAAAAACAAAAAAAAAAAAAAAAATTTTCATTCACCTTTTAACACAAGTTATAAAAGAAAAAGTTCACCTGTTTTGGGGGTTTTTTTTGATTTCTTTATCTCACTTCCTTTTGTTTGGGTCAACATATCTGGTGCCCTTCTTTCGATTGTATTTTTTTTTTTTAGATGGCTGACTCTGATGTATTTGAGCCCAATTATTCTTATGACACCAAGGAAGTGACTG
Organism: Patella depressa; assembly: GCA_948474765.1. NCBI lineage: Eukaryota > Metazoa > Mollusca > Gastropoda > Patellidae > Patella > Patella depressa. Next base: position 25,999,461 of record OX419717.1, on the reverse strand, counting down.
GTCTTCTCGACTCAACTGACAACTCAAGTGTTTACTTTTCTGATGGCTCTTCAACTACGTCAGATTACATTACCATTGATGAAACTGGTTCCTCTGAATATTTCAGCCCTGAGTAGGAAATTTCAAACATTAAGAAGGGTAGGACTTGTCCGGTGTGTGAGGGGAAATATAGTCACCTGAAAAGACATGTGATACTCACTCACCTACCTTGGTATTTTGCTGGGCATACAGCGTGCTGGACCTGTCATCGCCAGGAGGCCTCACCTTGCTTCCTGCGTGCTAGGCACACCCACCTCTCGGAAGAACCTTTAATGACGCCAATATCTGTCGCTGGCTGTTTCTAGTATTGGGATACCTGCATTTTCTTTGTAGCTTACTTGGTGTGGGGGACTTGGATGGCCTTTTACAATATGTGGTATCCTGTCACCTATATCCAGTATCTGACGTCTCCGACCTATTTTCTTTTGAGGAGTTATCCATCCTGCGTTATTGTGCCTCCTTGTTATCTCTGCCTACTCCCACCAACAGCATTTCACCACCTGCAACCATACTTACCTTACTGAATTGGAGGATTGTGGGAAGAATAATACACCAGATTCCACAATCATCGCGGAGCGCATGCAAACATCATTTTGTCTTCCGTGATTTCTTCGGTAATCTTGCATTAGAACCTCTTCCTTATATTGATCCACCACATTCTTTTATTGATTCACACTGCCACCTGAATCAAATTTTAATAAGACAGAAGTTGAAAAGTATTGACGACCTCTGGGCAAGGTATAAAACCTCCAATCTCCTAATTGCGGCAGTTGCTAACTTTGTCCATCGAAATACATGGAATTTATTAAAGGATAGACAGAATTCTGACTCGGTATATTTTACTTTTGGTCTCCATCCACATTTTGTGGTGGCTGCGCGGATTGCTCAGGACATAAAAGATATTCGCAGACGACTTGATCATCCAAAATGTGTTGGGCTAGGCGAAATTGGACTTGACAATGGTTCCTCTATTGCTATATCAACCCAGGAGAAGTTTTTGAAAAAAATCCTTTTGTTTGCTGGTACTAAAACAATTGTTCTACATTGTCGGGAAGCGGCGAAGCAGCAAACACAGTCTTAAATATTTTAAGCCAACTAAAGCTGACCAACTCTCGCATTCACCGTCACTGTTTTACAGGTTCTTTGCAGGAACTCACTATTTGGCAGAATACTTTTCCCAATGTCTGTTTTGGTATAACTGCACGCTCATTTGACAATAACAACAGCCTGAATGTCTTACCGTATATCAAATTATCCACGATAGTCTTTGAGTCTGATGCTCCATACATTGGCAAGTCACCATGGAATGTCATGTCAGTCGTCAAACAGTTTTCTAAGCTGCGCAATATTCCTGTCGCTGTTCTCCTGGCAATTTCAAATGCAAACTGTCGGCGTCTCTACCGCATGGTATAGCTTGGTTTGTCGCGTGCTAGAGGGTTCGCACTATATTTGCAGCTCTCTTCACGCGAGAATCGGCGCACCGAAGTTTTTTTTTAATTATTATTCTACTCGTTTTGTAAATATACATGGTTTTTTTGTACATATTTGTACAAAATTGGATGTATGTTCATTTTCGTGACGGCTAGCTTACTTCTACAAGAAGGAGGGGAATGTGGAGGAAATCACTTACGTCACTGGTCACATGATCTACTACAACTCCACTATGAACTGATCACTTTACGTCCAGACTCGTTGTAAGTACTTTCAACTCGGTTACTACTACAGTTGCAACATATTGCCCTAGCAAGCTAGCGTCTTACCCACTTAGCCACGTGATCCACTTAGCCACATGATCCCCTTTATATAATAATAACACATCAAGATACCACATTCTGTACATTCTGTATAAAATGAATACAATTCATAGAAATTTGCAAACAATGCCATAATTTGTGCTTGAAGGTCTATGAAAGCCCAATATTGATATGTCTATTTTTAGCGTGGACCACTGACGTCAACGGTCAACACATGTTTATTTTACTTACAAGCTACACATCGACTTGCACAAATGTAGCTTGTGCTTGTGCTATCTTGTATGTAATAAAGCTAACGTAAAAGAACGAATTGGTATCTAATAAATGATTTTTTGTCTGTTCTTTATGGAAATGATTTTGATGTCATTTTCACAGTGTATAGTTCACCATTGATCATAAATTTAAACAACTTACTAGTAATTTCTTAATTCTGGTTCATTGATGTGTTTAAGGCGAGAAATTGGAACATTTAGGGCTTATTATACGGTTGATTCGACTACCTGCAAGCTTATACATTTGATACATGGAAATGCTGAAATTAATGTGATCTTGTTATACCACAATAAATAAATAAAAGTTATCTAAAATTAAATCTAGATGGTGAAATGGCGGAACAAGATGGAATGGTACCATTACCGTTGCAATTTGTGAAATGTGATCTCTCCTTGTAGTCTCCCTAGATCCCCCTCACTTCTCCCTATTTTGCCTTTAGTGAAAAGTCACTTCTCCCTAATAATTGATCTTAGTTTGAGCCCTGATTTAGACAGCATGCCAGAATACTCAACTATCTCAATGCCAGAAGTACTAGATGTAGTGTACTAGAATCTGCCGAGATTTGCCAAGTTTGACGTGAGAAACTAAAATCAAATACCAAGTGCTCTTTTACAAGAGATTATTAAATTACCAAGGTAATCAACAGAGACCGAGGTGTTTTATGCTCACAGAAAATTAATTGGTGATTTCTTGTGGATTAACAACTACTGATTGAAGGCCGGAATATCCAGTGTCAATTCAACGCAAATCATCTGACGGAACGACTGACGGATTGAAGGCCGGACTATATAATATTAATTCAACACATATCGTCTTAAGGGACCGCTGAAGATGAAGAATTTCACAGAATGCTGTAGTATTCAGATGTACTATAAAACCTGAGTTTGATAGTGAACATTTTATGCTAAGTTTAGATAATCAGTTTGATTTCTGGATTCTTTTGAAAATTAAAATGTGTCATCTTTTTTTTTTTTTTGATTTTGACGCGGGACATCGGCCTTACTGCTGGCTTGTTGTTTCACCAATGGTTGTTTGACATCCAATTTGTCACGCGTGTGCCTTGCTCAGGTGGAAATCTGTTTAACGGTTTCATCACTGGATGGCAGTTCTAGTTTATTGTTATTTTGTTATTAATCTTTCAGCTTAGCTGAAATGGGGGTTGGATGCTCGAATGGTTAGCGGCGTGGTTTTGAATACCCAGTTGTACGTGGCAAGGAGTAGGGACGCCTGTCCAGCCTTGTGGGTTTCCTCCGGGTACTCCGGTCCCCCCCCCCCCACACTGCTAAAGATCCCTATGCGCAAGCGAACTATTGAAATAAAATTAAACCATATGTTAGTCCCAAAATGACTTAATTTGTGTTGAGTGGACGTTAAACCCCATCTCTCTCTCTCTCCCCCACTTAGCTGAAATTGGCACAGAGGCTTTCAATCAGTCTGCTTGTAACTATATTTATTGACATTTTTATAAGCCCAAACTGAAAGGTGGTCATATATTGTCGTCAACCCAGTCCTTTGCAGGGTGAAGTTAGTATCTGATTGACATTAGATTGATAAACATGTTAAAAGATCATGACACATAGAAACCTTTTGATTTTCAACGATTTCCTGTACTTACTGCCAGAGTTATGGTCCTTGATTACTTCGATTGATTCTGAATTTATACACTGTGTTTAAGGTCACAAGACAAAGACTTTTAGTGTATTTTAAATGTTTCATTACCGACAAAAGAAAAAATAGGTGATAACCCTTGTTGACTGCTTGACAACTTAGCTTTTGTGGCATGTTTCATTGCCTGGCAACCCCTCTTTTTAGGTGGTACATTTTGGTATGAATGAACGACTTGGAAATCTATCTTTTGAAATGCCACAATCAGGAGAAATGGTGTTTGATAAACCTTACAGTGAGCAAACAGCACAACTTATAGATGAAGAAGTTCGGCATATTGTAAAAGATGCTTATATTAGAACACTGGATCTGCTTACCACACGTAAATCAGAGGTAGAAAAGGTAATTACTGATTAATATTGTCATTTGCTAAAAAAAGGAAAAAAAAGCTTTCTTTACTTAACAACGTTTCAGTGTGGGCATATTATGTTGTCACCCTGTCTGTTGGTCCGTCAACAATTGGCTTCTGAACACTAAAGAGTCTTTATTATACACCCACATTGTCTGTATGTCTTTAATTGCTCGTGGACACTGCAACATAGACCAAAGTCGTCTTCAGATGTGGTGTGAGGCATAGTGGACCAAATTTTGAAAAGTTGTGAACATGTCCCCTCCAAAAAAATTACAAAAAGTAACTTTTATAGTACATGGACTTAAGCTAACAAATTCAAAATTATAATCTCTATGCTGTAAATCTGCCAAGATACATTTATGGCCAATTGAAATAGGGGTAACTCACCTTTCTAATAGGAATAGAACTCTCTAACTTTGAAATCTAAATCTTAAGAGAAATTTTGGGGTAGATAATGATTTAAAATCACACGCAATGTGTCATTCCCACAGTTTGTGCCACCAGGTTGAGGTGGACTGTTTAAACTAGATATAGATGTTCATTAGATGAATGTTTTGACTGAGTTCAATGATTAACATTTCGGGCTAAACAGAGATAAGCAATTTCATTGGTCGATGCTTTGGGTCAAGATAACTTTGATTCTCTCTGATAGTGAACTTGTTGTGAAATTCGATTCAATTGGCTGCCTGTCCATTCAAGAATACATTACAAAATCCTCTGTCATGTGTATAGATGTCTGAATGGAACTAGCCCAACATATCTGTCTGAACTAATTTGTGTGTATACTCCTCAACGTAATTTACGATCCCAAAACCAACATTTACTTGAAGTTCCCAAATTTAACCTTCAAACTTTCGAATACAAATCTTTCCGGTTCACAGCTCCAAATTTATGGAATTCATTACCATTAAGTGTAAAATGTGCCCCTTCATTGGAATCATTCAAATCCAGATTAAAGACTCACCTGTTTAATTGTGAATACAGTTGTGTTTGACCGAATATACTGTTGTGTAAATAGTGAATGATACACAGTGTACATAGTGTTTGGCGCTTTGAGCATGCATACCTGTATGGAAATTTGCGCATTATAAATATACACTATTATTATTAATTGCTGAGTCAGCTGTGAGAACTGTCAAATCTGAATATGTGAAGTGTGAATGTAACTCTTTTGTCTTATTGAACTTTTATTATTAAAATTTATCTGATTTATTATTAAACCGTCAATTCACTCAAGCAACACACGCTAAAATTCAGTGTTATGATACTGACCTTTTGACCCCTGTAGTGACCCGTTGACTATATACATGTACAGTGACTAGAGTTAGAACATAAACGCAGGGAAAGAAAATTGTTAAGACTGACCCTCACATTGTTTGTAAAAAAAAATCTAGAGACATTGACAATACCAGGCAATAATGTACATTTAAAGGGAAAACAGCGACTTCATGGTGTGATGAATGAACATACATTTTCTTGTATCTGTTTTGTGCTTGTTGCTTGTCATTTGTGGAATGGCATCCTTACCGCCAAGGTTCAGAAACCAATCAGTAGCATCACGCAGCTTGATGTGCAGTATTGCAGACAACGGTGGGAACTGTGTTGACCCCTGAATTTTGCCAGTGGGTTTTTAGGTTGACAATGAGTTGGAAGGCCCAAGTGGGGCCGAAGACGCCTTTGTGTCCGGTGTGGATAACCCTAGAAATGTACTTCCAGACAATGTATCAGACCAATAGATACAGGGGCGGATCCAGAGGGTGGGGGGGGGTCCAAACCCCACCCTGCTCAGCTACATGTAAAAAAAAATGAATGCCTTTCATCAATGAAATTAAATCACAAAGCTCAGTTTGTATGTATGCCTATGTAATTTAGAGACGATGATGACAGATTTCCTTGACAGAAACCTGGATCCAACCCTGAGATAGTATCTTTAACGTACCTTCAAGAAAAACTGGCCCCCCCCCCCATTATTGTACAACCCCCTATAGTGAACATTGACAATCGTGTAAACAGTCCTATAAACATTTGTGAAAAAGAACATGACGCGAAGAACATGGACATGAATCGAGATACAGAAACTATCAATCATTCTGTGACGAAATCTGAAATGAAATGGGGATTAACGCCCTACTCTTCTGCACCTAGTGGAAGACGGGCATACGCCATACAGTGTGCTATGAGCAGGGCTCGAATTAGTGGGCGACGTGGGCGAAATAGTCGCCTAACCCATGTCTGACTTCGCCCTAAAAGGCAATAGGGCGAAGCTGAAGTCGCCCTCACTTCGCCGTACATTTGTATAAGGGCGAAGTAGTAACCGGCATCGATATCAATGGCAAATAAAGCATTTTCAAAACAACACCAAACATGGTTCATATTGTGAGCTACGAAAGGAGAAAGGAAATTTAGAAGAGTAAATTGTGACCATCCGCTACAAAACCAGTCACATGTTTCAATTTTTAAAAACTGTGATTTAATGCTTGTCTCAAAGGGGACTGAAATTGCTTCCTGTTGATAAAATATGCAAATCACAAAAAAATTGGCTGAGTTATGGCCATCTGAAGTTTCCATAGACATGGTGCTGCCAAATACAAAATAATGAGAAATTTGCATTTTAAAACAGCCAAAATAAATCCAATAGGAACACATATCTATTGCATACATCAAAATGAATTTTTGTGCATATAATAATGTGTTGTGTACCAATATTTGTACAAAAAATTTTATCAACATATTTCTTTGGTAAAATTTTTTTTTTTTTTTTTTGTTTTTTAAGGGGTGGGGGGGCTGAAATTTACCTAAATTCCATTTTTCTTTGAATTGGCTTTGTTATAGCTACAAATGCCTGGTTCCACATCTTAAATGTAATTTTTTCCACAAAAAATCATTTTGCCCAACTTAATTTGGTTTGTTTTTTAAATGATAATGTCCTAGAGTCCCCGAAATAAAATTATTTTTGCCCGTTACCATGGTAACAGTTTTACAAATAATTGGTTTACATCAAATTCGAAGGGTAAAACCAAACCAAACCCCTCTTATTAGAGTAGAAATATTACCACATGGCTCATTTTCACACAATCTTATGCAGTGACATTGAATTAAACAATCACAATAACAACTCTTTTTTTTTTTTTTTTTAACTTTCTAAAATACCTGGAATCACATGATTTATTTTAGTTATGTTCACAAAAACGGAGTCCCATATTAACAAAAGTTTGACACATTAAAATATTAGTTTTATACATCAAAACAGATTAGCTTAGGTTTGTGTGTGATATCTAAAAACTATAAAGTACTGATTTTGGCTGGTTACCATGGCAACATTTTTCCAAAATACGAATTTTAATCATATTCAAACCCACTTTATTTGTTTGAAGTCCCGGAACGACACATATGAATTTCACTTGATTATAATTTTTCTATTCTACAATGATTTACAAAAACTAGCAACAGAGTTACAGCATTTATGGTTCTTTTTTTTTCACAGCGTCCACAAAATACCCATTTTTATGCATTTTTGTCCCCCGCCTTTCAAAGAAAGTTGGGGGACTATTAAAATGGGTTCGTCCGTCCGTCTGTCTGTCTGTCTGTCTGTCCGTCTGTCCGTCACACATTTTGGGACACAATAACTCTCTTCCTAATTGAGCTAGAATGTTCAAACTTGGTGTATGTGTTTATTAGGTCAATGCCTTGATGGAGTTCAAAGATGAGCATTTTCTGCTTAGGGTAAGCAGAGATAAGCAATTTGATTGGTTGATGCTTTGGGACACGATAACTTTAGTTCTAATTAAGTGAGAGTGATGAAACTTAGGGTATAGTTTCATTACAGTAATACCTTGACTAAGTTCGATAATGAGCATTTTCCGCTCAGGGTAAGCAGAGCAATTTGATTGGTCGAGACTTTGGAACACAATAACTCTCCTTCTAATTGAGTTAAAATGTTCAAACTTGGTGTATATGCTTATTAGGTCAATGCCTTGATGGAGTTCGGAGATGAGCATTTTCCGCTTAGGGTAAGCAGAGCGATACGCAATTTGATTGGTCGAGACTTTGGAACACAATAACTCTTCTTCTAATTGAGTAAAAATGTTCAAACTTGGTGTATATGCTTATAAGGTCAATGCCTTGATGGAGTTCGAAGATGAGCATTTTCCACTTAGGGTAAGCAGAGATAAGCAATTTGATTGGTTGATGCTTTGGGACACGATAACTTTAGTTCTAATTAAGTGAGAGTGATGAAACTTGGTGTATAGTTTCATTACAGTAATACCTTGACTAACTTCGATAATGAGCATTTTCTGCTCAAGGTAAGCAGAGCGATACGCAATTTGATTGGTCGAGAGTAGTCGAGACTTTGGAACACAATAACTCTCCTTCTAATTGAGTTAAAATGTTCAAACTTGGTGTATATGCTTATTAGGTCAATGCCTTGATGGAGTTCGAAGATGAGCATTTTCCGCTTAGGGTAAGCAGAGATAAGCAATTTGATTGGTTGATACTTTGGGACAAGATAACTTAGGTTCATCTTGATTGATGATTTTTATGCCAATACAATGACTGCATTCTCATTTAGTAATCGATTCGACAGTAACAGTGTATAGAAACGATTGACTTGGACACAAGGGCCCTTTCCCTTGGCCAGAAGGGCCCTTTTGTCTGCCTTTAGGGTCCCCCTAACTAGGGTACATTTTCATTTTTCTCGTCGGTTTTAGCATTTTTCTTTATAAAGCACTTTTGGATGACACTTAGTGTACAGTTTGATTGCTCGATACATTGAAAAAAATAAATGTGCAATTAATTAATATGTGTCTTCTATTTATTTTGGGATTTCGGCGGGGGACATCAGCCTCACTGTTGGCTTGTTTTATTATATTTTCGCAAAAACTTTTGAATTAATGAAAAATAGATGCTTTTTTTAAGCGTTTGGTGCTAAAAAAAATTTTTCGGTAGTTTTGACCCAAATAATGTATTTTGCCATGTATATAGAAATAGAGTCGTGGAACATGCGACTGATTTTGTGCTGGAGGGTAACAATTGTGAAAAGCAAAACATGCATTTAATATTTTGTTTTTCGACTTTCTCTGTGTTAGCTGTGATAATGTTTAATAGTTACAATGATAAACATTGTATTTGATGTCAACAGGAAATACAATTCTTTAAAACAAAGCGAAAGACTTGAATCATAAATCTCCGTTACAACCTCTAGCTTAGTCCAAAAATAACAGCCAATCAAAAGCCATTATGGTCAATATGGCGGCGAATACAATGTTTTTCATGTATTTCTGTCTAGATAAAGACAAAATGCTGATTTGGTTCCCTCTCGTTGAAATAATTTAATGATAAAAAGAATAATAAATATAGATATGCGATGAATGAGGGCAAAAGATGTATATATTGTTCTATCAACATTTCTGTAGAACGATAGAGATAGTAAAACAATTTGTCAGTTGTTATCAAAATGAAAACAAATTTAACGAAATGATAAGTATAATGTCGGGTTGATGATTAAAGCTACAGAAATATTATTAGTTCCAATAAGCAAAACACATGAACGTAAAACAAACAATGTAAATGAGTGTGTGTGAGTGGGGTGTCAAAAGAATAATTTCTTACACATTACCAACAAACAGACCGAACACAAATTGGCGACCTATTCGGCTACAATCTCGAAACCAGAAAAATTTTTGAAGAAATTTCTCTGGTGAATCGGGGTAGCCATTTCCCCGGAAAATGATATGTAATTCCTACGCGCGAAAGTTCTCGTTTATTTGCGTCGTACGCCCCTGATTTTACGTGCCTGGATGACCAAATCACTTAAAAATATACCCATGCGTAGAAAAATAGATCTTTACAAAAACTTGAATTTGTTCGTTTAGGATCCAATTTTTTATGTCAGTGAAACGACGATCCGACCTCTACTTTTCGAGAAATCGACCCAAAAAGATTGACCAATCAGAGGTCAGAATGGGCTGGGCTTAGGTTTGAAAAAAATTGGAAAAAATGGACGGTCTAATGTGCCAGAGGCCTTCGGCTCCGCGGCTGCCTCTGGGAACGAGATTGATTCGGCTAGCAAGCTATTCGACCGATCCAGCTGGCAACCTGTTCGTTGGCAACCTATTCCGAATTAAGACAACAGTCGCCCAAACTCATCTATTTTAACCAACCAATAAAATCCAACGTTACGTCTATCAAATGAAAGTAGAATAATATATTATATTTTTATACGCCCACATTTTTATGTGGACGTATATTGTCGTCGCCCCTGTCCGTACTCTCTACAGGTCACAATTCTTATCCGATTTTGACGAAACTTGAAATATAGGTTTATCCCCAAAAGATCTCGGTTCCTTTCGATATTGGCATGTATCGGATGAAAACTTCATGGATTATGGCCCCTGATTGTACGAAAAATCACGTTTTTAGCTTGTGGACCCTATAGAGGTCACAATTTTGAACCGATTTTGATGAAACTTGACATGCATGTTTATAACCCAAAGATCTTGGTTCCTTTCGATATTTGCACCTATCGGAATGTAATTTCCTGAATTATGGCCCCTGATTGTCCGAAAAATCACCCTGTTTAGCTTGTGGTCCCTCTGGAGGTCACAATTATTATCCGATTTAAAAAACCGTTTGATTATATCACCGTTACACCCTAAGGAAGGTTGAGTTCGAATTTCGGGAAAATCGGACGAAAATTGTCATACAAAATGGCCGCCGTTTGTACGCGAATACTGTTAAAAAATTGTATATCATGGTTTGTGGACCTTGTAAAAGTCACATTTTTAAATCGATTTTGATGAAACTTGAAATTCATGGTTATAACCCAAAGATCTTGGTTCCATTCGATATTTGCACATATCGGAACGTAACTTCCTGAATTATGGCCCCTGATTATACGCAAAATCGCCTTATTTTAGCTTGTGGTCCCTCTGGTAGTCACAATTATTATCCGATTTAATAAAACGGTTGATTGTATTACCGTTACACCCTAAGGAAGGTTGAGTTCGAATTTCGGGAAAATCGGACGAAAATTGTCATACAAAATGGCCGCCGTTTGTACGCGAATACTGTTAAAAAATTGTATATCATGGTTTGTGGACCTTGTAAAAGTCACATTTTTAAATCGATTTTGATGAAACTTGAAATTCATGGTTATAACCCAAAGATCTTGGTTCCTTTCGATATTTGCGCATATCGGATCGTAACTTCCTGAATTATGGCCCCTGATTGTCCGAAAAATCACCTATGGTCCCTCTGGAGGTCACAATTATTATCCGATTTGAAAAACGTTTGACTCTATCACCGTTACACCCTACGGAAGGTTGAGTTAGAATTTCGAGAAAATTGGACCATAATTGCCAGAAAAAATGGCCGCCGTTTGTACGCGAACAGTGTAAAAATATGGTATGTCAAAGTTGTGGACCCTGTAGAGGTGACAATTTTAATTCGATTTTGATGAAACCTGAAATGCTTGTTTATAACCTAAAGATCTTTGTCGGCTTCGAATTTCATGAATATCAGACTGGAACTGACCAACAAAATGGCTGCTCCCGATACAGTATGAAATACAGGACTTAATGATGTAGGAAAAATCACTTTCGGTATTGCTTGTTCTCTATCCATCCCTCAAAAATGTGGGCGTATCCTGCCTGGCAGTGCCAGCCTATCTTTATCCATTCCTTTAGCTCAGAATAGAGGTGTAATTTCACATTATCGTACAAAATTCTAGACATTCAACTAAATATATTCCGAAATGTAATTAAATAGGCTTTCCATATATTATTAGTAAAAGTTGGCACAGTCATATTAAAGGGGTGCACTCTCTTCCTAAACATGACCAATTTTTTAAAACATTTTAAAGGGAAAAACTGTTAATATCCCGTTTCAAAATTCGGACCATCGTACAAAATTTTGATGATCCAACTAAATATATTCTAACAGGTAATTGAATAAGCTTTCTAAATGTCATTAGGAAAAGTTGGCACAATCATATTAAAGGGGTGCGCTCTCATCCTAAACGTCGCCAATTTTTTAATATTTTAAAGTGAAAGAACAGAAATATTCCGAGTCAACATTCGGACCATCGTACAAAATTCTGAGCATCCAGCTATATAAATTCGGAAAGGTAACAGAATAAGCTTTCCAAATATTACTAGTAAAAGTTGGCACAATCATATTAAAGGGGCGCGCTCTCAACCTGAACATAGCCAAATTATCAATATTCTATATTTAGAGATAGACCGGTATTTATTTCGAAGTTCAAATTCGAACAATCATACAAAATTCTGAGAATCCAGCTATAATATATTCTGAAAGGTAATTGGATAAGCTTTCCAAATATTATTAGTAAAAGTTGGCACAATCATATTAAAGGGGCATGCTCTCAACCTGAAAATGGTCAATTTTTCAATATTTAAAGTGAAAGAATGGTAATATTCAGAGTCAAAATTCGGACCATCGAACAAAATTCTGAGCATCCAGCTATATATATTCTGAAAGGTAATTAGATAGGCTTTCCAAATATTATTAGTAAAAGTTGGCACAATCATATTAAAGGGGCGCGCTCTCGACCTGAACATAGCCGATTTTTCAATATTCTATATGTAAAGATAGACCGGTATTTTTTTCGAAGTCCAAACTCTCAACCTGAAAATAGCCAATTTTTCAATATTTGTCCCCTGCCTTTCGAAGAAATTTGGGGGACTATTAAAATGGGTTCGTCCGTCTGCTCAGGGTAAGCAGAGCAATTTGATTGGTCGAGACTTTGGAACACAATAACTCTCCTTCTAATTGAGTTAAAATGTTCAAACTTGGTGTATATGCTTATTAGGTCAATGCCTTGATGAAGTTTGAAGATGAGCATTTTCCGCTTAGGGTAAGCAGAGATAAGCAATTTGATTGGTTGATGCTTTGGGACACGATAACTTTAGTTCTAATTAAGTGAGAGTGATGAAACTTGGTGTGTAGTTTCATTACAGTAATACCTTGACTAAGTTCGATAATGAGCATTTTCTGCTCAGGGTAAGCAGATCGATACGCAATTTGATTGGTCGAGACTTTGGAACACAATAACTCTCCTTCTAATTGAGATAAAATGTTCAAACTTGGTGTATATGCTTATTAGGTCAATGCCTTGATGGAGTTAGAAGATGAGCATTTTCCGCTTAGGGTAAGCAGAGATAAGCAATTTGATTGGTTGATGCTTTGGGACACGATAACTTCAGGCATGAGAACAGGAAAAAATATTTTTGGAGGAAAAACTATTGCGTGCCGTAGGCACGATAATGCAGTGTGCAAAGCAAACTGCTTATGTAGGGGGGTCTGGGGGCATGCCCCCCCAGAAAATTTTTGGGATATTTAACCGTCAAAAACTGGCTTTTTCACACATTTTGAGTTATATGTGACCTGAAACATCATCATATTTCAACAGACTTAAAATGGATATTGTATCCATTCTTGCTGTAGATAGTAAATATTGTTTAATAAATAATATAGGCCTATGTAACAACACCCACTGTAATTATGAATGTGAAGATAATAATAAAATGGTTACCGGTATTTAATTCTTTTAATATTAATATTATGGAGTTCCTCTTCCCTTCACAAGTCAAAGAACAATTATAAATAAATCACAAATAAATTCCAACATATATACAAGAATGACAGCAGACAGTCTAGTTCGATTTCTTCTTCTTTTGGACACTTTCTACTAATCCTTCCAGTGCCCGTTTTCTGGCTTCCTTTTTCTGTTGGTTTACACGTTGTTGTCTGGCTGCCTCAACTGACTGTTGTGTTTTTTCTTTAGCTTTTATTTTGCTTACTTTTTTGGATGTATTTATTTTCAGCTTTTCCTGAAGGCTCTTCTTTTGTTCGGCTTTGATCTGATTTGCCTTTTTATGTTTTGCTGCAGCATCTCTTAAGTTTCTGCACAACCTTAAGTTTACTTCAGAATATTTGCAACTCGGTCTGTCAAAGTATTTAACAGTGGTGGTCTTCTTTGACAAAAAGGTATATTTAACAGTCTGGAGGGAGTTAAACGTCTCAACATTCAGTCTGGAAGACTTGGGGTCCATTATGTCTCCCATCAGGTTGAAAGATGACTCAACCTGGGGCCCATGGAAAATGGAGAGAGCAGCAGCTACAACTTTGCACAGTCCAGGATATTTCTTGAGCTTTGTTATCTTGGCCCACCACTGACCAATATCCTGACCTTCGAACTCTGGGAGTTTGTCATCCACCTGATACATTAACACCTCATGACCCACTGTTGCCTGCTCCTCGTTCACCAAGAAGTGTCTCATGTGGACTGTAGTCAGCTTCTTCAACTCTACTGCAGTAACAGTATGCCCTCTGGCTGCAGGATCAATACAGGACAAAGCTCTCAATAGTCCATTGTCCAGAGGCAGTTTGGCTTGCATGTGGATGGCACATTTCACATATGATGCAGCAGCCATCTTGAGGAAGTCGCTGATGTCGTGGGCACCCTTTGAGGATTGAGATATGATTTTATCAACTTCAGCACCAACGAACATGTCCTGAATCTTTAAAAACTGTCCCTGGTCCTCGTTCAGTTGTATTGATTTCAATCCCTTTGCTGACAGACCAGAAATTTTTTCAGGTTTCACAAAACATACAAGGAAACTTTGAAAGCTTTCCAGTTGTTGGTCATGAAGCCTGTAGATCATGATTTCTTTAGACTGGAAAACTTTCACAAACTTCTGTAGAATTGGCTGGGCGGCAATATAAAAATGAAGTTGTAGGGTAGTTTTCTTGGATTGAATAAGCACCTTTTCAACGATTCGTTCCTTTCTCTTTTTTCCATCATCAGTCAATGTCTTCATTTTGACTGCCAGCTGATGGTGAATTTCTGCTATCCTCTCTCTGGCTTCTTTGCTCACCCCCTTCTTTTCATATATGGACTCCAAAATCTTGGTGTAATTTGATTGTAATGTCTTTGGAATAAACCCGTAATAAAAAGTTATGTAGCAATCAAACAGCATATCTGTTGCCAAAGCCACATCATATACAGAGAGCCACCTGTGGCTGACATATCTCTGCGCCATTGTAAATTTGACATGAAGAATGTCACATAAATCTGACAGCCAATCTCTCAGATCAGAGGACCATTTAAAATCATTATGTAGGTCACATAACAATCCTTCAAGCCAGTTCTCGAATGGTGCACAGAACTTCTTGCAGGCATTATGGATGTGGTGGCACGAGTCTCCATCAATGTCAAGTAGCTGGACTGCCTTTTCCCTAATTCTGACTTCAACACCAGATTTGCTTCCTCGCATCACGCTGCATGAATCCATCAAGGCAGATACTATGTTCGACCAAGGGACCTCAAGATCTGTGAACAGGCCATTTACAAAGACTGGGAATCGACCTTAATCACTTCCAAGGAAGCTAGATGGTCAACTCGAACAACACCTTCATCTGGAATATAGTAGGAGACAAGTATTGCCAATATCCTCTTGTGATTGTTAGAAGTGCTTTCATCAATGTTTATTGAAAACGGGAAACGTCCCAGATTGCTAACTGTTTCTTCCCTGAATGTGCGAGATAATCCAGTCATCTTGTATGATGCACTGTGGCGACCCATGGACAGACTATTCAGTGCCGGCTTGTCTTGAGAAAGTGACTTGGCCAGTTCCACAAGCACTGGTGCCATGCTTAGGGACAGTGAGTGCTCTGCAATAACACCAAGAACCATGCCCTAGAATGAAAATAAAACAAGACAATAAATGGATTGAAGCAGAATGTACAAAATATTACACAATATCAATTGTAGTAGTATTATATATTATGTAAGCACCACTCCACTACAACATATAAGCTTACATATTGTTAATCATGCTATTGTGATATTATTCATCGCACTGATAGTGCTAAATATTATAAGGTTATATAGATAGGCAGAAAAGAATATATAGAAAGACAGCCAACACCAAGTCTATATTATCAATATTATATATGACTACTATACCAACTAGTTAAATAAGTACATGTAACTATTTGCAACATTTATTCCATAATTATAATATCGATTGATTTCAATTACCGTCCCAGTGCAGCTCGGGTTAATAGGATGTTAAAATAAAATAAGGTTATACAGTCATGGGCAGAAACGAATACAGGACAGGAATAAAAGCCGACAATGTATTGTATTTACCTCTATGTGTTGTAGCCTACGCACTGTCACTATGTAAATCAAATAATATAATGCTTTACCTTATTCCTATTCAAGTTACACCAAATTTGTAAGACCGAATACAAATATTTTGAAAATTTTGGCATAGCTTCCGCGCTTCCGGACAAGCTGTCCGGATAGGGACCGTGTGGGTCAGATATAATCCCCCCAACCCCACAGACTACCGGGCAACTGCCTCCAGTGTGTAATGTCTATCCCAATTCCCCAAATAACAATAAAAGAAAAATTATTTTCTTACCTCAGAATTGGAAATTCTGTCACACATATGCACCAAACTCTTTAACTCTGTAGATGGTGTATGGTTTGGGGTCACCAACTTTGGATGAATTCCATACGAAACGTCATCGGGTTTCGGTTTTGCAGATACAAAGCTTGTGAGGGAGGAATTGGTTATCTTGATTGTAATTTTCTCAGCGTGTTTTTTAGATTTTGAACAATGTTCAACAAGAGCTGCGAGTCCTTTCGATCCGTAATTAACCAGTTTATCACATAAGATGCACATTGCCACACCTGCCTTGTCAACTTTACGAATGAAATCCCTCATCATAAACGATGATGTATCGATTTTTCCCAAAGTGTTTCTATACGTAATTTCCACGGACTTCTCCAACCAGCTCCATCGAAACTTATTCTTTATATTCGAATCAATTTCTTTCAAACGTTCATCCAATTCCTCTCTTTGAATTATGGCCGCCATTTTCGCGCTTAAAATGAACTACGTACGGTACCACAATCCTTGGAATGTAATGCCGAGAAGACGGCACGTACCACGACGATTCGGGTAGATAAACGATCGCTCGGCAGAATGTGAAATTTCAGACCTCACCCCCCCTTGAAATTTTTTATTGCTTTTTTGTATTGATCTCAGAATCGACCAAAATGAAAATAAAAACCCGGAATTCCGCGATTCCGCGGAAAATTCTCATGCCTGTAACTTTAGTTCTAATTAAGTGAGAGTGATAAAACTTGGTGTATAGTTTCATTACAGTAATACCTTGACTAAGAACGATAATGAGCATTTTCTGCTCAGGGTAAGCAGAGCGATACGCAATTTGATTGGTCGAGAGTGGTCGAGATTTTGGAACACAATAACTCTCCTTCTAATTGAGTTAAAATGTTCAAACTTGGTGTATATGCTTATTAGGTCAATGCCTTGATGGAGTTCGAAGATGAGCATTTTCCGCTTAGGGTAAGCAGAGATAAGCAATTTGATTGGTTGATACTTTGGGACAAGATAACTTAGGTTCATCTTGATTGATGATTTTTATGCCAATACAATGATTGCATTCTCATTTAGTAATGGATTCGACTGTAAAAATGTATAGAAACGAGCAATTAATTAATATGTGTCTTCTATTTATTTTGGGATTTGGCGGGGGACATCAGCCTCACTGTTGGCTTGTTTAAACTGAAAGAATGGTAATATTCCGAGTCAAAATTCGGACCATAGTACAAAATTCTGAGCAACCAGCTATATATATTCTGAAAGGTAATCGAATAAGCTTTCCAAATATTATTAGTAAAAGTTGGCACAATCATATTAAAGGGGCGTGCTCTCAACCTGAACATAGCTGATTTTTCAATATTCTATATGTAGTTCTATATTCCGAGTTAAAATTCGGACCATCGTACAAAATTCTGAGCAACCAGCTATATATATTCTGAAAGGTAATTGAATAAGCTTTCCAAATATTATTAGTAAAAGTTGGCACAATCATATTAAAGGGGCGTGCTCTCAACCTGAACATAGCTTTTTTTAAAATATTTTAAAGTGAAAGAATGGCAATATTCCGAGTTGAAATTCGGACCATCGTACAAAATTCTGAGCATCCAGCTATATATATATTCTGAAAGGTAATTGGATAAGCTTTCTAAATATTATTAGTAAAAGTTGGCACAATCATATTAAAGGGGCGCGCTCTCAACCTGAAAATAGCCAATTTTTCAATATTTTAAACTGAAAGAATGGTAATATTCCGAGTCGAAATTCGGACCATCGTACAAAATTCTGAGCAACCAGCTATATATATTCTGAAAGGTAATTGAATAAACTTTCCAAATATTATTAGTAAAAATTGGCACAATCATATTAAAGGGGCGCGCTCTCAACCTGAAAATAGCCAATTTTTCAATATTTTAAACTGAAAGAATGGTAATATTCCGAGTCAAAATTTGGACCATCGTACAAAATTCTGAGCAACCAGCTATATATATTCTGAAAGGTAATTGAATAAGCTTTCCAAATATCATTAGTAAAAGTTGGCACAATCATATTAAAGGGGCGCGCTCTCAACCTGAACATAGCCAATTTTTCAATATTATATATGTAAAGATAGACCGGTATTTTTTTCGAAGTCCAAATTCGGACCATCGTACAAAATTCTGAGCATTCAGCTATATATATTCTGAAAGGTAATTGAATAAGCTTTCCAAATATTATTAGTAAAAGTTGGCACAATCATATTAAAGGGGCGCGCTCTCGACCTGAAAATAGCCAATTTTTTAATATTTTAAACTGAAAGAATGGCAATATTCCGAGTCAAAATTCGGACCATCGTACAAAATTCTGAGCAACCAGCTATATATATTCTGAAAGGTAATTGAATAAGCTTTCCAAATATTATTAGTAAAAGTTGGCACAATCATATTAAAGGGACGCGCTCTCAACCTCAATATTATATATGTAAAGATAGACCGGTATTTTGCCGTTATTTCACTTTAAAATATTAAAAAATTGACGACGTTTAGGATGAGAGCGCACCCCTTTAATATTATTGTGCCAACTTTTACTAATGACATTTAGAAAGCTTATTCAATTACCTGTTAGAATATATTTAGTTGGATCATCAGAATTTTGTACGATGGTTCAAATTTTGACACGGGATATTAACAGTTTTTCCCTAAAAAATTGGTCATGTTTAGGATGAGAGTGCACCCCTTTAATATGACTGTGCCAACTTTTACTAATAATATCTGGAAAGCCTATTTAATTATCTTTGGAATATATTTAGTTGAATGTCTAGAATTTTGTACGATAATGCGAAATTACACCTCTATTCTGAGCTAAAGGAATGGATAAAAAAATAATATATTATTCTACTTTCATTTGATAGACGTAACGTTGGATTTTATTGGTTGGTAAAAATAGATGAGTTTGGGCGACTGTTGCCTTAATTCCGAATAGGTTGCCAACGAACAGGTTGCCAGCTGGATCGGTCGAATAGCTCGCTAGCCGAATAGGTCGCCAATTTGTGTTCGGTGACAAACAGCTCGCTTGTCAACGATGACACTCTTTAAAATTTTGTTTGTAAACGTTTCAACTGAAATGGTAATTTTCTCTCGTCATGAATCAGACGTATGGCTTCTCACAATCTTCTTAATTCTTCATCGCAATTCATGTTTATTCCTCGTCTCTATTAATTGTTTCTAATAATAGATGTGCCAAGTGAATTGTGGGATATATTTCAACCACGCTTTATAGAATCTAGCAAAATCGGCCCGGCTTCATAAGATCTAGCACTTACCGAGACTTTAGCCAAAAGGTTCCATTGCCCATGCGTAACCAAATGTTTGGTTTTTTATGTGGTAGATTATCCAGTAATTTTCGTCAAAAATTGAGAACCGACCCAGCCCCTCCGTGCGTTGAAGACTAGGGGGTTCTGGGTGACTGAGACTAAACAAATCCTAATGATATTTTGATCATTTCTTATTGAGTTGTTACTCAGATTTTATTGTAAATGTTTCAATGCGGAAAAAGTAAAAATATGCGACAATTTGATCTGTGAATAAAACTTCAATGATGACAGCACCATCTTCTGTCAATATATCAATTGAACCCACGAGGTAAGTATGTCATGAGGATTTACCACCAAAGGAATCGACTTGAATTTTACGCTTAGCATACGGTTCGATGTGTAGACGTTGAGCATACAATGTCTGTATGTAAGTTAAAGAAGATCCTTCATCAAAGAATATATTAGCGTCTTCGATCACCTGATCATTCCATACTTGTGCCACTGCTGTTTTAAGTAAAACTGGATTAAGCAAAGGTGGTGGAATGGGTGAATCTAATACATGGTTCTTTGATGCAAACAATGTGTGGTCTTCTAGTTGTTAATGCACACGAAAAACTTCTGTACATACAATAGCCGAGGAACTGGTACCAGTTATTGTATTTTGAGTTGAAGTGACTTGAGTGGTCTTGAGTTGATTTGAGATCTTGGCGCCATGCAGGCCAGTATGGTGTAATTCTCTGCATATAGAACATTTCCACTGTGAAGTACAGTTTTCAGTTGTATGGACTAAGACTAGTAATTATTTCCCCTCATTTCATTATGGACGAATGTAGTGCGAGTTATAAATAGACAATTTTTCCCTATTTTTTTTCTTCCCTCTTCCTGCATTTTTGGGTTGACTTTTTGGTCTAGAATTGGAGAAAAGGCATCAAATTTTTCAATTTCATAGCAGTTTTGGGTAATACTGAGGATATTACAGCAGAGGGATAGGGGGTGTAAAATGTCTTTCTGCGGAGCAATCATTGTGTCGGAAGTGAGATTTTCACCCCAATCAACTTAAAATCCCTGTAGCAAAAAATCTAAACGGTCAACCCCCTACAAATTTATGATGAGGAGATTGCCAAATGTGGTCCCCATTGTGCCTAAAAAGATTGGAAGCAACGGAATGTTGAGAAAAAAACTACAGCCTGTGATGTTACAGGCATTTAACATTGAAGTCAATGGGCAAATAATTACTAGTCTGAGTCCTGATGTGACTGTTTTAAACAATTAATACATCGCTTAGCAGTCTTCACTGACTTTAAATGTTCTTCAACCGAAAGTGGACACTGGAAAGTGTTATGTTGTTCACTGCAGATATTACAGCTACGAGATGGTCTCTTGAAAGGTTTGCTTTTGGAAAACTTTTGTTGAATAGCTGTGGTTATTGCTGTTACACTTCCCATAAATGGAGGCTCTTGATTTACATGAGATGAAAAGTTGTTTGGAGGTTTAGTGGTCGCAGTTTTCACTTTCACTGAATGATGACTGATAAAACTGATTTGTTCAAGTTACTAACAACCACAAAAAAAAATCATGGGACCCCGCGGCAGTGGAGATATCGGGCCATAAAGTTGGGGTACTTTATGGGTCTCAATTTATACCCTATTTTAGTTTTTCATTCGATGTCGATTTCCCAGAGAGATAGATGGATTGATATGAAGACATTTAGGTTGATAGATAGATCACATTTATTACCATAGACGACAGTAGTGGTTACATGCTTTTTGACAAACTCAGATTTTCCTGGCAACAAAACCTCCAACTCAAAAGAGTCGATGACACTTAGCTAAAGTGTAGTTATCTCCCTTTAACTAATTAATGAAACATTACAGGATTTTCATAAAACACTCCCCCCTTATAGTCAATAATAGAAAATGAAAATTGAAAAATTGACAACATAAGAATATATTGATGCAATTAAACAATAAAGATTGATTTAAAAGTTTGATTAATAACGAAAGTGAATGATTGATTGATAACACAAACTCCAGTTAATTCTCATTGTTCGATAGTTCGATAGGATACAATCTCTGAAGAGGTCTATTCATCAGAATAGGTTTTCCAGATTTGTTAAGCACTCTAACAACAGCTGAACGAATATTTCCATCGCGACCTTCTAGAGTTCGTTCGATACGCGCAATGTTCCAATTATGTCTCGGTACTTTATCCTCATATACAATGACAACATCACCAACGTGTACAGATTGTCCCTTTGTTTGATTGAATTTATGATGTTCACGTAAATCAGTTACATACTCGCGTCTCCACCTATTCCAGAAATGATCTAAAACAGTTTTCAAATATTTACTGCAAGCATATGAATCTTGATGGATAACTTCTGGCGTTACAGCATTAGGTTCTGATAACAACCTCCTTCCGATCACTAGTTGCGATGGAGTTAATGGTTCACCACCATCATCACACAGGTATGTCAAAGGTCTAGAATTAAGAACACCTTCAATTTGAATAATCAGTGTTAGCAGCTCTTCGTACGTCAGGCGCGACGTCCCCAATGATTTCTTCAAACATCTTTTGACTGATCGAACCATACGTTCGAAGAATCCTCCCCACCATGGCGAGCGTTCCACGTTATATCTCCACTTGACTCCTTTTGATTGTAGAAATGATTTCAGTTCAACACCTTTAAACGTTTTACCATTGTCTGATATTACTGAAGTAGGAATCCCTCGACGTCCTATGAATCTCTTGAAACTCCGGATGAATGTGGTTGAGCTGGCGTCAGGAACCAGATCATGACTACTAGCACATGTATAGAGAGTGATATAAACCTTATGCATGTCCTCGGTTTTGGAGTAGATGTCTTTTACGAATAAAGGACCTGCATAATCTATTCCAATGTGAGAAAAAGCAAAGTCATCACTTAATCGAAACAATGGTAAAGGAGGTGCGACAGGAGTTCCATATGCTTTAGCTTCTAATTTCCTACAAATCACACATTTCGATATGACACTTTTAATGATTTGCCGACCACGAACGACCCAATACTTGGTTCTGAATTGAGATAGAGTTTCTTGTACACCATTATGCATGACATCTTCATGACATTTCAAGATGACCAATGTCGTAAGATGATGATTTTCTGGTAGAAATGCTGGATATTTCGCTTCATAATCTAGATTTGAATGTTCAACTCTTCCATAACCACGAAGAATACCATCGTTGTCTTTCTTTAGATTTAGTGAAACAGATCGTTGATTAAATTTATCATCCCGTTTGATGTTTGATTGAACAGTTTTGATCCACAAATTTTCAGCTGATTTCAGTTCTTCGAAACTGAGTTCTCCTTGGTTAGGATTAGATTGATTGACACGATATTTCACATTATGTATAAACCTCAATACATATGCCGACACTCTCAAAAGAGTTGATAACCGACTGAACTTCGGTGCAGATATGATAACTTCTAAGTTCAGGTTTGGTTGATTGTTCTTAGAAGAGATAACACAAGAGACTACATTCTTAGATTTATTGGTAAGTCCGATATCGTTTTGATCACAAGATTCAGATGATTGGTGAGGCCATTCCTCTTTAGATAGACACAAAAAATGAGGACCATTCCACCATTTTTTATTATCAGCTAGTTCGGTTGATGTTCTTCCTCATGATGAAATGTCCGCGGGATTTTCTGACGTTGGACAATAATTCCAATTCTCTATTGGCGAAATTCGTCTGATTTCTGTAACCCGATTTTGTACGAATTGCTTGTATTCCTTATTGGTATTTCTAATCCAGCTTAAAGCGACCTGAGAATCTGACCAATAATATACTTGGTTGATTGTCAAATGATTTAAAGCGTTCACGACACTAACAGCAAGCCGTGCAGATATTAAGCATGCTAAGAGTTCTAATCTCGGCATTGTTTGTTTAGATAATGGCGCTACACGCGTCTTTGATGCCAAAAGGTTACAATGGATAGATGACTCATGTTTACACAATAGGTAAATGCAAGTACCATAAGCTTGTTCGGATGCGTCACCAAACACATGAAGTTCGTTTTCAGATTGATCACAATAAAGTTTGATACAATAACACCTTGGTATTTGAATAATATGTGTATTTTCTAATTTTAGTAACAAATTCTTCCAGTCTGATACAAAGTTTTCACTCAGCTCATTATCCCAGTCTAAACTGAAAGTACATAGTTTCTGAAACAACAACTTGAAACTCAAAACGATCGGCGATATCAAACCCAAAGGATCATAAAACCTGGAAGCAACACTCAATACCAACCGTTTGGTTACTGAATCAGATTGAATAGCACTACATATTTTCGAAAAATCAAAAATTAGATTGTCAGATTGATTATCCCAGATAAGCCCAAGAATTTTAGGCTTTCCTGTTGATTGTTGCCAGAAACTATATTTCGAATAACCCTCGTCTTCCTCTTTGACTGATTCAAAAGTTCTGTAGAATTTGATACCCATTTTCTCATATTAAAGCCACCGTCTTGAAAGATATTATGTACTTGCTTACACATTTCGAAGGATAAATCCACAGAGTCTGACCCCGAGGCAAAATCATCAACGTAAAGTGATTCTGATACATCGCGTATAAAATCTGGATTTTCACTTTCATAAAAACTCAAATGATGACGTAAGGTTGCGTTTAACAAAAACGGACTAGATGTTACACGGAACACAACTCTAGCAAATCGATAAACTTGAATTGGTGAATCTTGATCGGTAGGATTCGATACCCATAGAAATCGTAAATAATCACGATGCTCTGGTACAATTGAAATATTCAAAAATGCTTTTTCGATATCTGCGGTAACTGCTATCTTATTCAACCGAAACCTAAGCAGAATGTCAAATATCAAAGGTATGAGTGATGGACCTGCGTATAAACAATTGTTAAGACTAGGGCTAAATTTATTCGACTTGGCTGATGCGTCATACACAACGCGAACCTTTGTAGTGTCCTTGTCAGTTCGCACTACTTATCGATGCGGAAGATAATGACAGTCACTCGTTGATGGTGTAGATAATCCTTCGCTTGGAACAGCTTCGATGATTCCTTCCTTAAGTTGATCTGAAATAATTCTGTTGTATTCGCTTAGAACTTCCAGTTGTGACTGTAACCTTCTTAAAAGTCTTTGAAGCCTGATTTGACAGATATCATAATTGTCCGGTAAATGCGCATGGTCCTCTTTAAAAGGCAATTTTACTTCGTACCTTTCTTGATTAAATTCAATATCTTCGATAAATTTATCATACACAGACGTTTCGTTTTCCTTGATCCCAATTGTTTCAAGATCCCAAAACTTATATAACTGCTGTTTGAGATCACATACATCGCCGCTATCTAGAATTGATGTATCGGTATTGAGAACATGCGTAGAACTGATATTGACAGTACACTCTTGTTGATTTTTACAGGCTGCGACAACAGGTCCAGATAAAACCCATCCTAGATGCAAATACAAAGCTACTGGTCCTGGACCCTCCCCCCGTCGGGTAACACCGTTGAAAAATGACCAATAATAATCAGCCCCAATTAGAATGTCAACTTCCAAATCATTGATGTCAGATGGTTGTGGGTTATCTGCAAGTTCCAGATCAGACAGATGAGGGTATTTCTGTAGAGCGATTTTAATGGCTTGGTTACTTATAGGACTACAAATAGTCGGCACCTTATAGGCGTTGATATAGATTTCCATTCCATCACGTGTTGTCACTGACAACTGAACAAGTTCACAGGGTTTAGAGAATCGTCTCCAAAAGTTTTTATAAGTAAATTTTCTTCCCCGATTGCTGGTGCTTGAAGTTTGTTACAGACTCTGCTAAGAGCGTAAGTCCTTTGACTGCAGCTGTCAAAAACTATTCTAGCTTTCACTTTTGTCTGACTTGCCGGGCAACCTACATTTGTCACAGCAGTTTGCAATAACACAGCAGTGTTACTGTTAATACACATAGTATTAGTACTTGATGATTTAGGATCAGTAAACCCTACAGTGGTCTCATCCCTTGAATTAGATTTACAACTACTATCACATATAGCAGCATTATGATCACCTACACAAATGAAACATTTGAAATTAGCTGGGCAGTTTCTGATTAAATGTCCTGATCGTAAACAACGAAAACATTTGCCCTTCTTTCTTAGGATTGATTTCCGGGTTGATGGATCAATAACAGTTTTACAGTTTATAGATGCATGCGGATTAGCACAAAAACTACAATACAGAGTTTTAGTATTATTATAATCAGGCTTATTACCCGTCAGTAACGTAGATGCGGTTGTTGGTTTAGGTCTGAATCTCTGAAAGTCTTCTGATCGATTTGGCCTAGTACTAGTAGCACTTGATTCTTTAGATTTCATGTAAAAACACCTTTCCCTAGCTTCAAGTTCTCGTTTGATAGCAGATAAAAGTTCATCAAAATTCCACTTATCAGAATTAAATTGGCGTGTGATAAGTAAACTAAAATCGTCAGGAATTTTGTGTAGAATGATTGATATCAAAATGTTTCCATATGATTCAGATGAAATTCCAAGAGCGTTTAGATTTCTAATGCTAGTTTCCACAGTGTCATAGAAAACACGAAGTTTCTTGATATCATTTGAATCTGTGACAGGTTTCAGATTAAGCAGCGAGTCCATGTGACTAGATATGATGACTTGTGATTTGGCGAATCTTTCTGTCAAAAGTTTTATGGCGGAATCATAATTTTCACTTGATAAAGAAAGTCCAGAAATAGCTGATGCAACGGTTCCATCTATCAGATTTTTAAGATAACTAAACTTGTCCACTTTTGATAAATCTGGATTTGAATCGATTGCAGACGAAAAACTATCCCAGAATGCTTGCCACTGTTTAGCATCTCCAGAAAATTTATCAAGAGTCAATTTTGGTAGCTTGGCCCTTATTCGGAGGTTTGACTGTAATTGATTGACAGGTTGATGTGACACACCTACATTTTGCTCTTGTTGGCTAATATTCATGTTAGCTGATGCAATATCTTGACCCACATTGGCTTTGCCTAGCAACTGGTCACCAGTCTCACTGACTGTTCCGGTTGATTGATTTTCACCCAGGCCTACTGAATTCTGTGTTAGATTAGAACTATCAACACTTACTTTATTTGATACAGGAGTCTGTAAGATTCTATCAATCCTTATGATTTCACTGAAAATATATTCTAAAAACTCACTACTGTCAAAAATTTCACTTTCGATATCATCGTCCTCAGACAATTTATCCAGAATGTCTTCATCTAATTTCTTTAGAATAACCTGTTTCTCTGTTAGGGTTTTTCTTTAACCGTTTAATCTTTCGATGTCCTTTTCTGTATTTTGATAATTTGCGATTAGATCTTCACACATAGACACAGTTCTTTTCACAAAAGAGCGATGTCCACCTCTCACCTTTTTGGCCTTATCTGCCATGATTGATGTGATTATGATGATAATGATAACATTTTTCCAAAGATTCACAGTTTTATTAGTCCCAACAGAAAACATCCGTCTCGTCGGACCATATTTTAGTTTTTCATTCGATGCCCCGTCGATTTCCCAGAGAGATAGATGGATTGATATGAAGACATTAGGTTGATAGATAGATCACATTTATTACCATAGACGACAGTAGTGGTTACATGCTTTTTGACAAACTCAAATTTTCCTGGCAACAAAACCTCCAACTCAAAAGAGTCGATGACACTTAGCTAAAGTGTAGTTATCTCCCTTTAACTAATTAATGAAACATTACAAGATTTTCATAACATACCCTTCTGGAAAAACCAAATGGCACCCCTCAGTGGAAAGATAGATTTTTCTTCTTTCATTTTTTTGAAACATTACTACCTAGCCTAATATATCGAATCATAATTTGTTTCATAAGTACTCATTTACAACCTGAAAAACAGCAGCTAACATTGCCTAAAATTGACGAAAAAACACCCGTTTACCGTATCTCAGCTAGGGTCAATTTCTGAGATCGGCGGTTTTGGCTATCAAGTAGTCTCATGGGCATGACCAAACCCTATGAATATGAATGGAATCGGCCGACCCTTCACCTTCCCGATTTTGCACGATTTTGCATGGTTTTCTCGTGGACATGCACTTAATATTCCAACCACCATTCACAGAAACAATTCTCATTCAAATTCTTTTCACCCGTTTATTTTATTGTAAGTCAATTTAAGCATTTGGATGGCGCTCCATATTAGAACTCCAAGAAAAAAAAAACACTCAAAACCCCAGTAAACTAAACACTAAAAGAAACTCATTTTTTCATATCCAATGTCTCGGAAAGAAGAGCCCTCTTGTCTATAAAGAAAATATGTTCGTGTACAATGGTTTAATATGGCCCATTTCTTGGTTATAGAAGGCCTATAATACTAGGCAAACCATAATGTAGTATTTACGCATACTTTTGGGGGTTATGACGATATGTAAAGATATAAATCAATAATCTCAAATGTGTTTATTGAAAAATGTTATAGGCCTAGTCCTATTTCAAATTAAATTTTAATATAAATTTATTATTATTTCTTAATGAAATCTTACGTTAATAAAACAACAAAAATAACTGGCATTTAAGAAGCCAGAGCTATTTTATCTTAGGGAAAAAATCATTTAATTGAATAAGTATCATTTTCAAAGTATCATTGAAAGGGTGGGTTGTGGTGTCTAGCTATCACATTAATATTCATATTACTGTACAATGGGAGATAAATCCATTCTAGTTGTATATTGATCATGTGACATGTATGACGTACGTATTAAGAAAGTTCTATGGCGTGTATCAACCATGTGGTATGTTTGTTCAAGAATGGTGAATAAATCCATCCGAATCTACGTAACAGTATTGTGTTCTTTTCATCCACACTACATATTTGGCGACGAGTGATTTAAGAATCTACGTTTACAAGTATTTGCCATGTCAGAGTCTTCATCTTCATCTACAAGAAATGTACAATTTCAGCCTTCACATTTGTCCACTTCGATTCATTTACCCATGCCGTTCCTGCCTACACCAGGTAATCCTTCCATTCCATGGGTTCAGTGGGAACGTTTATTTACGAATTACATAATTGCTTCCGCAGCAGATACACTGCCAGCAGAACGGAAGAAAGCTATTCTACTCAATTCATTAGGAGCAGAAGGTCAACATATTTTTTTATACTTTACCTGATTTCAGTCCAGACGATAATCACTACAGTGATGACGTTTATGTACATGCCATGAATAAATTGCAGTGCCATTTCAAACCTAAAATCAACGTAGTTTCCGAACGCTACAGATTTTGGCAACGTGCACAGTTTCCAGGTGAGCTAGTTTCTACATACATAGCCGCTTTACGTGACCTTGCCTCAACCTGTTCATTTGGTACATTTACAAATGAAATGCTACGTGACCAATTGGTTGAAAAAACCAACTCTTCTAGAATTCGAGAGAGACTTTTACTCGAACCAGACTTGAGTCTCGACAAAGCAGTTGAAATTGCTCAAGTTGAAACTGCAATGAGAGAAGCGAAGTCTTTTACTCGTCCTACACATATACCTACAGGTACAACTTCAACCTGTTCACAGATTGACTTTACAAAGTCGAAATCAAGGTTCAAAGGTCGTGCTAAACCTATACAGAATTCAAGTTATCAGATGTCAAAGGGTACGCCCAGTCTACATTCTACAAAGTGCTACAGGTGTGGTTCTACAACTCATTTAGCGAACTTTCCGCAATGCCCCGGTAAAAACGCTGCTGCCTGCGCTAAATGTGGCAGACCAGGACATTATTCTACAGTGTGTATGCATCCACGAGTCAATCAAATTCACTCTTCAGTATCAATGGAATCGAGTCCAGCTGTTACAACAGAATCCAGTGATGATAGCCTCCAGGTTTTATCTACAGATTCCGACAACCCTACAAAACAAGCCGTTGAATGCACTGTTAAAATTAACACTGTTGAAATCAACCTTACAGTCGATACAGCTTCCAATGTTTCATTGTTAAAGTAAGAGACGCTCTTCGGTCTTGTTCAGATACAAAGTTACGAAGGTACACTTCCCATTCGATCGCTATCATTGGTATTTTTAATGCATGTGTCGAGTATAATGATCATTGTTCAGATTGCATATTTTATGTTGTTGAAAATGGTTTAATCGGTAAAGATATCATTCAGTCACTAAGTATTAATATTGAGGGTAGTACTTTATCTTGTCATGCTACTTCCTTATTTCCACGTACTAATACAAATGATTGTCCATCTACTAGTACAGATATTGTTTCACCTTCAGATATTAGGAATGAATATCCGGAATTATTTAGTGATAAGTTAGGTACTGTTAAGGGTTTACACATACTGTTAAAATTAAACCTGACGTTAAGCCTGTACAACAGAAATTATGTCGGTTACCGTTCGCAGTTCGTGAGGCGGTGTCTGATCGCATCAAGGAATTAGAACGGGCAGATATTATTGAAAAGATTGATGCTTCCGAATGGGTCAGTCCAATTGTAGTTGGGTATAAAAAGTCCTGAGAAATTCGTCTCTGCGTGGATCTTAAGAAACCTAACGAGTCAATTATTATTGATAAATACCCACTTCCAAATATAGATGAAATTATTAGTGAAATGCACGGCGCAACAGTTTTTTCACGATTAGACCTTAAATCGGCCTATCACCAGCTTAATTTAAGTAAAGAAAGTCGAGATCTCACAGCTTTCATTACGCATGACGGATTATTCCGATTCAAACGTGTTTGTTTCGGACTCGCTTCAGCACCGGCATGTTTCCAAAAAATGATGTCTCAGATTTTGAGTAAACTTAAAGGTACAATATGTTATCTTGACGATATAATAGTTTACGGTCGTACTAAAGCTGAACATGACGCAAATTTACACTCTTGTTTTGTCAAAACTTCGTGATTCCGGCATAACTTTAAACCAAAAGTGCGAATTTAATGTTTCCAAACTACACGTACTTGGTCATGTTATCGATGCCGACGGTATTCGTCCAAATCCGGAGCTTGTCCAAGCTATCAGCGAAGCACGCATTCCTTCTACAAAGGACCAATGTCGTTCATTTCTTGGTCTAGCGGGATACTATTCTAAATTTGTTCCTAATTTTGCTATGGTAATACAACCGCTACGGTCCGCTATGCAAGCCGATAAATTTGTTTGGACACCCGATGCCGACAAAGCTTTTTCAACGATCAAGAATCAAATTCTTTCTAGTCCAGTCCTTCCTTATTCGATCCAGATTTACCTGTCTTCGTTACAACCGATGCCAGCGCGTACGGCTTAGGCGCCGTTCTAGCACAATTAAAAAACGAAACAGAGGTTCTTGTAGCTTGTGCATCTAGAAGTCTTACTCCAGCTGAAAAAAACTACTCAGTCGGTGAACGCGAAGCGCTTGCGTGTGTATGGTCAGTTGAAAAATGGCATACATATCTGTGGGGTCCAAAATTCGTATTACGCACGGATCATCGAGCTTTAACAGCTTTATTAGGTACTTCCGGTTCAGGTCACAAACCAATGCGTATTGCACGGTGGAATACACGTTTACTTCATTACAACTAAACAGTTGAGTTTAAACCCGGCTCTCAAAATAAAGTAGCCGACGCGTTAAGTCGCTTACCTTTAATTACCTCAACTCCCGCCATAATCGAAGATTGCGACGCCGTTTGTAATATTACGCTTTCAGCCAGTGATACAGTTATTAAGTCTACAGAACTTAAAGAAGCTATTACTAGTGATTCTACGTGTTGTCAGTTAATTTCATACATTCGCGATGGATGGCCTACTTCAGCTAAAGATACGGTTCATGATTCTAAACCATTTTATACAATACGCGATGATACGTTCATGATGATATCGTGTTATAGTACCTTCAGAACTGCAAACGCGATTAATTCAATTGGCACACAAGGACCATCAAGGTATTGTTAAAACTAAACAGAGATTACGAGATCTCTATTGGTGGCCTAAAATGGACTATCATGTGAACGAAAGTATTAAAAGTTGCGTAACTTGTCAGTATAACGATAAGTCAGCTACTACGCGTACAGCGCCCATGCAACCTGTTAAACTTCCAGAAACTGCTTGGGAGAAACTTGGCCTGATTTTGTGGGTCCAGATTATTCTGCACCTGAACACGAACGATTCATGATTACATTAATTGATTATCGTAGTAAATGGCCAGAAGTTGCTTTTACCCGTAATATTACCACGTCTACCACAATTACATTCCTCATTCGTATATTTAGCCGCAAGGGTTATCCTAAAGAAATTGTGACTGATAACGGCCCCCAATTTAAATCTCGCGAATTTAGTGAATTTCTACGTAAAAGGGGTATAACGCATAGATTTTCATCTAATTATCACCCTCAAGGTAACAGTGAAATCGAACGATTTAACCGAATTTTAAGCGAAGTTATTCAGTCAGCTCGGTTTGAAAACAAAAACGTTACTACTGCTGTAACCGAATTTCTGGGTACGTACAGAGCAACGCGACATACTACCACCGGTGAATCCCCATCTATCGTATTGCACGGACGTCATATGCGTACTTTACTTGACATAATTGGGATTACACAACCTCCAACTCCACTTTCCAATTCTGACATAGATCAGCGCGTTAAGATTAAACAAGATTCGAGTAAATCTTATACAGATAATCGTAAAGGAGCAACTATTCGAACCTTTAATCCAGGTGATCTTGTACGAATTAAAAAGTCTTGGTATGTGCCTAAGGGCCAAAGTAAATACACAGATCCATTTCGTATTACGTTTAAAGTTGGTCAAAGTACTGTTATACTTGATAATGGTCAGAAATGGAATGTACGTCATTTATCTCCATTTTTATACGCCCACATTTTCATGTGGACGTATTATGTCGTCGCCCCTGTCCGTCCGGACGTCCGTCCACAATTTGTTTGTGGACTCTCTACAGGTCACAATTCTTATCCGATTTTGACGAAACTTGAAATATAGGTTTATCCCCAAAAGATCTCGGCTGCTTTCGATATTGGCATGTATCGGATCAAAACTTCATGGATTATGGCCCCTGATTGTAAGAAAAATCACGTTTTTAGCTTGTGGACCCTATAGAGGTCACAATTTTGAACCGATTTTGATGAAACTTGACATGCATGTTTGTAACCCAAAGATCTTGGTTCCTTTCGATATTTGCGGCTATCGGAATGTAATTTCCTGAATTATGGCCCCTGATTGTCCGAAAAATAACCCTTTTTAGCTTGTGGTCCCTCTGGAAGTCACAATTATTATTCGATTTAAAAAAACGTTTGATTATATCACCGTTACACCCTAAGGAGGGTTGAGTTCGAATTTCGGGAAAATCGGACCAAAATTGCCATACAAAATGGCCGCCGTTTGTACGCGAATACTGTTAAAAAATGGTATATCAAGGTTGTGGACCCTGTGGAGGTCACAATTTTGATTCGATTTTGATGAAACTCGAAATTCATGGTTATAACCCAAAGATCTTGCTTCCTTTCGATATTTGCGCATATCGGATCGTAACTTCTTGAATTATGGCCCCTGATTATACGCAAAATCGCCCTTTTTTTAGCTTGGAGGTCACAATTATTATTTGATTTAAAAAAACGTTTGATTATATCACCATTACACTCTAAGGAAGGCTGAGTTTGAATTTCGGGAAAATCGGACAAAAATTGCCATACAAAATGGCCGCCGTTTGTACGCGAATACTGTTAAAAAATGGTATATCAAAGTTGTGGACCCTGTGGAGGTCACAATTTTGATTCGATTTTGATGAAACTTGAAATTCATGGTTATAACCCAAAGATCTTGCTTCCTTTCGATATTTGCGCATATCGGATCGTAACTTCCTGAATTATGGCCCCTGATTATACTCAAAATCGCCTTTTTTTTAGCTTGGAGGTCACAATTATTATCCGATTT
This sequence comes from Patella depressa, assembly GCA_948474765.1. NCBI lineage: Eukaryota > Metazoa > Mollusca > Gastropoda > Patellidae > Patella > Patella depressa. The sequence goes on along the minus strand of OX419717.1, from coordinate 25,965,702 downwards.
AAAAAAATAGGTTGCCAGGCAACGAAACATACGCCCACACAGCAGCCAAATCGTCCGGGCAGTCAACAAGAGTTGTCGCATATTAAGGAATTATCAGAAAATCATTAGAATTTGTTTGGTTTTTATAATCAAACGTTTTTTTTAAATCAGATAATAATTGTGACCTCCAGAGGGACCACAAGCTAAAAAGGGTGATTTTCGTACAATCAGGGGTCATAATTCAGGAAGTAATGACCCGATGGGCACAAATATCGAAAGGAACCAAGATCTTTGGGTTATAAACATACATGTCAAGTTTCATCAAAATCGGTTCAAAATTGTGACCTCTATAGGGTCCACAACCTTGATATAACATGTTTTCACACTATTCGTGTACAAACGACGGCCATTTTGTCCGTCAATTCTAGTCCGATTTTCACGTAATTCCAACTCTCTCTTCTTTACCATGTAACGGTGATATAGTCAAACGTTTTTTTAAATCGGATAATAATTTTGATCTCCAGAGGGACCAAAAGCTAACAAAAGCGACTTTTTGGACAATCCGAGGACATAATTCAGGAAGTTATGATCCAATGGGTGCAAATATCGAAAGGAACCAAGATCTTTGGGTTATAAACATACATGTCAAGTTTCATCAAAATCGGTTCAAAATTTTGACCTCTATAAGGTCCACAACCTTTATATAACATATTTTCACACTATTCGCATACAAACAGCGGCCATTTTGTCCGTCAATTTCCCAAATTCAAACTCAACCTTCATAACCATGGAATCGTGATATAATCAAACGTTTTTTTAAATCGGATAACAATTTTGACCTCCAGAGGGACCACAAGCTAAAAAGGGCGATTTTTTGGACAATCAGGGGCCATAATTGAGGAAGTTACGATCTGATGGGCGCAAATATCGAAAGGAACCAAGATCTTTGGGTTATAAACATACATGTCAAGTTTCATCAAAATTGGTTCAAAATTGTGACCTCTATAAGGTCCACAACCTTGATATAACATATTTTCACACTATTCGCGTACAAATGGCGGCCATTTTGTCCGTCAATTTTGGTCCGATTTTCATGAAATTTGAACTCAACCTTCATAACCATGGAACGGTGATATAATCAAACGTTTTTTTAAATCCGATAACAATTTTGACCTCCAGAGGGACCACAAGCTAAAAAGGGCAATTTTTCGGACAATCAGGGGCCATAATTCAGGAAGTTACGATCCGATGGGCGCAAATATCGAAAGGAACCAAGATCTTTCGGTTATAAACATACATGTCAAGTTTCATCAAAATTGGTTCAAAACTGTGACCTCTATAAGGTCCACAACCCTGATATAACATATTTTCACACTATTCGCTTACAAACGGCGGCCATTTTGTCCGTCAATTTTGGTCCGATTTTCACGAAATTCGAACTCAACCTTCATAACCATGGAACGGTGATATAATCAAACGTTTTTTTAAATCCGATAACAATTTTGAACTCCAGAGGGACCACAAGCTAAAAAGGGCAATTTTTCAGACAATCAGGGGCCATAATTCAAAAAGTAACGATCCGATGGGCGCAAATATCGAAAGGAACCAAGATCTTTGGGTTATAAACATACATGTCAAGTTTCATCAAAATCGGTTCAAAATTGTGACCTCTATAAGGTCCACAACCTTGATATAACATATTTTCACACTATTCGCGTACAAACGGCGGCCATTTTGTCCGTCAATTTTGGTTCGATTTTCACGAAATTCGAACTCGACCTTCATAACCATGCAACGGTGATATAATCAAACGATCTTTTAAATCGGATAACAATTGTGACCTCCAGAGGGACCACAAGTTAAAAAGGGCGATTTTTTGGACAATCAGGGGCCATAATTCAGGAAGTTACGATCCAATGGGCGCAAATATCGAAAGGAACCAAGATCTTTGGGTTATAAACATACATGTCAAGTTTCATCCAAATCGGTTCAAAATTGTGACCTCTACGCTGTTCACAAGCTAAAAAACGTGATTTTTCGTACAATCAGGGGCCATAACCCATGAAGTTACAGTCCGATACATGCCAATATCGAAAGGAACCAAGATCTTATGGTGATAAACCTATATTTTAAGTTTAATTGAAATCGGATAAAAATTGTGACCTGTAGACTGTTCACAAAAAAATGTGAACGGACGGACGGACGGACAGGGGCGACGACAATATACGTCCACATAAAAATGTGGGCGTATAAAAACGTTTGATTATATTACCGTTACACCGTAAGGAAGGTTGAGTTCGAATTTCGGGAAAATCAGACCAAAATTGACATACAAAATGGCCGCAGTTTGTACGCGAATACTGTAAAAAAATGGTATATCAAGGTTGTGGACCCTGTAAAGGTCACAATTTTAATTCGATTTTGATGAAACTTGAAATTCATGGTTATAACCCAAAGATCTTGGTTCTTTTCGATATTTGCGCATATCGGATCGTAACTTCCTGAATTATGGCCCCTGGTTATACGCAAAATCCCCCTTTCTTTAGCTTGTGGTCCCTCTGGAGGTCACAATTATTATCCAATTTAAAAAAACGTTTAATTATATCACCGTTACACTGTAAGGAAGGTTGAGTTTGAATTTCGGGAAAATCGGACCAAAATTGACAGACAAAATGGCCGCCGTTTGTACGCAAATACTGTTAAAAAAATGATATATCATGGTTGTGGACCCTGTATAGGTCACAATTTTAATTCGATTTTGATGAGGAAGGTTGAGTTCTAATTTCGTGAAAATCGTACCAAAATTGCCGGACGAAATGGTCGCCGTTTGTACGCGAATAGTGTAAAAATATGGTATATCATGGTTGTGGACTCTCTACAGGTCACAATTCTTATCCGATTTTGATGAAAAGTCACATTTCTAGGTTGTGTACCGTCACACCATGATCATTGTCGGTTTCAAATTTCATTAATATCAGACTGGAACTGACCAACTAAATGGCTGCTCCCAATACAGTATGAAATACAGGACTTAAAGACCACATCAAATGATTCAAAAGTTTTTTACGTACGGGTACTCAATAGTTACAAAATCCATTTTACGGCAAGTTCAAACTAATCTGATTAAAATTAATTCAGATATTTACGTTTTAGTATCCGACTGCCAAAACGGTTTTCAAATTTTCAATTGCAACCTTAATCTGGTTGATTGGCTGGTGACGTCACAGGCACTACACATAGTATAAACATCATCTGTACAATATATCACACAGCCAGTTGACACGTGTGTATTTGTCGGTCCAATAAACATTTGATTGGCGTAATCATTAACGCATAATTATTTACATGTAAGTTACATATCACTATATCCGTCAAAGCATTTTCAAAAGCCGACCTTTCTCGTCTTGGGTTGTAATAGATTATATATTTGTGACTAGAATATTACCGAGTGTATTACCGTTGTGTTATTGAGAGTTGTGGAAATCCCAGCAAGGGAAAGGGGAATAATGTACCGGCGTTTCACAAATTTCCCAACGATGAAATCGTACGGAAAAATTGGAATGCGTTTATAAACAATTCAAATCCTGATTGGCAACCAACAGTCACAACAGTGATATGCAGTGAACATTTTACGAACGATTGCTTAATTACCTATACACACCCGGCGTGTGTATTTATTAACGCCTGACTGATTCCTTAATCCCCCTAATTAAATAAAACAATTGACTACGGAATAATTTGTTTTGAAATACATTTTAATTCAAGATCCATTTTAAAATTTGTTTCATTATGTACGGCCGTTCTGTTTTCTCACGGCAGCGATTTTAATACAATCTACCATCGTGTGCAGTCCAAACCATTCGAGATACATTTTCGTCAGTATTGTGGTTCTAATTTAGAAGGGTAATTATCATTTTTTGTTACGCCGGCCAGATCAATTTGTAATAATGAATATCAAATACACTTGAACAAATGTGGAGTTCCTGGTACCGTTTGGTGAGTGATTAAACTGTCAATTTAATTGTAAAATACTTGTATTCTTTATAAAAAAGTTAAATGATGTTAGACATTATAACCTTATCTTAACACAAACGTATATCCATCGAAGGATTTATATTTAGATGTTGTTTAAACACCAATCAACAAATAATACGAGGCTACTTTATTACAAAAACATCGGTGAGCAAAGAAAAAGATACCTAATCAACATTCTTAATTTCTTTATGACCCAATCACTGTTCAAATTTAGTCTGATTGATTAATGACAGGTATTAACGACACTACACTTGCGATACACATAGATAGTTAGGTGATCCTTCTCAATATGTTAATTCTAACGTATATTGAGATATTTCTTCGTATTTCATTTTTACGGGGTATTTCAGAGTAATAAAGTCAAATTCGCAAGCAGAAATAAAGGCGCCGTACGTCGATAACGGATCGTCATTTACAAATTGCGTTTCAATCATGTTTGAAATTTATGATATATTTTGCGTGACCACATCTTTTTACTCCTATACTCTTTTACTTGGGGAAATTTGAACCACAATACTCTTCTGGCGAAAATGTATCTCGAATAGATGGGACTGTATTAAAATCGCTGCCGTGAGTAAACAGAACGACCGTACATAATGAAACAGATTCTAAATTCGAACAATAAACTATGACGAAAATGTATCTCGAATCGTTTAGACTGTACACGATGGTAGAGTGTATTAAAATCGCTGCCGTGAGAAAACAGAACGACCGTACATTATGAAACAAATTCTAAATTGGATCTTGAATTAAATTGAATTATAAAACAAATTATTCCGTAGTCAATTGTTTTATTTAATTAGGGGGATTTAGGAATCAGTCAGGCATTAATGAATACACACGCCGGCTGTATAGAGGTAATTAAGGAATAAACATTCCGAATATGCATTCGGTCACTGTGACGTCACTGGCGTCTGAGGGGATTAAGAGTGTTTTCAATAATTGGCAAAGTCGTTTTTACGGGAGGTCTATTTTTACGACTTTGAATGAAGATAGCTGATTTAATTTTAGTCGGATTGATGTGAATTTGCTGTAAAGTGGATAAAATAACCATGGACTGCTCACATAGAGAAGTTTTCAGGGCCATTTTATGTGCACTTTAAAGATGTAGGAAAAATCACTTTCGGTATTGCTTGTTCTCTGTCCATCTCTCGAAAATGTGGGCGTATCCTGCCTGGCAGTGCCAGCCTATCTTATGGTAATTATTTTCAAAGAGAGGAGGAAAATGCTATAGATATGTTCTCAAATACAAATAACGATAATGGTTGCAATAATAATAATGAACCTAATGTTGTACATTCAAACAATTTCAATCCTGAAAGAGTTAGAAGCTCTAGAGTAAGAACAAAACCAGTATGGTTTAAGGATTATGTTGTCAGTACAAAATGAGTTCGTATTACTAGTTTTGTATTTCTTCCAGGAGAGGGGAAATGTGGTGTCTAGCTATCACATTAATATTCATATTACTGTACAAAGTTCTATGGCGTGTATCAACCATGTGGTATGTTTGTTCAAGAATGGTGAATAAATCCATCCGAATCTACGTAACAGTATTGTGTTCTTTTCATCCACACTACATGGGTCTATGAGAATGAAATGTCAAATCTAGTCATCGGAACATTGGCTATTTGGTGTATTAATTTCAAAGTATATGGATACACTTTTATTTCCATTGAAGCCTGCGAGTAAGTCAAATTCCCATGTCATCAATCAAATGCCAAGTTCAAGGCCAACCAACCGATACTTTTCGAATCACATATTACGCAGTACAATCATTTATTTCACCTCTCTACGAATGTCTGACCGTGTGCAAACATTGCTTCAACGTATGAAACTCTCCCCATTGATATTGCAACCGTTAATTCAACCTGTCAACAGTTTTCAGTTTCGAAGCGTATTTGCTTTCACCGTAAGTACCCGCAGCAGAAATGTGCACTGCGCGGGCGCAAGCGATTTTAACTAAAATCTATTAAAATCGCATTTTAAGTTACAATCAATCTTCATGAAACGTATAAGATTTAAAATTCCATTTTGATTTTAGTTAAAATCTATTTTAGTGATTTTAGCTTAAGTTTTTGTGAAACGGGGCCCTGGATGATATTGTTATGATTAATGTTGATATTCCGTGGTTTAGTGTTTAGAGGTTCATACGGTCTGTTGGTTATGATAACTTTTGAATGTTCTTTATTTCCCCCAATTTCTTTATTAATTTCAATGTTGCTGTATATGTAATCATTCAAGGCGGGCCTTGATTTAAGACACAATTGTTTGCTGTCTGGGCGTTGGTCATATGAAAGCTTATTGTTTCTGTTAAGATTATTGAAAGCTTATTGTTTCTGTTAAAGTTATTATTATTATTATTTTTTGTGTATTTTCTGCAAATCGGATTTTACGAACGAATGCATTTGACCTACAATGCTGTAACTTTGTGACTATTTGACCTATTTAATTAATTCTTTTTTCTATGAGTACCTTGAAACATTTACTTCAAATCTGCAATTTCGGATTTTCAAATTTCGAAAATTCGTCGCTGTGATTTTAAACTGGAAATTATTACCAATTTGACAACTTCTTTAACCAGTTCGACGCGGGATTTTTTTTTCATGCCCATACCCCCCACGCGGGATTATTTTTGGCAAAATTGGCTCTTTTAAATTAATTGGCAAAATTGGGCTGTTTATGGTATTGTATTCAAATAAAAAGCACCACTAATTGTAGACAGCATAATAAAACAATATATTGTAAATGTGTGTGTTTATTTTAAATTTTAACCCCATGTGAGAAGCTGATTTTAACCCTTTGGAAGCCAACTCGTTTGAATTGCACAAGTTTTGTTTTATGACTTTTGTACATCCATACTGTGCTATGGGAATGAACTACATGACATACTAAGCACAAATTGTAACAATGAAGTGAATGAAAGTAAGTTTCTACCTTATTCATAGAATCAAAATAAAGTCATATTATTTTCCAAAAGTTCAGCCCTGGTACCTTTCAAAGTTCAACCCTGGTACCTTTCAAAATTTCATAAAAGAACGATAATTCAACAAAGTCCAACTGCAACCAACATTGAACATATATACAGTACACAGAAGTTTAGCATTCATTTTTTAAATGAAATTCCTTGAAACAAGGATGTACACAAAGGGCATTGCCACATTTATCACACATGTACCGAGATTCCGCACGAACACCACGCTTGGCACAAACATGACACCTTTTTGTAGGTCTTACTTTCTTTTCTGTGGCGGGAATAAGTTCTGGGAAGTGATTTCCTTGCATGCGGCCTGGAACAGGGAGAGATCGAGGGCGCCCACGAGATCTGTATTCTGGTAGTGGGGTAGCATCTACTATTTCATGAATAAGTGACATCTTGAATTGTACAACAGACATTCGACCACCAAGAGTTTTGCGCAGGAGATAACTGTTGATAATGGCCATATCAAGGAGATAGTAAAACAATTTTTTATACCATTTGATGTGTTTTCTTACTGATTTACATGTTGTAGCAAGTTGATCAGAGAGGTCAGTGCCCCCCAATCCTTTATTGTAGTCAAGAACACACTGTGGCTTTATGATTGCGTTGTTTTGTCGATCCTTATTACCTGTGTCCACCATCAATGCTGTGTGCATAGTAGACAGTATCTTGACATCTTTCTTGTCCTTCCACACAAGACAAAGAATTCCCTCACCGGATCGGATCGCAATATCACCCTTTTGTAGCCGAATGTTTCGCAAATCTGCTGGCATGTTGTGCCTATTTAGACGCACCGTTCCACATACATTGGTATTATGTTGTTTCAGCTCATAAAACAATTCCGGGCTAGAATACCAGTTGTCTATAAAGATGTTATACCCTAATCCAAGCAAATCATTGGCCAGGTCTAAGACGACCTTGGAGCTAGCTGGCCTGTCATCAGTCTTATCTTGGTCCTAACCCGTGTACACCTTGAATTTCCAAGTGTAGCCTGAGGCACATGTCTTCGATTCATTAAGTTTATACACTTTTATGCCAAAACGAGCTCTCTTTGTAGGGTTGTATTGTTTGAATCCAATACGCCCATGGAATCTCATCAGGGACTCGTCAATTGAAATGTCTTGTGTCGGGATGTAGTTTGCCTGGAACGTTTCATTTAGCTTATCTATCACAGGCCGCAACTTGAACAACCTGTCTATGTTATTATCATGTTCATTCGAATTGAAGTGCAGGTTTTGCAAAATATCTCGATACCGATCCCTCGGCATTGTATTTGAAAAAAATGGTGATTCCATAAGTGGGTCACGGGACCAATACATGTCAATTTCTGGTTTTCGAACTATCCCCATTTGCACAGTCAGCGCCAAGAAAACTTTAATTTCATTTGAAGTCACATTGTTCCAAGGGATATTATGTCCAGATTTTTGTAGACGTGGGCGTGGGTTAGATTGTTCTGCATAAGTGTTAGTTTCTTCAACAATTTTAGTTATAAGAGATGGTGGAACAAAAGAAGAAAATATTTCCAGAGCTGATGTGTTCTCATCGAAATTTGGCACTTTACATCCAGGACTTCCAGAAAAAGGAACGTTATTTGGGATATGATCTCTATCCTGCCAAATAATTTCAGGAGCCCTGACATAATTTCGATTCCGTTTTGCTTTAGGCCTTCCATTCACATCATTCAAATCCAATTGCAACGAATTGTTATTCAAGTTATTGTCGTCAGGCACGTCAGAGTTGTGAATGTCAGAACCACTATCGGTACTTGAACTGTCGCCAATTTCACCCAATTTAAACTCACTTCCACTCGAATTATCATCCACATTGTCATCAATGTCACCATTACTGTCGTCGGAATCAGAAGAAGAAGAACCTGACGTTGCAAACATGCATCGTATTTCGTTTTCCGTAAGGGCTCGTTTTCTTCTGGACGCCGCCATTGTTTACTCCGAGCGGTCAGCTGACCGCTAAAAATAACCCACAATAAACGACAACTAGCGCCACCTATGCACTCCGTAACCCCGTAATAACAACAATAGACAAAGTGGGAACATGCTTAAGTCAATCAAGTTATTTGGGCCAATCAGAATGAAATGTTTTCAGAGGCGTGTTTTCATATGTTAATTGCGCGAGTTATCTCGTCATCCGCGTGTCGGTAACGTAATTTTCGGCGAGTTATCTCGTCATCCGCGTCGAACTGGTTAATAGTTATGCGATTTAGAATGTTAGTAGATCTCGCCAATGCGACATCAATGATGTCCTTGGAAAATTTCTAAATTATTCCCCCTTGGTGAAATTAAGGATCAAAGTTTTCAAAAAAATCGTCGAAATATAGGTCAGAATGACCTAATTTATTTTTGGATACTAGACAAGTAATTACTGATTCGTACACAAAATATGGAGTTTGTCGATCGAACCGGAAGTTCCACCATCTCGAAACGTGAAAAATCCCTAGGGCTTTTTTGCTATTTTACTTACAGACACGGGGGTTATATTTTCTGAATCCTTGAAGGATGGCCTAAAAATCGTTCAGAGCAGAATTTTAATTTAGGTCAACTGATGGTTGCCATTTTGAAGTGAATATGAAAAGTAGTAGCAATTTGAAGGGCCGAGACTTTGAAACACAATAACCCCCCTCTAATTGAGCTAGAATGTTCAATCTTGGTGTAGACGTTCACAAGGTCAATGTCATGATTGAGTTCAAAGATGAGCATTTTCTGCCTAGGGTAAGCAGAGATAAGCATGCTGATTTGTTGATTCTTTAGGGCAAGATAACTTCGGTTATAATGAAGGGATAGCAGAAAAGAGATCGAAAATCCAAAAAGTCGTATTTTTACGATTTGGAGCATTTTTAAAGGTCCTTTTCTCTTAAAGTCAACATAATATTTTTGGGGAACTTCTTCTACAAAGAGTCTTATCGGTAGTCTTTTATATGAAACCATCGATCAACAGTCCAAAATATCAGGAGTAGAAGAATAAAAGGATCGAAAATTGAAAACGGCACCCTTTCATTGTTAAGCAAAACATGCAGTGTGAGTGGCTACAAACTGCACATTTAGTCATCGTATAGAACTTATTCAACAGTATTGAATTCCAACTGCTAAGGGGTCTTTTCTGCAAATCGGATTTCTCAGAATCTATCCATAGGATCTTTCTGAAATTTTGACACCCCCCACCCCCCCACAAAAATAATGGGGTGCGAACCTTGATTAAATATATTTTCAAAACGTTTTACGAATCCGAAGTCACCGAATTTTACCAACGAATGCATTTGATCTACAATGCTGTAACTTTGTGACTATTTGACTTATTTTACTAATTCTTTTTTCTTTGAGTATCCTATAAGATATTTACTTCAATTCTGCAATTTGGGATTTTCATAGCCAGGATTCGGGTCGAATTTTTGGTATTTGACTATTTCAAAATTCGAATTTTGCCTTTGATGTTTTTCGTGCCGACAAATCTGTTTACGAGTGAAAAATCGCAGTAACTTCGCTAGATTTTGACCGATTTTAAAGACTTTTTTTTTCTTGTTCAGATTATTTATATATGACCCATGACATGTAACAGGAAGTGACTGTGAATATGAAAGCTTTAATACCTGCTTAGTAGATCTAGTTATTGTTTTTTTTTTAGTTTTTTTTTTAAAAAAAAAAAACAAAACAACTTTATTACCCAGATCAAATATGGTAATGCCAGGGATGGGGCCCTGACTTATTACCTTACATGTTTTTCCTTATACAATTTTAATTATCAATAGTACTAATATACAATTATATATTATACAATATACAAGATAATAGCAACGTTAATAATACAAAGAAGTAGAATAGTCATTCTCTATTAATATGTCAAAAAGTTATTATTCGTCTGATAATAGAGAATCAATTACTGACCATTTTTCTAACTTTTTTGAGGTATAATGAGCTATAGCAGATTGGTAACCAAAATAAAATAGCAGTGAGGATAGGTTCAAAGTTTGGTTTTTCTTTGCTGAAACATATATATGAAATTTAGATAGAAGTATTATTACTGGTTTCTTCTTGTTATAATTTATAACAAACACTGATTCAGCTAAATGTAGAGTTTTATGTAGACACAGCAATAACAATTATAACAGACAATATATACAGAGTGGTATAATAACTACACAATTATGTTCAACTAAAGAAGTATAATATCAAGAGTTGGCATAACTATAACCCCGTTTACATTACAAATTTTAAGCGTGCCAGGTACCGTTCCTGGTACGGCACCGTTAATTTTTTTGTAGTGTAAACGGGTTAAACACAAGCGTGCCGTACTGAGTAGTGAGTACCGTGCCAATCTGGCCCACTGAAGTGAAGTGGTCTAGGAACCGTGCTAAGAACGACTCGGTTTAAATTTTGGTAGTGTAAACGCTAACCGGTCTGAGCATGGATTATTGCGCATGCGCCAAATGAATCTTGACCTTTTTTCCCGCGAACTTTGACAGCTCTGTCATCAGTTCTGTCAAAATGGCTACACGTACCAAAATCAACCGCCATAATTGTTTTCATCCGGGTAACTTGCTTAGGAAGCGAAATTAACTTTTCTGTGAAGAGTCCCACATTTGGCGTGCTTGGCACGGTTCCAAGACCGGTAATGTAAACGGGTCAATTTCTTGAAATTTATCGCGGCCTAGTACCGTGCCCAGTACGGCAGGCTTATCGCGGCCAAGTGTAAACGGGGCTAATGAGTGTAGTCTGTAGCTGTATCTCTGACCCTAACTTGTCTTTCATGGGTCCATCTTCATATTTATATTCTTGAAGATGTAACCCCTAGATACCTACATTACAATTACCATAAACCTAACAATTTAGACAAAGATTAAAATATTAAAAGTATATAAAGAGGATTAGAACATAGAAAATAAGCTTATAATATTAAGAATATACATGTATTAAAATCTAACAATTAACACACATTATTCCATTCAATCTCAACCTCATAGACTGGTAGTTAAGAGGACTATGCTTTAATTAAAGATATCATATCATTGTTAATTCGATGCAATAGTCTGTACTGAAACCACTGCAAATTTGTATCATTTGTTAGTAAAAAGACGTTGCTAAATGTTGTTTGCCAATCGTTTGGTTCCAAATGTAAAAGTTCCTGCCGTTTTATTGTTGAAGTAGGAATAACATTTGTATTTAGTAAAAGTTTATAGAAATAATTGCAACCTTTTAGGTTTGTTTGTAATTTTTGAACAATTGTTGGAACACACGGTCTTTGAATACCTTATAACATTTATTTTAAATCTGCTATTTCCGATTTTTTAAATTCAAATATTACGTTATTGACATCCTATCCTGGAGGTAAAACCAATATGACAACTTCTTGAACATTAGTTTGATTTTCACGAAATTGGGAATGTAAGTAGATCTTGTTGATTAGCTTAAACGATATCATTAGAAATTTTCTAATTTATCTCCCCTTGCAGAAATTGAGGACCTACACGAGTTGGAAAAAAGGATTACAAAAAACAGTTTCCCCAATCGGACAAGGAATCATATGTCTTAACAACTACCAAAAACTAAACGATAATAACCGGCGTGGGTTTTCTATTACAAGTTACGAAAGCGAGACTTCCTTATAAATAGCCGCGTCGGAGCACTTTGTTTTCAATGGTATTAAGAAATGATGTCATGTAGACAATGTACCTCGCACAGAGATTCTACGGCTAAATGTTATTTACTAAAATAAGTTATTTTCACTTTAGAAGCACCAATCGCATATTTTGGTTAACAGTAAAACACCCATTGTTCAAATATTGCCACTTTGAAAATTGGATTCTATTATATGCTTTATACGTATGGAAAACGTTTCAATTATGATCATTTCGGACTATTGTCGATTCGAGTGCCATTTTTTGCCACAGATAAAATATAGGTTAGATTTCATTGAATTTTTTATGTACTACCTTAGAAATTTCTATCAGGTCATATATTGCTTATTTTGAAAGTTTTATCAAAATCAGTTTGTAACGAAACGTTCTCTACAAGGAGATGCCTTGTTGAAATATTACTCAGTCAGTTTTTGGCTAATTTGTATATTAAAGTAGCAGAATTTAGTGCAGAACTTTCAATTCAGACCAAACGTTAATTGCGAACGATTAAGCTGGTTAATGGGAGCTTATTTTAAAGTTTTGTAATAATCGGTTGGTAATCCAATGTACTGTAAAAATTAAAATGATAAAACAGGTAATTTCACCCGGTTGTAATGTTTCTCACTATAAGTCAGCAATTTGATGATTTTAGGCAGGTTGGGTGGCGGAATGGTTCAGAACTTTCATTCAGGCCAAACGTTTATTGCAAACAATTAAGCTGGTCAGTTGGGGCTTATTTTAAAAAGTTTTGTAATAATCGGTTGATAATTAAAGGTACCGTGCAAATTAAACTATTAAAACAGAAAATTTCTCCCGGTTGAAATGTTTCTCGCTATAAGTCAGCAATTTGCCGATTTTAAGGAGGTTAGGTGGCTGAATGGTTAGCACGTGCGCACTGTACCGTAACGTCTGTCTTTGAGTCAACTGGCGTGGTTTCGATTTCTCGGTTGTACGTGACAAGGAGTATGGTCGCCTGTCCAACCTCGTGGGTTTTCTCCGTGTCCCCCGTATTCCTCTCACGACTAAAGACCCTTAAACACAAGCGAATTATTGAGAAAAATTCCACCATGTGTTTGTCCCGAAATGACTTAGTAGTCTTAATCTGCTTAAATCTATTTTGTTTTGTTGTGGCTAAGTGTGTAAGACGCTTGTTTGCTAGCCTGGGGGTCGGATGTTCGATCCCTGCATTGGCCGAGAAAGGTCATCCAGATTTTCCGGCGGGGTTTCTCCTCGTCAGTGATGCAGGGCGGATCTCATAACATCTATTTGGATATTTATGTGGTGTTGGGTGGCTGAATGGCGCAGAACTTTCAATTCAGGCCAAACGTTTATTGCAAACGATTAAGCTGGTCAGTGGGACCTTATTTTTAAAAGTTTTGTTATAATCGGTTGGTAATTAAAGGTACTGTGCAAATTAAACTGTTAAAATAGAAAATTTCGCCTGGTTGATATGTTTCTCGCGATAATTCAGCAATTTGCCGATTTTAGAGAGGTTGAATGGTTAGCACGTGCGCGCTGTATCGTAACGTCTGTCATTGAGTCAACTGGCGTGGTTTCGATTTCTCGGTTGTACGTGACAAGGAGTATGTTTGCCTGTCCAACCTCGATGGTTTTCTCTCTGTCCTCCGTATTCCTCCCATGGCTAAAGACCCCTATGCGCAATCGAACTATTGGAAAAAATTCTACCATATGTTAGTCCGGAAATGATTTATTAGTCTAATCTGCTGAAAGCTACTCTGTGCTGTTGTGGCTAAGTGCTTAAAACGTAGGTTTGCTAACCTGGAGATTGGGTGTTCGATCCCTGCATTGGACAAGAATGTTCATACCGATTTTCCGGCGTGGTTTCTCCTTGTCAGTGATGCAGGACAGGGGTCCTGACAAGGACAGCTGTCTAGTCATTCTGATGGGACGAAAAACCGAGTTCCCGTGTACACATTGGTTTGCACATAAAAGATCCCCTGTCAGTTGGAATTCGATATAAGAGTAGACCGTAACGCCACTGCCCGGGTAAAATTTCCCTCATTGTACAGTGAAATCACGCTTAACGACCAGGTCAGAATTTCGGGCAACACACGTATACGACCACATATTAAAAGAACCAATTTTTTTCTTCTATATTCCTTATAAATTGAACTCAGTATTACGGGCAGGGCAACTCACTATTACGGATTACGACCACCAAAGCCTGTCCCAATCAGTCAATTTCATTGTTTTTGTGACTCGCCATAACGACCACTGATTGGGATTAATCAGCTCCCGACCGAGATCAAAACAATAACGACAGATCAAACAGTCGTGGTTGACTGATTTGTCGCAACAATTTAACGAGCCGCTAATCTTTCTTTGTTGATTTCATTTTTTAAACATTGGAATTTCTCATTGTTTGCTTAATTTAGATAGAGTAATTAATAATGATTAAGTGATTTAAACTCTTACAATTTATACGAGTAAATTTTGTCAAGATTATCATTTTTTATTCGGCCTTCGTCTGTTTGTACGATTAAATTTTGTCAAAAGGGTATCATTTCTTATTCGACCTTCACCTGTGTAATGGAAAAAACCCGTAGTAATAAGCGTACTCGTGTAGAATTAATCCTGAAAGCAAAAGTAGAACTTATCAAAAGAAAGTGAGGGTAGAAGCCAAAAACAATTACAATGATGTACACTTTATGGCGTACGCCCGTCTTCATTTCTGCATTGAAATCTTGCTTTGAACAGTTTTTTTTATTGCAGAGTGCCATTCTTGTATATTGCAGTCTATGACCCTTTGTTTAAAACATGCTTAAGAAGTTGTCACGATTTCCTACTTATAACCAAACATATTGGAAACCATAATTATGTAACATATCCCTAATTTTGGTAGTTCGATTACAGCTATACAAGTTTCAGTTATTTCCCTTTAGTTTAAAGATTATTTTTTTGCCCGGGTGCAATGTTTCTCATTATATTTAAACTTGTAACTTTGTGAGTTTTCGACCGATTTATAACTATGTCTTTATAATTTTCCAAATTTACATATTTAACGTAAATATTCAAACAGTTGAGGTCAACCTGATTCAAAAAGTATTAGTTCTGTTCAAAGTTATCTCACTTAATTTTTCAATGTTTTCTTAACATTTTCATTTCATTTTTCTGAAACTTTTGAAGTGGGAAATCATCCCAATTACAGCGACACAAGTCTCAGTTATTTCCCTTTAGTTTTCAGATTATTTTTATACCCGGGTGCAATGTTTCTCACTATATTTAGACTTATAACTTCACAAACTTTTTTTTTTACCGATTTTAATAATTATTTTTTCTTGTGCTTCAATCTTATAAGATACTTGATATAATCCATGCCATGTGACGATGAATATGAAAGCTTTCATATCTGCATGGGACAGTAGCAGATCTAGTTAAGCTTTCATATTATGAAAGCTTATTGTTTCTGTTAAGATTAAGCTTTCATATTACATATGAAAGCTTATTGTTTCTGTTAAAGTTATTATTTTTTTTTGTGTGTGTTTTCTGCAAATCGGATTTCTCAGAATCTAACCATGGGATCTTTCTGAAACTTTGACCTACCCCCCACCCCTAAAAAAGGGGTGCGAACGTTGTTTAAATATATTTTCAAAACGTTTTACGAATCCGAAATCACCGAATTTTACGAACGAAAAAACTGACAATGCATAGTCGTAACTTTGCTATTTTTTGACCGATTTTACTAATTCTTTTTTCTTTGAATACCTTGAAAAAAATCATTTTCATCTGCAGTTTCACATTTTCGAATTTCGAAAATTCGTCGCTGTGATTTCGAACCGGAAGTTTAGACCAATTTGACAACTTCTTTAATAGTTGTACGATTTTCATGGAATTTAATATATAAGTAGATCTTACCGATGTGACTTCAAAAATATGAGAAATTTTCTAAATTATCTCCCCTTGGTGAAATTAAGAATCAAAGTTTTAAAAAAAAATCATGGAAATATAGGTCAGAATGACCTAAAAAATAATTTTGATACTCGACAAGTAATTACTGATTCCTACACAAAACATGGAGTTTGTCGATCGAACCGGAAGTGCCACCATCTTGAAACGTGAAAAATCCCTAAGGCTTTTTTGCTATTTTACTTACAGACACGGGAGTTATATTTTCTGAATCCTTGAAGGATGGCCCAAAAATCGCTGGGAGCAGAATTTTGATTTAGGTCAAATGATGGTTGCCTTTTTGAAGTGAATATGAAAAGTAGTAGCAATTTGAAGGGCTGAGACTTTGAAACACAATAACTCTCCTTCTAATTGAGCTAGAATGTTCAATCTTGATGTAGACGTTCACTGGGTCAATGTCATGATTGAGTGCAAAGATGAGCATTTTCTGCCTAGGGTAAGCAGAGATAAGCATGCTGATTTGTTGATTCTTTAGGGCACAATAACTTCGGTTATAATGAAGGGAGGGTGGTGAAACTCCTGTCAATCGAGAGTCTAATAGCTAGCCTGTTGTGTGAAATCATTGCATCATTTTTTTTAAATATCAGGGGTAGCAGAAAAAAGAGATCGAAAATCCAAAAAGTCGTATTTTTACAATTTGGAGCATTATTAAAAGTCCTTTTCTCTTAAAGTCAATATAATATTTTTGGGGAACTTCTTCTACAAAGAGTCTTATCGGTAGTCTTTTATATGAAACCATCGATCAACAGTCCAAAATATCAGGAGTAGAAGAATAAAAGGATCGAAAATTGAAAACGGCACCCTTTCATTGTTAAGCAAAACATGCAGTGTGGGTGGCTCCAATCTGCACATTTAGTCATCGTATAGAGCTTATTCAACAGTATCGAATTCAAACTGCTAAGGGATCTTTTACGTGCACTCCAATGTGTACACGGCGGGTGGGGGGACACGCCAGAAAATCGAGATGAACTTTCTCGGCCAATGCAGGGATCGAATACCCGACCTCCTGGCTAGCAGGCCAACGCCTTAGCCACACAGTGTGGACACCCATCGTACATTTCATCCGTCAAAGCATTTCATTGCATTAGACCAATAATTAATTATTCTTAATTTAAAACTTTATTTTAATATTAGTCTGGCATTATTAAATCCTAATTTTATTGGTCTTATTTAAAATTATACTTTCATTTAACTATGAACAACCCTTAAGGTGTCTCTTTAAAACAATTAAATACTCTAAAACAGTAGCTCAACCTTTTGACCTAAACTCATTAATTTACGATTTTTTTGTGAGCGACTTGTTATTCTTCTTATATGACATATTGCACTTGTCTGATTACAAAGGGGGGGTGGGTGGCTGTACGGTTAGCACGCGCGCCTGTCATTGAGTTAACTAGCGTGTTTTCGAATGCCCGGTTGTACGTGACAAGGAGTAAGGTCGCCTGTCCAACCTGCAATTTTTAGTTCTTTCCCGCCATTTTCATTTCATTTCCTCATCCGTCTCATTGCAGTAATACAAGTTTCAGTTATTTCCCTTCAGTTTTCAGATTATTGTTATGCCTGGGTGCAATGTTTCATACTATATTTAGACTTGTAACTTCGCGAGTTTTTGACCAATTTTGATAATTTTTTCTTATCCTTTTATGTAGGATACTTGATACAATCGATGACACATGACGATGAATATGAAAGCTTTCATATCTGCATGGGACAGTAGCAGATCTAGTTATTATTATTATTAGTAAAAAAGTATTTGTTGCAATTTTGACTTGAAAGAAGAAAAAGCAGGAAGCTCTCTGATAGAAGACATTAATATTGTGTTTATTTCGTAGATTATAATTAACATTTTCGGCTACAAAAGATGGGATTAAATCTTGTAAATAGTCTGGCTCGTCTTTATTTATAATCCTGTAAAACAGTAACAATTTTTTAACCTCTCTTCTTGTGCTCAATTTTTCCCACCCAGTTTCTTTGTAAATTATCCCAGACTTCTGACGAATATTCTAAAATAGGTCTAATAAATACTAAATAATTTTTTTTCTAGATAATCCCTCTTTAATCTAAATTATAATTTCCTTAATATGTAAGTTGCTTGGAAACACTCTCCTCTGTTAGTACGTCAATGTGTTTTGTCCATTTACAATCGTTACTAAAAATAACTACTAGATGTTTGTGAATAGTTACAGGAGATAGTGAGGCGTCATTAAATTCATAAAGTAATTTATTCCCAAAGTGTCTAGTACTAAAAATCATAATATCTGTTCTACTGGGGTTAAATTACACCAGCCACCTACAAGACCAAACATGTAAATATTCTAAATCTGAACTAATCAAAGAATGTAATTCAGCTTTATCGGTAGCTGTATGACCAATACAAGTGTCATCAGCGAACAGTCTACCGAAACCAACCATATTATCTGCTACATCATTAATAAATATTAGAAAAATCAACAGACCCAAAACGGATCCCTGTGGCACTCCAGATTCCCCTACTCGCGATGATGCATCTTTAATAACTACGCGTTGTTTTCGCCTCGTTAAATAACTTTCTAACCATACTAGAATATTTCCTTTTATACCGTATTTATCCAATTTTATTATTATTGCTTTAATCCAAACTGTATCAAAGGCCTTGCTAATATCGGCAAAAGTGATGCTAGTGGCTTGTTTCTTATCCAAAGCCCGGAGTATATAATCATAAAGCTCAATTAACTGATGGGTAGTTTCCAATGATCCTGGAAAATCCTCTCTTGTAAGGATCTATTAAATAACATAGTGAGCGGTCGTGCTAATTCATTTTTAACAGATAGTAACATCCTGTTACTGATAATATCATGTCCTACAGCCTTATCTGCTTCCAATGTTGTAATAGTATGTAACACATCTTGTTCAGAGACCTCAATATCTAAAAGAACATTTGTGCTTCTACAATCAAAATCAGGTTATACGTTATCCATGTCATCTAAGTAAGATATGGAACAAAAATATTTATTAAAAATTCTAGCTTTTTTCAAAGCATCCTATGACAAGTTAAAATCATTCTGTGGGTCTTTAAGCAGTGGAGTCTCATTCGATAACCTCGTAGATGGGTGACTGACTAACAACTAAACAACTATTTGTTGAGCGAATAGCATGTTGACTGGTTTGTCCTCGTGCACTGAACAGTCCTGTCCTGCACTAAGCTGTTTTATTGCCAGCACGTTATTCGGGATTCACCAATAATGAATAACGAACGAGTACGTTATTCGGAATTCGGGGTTCGCCATCAAAACAGAACCATCTATCTTGCATCCGATCATTTCCTGGTTGGGTGACCGACCAGCACGGAGACGACTATTTGTCAAGTGAATAGGAAGCTGACTAGTTATTTAGAGTGCACGGGGCAGTCATCTCCAGGACCGGACTGCCCAGTGCATGCCCATAAACCAGTCAATTTTGAACCGATTGGGATGAAACTTGACATGCATGTTTATAACCCTTAAATCTTGGTTCCTTTCGATATTTGTGCCCATCGTATCGTAACTTCCTGAATTATGGCCCCTGATTGTCTGAAAAATCGTCCTTTTTAGCTTGTGGTACCTCTGGAGGTCAAAATTATTATCCGATTTAAAAAAACGTTTGATTATATCACCGTTACGTGGTTATGGAGGTTGAGTTCAAATTTCGAGAAAATCAGACCAAAATTGACAGACGAAATGGCCGCCGTTTGTACGCGAATAGTGTGAAAATATGTTATATCAAACTTGACATGTATGTTGATAACCAAAAGATCTTGGTTCCTTTCGATATTATTATTATTATTATGATGTATTTATATAGAACATCTTTCACCTATAGAGTGCCCAGATGCTTTTTACAAACTTAAAAGGAAGATACAATACATACAAATAAAAGTACACGTAAATAGTAGAAAACAAATATAAAAACAACAACATATCACATTTAATAAAAAGCTTTGGTAAATAAAAACGTCTTGAGATTTGCTTTAAAAGTTGAAAGTGATGCACAGTTCCTTAGGTTAAGTGGTAATTTGTTCCACAATTTAGGTGCCTTTATTGAGAAAGACTTTTCCCCAACCGATACTTGTTTTGCATTTCTTTCGATCAGCAAGAAGTTATCGTTACTTGAGCGAAGTTGACGAGATGGCTTGTACAAACACAATAGTTGCGAAAGGTATAGTGGTGCTAGGTCATTTAAACACTTGTAGGTGAAGAGCAGAATTTTGTATTCAATTCTATAAGTAATTGGGAGCCAGTGGAGATTAAACAGTATTGGAGTTATATGGTCATATCTAGAACAACCTGAGATGAGACGAGCAGCTGAATTTTGTAATTTTTGTAGTCTGTCCAGCGATTTATTCGGAACACCTAACAGCAGTGAATTGAAATTATCTAGTCTAGGAATTACTAGGGCTTGTATAAGTGTTTTTGTTTCATCTATTGTTATAAACTTCCTAATTTTGGCAATGTTTCTCAAGTGGAAGTAGCCTACTTTACACACATTGTTAATTTGGGACTCCATATTCATGTTAGAATCGAAGATTGCTCCAATGTTTCGGGCTGCAGTAGAATTAGTGATGGATGTCTCACCAACTCGGATGGATAGATCATCATCTAGCTTAGAGAGGTTGTGTTTTGAACCAATTACCAAGTACTCTGTTTTCTCATCATTGAGTTTAAGGAAATTCTGTGACATCCAGAGTTTTATATCATCTATACATTTTTCAATGTTGAACTTGGATAGATTAAAACTGTCCGGATCTGATGGCTTGAAGGATATATACAGTTGGGTGTCGTCAGCGTATAAGTGAAATTCAAGTCCGAATTTGCGAACCAAAGCGCCGAGAGGGGATGTATACAGACTGAACAATATCGGCCCCAGTACTGACCCTTGCGGAACTCCGAATTGAAGCAGTGATTCGGCGGATGAGCTGTTGCCAACCAGAACCTTTTGTGTTCTCTTGCTGATGTATGATTGGATGAGTTGCAGGGCATCATCTTTAATTCCAAAGTCCACTTCAAGTCGATCTAGCAGAATATGGTGATCCACTGTGTCGAAAGCGGCTGATAGGTCTAACAGTATCAGTAAAACACAGTTGTGGTTATCCATAGATGTAAGAATATCATTATGAACTCTTAGTAATGCTGTTTCCGTGCTGTGATTCTTTCTGTATGCACTTTGAAAAGATTCTAGTAAATTGTGATCCCCTACATGTGATGATATTTGTTTCGAAATTACACGTTCCAGGACTTTAGATACAAAACTTAAGTTTGACACGGGCCTATAATTTTTCTCATTTTCGGGGTCTAATGATTTCTTCTTAATAAGTGGAAATATTATTGCTGCCTTAAATATATCTGGAAAAACATTTTCCTGAATTGCAGAGTTTATAATGTTGGCGATGACATTGATTAATGATGGTAGACAATCCTTCAAGAACGTGGTCGGAATTGGATCTAATGGACAAGATTTTGAGGAACAGCTTAAAATTAACTTTGATAATTGGGATTCACTGACATTATTAAAGAAATTGAGTGAAGGAGGAAAAGACAATGGCGATGCTGCAGAGGTTACTTCAACTTCTTCCAATTTTGATGAAAGGTTGTCTCGAATTGTGGATATTTTTGTCAGAAAGTATGACGAAAACTTATCAGCAAGTTGTTGATCATTGTCAGAATTAGGCAGAATTGTTGCTCCATAGTTATGGTTTGATAATGAATTAGAAACACGAAATATCTCCTTGGCCTTATTACTACTGTTATGTATTTTATTAGAGTAGTAGGACTGTTTAGCTTCTACTATAATTCGTGTAAAATTGTGCTTTTCTTGTTGGTAAATTTCTTGATGTACATGAAGCTTGGTTTTCCTCCAGCGTCGCTCTGCTTTATTTCTGGATCTTTTGGCTTGTAGTACTTCATCATTGAACCATTCAGAATTCGGGCGTATTCTGATATTCTTAGTTTTTGCAGGATAAAGTTTATCAAGAACACTTTGTAATAATTCATTGAATTGTATGGCCTTAATGTTAACATTATCTAGATCTACAATGTCCTGGAACTGAGTTTTTTCTAGTTCAGAGAGAAACACGTTTTTGTCAAAGTTTTTTAAGTTTCTTACTTGTGTTGATTGCACTGGGAAGTTAGTCAGTTCAATTTCAAGATCAGCAAATACGGGAAAGTGATCTGAAAGAATGTGATCCTGGACTGTAAGCTTTCCAATTGATGTCTCGGACTCTCTTGATATAACGAGGTCCAGTATGTGACCCCGTTTATGGGTTTTAGTTTTCACATGTTGATAAAGTGAATGGGTGTCCAAAATATTTTTTAATCTTGAAGACGATTTATCATTATCTTTATCGTAATGGAAGTTAAAATCTCCAGTGATAACAAGTTCGGAATTACTATGAGATACATCTTCTAGGAATGTTTGAAATTCGTTGAAAAATAGTTCAGCAGATTTGCCCGGTGGGCGATAAATAATTATAAGGTGCAGTTTTTTCTGTTTGATACTAACAAGGGAGTCTAAACACTCAAAACTTTTGAATTTTTCCAATCTAGGTTTAGTCGATTTAATCGATGATTTGAAGATAAGTGCAACACCCCCCATCGGTTCATAACTTCCTGAATTATGTCTCCTGATTGTCCGAAAAATCACTTTTGTTAGCTTGTGGTCCCTCTGGAGGTCAAAATTATTATCCGATTTAAAAAAACGTTTGATTATATCACCGTTTCATGGTAATGAAAAGAGAGTTTGAATTTCGTTAAAATCGGACCAGAATTGACGGACAAAATGGCTGCCGTTTGTACACAAATCGTGTGAAAATATGTTATATCAAGGTTGTGGACCCTATAGAGGTCACAATTTTGAACTGATTTTGATGAAACTTGACATGTATGTTTATAACCCAAAGATCTTGGTTTCTTTCGATATTTGCACCCATCGGATCGTAACTTCCTGCATTATGTCCCCTGATTGTCCGAAAAATCGCATTGTTAGCTTGTGGTCCCTCTGGAGGTCAAAATTATTATCCGATTTAAAAAAACGTTTGATTATGTCACCGTTACATGGTAATGAAGAGAGAATTTGAATTTTGTGAAAATCAGACCATAATTGATGGATAAAATGGCCACAAATAGTGTGAAAATATGTTATATAAAGGTTGTGGACCCTATAGAGGTCACAATTTTGAACTGATTTTGATGAAACTTGACATGTATGTTTATAACCCAAAGATCTTGGTTCCTTTCGATATTTGCACCCACCGGATCGTTACTTCCTGAATTATGTCCCCTGATTGTCCGAAAAATCGCTTTTGTTAGCTTGTGGTCCCTCTGGAGGTCAAAATTATTATCCGATTTAAAAAAAACGTTTGATTATATCACGGTTACATGGTATTGAAAAGAGAATTTGAATTTCGTGAAAATCGGACCATAATTGACGGATAAAATGGCTGCCATTTGTACGCGAATAGTGTGAAAATATGTTATATCAAGGTTGTGGATTTTTGGTAGCTTCACTCACCAATCAATGTTTACTTAATCAGGTGGATTTTTTTTTTAAATCCCGGTTTGATCAAAGTCTGGCTAACATTATCTACATAATAATAAGTCATTAGTCACAAGAAACCGCTTGAAAATACAATGAGGGGGTCGAAAATAGCAGCTGAATATCTAAACATGCCAAAATTGACATTTGTTGACAACGTCAGAATAGTATACATAGCAACCACTTGAAATCTTAGGCTAGCCATCACTGTCATATTTTTATACGGTATTTTTGAGGATGTAAGTACGAAATGCAATTGTTTGAACAAGAACTAGCTGCAGGGTTGTGATAACAGTCTGCAAATAAAATAATAAAGACTGAAAACTTACTTGAAACTCACGAAGCGAAGCCACCATAGGAGGTAGACCACCATTAAATTTCACCATCTCGGTACCCACAAATTGTAGTTCGTCTATTTATAGCAGTTCTCTCTCTGTCTCTTTTCTCCCCTTTTGCATGCCCATGTTGATTTTTTGGCCTAGAATGGACTAAGAGGGTTTGAATTAATATTTTCTGCCAGGTTTTGGTAAATATTCATGATTTTGAGGCGGAAGGATAACGGCGTTATGAGGTTGGCTATGGTGATATGTACGGCAACTAGATACATGTTTTGAGTATGCTTCTTCAAGTTCGTGTATCTCAAAATTTTGGTGGTCAACCTCATAAAAATTTTAGTGCTAAGACATGGCCATTTGTTCCTCTGTCTGTAGTGAAAAGCATTTCACCCAACGAAAATTTGGGGAAAAGTTGGAGGTGGGCAAAGAGTCCAGAATTAACATTGAAGTCAATGGGGAAATTAATGGTGGTCTGCCTCCCTTTGTTGCCAAGAGTTATCCCTCTTTTAGTCTCTGATAGAATTTTTTCTATCACGCTAACACCTGTCTCTTTAATAAATGCCACAGTAAGACCATATTCCTGAAGCAATTGCCCAAGAAATCCCTCTCTGACCATTGCTGGAATAGCGTCTGTTTCTTGAACTTATGCGGGAGTGTGTCTATTCTTTCCGTTCAATGAAAGCTATCACTTAAGTACAGCAACATGACAGTCCTTCGTTTAATCTGGGTCTTCCCTAAAACTTTTGACAGTGATTTAAGGTGTTAAAAATGGTGAAAGTATGTTCATTTCCAAACAGTATTGTTTACATTTCATTCGACTTGATAGCCTCGTTTGTCAGGCAATTAGTTTTACTGCAGTATTCTGCTATGCACGGGTTAATTAGGTATAATAAAATCGTGAGTCATGACGTAACGTTATGTAAACATATTTGGTCCAATATTGGCAGCTAGTGATTGGTTGGTAGACGGACTACTGACAAATCAAAATTTAAAACAACAATATCCACTCATAATAGCAGTGTGTAGTTGGATTACCTATAATCAAACGCAACACTGCGCGGACTATGCAGTAAGACTAATTTCCTGTTCTTTTAAAAAATCTTGAAAAGTTAACAAAAAATTATATCGATATCCAAATAACATTTTCTTTCATAATTCATTTCATAGCCACTTGAGAATCCAGAATTTTAAATTTGAAGGAAAGCCAGGACGGCCTAAATCTGTGCTGAGAATATTTTGAAAAATGAATGCAAGCCCGTTGCAAATAACCGCTTTTTAAAATAGGTGTAAAAAAATGTTTCCTAAATAGTTCCTAAGAAAATCCCTATATATTTGAGCTATCGCGTCTCGTGTTCTAATGATTCAAGCATGGTTAAATGGACAATAAACCCCCTCTAAATACGTAACAGGAAGTGTTTATCTCCTAATTGGCATGTTATTCGGGATTCGCCATTAAAACAGACCGACTGAAGTGGCATCTGATCATTTCCTCGCTACCCCAAGATTCGGCAATAAAACAGGTGGTTGCGTGAGAGGACTGCCCCGTACCCTATTCGCATAACAAACGGTCGTCTCCTTGATAGTCGGTCACCCAACGTTCACTTACCCCTACGGTTCACTTACGGCCCAGTGCACCCCAACAAACCAGTCAGCACCCTACTCGCTGGAGAAGCTGCTGTCTGCGTGCGACTAGGCCACCCGACGTTCACTTACCCCTATAGGTTCGGAGGTATCGAGGAAATGATCGCATGGAAGGTAGACACTCTTTTTTAGTGCCGAATAACGTGCTGGCTCGTTATTTGTTATTCGTTAATGGCGAACCCCGAATAACGAGTTGCCCTGAACATGCACGCACACAATTCTGAAACTCGTCTCATGGAACCAGAATCATTGTAAGCAGATTCCATACTGAGTGGCATGGACTGAGCTATAACTCTGTGTCAGATTATAAAAACCAACTTCAAATAATTTCTGTTGCATGAATTGCTTGAGATCTTAAACCATCAAAGGCATCACGTCACGTAAATTTGGTATTAATTATTCAGGTGTAAATTGACAATCCCTATGTAACCTCTTTAAAGTAGCTAAATCACTTATATTTGGGGCCTAGAAATTGACCCTAATGGGTCGCAACGCATATAATAATGTTATCTAAATGTATATCAACTGATTTACTTTGAATTGTTTCTGTTGTTGACAATCTCTACTTAACCTCTTTTAAAGTAGCTAAATTGCTTATATTTGGGATCTAGAAATTGACCCAAATGGGTCGCAACGCATATGATAATGTAATTTGAATGTATATGAACTGATTTACTTTGAATTGTTTCTGTTGTAACTTTAATTTCAAATTAGTTATGTCCAGCGAAATAAGGCATGAGTATCAACCGCGAATAGAAATTTCTAGTGTCTGGTTATTCCAGTCTTGCACATGATCTCAAGATATAAGTTATGGCTTCGCTGTTTTAACTTTCGTTGTATAATATGTCTTGCCTCGTTCTTTCTGGTCACCTGTTACAAATCGTCTTTTATGGTTTGTGGTGCCCTTGAGGGTTACAATTATTATCCGATTTAAAAAATCGTTTGATTATATCACTGTTACGCCGTAGGGAAGGTTGAGTTTGAACCAAAATTGCTGAACAAACGCTTGTATGCGAATAGTGTAAAAATATGGTACATCAAGGTTGTGGACCCTGTAGATGTGACACAATTTTAATTCGATTTTGAGGAAACTTCAAAATGCATCATTATAACCTAAAGATCTTGGTTCCTTTTCATATTTGCGCATATTGAATGGTAACTTCCGGAATTATGGCTCCTGATTTTACGAAAAATACCTTAACAAGCTTGTTGTCATCCTGGAGGTCACAATTATTACCCGATTTAAAAAAGGGTACGGGGCAGTCCTCTCACACAACCACATGTTGCTCCATCTGTGACAGAAAGCGTTCTACCCAACGAAAATTTGGGGGAAAGTTAGAGCCGGTCGAAGAGAAAAGAATTAACATTAAAGTCAATGAAGAAATATTTAATGAAGATTGTAACTTCCTAAATTATTGTCCCAAAAATCGTCTTTGATGGTTTGTGGTGCCCTTGAGGGTTACAGTTATTATCTGATTTAAAAAAAATCGTTTGATTATATCACTGTTTTTGGTTCCTTTTCATATTT
This sequence comes from Patella depressa, assembly GCA_948474765.1. Classification (NCBI taxonomy): domain Eukaryota; kingdom Metazoa; phylum Mollusca; class Gastropoda; family Patellidae; genus Patella; species Patella depressa. The sequence goes on along the minus strand of OX419717.1, from coordinate 25,938,109 downwards.
GCGCATATTGAATGGTAACTTCCGAAATTATGGCCCCTGATTTTACGAAAAATCCCTTAACAAGCTTGTTGTCATCCTGGAGGTCAAAATTATTACCGGATTTAAAAAAACGTTTCATTATATTACCATTACACGGTATTGAAGGTTGAGTTAGAATATCGTGCACATCGGACCAAAGTTGCTGAACAAAATGGCCGTTGCTTTTACGCGAATAGTGTAAAAATATGGTATATCAAGGTTGTGGACTCTGTAGATGTCACAATTTTAATCAGATTTTGATAAAACTTGAAATACATATTTATAACTCGAAGATCTTGGTTCCCTTTGATATTTGCACATATCGCACTGTGACTTCTTGAATTGTGGCCCTGATAGTCTCTATCATCCACACAAATATTCTACGAATATTAGTCTGGATGGGTCCTCAAAATTTGACGGAAAATAGGTCATTGTCTGGATTATCCAGTATTTTAAGTTACCGCGTACTGAATCTATCAAAACAGCTCGCTTGTCAACGATGACACTCTTTAAAATTTTGTTGTGTAAAGGTTTCAATTGAAATGGTAATTTTCTCTCGTCATGAATCAAACGTATGGCTTCTCACAATCTTCTTAATTCTTCATCGCGATGCATGCTTATTCCTCGTCTCTATTTTGTTTCTAATAATAGATGTGCCAAGTGGTAGATTATCCAGTAATTGTCCCCCGCCTTTCGAAGAAAGCAGGGGACTATTAAAATGGGTTCGTCCGTCTGTCTGTCCGTCTGTCTGTCCGTCACACTTTTTGGGACACAATAACTCTCTTCCTAATTGAGCTAGAATGCTCAAACTTGGTGTATGTGTTTATTAGTCCTGGATCTGACTATGGTTCTGTAGGACAATTTGAGTAGGGATAATTTTTTTGTAGAAATGTTTAGTAGGTGGCTTTGTCAATATTTTGGACTTGGGTGGACACTCACCACGTGGTAGGTTATTCCGCTATGACGTCATCAAAGATGGCCGCCGACGTTATATCAATTTTATCCTACCTGCTCTAGTTTTCTGCAAATTTCTATGAAATAAAAGTCAGAATGAAGCAGTTTATGCGAACTAAAGTGAAAAATATATATTTATTATTAAACTTTTTAAAAATTTTTTACGAAAACTCATTTCCAATTTTTAAGTGACAACGCAAAAACCGCCCTAAAATATAGAAAAATAATTATCAAGACAGTGATGTAGGTAGCATGTATAAAAACAACGAGCGGAATCTCTCTCCCGGATTCGAAATGAAATTAGCAAACATAATCCTTGCGCCAATATAAACCTCTATTTATCACGATTATTATAATTGTTATCTTTTATTAGAAAATAACATTGAAATGTGGACGTATATTGCTGTCGCCCTCGTCCTTCCGTCCGTCTGTCGGTCTCGTCCGTCCGCCCATCCTCCACAATTTCTTGTGAACGCACTAGAGGCTAAAGTTAATATCCAATTGACTTTAAAATGATACACAGTGTTTAAGGTCATGAGACGAAGAAGCCTATTGATTTTCAGCGATATCCGATGATTTCTGCCAGAGTTATGACCCTTGATCACTTTGAAATATCGTGTTAACGCTCTAGAGGCTAAAATTAATATCCGATTGACTTTAAATTGATACACAGTGTTTGAGTCCATAAGACGAAGACGCCTATTGATTATAAGCGATATCCGATAATTTCTGCCAGAGTTATGGCCCTTCATAACTTTAAACTATCTAGTGGACGCTCCACAGTGTTTAAGGTAATGAGACGAAGAATCCTATTGATTTTCAGCAATATCCGATAATTATTGCCAGAGTTATGACCCTTGATCACTTTGAAAAATGTTGTGAACGCTATAGAGGCTAAAGTTGATATCTGATTGACTTTTAATTGATACAGTGTTTAAGGTTATGAGACGAATGATCCTAGTCATTTTCAACGATTTCCATTAATAACTGCCAGAGTTATGGTCCTTGTAGACGAAGGGCATGAGACAAACAATTCTAACCATTTTTGATAATTACTTAATGGGCTATTACTCGTAATAAGATTTTAAACGTTGTAAACGTTCTCCTTACTGACAACAGAAAAATATATGACAACCCTGGACGACTTAGCTGTTGTGGGCGTATTTTTTGTTGCCTGGCAACCTATCTTATTAAATATTAAATGAACTAAATCGCTAATATTTGGGACTTATAAGTTGACAGAAATGGGTGTCGCAATGTATATAAACTGATTTACATTGAAACTTTACCGTTTTTACTCTAATTTCAAATCAGTTATGTTCGGCGAAATACGCCAGGAATCTCAATCGAATGGTAATCTCTATAGTGCCTGGTTATTCTAGTCAGACACCGATAGTATTTATTGCGCATGCTTTCAAGATAAGAATATGGCATCACCGTTTGGCTTTTGGAATATGAACCGCATTATGGATGTGACAGTATTACATTAGTTCTTTAATCAAGTTCTGGAGGCAACACTGGTGTGACTTCAAATATAATTCTTTTATTCTGCTTCTTACAATATTAGGTACAAACATCCTAATGTAAACGACCGTAGAACTATCTATATGGAGGGAGTCATGACTCAATTAGCCTGGCTTAGCACGAGTGTGCCAACTCCAGAAGCTCTCGTCTCGTCTCCTAGACCTGACTATAGTACTCCTGAGGTACCTTAACTAGGCGCCCGCCTAGCCTGGCCTCCTGGACCTGACTGAAGATTCGTTTCTGTTCTGAGTTTATAAACGTATTCGAGACAAAGGAGCTCATTAGACACCTGTCTAATGTATCAAGCATCATATGAAGGTTTAACATTCAATATAGTTTATCAGACAAAGAAAGTTAGATAAGACATGCCAACAACAAGTTATAGTTACGCAATGACATAAGGAATACTACCAAGATCTCCAGCCGAGTGCTGATAGCAGCAGGTTTATGTTACAATCACTTACACGTATTTTGATATGGCAGGACGCTTCTATGACATATGTCATTGTGTAATATGGAACACGATTCGTGTACCAATGGTAAAATGTTTATTTTGTCTTAAATATTGGATATCAGAAGCCCACCTTTTCCTGGTAAGACCACAACATCAATGTTGATTAAAATTGAAAAATAATTTATGTTTTCAATGTCGAAGACTTTGAATGATGTTGGGTTAGAGACTTAACTACGTAAATGGAAAGTTTATATATAATAGAAAAAAAATGAAAAAAAAATCTATTAATGTAAAGATACTAAATATCACACACTAGGCAAACTGAGCAGGCAACTATTTCTACACCGTTCCCAGTACGTCTGCAATTGGTTCTAGCTAGTTTGTAATTCGAACGCTCTCCTATTGCATATGCAATCCTGTCCTGGCCCGACGGCTATAAAAATCCACCGAGTTCTTGCCATTCCTTTTCCGGTTAAATACTTAGAGCTGTGATGATCAAGCGCCCATCACATCACAGGGTGCTCTAGAACTTTTTACCTGGTGGTGGTGGTGGTGGTGGATGGCCGAATGGTTAGCACGTGTGTGCTGTATCATAGCCGACCCTACTACAAGCGGGAAAACGAAACCATGCCACTTGAATTAATGACAGCATTACGATGCAACACGCACGCTTTAACTTTTCGGCCAACCAACCCCCATAAACCAGTGAGGAAACCGCCCATAGTTTATACCCTACGTTGTTACACGGCCCCAGTAGGATCGAATTACGGTAGTTCTGGTCGTAGTCACTCTGTCTAATTGAAGGAAGGGGAAAATGGGGAAAATTTTAAGCAGGCTCAAAGTTCTAGGGCACCTTACCGTCCATGAATTTCATAAGCAGATCGTAAAAAAGTTGCTACTTCGTTTGAACCTTTCACCTGTTCATGCGGAGATATAAACATTGAGTTCCCTGCGAGCCTACACTAACCCGATTCCCCCATATTTTTAGTATGTTTACAATAATATATCTCGAAAATGCAACATAGGAAGCTTCTGAAATTTTAAGGCTAGTAGTTTATTGATCCCATGAGTCTGTGAAATAAAAAACATTCAACATAGGAGGCTTCTGAAATTTAGCAATCTAGTAGTTAATTCATACCTTGATTCTGTGAAATAAAAAACATTTTGCCACCAAAGCTGATTTGGATACTGCTTGATGCAAAGTGGACGTACCCAGTTAGCCTAGTGTGTTATATATTAGTATGTTTACGGTAATAGTTTTTTTGTGTGTGTGTGTACTATATAAATAATACCTTGCAAGTATTAAAATGTTATTTTTTAAAGTAAAGGTAACAAATATGATCATGATACAAATAAATACATAGGTTTTATTGGCGCTAGGTATATGTTTGCTAACTTCACTTCGAATCCCGGCGCAATACTCCATCTTGTGGTGACTATATATTGTGATATCACATATTGTGGTAACTATACTTGACATCATGAATTAGTCATATGGCGGAATGCTTTATGCATGCACAGATAGTTCTTTATATAAAATACCAAACGTCTTCTTTGGAGTGTTATTGAAGAATTTCTTATTGTTTTAGCATTGTAAATATTTTAATTATTTTTTTTTGATATTTTTGAACATTTTCCATGTTTTCACTTTAAAATGTGGTATGTGTTTTTTTTTGAAAATTGATAAAAAATTTACCAAAAAATATCTTCTTCACTTTAGTCTACATAAACATCTTCATTCTGGCCTTCATTTCTTAGAAATTGACAAAAAACGGGAGCTGGTAGGCAAAAATGGATATAACGTCGGCGGCCATCTTTGATGACATCATAGCGGAATAACCTACCACGTGGTGAGTGTCCACCCAAGTTCAAAAAATGAGCATTTTCCGCTTAGGGTAAGCAGAGATAAGCAATTTGATTGGTTGATGCTTTGGGACACGATAACTTTTAATTGAGCTAGAATGTTCAAACTTGGTGTATGTGTTTATTAGGTCAATGCCTTGATGGAGTTCTAAGATGAGCATTTTCCGCTTAGGGTAAGCAGAGATAAGCAATTTGATTGGTTGATACTTTGGGACACGATAACTCTCTTCCTAATTGAGCTAGAATGTTCAAACTTGGAGTATGTGTTGATTAGGTCAATGCCTTGATGGAGTTCGAAGATGAGCATTTTCCGCTTAGGGTAAGCAGAGATAAGCAATTTGATTGGTTGATGCTTTGGGACACGATAACTTTAGTTCTAATTAAGTGAGATTGATGAAACTTGGTGTATAGTTTCATTACAGTAATACCTTGACTAAGTTTGATAATGAGCATTTTCTGCTCAGGGTAAGCAGAGCGATACACAATTTGATTGGTCGAGACTTTGGAACACAATAACTCTCCTTATTGAGTTAAAATGTTCAAACTTGGTGTATATGCTTATTAGGTAAATGCCTTGATGGAGTTCGAAGATGAGCATTTTCTGCTTAGGGTAAGCAGAGATAAGCAATTTGATTGGTTAATGCTTTAGGATACGATAACTTTAGTTCTAATTAAGTGAGAGTGATGAAACTAGGTGTATAGTTTCATTACAGTAATACCTTGACTAAGTTCGATAATGAGCATTTTCTGCTCAGGGTAAGCAGAGCGATACGCAATTTGATTGGTCGAGACTTTGGAACACAATAACTCTCCTTCTTTTTGAGTTAAAATGTTCAAACTTGGTGTATATGCTTATTAGGTCAATGCCTTGATGTAGTTCGAAGATGAGCATTTTCCGCTTAGGGTAAGCAGATATAAGCAATTTGATTGGTTGATGCTTTCGGACACGATAACTTTAGTTCTAATTAAGTGATAGTGATGAAACTTGGTGTATAGTTTCATTACAGTAATACCTTGACTAAGTTCGATAATGAGCATTTTCTGCTCAGGGTAAGCAGAGTGATACGCAATTTTATTGGTCGAGACCTTAGAACACAATAACTCTCCTTCTAATTGAGTTAAAATGTTCAAACTTGGTGTATATGCTTATTATGTCAATGCCTTGATGGAGTTCGAAGATGAGCATTTTCCGCATAGGGTAAGCAGAGATAAGCAATTTGATTGGTTGATGCTTTGACACACGATAACTTTAGTTCTAATTAAGTGAGAGTGATGAAACTTGGTGTATAGTTTCATTACAGTAATACCTTGACTAAGATCGATAATGAGCATTTTCTGCTCAGGGTAAGCAGAGCGATAAGCAATTTGATTTGCCGAGACTTTGGAACACAATAACTCTCCTTCGAATTGCATTAAAATGTTCAAAATTGGCGTGTATGCTTATTAGGTCAATGCCTTGATGGAGTTCGAAGATGAGCATTTTCGTCTTAGGATAGGCAGAGATAAGCAATTTGATTGGTTGATACTTTGGGACAAGATAACTTAGGTTCATCTTGATTGATGATTTTTATGCCAATACAATGACTGCATTCTCATTCAGTAATGGATTCGACAGTAACAGTGGAAAGAAACAATTGACTCAGACACGAGGGCCCTTTCCCTTGGCCAGACGGGCCCTTTTGTCAAGCGTGGGGGCCCTTTTGTCTGCCTTTAGGGTCCCCCTAACTAGGGTACATTTTCATTTTTCTCGTCGATTTTAGCATTTTTCTTTATAAAACACTTTTGGATGGCACTTCGTGTACAGTTTGATTGCTCGATACTTTTGAAAAAAATAAATGTGCGATTAATTAATATGTGTCATCTATTTATTTTGGGATTTCGGCGGGGGACATCAGCCTCACTGTTGGCTTGTTTTAGTCAAAAATTGAGAACCGACCCAGACCCTCCGTGCGTTGAAGACTAGGGGGTTCTGGGTGACAGAGACTATGGCCCTGATTGTACTAAAAATCGCCTTTTTATACGCCAACATTGAAATGTAGTCGTATATTTTTGTCCGTGGACACTCTAGAGGCTAAAGTTAATATTTATACACAATGTTTAAGGGCATGAGACGAAGACGCCTATTGATTTTCAGTGATTTCTGATAATTTCTTCCAGAGTTATGGCCCTTGATCATTTCACAAAATCTTGTGGACGCTGTAGAGACCAAAGTTAATATCCGATTGACTTTAAATTTATACAGTGTTTGAGACCATGAGAGAAGAAAGTCTATAGATTTTCAGCAATTTCCGATAATTATTGTCAGAGTTATAGCTCATGATCACTTCAAAAAATCTTGTGGACACTGTAGAGGCCAAAATTAATTTTCGATTAATTTTAAATTTATACATAGTGTTTAAGGTCATAGGAAGAAGAAGTCTATTGATTTTCAGCGATTTCCGATAATTACTGCCAGAGTTATGGCCCTTGATCACGTCAAAAAATCTTGTGCTGTAGAGGCCAAAATTAATATTCGATTGACTTTAAATTTATACACAGTGTTTAAGGCCACGAGACGAGGAAGCCTATTGATTTTCTGCAATTCCTGATAATTACTACCAGAGTTATGGCCTTTAATCACTTGGAAAATCTTGTGGATGGTCTAGAGGCCAAAGTTATTATCCGAATGACTCCAAATTGATACACAGAGTTTAAGCCTTGAGATAATCAAGTACATGTATATTGATTTTCAATGAATTTTGATTACTGAACAGCTAAGTCCATGATATTAAATGTTTTGTATGCAAAATGTTAGCATGGGGCAGAACTTTATTATCAGAAGTTTTATGATTTTCTGATAATAAATTTATGAGTTGTTACCCTTAATCAGATTTTAGTGTATTATAAATGTTTCATTATCGAAAAAAGTAAAAATATGTGACAACTCTTTTTGACTGCCCGGATGATTTAGCTGCTGTGGGCGTATGTTTCATTGCCTGGCAACCTATCTTTTAGCTTGCTGTCACTCGGGAGGTCACAATTATTAATGGATTTAAAAGAACGTTTGATTGTATCACCCTTTACGTCATATTTAAGGTTGTGTTTGAATTTCGTGAAAATCGGACAAAATGACCCTGTAGAGGTCACAGTTTTAATCTGATTTTATGGAAACTTTTAATTTGTTTATAATCCAAAGATCTTGGTTCCTTTCGAAATTAACGAATATCAGATCTTTATTTCCTGAATTATGGTGCCTCATTGTACGCAAAATCGCCTATTTTAGCTTGTGGTGCCTCTGGAGGTCACAATTATTATCTGATTTTAAAAAAAACAACGTATGATTATATATCACCGTTACACCGCAATGAAGGTTGGGTTCGAATTTCCTGAAAATCAAATCTTGGAAACTTTAATTGCATGTTTATAATGGAAAGATCTTGGTTCCTTTCGATATTTGCGAATATCAGATATTTACTTCCTGAATTATATGGTGCCTGATTGTATGCAAAATCGCCTATTATTATCCGATTTAAAAAAAAAAACCTGTTTGATTATATCACATTTACACCATAATGAAGGTTGAATTCGAATCTCGTGAAAATCGGACCAAAACTGCCGAACCAAATGGTCGCCGCTTGCACGTGAATAGTGTAAAAATATGGTATATCAAGGTTGTGGAGCCTGTAGAGGTCACAATTTTAATCCGATTTTGATGCATGTTCATAATCCAAAGATCTTGATTTCTGTCGATATTTGCGCATATCGAATGAGCACTTCATGAATTATGGCCATTGATTGTTGGAAAAATCACTTTCTTTTATATAGCTTGTTCTCTACCCAGTGTGGGCGTATCCGGTCAGGCAGCCGTTGGTTGTTTTCCACTTCTTAACATAAGTCTTTTCACAAAAACTCTCCTAATTGAGTTAAAATGTTCAAACTTGGTGCATGTCTTTATTAGGTCAATGCCTTGATGAAGCATTTTCTGCTGAGGGTAAGCAGATATAAGCAATTTCATTGGTTGATGCTTTGGGACATGATAACTCTCCTTCTAATCGAGTTAAAATATTCAAACTTGGTGTGTGCATTCATTAGGTGAATGCCTAGATGTAGTTCAATGATGAACATTTTCTGCTTACAGTACATAAGCAATCTGATTGGTTGATGCTTTGGGGCATGGTAACTTTGGTTATAATAAAGTGAGAGCGATCAAATTCAGTATATATAGATTTATTATATCATTACCATGACTAAGTTTGATAGTGAGAATATTTTGCTTAGGCTAAGGAGCGATAAGCAATTTGATTGATCAAGACTTTGGAACACAACAACTCGGCTTTTAATTAAGGTAGAATGTTTAAACTTAATGTAGATTTTCATTAGGTGAATGTCTCGAGCTGAAGCTAAGCAGAGAGGACCAATTTCATTGGCCGATGCTTTGAGACATGACAGAGAGTGATGAAACTTAGTGTAGTTTGATTGCTCCATACTATTGAAAAAAATAATTGTGCGATTAATTAATATCTGCCATCTATTTATTTGGGGATTTCGGCGGGGGACATCAACCTCGCTGTTGGCTTGTTACTGTATCATTTCTAAGTGTAATAGTTAGATTTAAAAAATTAATTTTTTTCACACACTACCTTCCTCTTCTCACGCCTTTTATTATTATTAATATTATTACTAAAACAGTGAGATTCATAAATTAAAGGCAGACTTCTAGGTCGCCCTATTCCAGAATTTGAATTTAATGTTTCTCAGACTGACAATCCAGCTCTTCAAATAATGCATAAACCACTTTTCAACATACTTAATATCCCCAATCGTCACTAATGGTCTATTAGATTGAATACTCACATTTTACGAATTTTCTTACTTTCACAGAGTGAGGTTTTGATGAACAGTCACATAATTCTGTGGCTAAATAAGTTTCATCTTTGTCGGTTTGTATCGAGGTATCACATTTAGCTGTATTTAGCGCTTGTGTTGATTTTGCTTTGTTTGACAGTGTTTATTTAAGGTGCTAGATATTTCTTCAATGTTAGGTGGGTTGGGATGGCCTAGTGGTCTAGAGTGCCGCGCTTCGACCTCTAGCTGGCCGGTCACCTCTGGCTTGTGGCTGTGGTTACGAGCCCTGGTGTGAGCGTATGTGGCATGGAGATAGGGGCGCCTTCTTAACCTCGTGGGTTTCCTCCGGGCACTCCGGTTTCTTCCAACTGCTAAAGACCCCTACGCACAAGTGAATTATTGACATAAAATTGAACCATATGTTAGTCCCGAAATGACCTAGTTTGTGTTGAGTGGACGTTAAACCCCATTTCTCTCTCTCTCTTCAATGTTAAAAAGTCAATTTTTGAATGGAAACACGAACATGATTAAATCCAAAAAATTCCAAATTAGCAGCGGGCACCAAAATTTGTTTTTAAGGAAACTCAAATTTTTTAAATAAGATGAGCAAATGCCATACAGTGTGCTATAAGCGAAATTATATAGAATTCCAAATGGCACGGGGTATTTTATGTGCACTCTAATTTGTACATGTGACTTCGGTTTTTCATAACATCTGAATGACTAGACAGCTGTCCTTGTCAAGCCCTCTCTGATTACTAAAATTATTTCGTCTGAAAGACATATGTATGTACATGTATTGATATGCTATACATTGCAATAATGCCTTTGGACTTGGTTTATGATGAGTATGTACTTATTTCCAGGTAGCAATAAGATTATTGGAAAAAGAAAAATTAGATAAAGAAGACATGTTACAATTATTAGGTAGCAGACCATACGCAGAAAAATCGACATATGAAGAATTTGTTGAAGGAACAGGTAAATATCCTTAAAAATCTGTTCATAAGTTCCATATAGTTAAACATTTCAAGTCCTTTAAAAACAGTTCCATGTCAAGTGGGCCCAGGGGTGGGAAATCGACCCCCTCGAAATAATCTGGAAAAAAAATATGTTATTGTACATGTAAAAGCTAGAAACTGTGCAAAATTTGTGGTCTGCAGCTCGAAAATGAATTGAGATACAGGCATTTGAGTTTCATAAGTTACCAATAAGTTTTCGAAACGAAATATGTATCAATATGATTTTCAGACATCTTGATTCTACCTTTCTAGTAAAGATATACAGCTCAAATTTGTTTAGATCTAATAACTCCCCCCCCCCCCAAAAAAAAATAAATAAATAATTGCAGTAATTGTATATTTTCTGGATTTTGCAGTGCTCCAGGAGCTACAAAGTAATAGATATAATTCCAATATTGGCCTATCCAGATATTGCCGGCAGTTCTACATACGAAACGTATGAAAACTCATCAGTCTTCAATAGATTCCCAGAAAATTGTCCTCGAGTTGAATATGGTTTCAGACACAATTTTTTCGAAAATTGCCTCGTATTTTCGAGTCGATATAACCCGGTAGCTGAGCACCTAAAAATCTGAAACTTAGTGTAATTATAGTTTGTACTAAAGGCCCAATCCCGATAACTATTGTGGAATAAAACTGCTTAATTTTGTGTTATAATCCCTTAAAACCCATTACCTAAGGCCGATCAACTAACCCGATATTTGTGATATGCTTGTAAATAATTTAAACCTGACAGTCTTCATCTGGAAATGGAGGCCGTTGTATTATACAGTATAGGGATAAAACCAGACTTTTTTCTATAAAAATAATATGTAGGTGAAATTTACCTTTAGTTTTCAAGTACAGTACATAGGTCATTCACTGTATAGACCTCTCAAGAAACGAGAATCGATTAGCAGGTCACCCAATGAAAAATTGACCCGAAATCTTAAAAGGGTTACGTGTCCGGATAAGCAGTGTTGGCATTAACGTCAAAACGACTCAATATTTTGAGCAGAAATTTTGAGACAAGGTAAATACACCATGCCTCTATGTTTTGGTCCATAAATTTCATAAATGCTTGACTTCAATTTTTGAGACTCTGTTCTTATCGGGATTGTCCCTTTAATGTCTCCAACATTATGTTAGAGCCATACTTGTCCCGTGTCTTTTTGATATTTTCGCATGTGTGAGGATTAAAAACAGTTAGCATGTAACACACCTTATACAGTACAGGATTGAGACAATTCTTAACAGTTAGCATGTAAAACACCATTTGTTACCGGGTTGAGACAATTTAAACCATATCCTGGTAACGAAATAATAAAAGACACAATTGGTAAGTTTAAGTGAAACATAATAAAAGGTCTATTGAATCGAACGACAGTAGAACAAGCACTAAGCACAAAAACCATGTAGAACCCAATATCCCATAATTAAAGCGACGTTCCATCAAGATATATTTCGTTTAAATAAACACTATGGCACTTAAACTCGTCCTATCGTTTAGGAAGGCCTATAATCACAGTAAAGAAAACACATGATCAATCTGTATTAAAAATGAAATCAACGAGTCATACGTGTGTGGTATGTATATTCCAATATCCTGGTTTAATTCTGGGTGGTTCCTTCTGATGTGAATCGCTTCAAGAATTTTTCTTATTTTTTTCTGGTGCTGGTTCACGGTGTCGTCTATTATTGCTTAGATGTTCTGCTACTGCCGATTGGTTGCATGCTGCCAGGGATTGGTGTTCTTTAATTCTCTTATCCAATTTATGTTAAGTCTCTCGTATGTAAACCATGTTGCATGAGCAGGTTATTTTATAAATACAGCCCTTAGGTGGTGGTGGGTTGGTCTGTTCTTTTTTTAATTTTTTACCATTTGCTGCTAGGATGTTTTGAATAACTTTCCCACTAGAGACGCAGACCTCGATTCTGGCTTGTTGAAGTAATCTTCTAATTTGGTACGATCTTGAATCAATAAAGGGGATGGATACCCTAATGATAGTCTTCCAGGTTTAGAATTATTATCGTTGTCGTTGGTTACTTCTCTGATGGCTTGGTTAACAAGATGTGTAGGGTAATTATTAAATTTGGTAAAAACTGCTCGTAAATATGTTAATTCCGTAGTTAGTGAATCGTTTTGACAGATAGTGGTGGCGCGCTTCGTAAGTGTTGAAATAATAGACTTCTTAATATTTAATGGGTGGTTTGAGTTAAAATGTGTGGGTTGGTTTACGATACACTGACGTTTTGAGGTTGTCTCCCTCCACCTTTTGTGACCAATACATCCAGAAACTGGATAGTGCCATCTTATTCAGCTTCCATAGTGAAGTTGATTCTGTGTGTTTGGCTGTTGAGATGTTGGAGGAGGCAATTGGGGTCATCATCTCTATTGAGCACAACAAAGGTATCGTCCACCTTCCGATACCAGATGATAGGTTTGATGGCTGATGTCTTTAAGGATTCTTGTTCGAGGGACCTCATGAATACTTCAGATACCAAAGGTGAGAGGGGGCTACCCATATTTAAGCCATGGATCTGCTCATATAAGTCGTCACCCCATCTAAAATAGGTAGAGGAAATACTAGTTCTATATTACTGCCGGTGCTAAGAGTGGTGTTTAGTGGGGTGTCAAGCTCGTTTATCCTGTCTCTAAAAAGCTGTAAGGTATGATCACAGGGCACATTAGTGAAGAGGTAAACTACATCATAGGAGATGATCTTACAGTCCGAGTTTACCTGTCTTATTTTCTTATAGAATTCACCAGAGTCTTGTGTGAATGAATCAGCTGTTTTCCCTAAAGGTGACTGGAGCTTGGAGAGGTATTGTAATAAACTGGGTCCCTGGAGCAAATTAGAAGTCGGGCCTTGACTGGGTCTTTGTGGATCTTGATGGTCGCTCTAGCATAGGGTGGCACTGGGTGTGATGGTTTAAGTTTGTGATATAAACTGTTATCAAATTGGTTGTCATCTGGGGGCGCCGATGTACCTTCACTTGACGGTCAACGGCGAACAGTACCGTGGAAGGGTAAATATGGTACTCTCCTTAGGCGTAAGGGTTCGATGAATGTTAGGGGGCAGAATCTGAAATGCCCGAACAAATTTTGTGTTAGCCCACCCCCCTCCCTTTAGAATATTCGCAAAATTTGACGACCTCAAATGCGTGTTCTTGCTGTTCCAGTCCCTGAATACAGTAGGTGGTCTGATATAGCCTACCTTAGGTGACTGAGTCAAATTTCAATCAATCGTTTATATTCCACGGAGATGGGGCCGTCGGGAGCAAATTTTGACTGCCACAAACGTGTTTTCCTGCTATTCCAGCCCGTGAATACAGCAGCTTAAATGTGGTCGCAGTGTTTCGTTTGATTACAGCTAATCCCCCTTAACACTGCTGTTATGGAAGTAAATGTCTGTTCCAAATTATGACTGGTCAATGGTCCAATTAACAACCAATAGCTAACCGCGTAACAATATCATTACGCTTTAAACAGAGCTTCAAATTGGACCAAATATGTTAAGTCATGGCTCACGATTTTATTATACCCAATAAACCAGTGCATAACAGAATGTTGCAGAAAAAATAATTGTGTTACAAAACAGATACATTTCTTCAGGAGTATAGTGGATCCCAAACAACCGCCGCATATGCGCTTTTTCGGCTACTGTAACCCAAGAGCAAAGTAACTTCCAATTTTCCGATCATTTTGTGACCGAAATCCCACTCTATGCCGACCTGAATTCCAACCAGCTGCATTCACAAAAAAAACCCAATGTCAGAAAAATCTGGCACAAAGTGCAGTGGCTCCAGACGAAATGTTTTAATCCATAGGCAATTTAGTGTTTTATTAGATTTTGGGCACTTTTGTCAACCAGATGAAATAATATTTTTTTGTTTTCACTTTACCCATCTTCCCGAATAGTCAGATTGTCTATGGTGCCCCACCCCTTCCCCTTAAATTTTGGAAAATAGGGTTTTCACCTAAAAATGAGGGACTTTTTCAATTTTGAAGCTTGATTTGTGATATTGGCGTATTATGATATTTTGATATGAACATAATAAACGTTTGAAGGAAGGAATAGGACTTTAACGTACCTATAATAATTTTTGAGAAAACTGGTAAGTTCGGAATCGGGTTAGATTGTGACTTGTTTGAATTTTGAAGATTATCACGCCTTTTATGCACCCAATTCATTTGTGGGCGCCTAACTAATCTCAATAGCATTATATTATTGGCGTCCTTGACCTCGTCATTATGGGCGCCCCTCCGGGATGAGGCACCCTACATATCAGCCGTTTAAATTTTGAAGATTATCACGTCGTTTTGGCTTGGGCGCCCATTCATTCTCACTAATATTATATTATGGGCGCACTCTGGGATGAGATACCCCACAAATCATGCAGTTTGAATTTATAGAAATATCAAGCGGTTTGGGGTGCCCAAATCGTTTCTGGACGCCTTACCAATCTCACTAGCATTATATTATGAGCGCCAATGATCTGGGCTTTATGGGCGCCCCTCTGGGATGAGGCACTTCACAAATCATGCCGTTTTGGGGGCCCCATTGATCAAGTCGTGGGCGCCCAACCAATCTGATTCGTCATTATGCACTATGTGCAGCCCAACATTATAAGGTGCCCCACAAATCACGTCATAATGCCCCCCGCCCAGATCAAGCCGTTTTCTGCGCCCCGTCAGTTGTTGTGTTCATCGTGTTGATCATTATGATGCGCCTCATGTTTTTTGGATTTTTTTCAAAATCTGTGTTATGGGTCATTCCATGTCAATTATCACCCAAAGACTTAAACTGAATCCCCTTCAATTTTGCTGAAATATGGCTTAAATGTTTATTAGGGCTGAAAAGGCTGATATTCACAATTTTAGCTTGATCAGACTAACAGTTCCTGAGATACGGTCCCCCCAATTTTGGATATTTTGGCCCAAACTGGCGTGGCCGTCATTATTCAAATGACCAAACCCAGTAACCGATTTTTCAAAATTGTTGGAATATGTCTTTCTGAAATGAGAATTCCACTGGAATTGACATCTGGGTTTGTGACAAAAGAGTGAAAATGTTTTGACTTTCAATTAGACCATGTGACCATGAGATGAACTTTCAAGCAATGTCTAACAACTGGAGGTATAATGTATTTTATAAGCATGTAAAATCAAGTTAAATATTCACATGTGAGGCTGAAAATCAGTGTCTTTACACTGAAAGCAGGATTATGTTCATGGATAAGCTCTGGAGATAAAAAGTAACCCGCTGCAGACTTTCCTAAAGATAGATACCTATGATTCCACTCCAGAAATACTTATTCCAGCAATTTTAACCTATTAGTTACTGGGTTATGGCCATTTGAATACTCGCGGCCAAATTCATTTCAGCCCTAATACACATATGAACCAAATTTCAGCAAAGTCAAAGGTAGAGCTGGGCGATATTTCGGTATTTCGATATAAAACCGTCACAGAAATAAAGATAGGCTGGCACTGCCAGGCAGGATACGCCACATTTTCGAGAGATGGATAGAGAACAAGCAATACCGAAAGTGATTTTTCCTACATCTTTAAGTCCTGTATTTCATACTGTATTGGGAGCAGCCATTTAGTTGGTCAGTTCCAGTCTGATATTAATGAAATTCGAAACCGACAATGATTATGGTGTGATGGTACACAACCTAGAAATGTGACTTTTCATCAAAATCGAATTAAAATTGTGACCTATACAGGGTCCACAACCATGATATACCATTTTTTTAACAGTATTCGCGTACAAACGGCGGCCATTTCGTCTGTCAATTTTGGTCCGATTTTCCCGAAAATTCTAACTCAACCTTCCTTACAGTGTAACGGTGATATAATCAAACGTTTTTTTAAATTGGATAATAATTGTGACCTCCAGAGGGACCACAAGCTAAAGAAAGGGGGATTTTGCGTATAACCAGGGGCCATAATTCAGGAAGTTACGATCCGATATGCGCAAATATCGAAAAGAACCAAGATCTTTGGGTTATAACCATGAATTTCAAGTTTCATCAAAATCGAATTAAAATTGTGACCTTTACAGGGTCCACAACCTTGATATACCATTTTTTAACAGTATTCGCGTACAAACGGCGGCCATTTTGTATGGCAATTTTGGTCTGATTTTCCCGAAATTCGAACCCAACCTTCCTTACGGTGTAACGGTAATATAATCAAACGTTTTTTTAAATCAGATAATAATTGTGACCTCCAAGCTAAAAGAAAGGCGATTTTGCGTATAATCAGGGGCCATAATTCAGGAAGTTACAATCCGATATGCACAAATATCGAAAGGAAGCAAGATCTTTGGGTTATAACCATGAATTTCAAGTTTCATCAAAATCGAATCAAAATTGTGACCTCCACAGGGTCCACAACCTTGATATACCATTTTTTAACAGTATTCGCGTACAAACGGCGGCCATTTTGTATGGCAATTTTCGTCCGATTTTCCCGAAATTCGAACTCAACCTTCCTTAGGGTGTAACGTTGATATAATCAAACGGTTTTTTTAAATCGAATAATAATTGTGACCTACAAGCTAAAAAAAAGGCGTCCGGACGGACAGGGGCGACGACAATATACGTCCACATAAAAATGTGGGCGTATAAAAAGAAAACATTTTTTTCAATATTTATGATGTTCGGTTTTTCGATATTTTTCTGAAGACGGTATTTTTCACAGTTTTTATACGCCCACATTTTCATGTGGACGTATTATGTCGTCGCCCCTGTCCGTCCGTCCGTCCGTCCACAATTTGTTTGTGGACTCTCT
This sequence comes from Patella depressa, assembly GCA_948474765.1. Taxonomy (NCBI): domain Eukaryota; kingdom Metazoa; phylum Mollusca; class Gastropoda; family Patellidae; genus Patella; species Patella depressa. The sequence goes on along the minus strand of OX419717.1, from coordinate 25,920,669 downwards.
ACAGGTCACAATTCTTATCCGATTTTGACGAAACTTGAAATATAGGTTTATCCCCAAAAGATCTCGGCTGCTTTCGATATTGGCATGTATCGGATGAAAACTTCATGGATTATGGCCCCTGATTGTACGAAAAATCACGTTTTTAGCTTGTGGACCCTATAGAGGTCACAATTTTGAAACGATTTTGATGAAACTTGACATGCATGTTTATAACCCAAAGATCTTGGTTCCTTTCGATATTTGCGCCTATCGGAATGTAATTTCCTGAATTATGGCCCCTGATTGTCCGAAAAATCACCCTTTTTAGCTTGTGGTCCCTCTGGAGGTCACAATTATTATCCGATTTAAAAAACCGTTTGATTATATCACCGTTACACCCTAAGGTAGGTTGAGTTCGAATTTCGGGAAAACCGGACGAAAATTGCCATACAAAATGGCCGCCGTTTGTATGCGAATACTGTTAAAAAATGGTATATCAAGGTTGTGGACCCTGTAGAAGTCACATTTTTTATTTGATTTTGATGAAACTTGAAATTCATGGTTATAACCCAAAGATCTTGGTTCCTTTCGATATTTGCGCATATCGGAACGTAACTTCCTGAATTATGGCCCCTGATTATACGCAAAATCGCCTTATTTTAGCTTGTGGTCCCTCTGGTGGTCACAATTATTATCCGATTTAATAAAACGGTTGATTATATTACCGTTACACCATAAGGAAGGTTGAGTTCGAATTTCGGGAAAATCGGACCAAAATTGCCATACAAAATGGCCGCCGTTTGTACGCGAATACTGTTAAAAAATTGTATATCATGGTTGTGGACCCTGTAGAGGTCACAATTTTAATTCGATTTTAATGAAACTTGAAATGCATGGTTATAACCTAAAGATCTTGGTTCCTTTCGTTATTTGCGCATATCGGATCGTAACTTCCTGAATTATGGCCCCTGATTGTCCGAAAAATCGCCTATGGTCCCTCTGGAGGTCACAATTATTATCCGATTTGAAAAAACGTTTGACTCTATCACCGTTGCACCCTACGAAAGGTTAAGTTCGAATTTCGAGAAAATTGGACCATAATTGCCAGAAAAAATGACCGCCGTTTGTACGCGAACAGTGTAAAAATATGGTATGTCAAAGTTGTGGACCCTGTAGAGGTGACAATTTTAATTTGATTTTGATGAAACCTGAAATGCTTGTTTATAACCTAAAGATCTTTATTCTTTTCGATATTTGCGCATATCAAATTGTAACTTAATGAATTATGGCCTTTGATTCTAGGAAAAATCACTTTCGGTATTGCTTGATCTCTGTCTATCTCTCGAACAATTGTTATCTGATTTAAAAAAAAACTCTGATTATATTACTGTTGCACCGTAAGGAAGGTTGAGTTCGAATTTCGTGAAAATCGTACCAAAATTGCCGGACGAAATGGTCACTGTTTGTACGCGAATATTGTAAAAATATGGTATATCATGGTTGTGGACTCTCTACAGGTCACAATTCTTATCCGATTTTGACAAAAAGTAACATTTCTAGGTTGTGTACCGTCACACCATAATCATTGTCGGCTTCGAATTTCATGAATATCAGACTGGAACTGACCAACAAAATGGCTGCTCCCAATACAGTATGAAATACAGGACTTAATGATGTAGGAAAAATCACTTTCGGTATTGCTTGTTCTATATCCATCTCTCAAAAATGTGGGCGTATCCTGCCTGGCAGTGCCAGCCTATCTTTTATGTTATTTGCTATATTTTATTGCTTAATCATGAAAAAATACTGCTATATACTCCCGAGTATTCATTCCACAAAGTTTGCAAATGCCGATACGGAGCTTGTTTACGTCACGTGACTTCTCGCTCACCTTTCCACCCGTTAGAATTATCCCCGTTTCTGATCAATTTCTATACACCTTGACGAATTGTGTAGACCGATACTTTGATTTTCGAAAGAGATCACTGATTTTAAGATTGAATTAAATTTTAATAAAGCAGAAATATAAATAATGCCAATTACATTGAGAGTTCCGGTAGACTGATTATCATTCAGTGTCATGCCAATGGAGGTCGTGATCCGGGAAAAAATATTTGACGAAATCAATGGTCACTTTTTGGCATAGTACTTATGTTTTTATAGTTTAATTTAGTATCCTTGTATTGTTTAATTATGCATTTTCAAGAAGGTATACTCTTGAATGGGAAAGAAAGAGTTTGTACGGGTAAACAAAGTCCAATCGTACCCGTAACAACTATAAAAATATGCACGGCCGAATAAACACAAACTTTGTTTTATGTTGTTTGGGCCTCCTTCATTCGAAATATTTTTAATTTTAATAAAATATAATTGATATTTTGAATATCAAAATTGCAATTAACAACAACTTTAGCAAGTTTTCATGGCTATCTAGATCTGTGTTTGAACCAGCTCGAATTAATGTTTTGTTAATTTGAAATTGGTATTGTATGCTAAAAATAATATTGATTAGAAACAATGATATTCAGGGGTATTTCCAACTTTTTATGCATGTATATTTACATTTAAAAAGTTATAAAATGAAAATATTGGCTTTTTATAAAATATAATATTGAGGGGTATTTCCAACTTTTTATGCATGTTTATATACATTTAAAAAGTGATAAACTGAACGTATTGACCTTTTATAAAATATCGCGATATAGTGATTATATCGCGATATTTTTTGAAAATATCGTGATATCTGTTTCTAGGTATATCGCCCAGCTCTAGTCAAAGGGTTGTGGTTTAACTCGTTGGTTGATAATTGACATGGAATGACCCAAAACACAGATTTTCAAAAAAATATCAAAACAAAATGGCATGGGACAAGAATGGCTTTCACATAATGTTGGAGACATTAGTGCAAACTACAATTAAACAAGTTTTAGATTTTTAGGTGCTCATCTTCCGGGTTCTTTCGGCTTAAAAATGAGGCAATTTTCGAAAATTTGTGTCTGAAACCATATCAGAGGCCAATTTTCTGGAAATCTAATGGACTGATGCAATTTTATATGTTTCTTATGTAGTACAACCAGCAATATCTGGAGAGGACAAAATTTGGGTCTATATCTATTACTTTGTAGCTCCTGGAGCACTACAAATTCCAAACAATATACAATTACACCAAATTTTTGTCGGTTTGATGGCCAAGAACTACCACTCACCTGTAATCTGATTGCAGATTCGTAATCTACACAAAATGTTCTTCAAGACTACCAAATTTGAGCTGGATATCTGAAACCCGAGTAAATTATTGATACATATTTTGTTTCGCAAACTTATTGGTAACTCAAATGTTTGTATCTCAGTCAATTCTCATGCTACAGACCACAAATTCTTCACAGTTTCTAGATTTTACATGTGGAATAACATATATTTTTCCAGATTTTTTTGAGGTGGTTAATATCCCAAGTTTCTGAAAATTGACCCATTTGACATGGAATCTGTAGTCCATAAAACATTTTCTTGTTATGGATGGATGGATGATTCTCCACAGATAGAAATTATCTGAAGAGGAAAGTAAAATTGAACAATTTGACCATGGACTGTGTATATACGGTGATGTAGTGAAGACAGGTTTTACTGGTGCTACTTTACCATTGAACTGAACTGAAGTCACATTCATTACCACTGTAAACTTTAAACAAATTTCCACATAAGCATTGTCCATGTGTTGTAAAATAGATACAGATAATATACATATACTTCTGACATTCACTGTATTTTCAGGTTCCATTGACGAAGATACTACACTCCCCAAGGGCTTAGAAAGTTGGAATAAGGTTAAAGAGAATGAACAGAATGAGAAAGCTGTCACATAATGGGATTTAGGCAAAATGATGAAGGGGAAGGGGGGAATAGTTAGAAGTGTAAATCGATAACCCATGCTACTTATTCTATATTCATATTTCAAGAGTTATATATCTATCTGTGTGAATTTTTTCGTCCCGCCTTTCGAAGAAAGCAATGGGTCTATTAAAATGGATCTGTCTTTTTGTCAGCCTGTCCGTCACACTTTTCGGGACACAATAACTCTCCTTCTAATTGTGTATAGTTTCACTACCAGCTACTTCAAAACATAGACTGAGTCTGATCGTGAACATTTTATGCTTAGACTAAGTATAGATAATCAATTTGATTGCTCGATACATTTGAAAATGATAAATATACAATTAATATGTCACTTAACTGTCATTACTGAAAATATACGACACTAATAGATCAAAGTCGTCAGTTTATACATATTTTAATAGTTAATTAATATTGCTAGTAAGTAGTCAGTATGTAGGTGTTTTGTCATTACAGTGTTAAAACTGTGACTATTGAATGATGTACACCACTATTGTCCAGTTAGTGTATTCAATAGTGATGTCACCGGTAGTGACATCTTTTACAGCTAGTAACACACCGCTTCTGTGTTCTGGAAAACCTAGCAAGTCAAATTTTGGTGAAAACCGAGTTAGACCCATATTTGGACTTAGTACACATGTATATAATAATAGGCTTTTCTCCTTCACCGAAAGGGCTTCTAATTATCTTCATCTAAAAAGATAAAATAAAATTAGTTATGTCAGTAGCTTAACAAAACAGTTTTCCTTTGTTTACTCAAAACTACATTCAACAGTGTTACTAGGTTTTTCCAGATTACAGGAGAACTGTATAATTTCTAACTACTCTCTATACATACTAAACATTAGTTTAGAATACTGACCACTTTTATGATTTAATTTCAAAAATTGTCATTACTAAAAGGCCTTGCTTCATTTGTTAACAGTATAACCATACCAGTGTGTGCCATTTTAGAATTTTGGCGGGGGACATAAGTCTCATTTTATTTTACCTAATTTATTTGTAGCATTCAAATATACCAGGATTTTCCGAAAGGGGGAAGTGCTGCACCCACTAAGAAGTGCGAAGCCTGGAACCGTGATTTTTGAGTGGAAAAAATGTCCACAAGGACTAATTTCATATCAGTACTGTAAATTACTATTTCCAACGTAAACTATTATTGTTCTACTTTCTCGCGAGAATATATGGAGCTAAAAATTGTTCACCACCTCAAAAAAAATAGAGGGGGAGTGCGCCCCCCTCTGGATCCGCGCCTGCGGTTGGTGATGTCATGAACTTTGCAGCAGGACAGAGTGTCATCTATGTCCTGGAAACTAAATGATGTTAGTATTAGTCATTAACTGTGACACATTTCCTTTGAATGTTTTTGATTTAGTGCCTTGAAGTTATCCGTTTACATACAAGAACATTGAATTTGCCTCTGAAATAAATATTACTATATTATTGTATATTAGAATAAGAATATTTGGCATTGGGTTATAGGTTCTAATGTGTTTCTTTAATATGGAACCCAAACTGAAGTAAAAGCATTTCATTCAATCTTAAAAGTTGTTAGACTCTGTAATTTAACATTAAACATAGATATTATGTCTTTTTCATTCTATTACTGTTTGGTGTAGTAGAATCGTGTGGACAACCGTAACACTATTTTAGTGATAACAGAAATCGGTATAGTAAATATATTATTTATTTACATCAGGGACAGGCACATATATATACACCCGCACATAAATTGAACATCAAAAGGGTGCATTAATATAGTATATGACTATGTTTCAATCATTCCATCCCTCTACCTCTAGCTGGCCGTTCACCTCTGGCTTGTGGCTGTGGTTTTGAGCCCTGGTGTGAGCGTATGTGGCATGGAGATAGGGGCGCTTTCTCAACCTTGTGGGTTTCCTCAGGGCACTCCGGTTTCCTCCCACTGCTAAAGACCCCTACGCGCAAGCGAATTATTGAAATAAAATTAAAACCATATGTTAGTCCCGAAATGACCTAGTTTGTGTTGAGTGGACAGTGAACCCCATTTCTCTCTCTCTTTCTCCATCCCTCTGCCACGGCAGTGCTTGAACTCAGATGAGACAACTCGTTGGTCTCTACCCTGCTCTTCTCCTCCTCACGTGTCTGGTCTGCATCTTTCTTAATATTGTAATTTTTATATGCCAATATTGAAATGGGGTCGTATGTTATCGTCGCTCCCGCCTGTCTCTCCGTCCGCCCGTCCGTCCATTAGAAGCCAAAGTTAATATCGGATTAAATTTCGTCATGAGACGAAGCCTGTTGATATTCAGCGATTTCTGTCAATTACTGCCAGAGTTATGGCCCTTGAAAATTTCAAAAAATCTTGTGGACGCTCTAGAGGCCAAAGTAAATACCCGATTGACTTTAGATTTATACTCAGAAGAAGCATATTGATTTTCAGCGATTGACTTCAGATTGATTCACAGAGATGTTGTCAATTTGAACGACAAACTACTCAGCCCCCAAGAAATGAATGTCCTTGACAAAGGCCATAAATTCATCCCAATCCCCACAATAAATTCCATAGACCCCATCACCCAGGCAACTGAGCGCTTCCAAAGAACTATTTCGTTGACTTATTTCTTTAGGAACAAACCCGACAGAGTTAAAAAAAAAAATTATTCACAAAAAAATCCACATGGAAAACACCCAAAAAGTCTTTATCACCAGCCATCCTAAAAAACCTTTCGATGAAATGAACACAGAAATATCATCGGAAACCAAATCTCAATCGAGCAACAAAAACAGCATTAAACACCCTCAAAAAAGACAAAAACATAATGATTAAGAAAGCTACCAAAAATACATAAAAATCCAGAAACAGAATGGTTTATACTACTTTATACCCAAGGGGCGCCCAATAATATTACACTGTGGCAACGAATCATACAACGTATCACAATATATCGACTATTTCCTAATGTCCCAAGCATGCCAACACCCATCCTACCTTAAGGACACTAACGATTTCATTCACAAAATTAAACGGACACAATTTTTAATATCCATTGTATACATGAACATCGATAATACCGCATGAGTCAAAGCAGTTAGGAGGCATTTCTTAGTAACCAGCAAGCATCCAGAGCGGACAAAGAAATCCTCAAATTACTCGACATTTCATTTGTCCCAGGAGGAATGACTTCCCACACATAAAATGGAGTTTGTAGTTCAATCCAGAAGTGCCACCATTTTGAAATTTGAAATACCCACATGTTTTTTTTTTAAATATTTTACTTACAGACACGGACGTTATATTTTCTGGATCCTTGAAGGAATGTCTAAAAAACGTTCAGAGCAGAATTTTGATTTAGGTCAACTGATAGTCACCATTTTGAATTGAATATCAAAAATAGTAAAAAATCTACATTAATTAACGGGCATGTAAAATAAACAGAATAGACTGTTAAATTCGTCTGCTATTTCTGGAATTAATTAATTTCGAGATAACCGAGCTCATGGTCGAATGTTTGGTATTTGAATATTTCAAAAATTCATATATCGCCCTTGACGTTTTTTGTGCCGACAAATTTGTTTTAGGAGTGAAAATTTCCATTAATGGCTGTAACACTACAGATAATAGAATATCAGCATAGTTGATAGACCTTTATTGAGAGCATGAAATAGGAATACTCCGAGAGGAGCGCCATTCCAAGTCTTCGATACTGACAGTAAACTCTGGCTTTTAAAGCATACAATCGATTAAGACAAATGGTACACAAGCGATGATCATATTTGGTCTTGCTTATTATTGAGATTATAGTATATTAGACCAGAGGGAGAAGGGGGGTATTATCCGAAACGTGGGCAAAAAGCGGGAGTTGACTTTTCTAGAAGCATTTTTCCTCAGGAATCCGAAAATGATGGGTGATCAGTCAGGTGAGGGAGCGTTCAGGAGTTACCGAGGTCAAAAGGTCACCAGACGTCAAAGGAGGCTGGCTTATGAATTTAGCCACTTCTGATGCTGTCTGTTGCAGATTTCTTGTTGGAACGCAGCTGAATCATTGAATAAGTGACGAAGGATAATTTGTGAAACCAATTAATCAAATTATGACGTAATTGAAAGGTCAAAAGGTTACCGAGGTCAAATTAGCAAGAAATAAGGATGCACTGAGATTAGGGGCAAAACTAATATTATTTTCAATATGCAGTACAATTCTGCATGGTCTGGAGAAGTAATTTCATCCAAAATTAACGATCATGTTCAATGAGTGATATGTCACACCATAAGTATATAATCATTAAGTATATAATCGCGACCATTTTCACAAACTGGAAGTATTATTCGTTACCACTTCTGGGTAACCGATTGTAGATTGTGATGGACATTACTCGATATTCACGTCCATGTGTGCACATGACTCCTCATCCGATTCATTATCGTCATCAACGTCATTAGTATCGACATTAATTTCGTCGAAAACGTGGATGATTTCTCCATCGTCATGAATCAACATTTCGGGGAGAAACTCTCGTTCCAACCATGTAGTGTTGGTGACTCCAGTGCAAGCCTTGGCCACGACGCACATCGCCACATCCTCACCACATTGTTGGCTCGACAACAATGGAGCTTGAGGGACTTTGCACATAGTGGAAGCAAGGTCAGGTCTACTATATGTGTCCTTTCTTATAATTTGCCCAGAAAATATTGTATCGAGTCTGATCTAAATTCGTAAGGCAAGGCTGGCCGTAGAAAACGCAAACAATTTTACTCAAGGCATTGAACGTGCGTCCCCCCCCCCAACTCCTAAAGTTGCGAACGTAGCCAGAGCCTCCTCGTCTATTTTCACTTTGTTCCACAATGGTATTTTTCCTTCGTGGAAGAAGGACAGTACTGGACTGTCATACCTAAGGTTCCTTTGAGTCCTTCGGTTTTGGACATACTTTTTATACGCCCACATTGAAATGTGGTCGTATATTGTCGTCGCCCCCGTCCGTCCGTCCGTCCGTCCGTCCGTCCGTCCGTCGGTCCGTCGGTCCGGCGTCCACAATTGCTTGTGGACGCTCTAGAGGCTAAAGTTAATATCCGATTGACTTTAAATTTATACACAGTATTTAAGGTCATGAGACGAAGAAGCCTATTGTTTTTCAGCGATTTCCGATAATAACTACCAGAGTTATGGCCCTTGATCACTTCAAAAAATCTTGTGGACGCTCTAGAGGCCAAAGTTAATATCCGATTGGCTTTAAATTTATACACAGTGTTTAAGGTCATGAGACGAAGAAGCCTATTGATTTTCATCGATTTCCGATAATTAGTGCCAGAGTTATGGCCCTTGATCACTTCAAAAAATCTTGTGGACGCTATAGAGGCCAAAGTTAATATCCGATTGGCTTTAAATTTATACACAGTGTTTAAGGTCATGAGACGAAGAAGCCTATTGATTTTCATCGATTTCCGATAATTAGTGCCAGAGTTATGGCCCTTGATCACTTCAAAAAATCTTGTGGACGCTATAGAGGCCAAAGTTAATATCCGATTGGCTTTAAATTTATACACAGTGTTTAAGGTCATGAGACGAAGAAGCCTATTGATTTTCAGCGATTTCCGATAATTAGTGCCAGAGTTATGGTCCTTGATCACTTCAAAAAATCTTGTGGACACTATAGAGGCCAAAGTTAATATCCGATTGGCTTTAAATTTATACACAGTGTTTAAGGTCATGAGACGAAGAAGCCTATTGATTTTCAGCGATTTCCGATAATTAGTGCCAGAGTTATGGCCCTTGATCACTTCAAAAAATTTTGTGGACGCTATAGAGGCCAAAGTTAATATCCGATTGGCTTTAAATTTATACACAGTGTTTAAGGTCATGAGACGAAGAATCCTATTGATTTTCAGCAATTTCCGATAATTAGTGCCAGAGTTATGGCCCTTGATCACTTCAAAAAATCTTGTGGACGCTTTAAAGGCCAAACTTATCATCTGATTGACTTCAGATTGATACACAGAGTTTAAGGTGTTAAAACGAACAAGTATATTGATTTTCAATGAATTTTGATAACTGAACAGCTAAATCCGTGATTTTAAATGTTTCATGTATATATACTAATTCAATTGTTAGCGTGGGGTAAAACTTTATAAAAAGCAATCAAATTCTTATGATTTTCTGATAATTACATAATGAGTTGTTACTCTTAATCAGTTTTTAGAGTATTACAAATGTTTCATTACCGAAAAAAGTAAAAATATGCGAAAACTCTTGTTGACTGCCCGGACGATTTAGCTGCTGTGGGCGTATGTTTCGTTGCCTGGCAACCTATCTTCATATAACGCACCAAGCTGTTCACTAGTGAGTTCCATGTCGCCTTCAATTCCCCACAAGTCAGAGAGTTCGTAGGAAAGGAGGAACAAGCCATGCAGAGCCTCGGCTACACACTCGTGAACTGTCCAAGCGTAGTTGTAATGCTTCCCGGTAAGAATCCCCCGCACTGTATCGGAATTCGGAATTCGCTATACCCACCTGGGTTATGTTCACTTGGTGGGATTCTTACCGGGAAGCATTACTACACTTGGACGGTTCACGAGCGTGTAGCCGAGGCTCTGCATGGCTTGTTCCTCCTGTCCTATCTATCAGACGAACTCACTGACTAGTGGGGAATTGGAGGCGACATCGAACTCACTAGTGAACAGCTTGGTGCGTTATATGAAAAGTATGTCCAAAACCGAAGGACTCAAAGGAACCTTAGGTATGACAGTCCAGTACTGTCCTTCTTCCACGAAAGAAAAATACCATTGTGGAACAAAGTGAAAATAGACGAGGAGGCTCAGGCTACGTTCGCAACTTTAGGAGTTGAAGGTTTTTTGCCGAAACGCACGTTCAATGCCTCGAGTAAAATTGTTTGCATTTTCTAAGGCCAGCATCACCTTACGAATGTAGTTCAGACTCGATACAATATTTTCTTGGCAAATTATAAGAAAGGACGCATAGTAGACCTGACCTTGCCTCCACCCCGTGCAAAGTCCCTCAAGCTCCATTGTTGTCGAGCCAACAATGTGGTGAGGATATGGCGATGTGCGTCTTCGCCAAGACTTGCACTGGAGTCACCAACACTACATGGTTGAAACGAGAGTTTCTCCCCGAAATGTTGATTCATGAAGATGGATAAATCCTCCACGTTTTCGACAAAATTAATGTCGATACTAATGACGTAGATGACGATAATGAATCGGATGAGGAGTAATGTACACGCATGGACGTGAATATCGAGTAATGTCCATCACAATCCACAATCGGTTACGCGGAAGTGGTAACGAATAATACTTCCAGTTTGCGCAAATATTCGCGATTATATACTTATAGATTATACTTAATGTGTGACAAATCACTCGTTAATTTTGGATGAAATTACTTCGCCAGACCATGCAGAATTGTACTGCATATTGAAAAGAACATTAGTTTTGCCCCTAATCTAAGTGCACTCTATTTCTTGCTAATTTGACCTCGGTAACCTTTTGACCTTTTCAATTACGTCATAATTTGATTAATTGGTTTCACAAATTATCCTTCCTCACTTATTCAATGATTCAGCTGCGTTCCAACAAGAAATCTGCAACAGACAGCATCAGAAGTGTCTAAATTCATAAGCCAGCCTCCTTTGACCTCTGGTGACCTTTTGACCTCGATAATTCCTGAACGCTCCCTCACCTGACTGATCACCCACCATTTTCGGATTCCTGAGGAAAAATGCGTCTAGAAAAGTCAACTCCCGCTTTTTGCCCACCTTTCGGATAATACTCCCCCTTCTCCCTCCGGTCTATATGTAACTGCACTGCATATTTCCTTTGAATAAATAATATTTTTAATGAGATCGTGCCTTTTATCAAAACGAGCAGAGGCCATTCGTGTGTAGTCCGTAAAGACATATTGAATACATTACATCTTTTGATACGTCCATGCCTTAGAAGAAGTTGTGTAGAGTTGAACACGCCAATATCATTAATGATCAGAAAGTTCTATGTACCTGTATATGTATTTTTCAATTTGATGTAGAGATCACTTTGTCACATTCCTTCATCACCCTTGAGAGTAGTGGTAGCCTGAGTACAGGCCCTTCCTTAGCAACGCACGTGCTTCCCTAGCAACGGTGTTGCGCATGCGCAGACGTCCCTAGCAACGGATTGCGCATGCGCATGTCCTTAGCAACGGTCACTTCCGGTGATGACGTCATCGATGACGCCACTTTTGGTGATGACGTCCTTAGCAACGGTCACTTCCGGTGATGACGACATAGGTGACGTCATGGCGACGTGACGTCATAGGTTTTCCGGGATTCCCTAGTGACGTCATCTTTGCTAGTGACGTCATCTTTGCTAGTGACGTCATCTTTGCTAGTGACGTCATCTTTGCTAGTGACGTCATGTGGGATTTCCTTGTTTCTTGAGGTTCTCTTGAGGTTTTGTTGTGGGAACCCCCCTCCCCGGTGTTCATTTACTCTCGGGGATTCCCTCCCTTTGCTCTGGGATTCCCTCCCTTTGTACGTTGTTTTTTTTCTTTTTTGGGCGACATTTTCTAGGGATTCCCTTCCTTTGCTCATTTACTCTCGGGGGTTGCCCTTTCTCGAGGGGTTCCCCAGGACACAAAGTTTTAATTTCAGAAAAAATTTTAATCACATATGTAATCACATTTTTAATAGCATTTGTAATAACAATTTTTAACTAGACCTGCATGCAGGAATGACGGGTTTCACTGGTACCACGTTACCCTTGAACATGTCACTTCCGGTGCCAAGTTACCCTTGAACATATGTCACTTCCGGTATCAACGAAACCACTAAACAGGTTTCCAAATACTTTGCTCACATCAAATAAAATGGACGCAGAATCAACCAAATCCAGCAATATCAATTCATTTTATACATTTGTTACTTGTAAATGATCTTGACAAAATTACATTACTTCCGGTGTTAATGAAAATGTTCAATTAGTTTTATGAAATCAGAAATGGCATAGATATCATATAGTGAACATTTTTTTGTAAATTGAATAATAATTGCCACTTTTAAAGACCAAAAAACTTGAAAAGTGACTTGTAGAAAATCAGCTATTTTGGTATCTGTATGATCGTATGGGTTCATTCTATTTGTTGATTGGCATCAAATATCATAATTTGAAAAAGATTTCAAAACAGACTCATTTGAATAAAATATCTGTTTTGAAGGCTAAAAATACAGTTTTTGCCAAAATGACGTTACTTCCGGTGATAATGAAAATTTTAAATTACTTGTATGAAATCCTAAATGGCATTAGGTATAACATGGTGTAAAGTTTATGAAAATAGAATAATAATTGACACTTTTATGGCCCCAAAACGTTCAAAAGTGACCTGTAGAAAACCGTCTATTTCTCGGCAACCGAACAAGTTTTATGATATCTATATGAACATATGAGTTGTGTTTATATGTGAATTTAAACCAAAAGTTAAAATTATTAATACATATTAAATAATTCTTGGTTGAATATAACATTGATTTAAAAAGTTTAAAATGCAGTTTTTGACAAAATGACGTCACTTCCGATGTCAATTTTAAATTGTAATCAACTTGATATGACGCTACATGCTTTTTGAATCAAATGATGTCACTTTTATAAAAATCCAATAATAATTGACTATTTTACAGGCAAAATAACGAAAACAGTGACTTATTTCCTTACCATCGAAATCCTATTATTTAGATACCATATGATGGTCCATTAATAGGGCTATCCAGCGACACTTTAATTCTTTTGGTCCGCTATTACTTAAAGGAGAAATCAAGTTTTTCGCAAGTGCGACAATGTTTTTAACCATTTTTATACGCCCACATTTTCATGTGGACGTATTATGTCGTCGCCCCTGTCCGTCCTGACGTCCGTCCGTCTGTCCGTCCGTCCGTCCGGACGTCCGTCCGTCCACAATTTGTTTGTGGACTCTCTACAGGTCACAATTCTTATCCAATTTTGACGAAACTTGAAATATAGGTTTATCCCCATAAGGTCTCGGTTCCTTTCGATATTGGCATGTATCGGATCAAAACTTCATGGATTATGGCCCCTGATTGTACGAAAAATCACGTTTTTAGCTTGTGGACCCTATAGAGGTCACAATTTTGAACCGATTTTGATGAAACTTGACATGCATGTTTGTAACCCAAAGATCTTGGTTCCTTTCGATATTTGCGGCTATCGGAATATAATTTCCTGAATTATGGCCCCTGATTGTCCGAAAAATCACCCTTTTTAGCTTGTGGTCCCTCTGGAGGTCACAATTATTATTCGATTTAAAAAACCGTTTGATTATATCACCGTTACACCCTAAGGAAGGTTGAGTTCGAATTTCGGGAAAATCGGACGAAAATTGCCATACAAAATGGCCGCCGTTTGTACGCGAATACTGTTAAAAAATGGTATATCAAGATTGTGGACCCTGTGGAGGTCACAATTTTGATTCGATTTTGATGAAACTTCAAATTCATGGTTATAACCCAAAGATCTTGCTTCCTTTCGATATTTGCGCATATCGGATCGTAACTTCCTGAATTATGGCCCCTGATTATACGCAAAATCGCCTTTTTTTTAGCTTGGAGGTCACAATTATTATTCGATTTAAAAAACCGTTTGATTATATCACCGTTACACCCTAAGGAAGGTTGAGTTCGAATTTCGGGAAAATCTGACGAAAATTGCCATACAAAATGGCCGCCGTTTGTACGCGAATACTGTTAAAAAATGGTATATCAAGATTGTGGACCCTGTGGAGGTCACAATTTTGATTCGATTTTGATGAAACTTCAAATTCATGGTTATAACCCAAAGATCTTGCTTCCTTTCGATATTTGCGCATATCGGATCGTAACTTCCTGAATTATGGCCCCTGATTATACGCAAAATCGCCTTTTTTTTAGCTTGGAGGTCACAATTATTATTCGATTTAAAAAACCATTTGATTATATCACCGTTACACCCTAAGGAAGGTTGAGTTCGAATTTTGGGAAAATCGGACGAAAATTGCCATACAAAATGGCCGCCGTTTGTATGCGAATACTGTTAAAAAATGGTATATCAAGGTTGTGGACCCTGTGGAGGTCACAATTTTGATTCGATTTTGATGAAACTTGAAATTCATGGTTATAACCCAAAGATCTTGCTTCCTTTTGATATTTGCGCATATCGGATCGTAACTTCCTGAATTATGGCCCCTGATTATACGCAAAATTGCCTTTTTTTTAGCTTGGAGGTCACAATTATTATCCGATTTAAAAAAACGTTTGATTATATTACTGTTACACCGTAAGGAAGGTTGAGTTCGAATTTCGGGAAAATCAGACCAAAATTGCCACACAAAATGGCCGCCGTTTGTACGCGAATACTGTTAAAAAATGGTATATCAAGGTTGTGGACGCTGTAAAGGTCACAATTTTAATTCGATTTTGATGAAACTTGAAATTCATGGTTATAACCCAAAGATCTTGGTTCTTTTCGATATTTGCGCATATCGGATCGTAACTTCCTGAATTATGGCCCCTGGTTATACGCAAAATCCCCCTTTCTTTAGCTTGTGGTCCCTCTGGAGGTCACAATTATTATCCAATTTAAAAAAACGTTTGATTATATCACCGTTGCACTGTAATTTCGGGAAAATCGGACCAAAATTGACAGACAAAATGGCCGCCGTTTGTACGCGAATACTGTTAAAAAAATGATATATCATGATTGTGGAGCCTGTATAGGTCATAATTTTAATTCGATTTTGATGAGGATGGTTCATTTCTAATTTCGTGAAAATCGTACCAAAATTGCCGGACGAAATGGTCGCCGTTTGTACGCGAATAGTGTAAAAATATGGTTGTGGACTCTCTACAGGTCACAATTTTTATCCGATTTTTATCATGGTTGTGGACTCTCTACAGGTCACAATTCTTATCCGATTTTGATGAAAAGTCACATTTCTAAGTTGTGTACCGTCACACCATAATCATTGTCGGTTTCGAATTTCATTAATATCAGACTGGAACTGACCAACTAAATGGCTGCTCCCAATACAGTATGAAATACAGGACTTAAAGATGTAGGAAAAATCACTTTTGGTATTGCTTGTTCTCTGTCCATCTTTCGAAAATGTGGGCGTATCCTGCCTGGCAGTGCCAGCCTATCTTTTTTCATTTTTTGAATACTTCCGGTATGGTTATTATCGTCGGAATAGTTTTAATAGCCGGTTTGGGCACTAAAATAGGCACAGTGCTCTGTAATGATATATTACATTATCTGATCAGATAAAATGCCCCTGAGAAATACTATGTTCAAAAGTGCCAAAAATGCAAAAAAATTAAAATATCGAAAATTAAATTTCAATAACTACATATATATTATATATCGTTAGAACCGTAATTAGGTCAGCTATGTGAATATACAACATTTTTTTGAAAATCTCTTAAAATAAAAAAATAGTAGAGCATTTTCCAAAATTTCACGATTTTTCGACTTTTTTTGATTTTCAGTCCGTTATTTCACCTATTCCAGATATTTCAAAGTCGTAATGAGATGTTTCGTACACAAGACTACCGCAAGGTCTCTCGATAGAGAAAGTTTCATAAAAAACTGTGGCGCAGTTTTCGAAATACAGGCATCTAAAAATGCTCCAAATCAGAAAATACTTGATTTTCAGCGTGCAATATTTTGCTTCCTGCTCATCGTATCCGTACGAATTGGGTATCATTCCGTGGTCCAATCACCGCCCGACCAAATGATACCTTAATTTGTTTAATCCGTTGATATCGGACGGAGAAATCGTGTTTTTACCTAAATCACCCATTTTTCACGTTTTTTTCAAAATATCAGACATTATTTCGACCACTTCCGGTGTACAGATTATTGTTGAAATTGCTTTATTCCTTGCAAAGGCCATTTGGCTTCATGCCTCAGAAGTTTCAGAAACGTCAATACGGCCATAAAACGAAACCCGAGCTCACAAAAATCGAAAAATAAAGGGCGATAACTCTGAATGAAACTTATATTACTGGAATCGGATGGTTTTCAGGTATCCAAAAATGTAGGTTAAATTTGAAAATTTTGAAAAATAACAAAAATTGTCTCTCAAACCACATTTTTCATTTTTCGATCGCAAGAAGTCAGCGATGAAGTTTCGAAATATCGAAGCTTAAACACCAATTATTTTCCTGATGATAACCGGTTTTCAATACCAACGCCAGATCTGTATAAATCATCTAAATCTTACTTTTCTAAATGAGTTATCTAAATTTATTATCAATTAACGTTCGAGGTATAAGATGCAAGAATAACAGATAAAAAATATTCTCATGGCTAAGAAAACAAAATAATGACATAACATTTATTCAAGAAAGCCATTCTACCATTTTAGATGAAAGGTCATGGAGAAATGAATGGAAAGGCGATATTTTTTTCGCTCATGGTAAATCCAATACCGCAGGAACCCTTGTTTTGATTAATAATAAAAATAATAATTATGACATTATTCAAACTTTGTCTGACAGCAAAGGCTACTATAATATAATAGTCATTAAAAGTTATATGCACATATATATTATTGTAAATACTTATAGTCCTATTGCTGATAACGATCAAAGTGTTTACTTTAGTACACTTTTAAATCAAATAAACAGTATAACAAGTAATTATGAATCATATTGTGTAATAATAGGAGGGGATTTTAATAATATTAACAATGTATCAAAAGACCGCTACGGCGGTAATTATAAAATTAAAAAGAAAGGTCGGCTAAAAATTTTTGAAATAATCAATAAATATGATCTTTTGGATATATACAGGCATAAAAACCCAGATTGTATGAAATACACCTGGAGACAAAAATCACCCTTTATTCAGAGTCGCATAGACTTCTGGCTTTTACCGGACTACCTTTCAAATCTTTGTGCCAATACAGAAATTGTACCAACATTTTTCAGTGATCACTCTGCAATAACACTAACTATAAAACTTACCAATGAAAGCAAAGGACCAGGTCTCTGGATTTTTAATGCCACTTTATGTCACGATAATAGTTATAAAAGACACATCATAGAAAATATAGATAAATGGGCAATAGAATATCATGAACCGAATGATAGTAGGGGACTATGGGATTATATCAAGTACCAAATAAAAATCTTTACAATAAGTTACTCAAAAAGTAAGCAAAAGGTAAAACAAAATTTAAAAAACAAGTTAAAGGGACAATAACATTCTTGCTGGCTTGGTAGCTCCAGAAAATAAATAATACTCTTATTCTAAGTACTAGATGTTTAAATGTCCTACCTGTTGTGTAAATTATCCATTATAACCTATTTTATTTGTCCAGAGAGTTCGAAAATATTTTAAAATCCAAGTCACATTTGAAAAGGTTTACGTTAGACTTTTCAAATCAATTGGTTGAATTTTTCCAATTTTTTAAATTAGATGTGTTAAGATGAAATTTATATCATCATTTAATTGGAATATTCTAAAATAATACGATTTGTTGACCAGAATGAAGATTGAGACATATTTTTCAGTTACAACAAGAGTGTTATTGGGGCTTTAACGGAAGAGATTAAAACACTAGAAAATAATTTATCGGAGAATAACTATACACAACTTTTGTATTTACAAAAGCAATTAGATCAAATATATGTTGAGGAAACCAAAGGAGCAATTTTGAGATCCAAGATAGCCTGGTACGAAAAGGGTGAAAAAAATACAAAGTTTTTTCTAAATTTAGAGACACGCAACAAAAAATTAACATCCATATCTAGCATCCAAAAAGCCAATAGTGAAATCACATTCTGTAAAAAGGAAATTACAACAGAAATATATAACTTTTATCAAAATTTATACTCAGACGGATGTTTAACGTCCTACTCAGAAAAACGAGAAATAAATGTAGTTACACATGATCTTCCGAAACTATGTGACTACCAAAGTCAAGAGTTAGAAGAAAAAATAAGCAATATAGAGTGTCAAAAGGCGATTGAATCATTCAGAGACAACAAATCACCTGGAAATGATGGAATTACCATCGAATTTTATAGATCATTCTGGCCTTCGATAGCAAAATATGTTTTAAAATGTTATGATAGTTCTTTTGAAAATGAATCATTGTCCTCATCACAAAAAAAATCAATAATAAAACTTATACCAAAAACAGATAAGGATAAATCACTGTTGAATAACTGGAGACCAATCACATTAATTAACGTTGATGTAAAAATAATTAGTAAAGTCTTAAATAATCGACTGAGACAACATTTACCGCTACTAATTCATCCATGTCAAACTGGTTTTATACAAGGTCGTCATATTCAAGAAAACACTAGGGTAATACATGACCTAATACATATCTCTAAAAAGAAACAAATTACAGGTTTTCTGATGGCATTGGACTTCCGTAAAGCTTTTGATAGCATTTCTCACGACTTTATTTTTAAAACTTTAAAGGTATTTGGCTTTAAATCAAACTTTATCAGATGGATAAGTACTCTTTACAAAAATATTACATGTACAGTTTTAAACAAATGATTTACCACTAACTATTTTGATGTTAAGCGGGGTGTTAGACAAGGAGATCCACTAAGTTCAAGTATCTTTAATCTTTGCATTGAAATACTATTAAATCAGATAAGACATAACACACATATATTTGGAATACAATTTGGAAAACAAAATATTAAGGTTACAGCCTTTGCTGATGACGTGACAGTATTTTTAAGAGATTATAAATCTGCAAGACATCTCCTGAGGTCTTAAAACTATTTTATAAAATTTCGGGTTTAGAAATTAACTTATCAAAAACTGAAATATATAATCTAAATTATAAAAACTTTAATAGTGATGAAGAAATCAAATCTCTTGGAATTAAAATATGTACAAATTATATCAAAATATTAGGAATATACTTCTCCTGTGATGAAAATATATCATTTAAGTTGAATTTCAACGATAAATATCAAGAAATCGAGCAAACCTTAAGTAAATGGAATAATCGATGTCTATCATTAATGGGAAAAATACAGATAGTAAAAACATTTGCTGTTCCAAAAATTTTATATCCTTCATTATCACTTCCAACTCCTGTTAACTTAATTAAAGAATTTAACAGAATAGTATACAGATTTATCTGGGATGGAAATGATAAAATTAAACGAAATGTATTAATTCAAAACTATGAAAAAGGTGGACTTAAAATGATTGATATTGAATCAATGTTAAAGGCGCAATGTATATTTTGGATAAAGAAAATTGTAGATGATAAATCAGAACAACCCTGGAAAGTACTGTACAACTTTATGCTAAAAGAGTACGGTGGACATATATTGCCAATGTGCAACTATAAATCGACACTAATACAACTACCAACATTCTATAAAAATCTCTATCAAAATTGGGAAGATGTATTTACAAGCCACATTGATACTATTGATAATCTTGAAGATCAACTTATTTGGAATAATAAAAATATAATAATAAACAACAAGCTAATATATAATTCAAATCTATTAAATGATAATATTGTATATGTAAAAGATTTAAATATTGATAACTATAACAGTGAACAAAATAAATTAACTTTTCAAGGTATCAGGTCGAAAATAGGAAAGCTATTAAACCTTTCCACTTGTATCTATAATCCTAGCCCGACATCAATCTGTGACTATCTTAATAAAATATTAAACATAATATACAATAATTCAATCCGTAAAATTAAATCTAAAGATGTGTACAATAAATTAATCCTAGAAAAACTCACTAATCCAACATCGATCTCAAAATGCCAAACGTCTTTAAATGACGTCATCACTATCGATGATTTTTATAAATATTTTAAATTAATTTATGAAGTTTTACCGGACACAAAACTTAAAACATTTCAGTATAAGTATTTACATAATATAATATATACAAACGATACTTTACTCAAATGGAATTTAAAATCTTCTAATTTGTGTGATTTCTGCAGTTCCGCCATCGAAAACATAGAACATCTTTTCTGCTACTGTTATTACTCTGGTAAAATTTGGTCTGAATTTCAGAAACTAATCAATAAATTAGATATAGAAATCGTTTTGAAAAAGCAAAATATCCACTTTGGATTTATTGACCAAAGGACATTTCTTAATAGGTCAGAGTGGACCATAACAAACCATCTTTTATTCTTAACTAAATATTATATCTATAGCGAAAAAATTAAAAATAATGCTCCACACAAGAATAAATATCTATCGTTTATAAATCACATAGCTAACATAGAAAATAACGCTCATAATGAGATTAGAAGTAACTGGACACGTATATTGGAAATGAATTTATAATATTATATGCAGAAGATGATTATATAAATATTTCTGTTTATAATATACTTATATGTTATGTTGTGTAGATTATCAATATGTAATGTTGTATGTTTTTATGTTGTATCTTTTGTTTTTGTGTTGTATTGTATTGTGTATTGTATTGCCCGTGTTGTATGTATTGTATTGTAGAGTTTTGTAATGTATAAAAAAAAAAGAAATATCGAAATATTCAACTGCTATCGTCCGAGAAAAGACTCAGGGTTTCCGAAAATGTCATTTGTATGAAAATAGGTACAGAATTGACGAATCTACGGTCGTTTTTTAATTTTTTGACACCGCACAAAATTCGACCACTTCCGGTCTGCGCAGAAGTTTCAAAAATAGTTTATCAAGTAGCCAACACATGGTTTTCCGATAGAGAATTATGTCCCAGATCGGTATCTGTTACAGGCACTGAGAAATAGGCTCCGGCGAAAAAAAAAATAATAATAATAAATAATAACTAGACCTGCATGCAGGAATGACGGGTTTCACTGGTGCCATGTTACCTTTGAACTTGAACTTGTGTCACTTTCGGTGGTACGTCACCCTTGAACATATGTCACTTCCGGTACCAATGAAACCAATATACAGGTTTCCACATAAGCATTGCACACATCAAATAAAATGGAAACAGAATCAAACAAATCCAGCAATATCATTTCATTTTATACATTTGTTACATGTAATTGATCCTGACAAAGTTATAGTACTTCCGGTGATAATGTAAATGTTCCATTAGTTTTATGAAATCAGAAATGGCATAAGGCATCACATGGTGAAAATTTTATGTAAATCGAATAATAATTGCCACTTTTATAGACCAAAAACCTTGAAAAGTGACATGTAGAAAATCGTCTATTTCTCGGCAACCGTACAAGTTAGAAACCATTTTTTGGTATTTATATGACCGTATGGGTTTATTCTATTTGCTGATTGGAATCAAATATCATAATTGTATAAACATTACAATTCAGACTCATTTGAATAAAATATCGGTTTTGAAGGCTTAAAATACAGTTTTGCCAAAATGACGTTACTTCCGGTGATAATGAAAACGTTAAATTAGTATTATAACATCGCCTATGACATTAGGCTTCAAAGGGTGAAAATTTTATGAAAATCGAATAATAATTGACACTTTTATGGGCCAAAAACCTTCAAAAGTGACTTTTAGAAAATCGCCTATATCTCGGCAACCGAACAAGTTAGAAACAATTTTATGATATCTTTTTGACCGTATGAGTTTTGTTAATATGTGAATTTAAACCAAAAGTTAATTTTATTATTATATGTGACGTAATTCTTGGTTGAAAAAAATATCGATTTTAAAAGTTAAAAATTGAGTTTTTGACTAAATGACGTCACATCCGGTGTCAATTTTAAATAGTAATCAACATGATATGACGCAGACTTGCTTTTTGAATCAAATGATGTCACTTTTGTGAACATCCATTAATAATTGACTATTTTACAGGCAAAATTACGAAAACAGTGACTTATGCAAAACTGCCCATTTCTCGGCATTTGCTTATTTTAGAAACTAATTTTAACATACATTCTCTTCGTTTGGATTATAGCTACAAGTTTATAAAAGTTACAAAGAAATATTTTAAAATCTGAAAAGCCTGAATAGGTTGTAAATAGGTCAATTTTACACCATTTTTAGCCTCTTAATCGAATTTGCTCGAAAATGAAATCGAAATTAAAAAAACTGCTTCCTACATTTTTTGCGCCTTGAAAGGGCACACTCTTTGACTCAAATAATTTTTCCAAAAAATAACATTTGTTTTCGAAGAAGGAAAATAACTGTCAAAATTGTAGTTTTCGGTAAAATTATGCCACTTCCGGTGCCGACAGGTAACACTTTTGGTAATAAAAAAAATGACAATTGATACAACGAAGCATATGAACTTTGTTTTATACAAATCGAACAATAAAAAATTAATCTAGGACTGAAAAACTGAATTAGCCAATGGCGGCCAAGGAAAATTACTGAGACCAAAATTTTTAACATTTTTGCACTAGTCAGATGACTCTTTAATTCTGTGCACAATACGACTAAAAAATATTCATAAATAAAAAAGTTTTTTGTAAAATTTTAAATTTTCGAAATTTGGCGCCTAATATCTTCGGAGATTTGCCGAAAATCAAAAATCGAAAGTAGCGTAGCTATGTGCCCTGTCTCAGGAAAATAACTGTCAAAATTGTAGTTTTTGGTAAAATTATGCCACTTCCGGTGCCGGAGTAAATTACTGAGACAAATTTTTTTAACATTTTTGCACTAGTCAGATGACTCTTTAATTCTGTGCATAATACGACTAAAAAATATTCATAAATAAAAAAGTTTTTTGTAAAATTTTAAATTTTCGAAATTTGGCGCCTAATATCTTCGAAGATTTGCCGAAAATCAAAAATCGAAAGTAGCGTAGCTATGTGCCCTGTCTCAGGCTATGCCAAAATGTATCGAAAGTTAAAATCCAATGATTACTGAGACCAAAATTTTTAACATTTTTGCACTAGTCAGATGACTCTTTAATTCTGTGCACAATACGACTAAAAAATATTCATAAATAAAAAAGTTTTTTGTAAAATTTTAAATTTTCGAAATTTGGCGCCTAATATCTTCGGAGATTTGCCGAAAATCAAAAATCGAAAGTAGCGTAGCTATGTGCCCTGTCTCAGGTTATGCCAAAATGTATCGAAAGTTAAAATCCAATGATTATTGTTAAAATTACTGCAATATTTTCATAAACGATAACTTCGGTGATTTCGGACATTTCGCATTGTCGCAGAACGTTCAAAATAGCTTTATCCTCTAAGTCACACCCACTTTCCCAGTAAAACCGAAGAAATCGTAACGATGCGACACGTAGTTGCTGAGATCTATTCAAATTGGAATCTGAATAATAATAATAATAACTAGACCTGCATGCAGGAATGACGGGTTTCACTGTTGCCAAGTTACTCTTAAGCATGTCACTTCCGGTGCCAAGTTACCCTTGAACATATGTCACTTCCGGTACCAGCGAAACCACTAAACAGGTTTCCAAATTAACATTGCACACAAATAAAATGGACGCAGAATCAACAAAATCCAGCAATATCAATTCATTTTATACATTTGTTACTTGTAAATGATCTTGACAAAATTAAATTACTCCCGGTGTTAATGCAAATGTTCAATTAGTTTTATGAAATCAGAAATGGCATACGATATCATGTAGTGAAAATTTTATGTAAATCGAATAATAATTGCCACTTTTAAAGACCAAAAAACTTGAAAAGTGACTTGTAGAAAATCGGCTATTTCTCGGCAACCGTACAAGTTAGAAACGATTTTGTGGTATCTGTATGATCGTATGGGTTCATTCTATTTGTTGATTGGCATCAAATACCATAATTTGAAAAAGATTTCAAAACAGGCTCATTTGAATAAAATATCTGTTTTGGAGGCTAAAAATACAGTTTTTGCCAAAATGACGTTACTTCCGGTGAAAATGAAAATCTTAAATTACTTGTATGAAATCCCAAATGGCATTAGGTATAACATGGTGTGACGTTTATGAAAATCGAATAATAATTGACACATTTATTGCCCCGAAACCTTCAAAAGTGACCTGTAGAAAACCGTCTATTTCTCGGCAACCGAACAAGTTAGAAACCATTTTAAGATATCTATATGACCATATGAGTTTTGTTTATATGTGAATTTAAACCAAAAGTTAAAATTATAAATACATATTAAGTTATTCTTGGTTGAATAAAACATTGATTTAAAAAAGTTTAAAATGCATTTTTTGACCAAATGATGTCACTTCCGGTGTCAATTTTAAATTGTAATCAACTTGATATGACGCTACGTGCTTTTTGAATCAAATGATGTCACTTTTATAAAAATCCAATCATAATTGACTATTTTACAGGCAAAATAACGAAAACAGTGACTTGTACAGAACTGCCCATTTCTTGGTAACTGCTTATATTACAAACGAATTTTAACATACATTTTCTTCGTATGGATTATAGCTACAGGTTTATAAAAGTTACGAAGAAATATTTTAAAATCTGAAAAGCCTGAATAGGTTGTAAATAGGCCAATTTTACACCATTTTTAGCCTCTTAATCGAATTTGCTCGAAAATGAAATCGAAATTAAAAAAACTGCTTCCTACATTTTTTGCGCCTTGAAAGGGCACACTCTTTGAGTCAAATAATTTTTCCAAAAAATAATATTTGTTTTCGAAGAAGGAAAATAACTGTCAAAATTGTAGTTTTTGGTAAAATTATGCCACTTCCGGTGCCGACAGATAACACTTTCGGTAATAAAAAAAATGACAATTGATACAACGAAGCATATGAACTTTGTTTTATACAAATCGAACAATAAAAAATTAATCTAGGACTGAAAAACTGAATTAGCCAATGGCGGCCAAGGTAAATTACTGAGACAAATTTTTTTAACATTTTTGCACTAGTCAGATGACTCTTTAATTCTGTGCATAATACGACTAAAAAATATTCATAAATAAAAAAGTTTTTTGTAAAATTTTAAATTTTCGAAATTTGGCGCCTAATATCTTCGAAGATTTGCCGAAAATCAAAAATCGAAAGTAGCGTAGCTATGTGCCCTGTCTCAGGCTATGCCAAAATGTATCGAAAGTTAAAATCCAATGATTATTGTTAAAATTACTGCAATATTTTCATAAACGATAACTTCGGTGATTTCGGACATTTCGCATTGTCGCAGAACGTTCAAAATAGCTTTATCCTCTAAGTCACACCCACTTTCCCAGTAAAACCGAAGAAATCGTAACGATGCGACACGTAGTTGCTGAGATCTATTCAAATTGGAATCTGAATAATAATAATAATAACTAGACCTGCAAGCAGCACTGAACCGGCTTTCAGGAATCATACAGGAAGTTTATTATACATGTACCATAGCCGATCCATTGAGCTACCGAACTATACTTTAGTTGTTTTGCTTCAGTGACACCCTCTATCATATGTAAAAGGTCAAAATTGTAAATTATGGCAAAATTACGTCACTTCCGGTGCCGAAAGAAATTTTTATAGGTGAAAAATAAGTCGAAAATTTGCAACATACAAAACAGAAACTTTGTTTAATACATATCGGGCAATAAATAATTAACCTATAACCCATAAACTGAAATTAAGAAGGTAAAAAAATTAAAAGTGACCCTGGGAAAATTGGCTATTATTCGACAAGGGAACATGCTAGAAGCCTTTTCTTGATATCAATATGATGGTATTGATTTAATCTTACTGCCCATTAGAGTCAGACGTTATAAAGTTAAACGAATAATAAATATAAATCCCTTCAAAAAAATGTTTCTTTTGAAGGCTAAAAATACGTTTTTTGCAAAAATTACATTACTTCCGGTGATATTGAAAATGTTAACTTGGTTCATAGAAGTCAAAAATGGCATATGACATCAAATAGTAAAAAAATTATAAAAATCGAATAATAATTGACACTTTTATAGACCAAAAACCTTGAAAAGTGACTTATAGAAGATCGCCTATTTCTCTGTAACCGTACAAGTTAGAAACCATTTTATGGTATTTGTATGGTCGTATGGCTTCATTCTATTCGTTGATGGGAATCAAATATCATAATTTTAAAAATATTATAAGGCAGACTCATTTGAATAAAATATTTGTTTTTTAGGTTTAAAATACAGTTTTTGCCCAAATGACGTCATTTCCGGTCACAGTGAAAATGTAAAATTGTCTTGACCTAGTCCAAATTGGCATTATGCATCAAATGGAAAAAAATATTGCAAATCGAATAATAATTCACTCCTTTATAGGCAAAATAACGTGAAAAGTGATGCATGCAAAATTGCATATTTCTCGGCAACTGTATATATTACAAACTTATTTTCGCATACATTCTCTTCGTCTGGATTATTGCTACGAGTTTATGAAAATTACAAATAAATGTTTCAAAATATGAAGACGCTGAATGAATTGTAAATAACTGAATTTTACACTTTATTTTACATTTTATTCGAAATTGCCCGAAAATGAAATTAAAATTAAAAAATCTGAGCTAACGATTTTCTGCACCTTTGCAGGGTGCATCCTTTTAGTTATATCAGTTTTGAAAAAAAATAATATTTGCTTTCAAAAAGTGGTACCTAACTGTCAAAATTGTAGTTTTTGTTAATATTACGTCACTTCCGTTGCCGACAGAAAAATTTCACCGTAACAAAAAAAAATATAATTTGGACCACGGAGCATATGAACTTTGTTTTATACAAATCGAACAATAAATAATTTTTCTAAACTAAATTAGCCGATGGCGGCTAACGCAAATTACCGAGACAATTTTTTTTCTCATTTCTGCTCAAGTAGGATGATATTTTAACCCTGTGTAAAATACCATCAAAAAATATTCATAAATATAAAAGGTTTTCGTAAAAAAAATATTTTTTTTCAAAATATCGGACAGTTTTTCGACTACTTCCGGTTTTACGATCATTGTCGCGATAGCTTTACGAAGTTATTTGGGTACTTAACTTTCTGTACCAGAAGTGTCAGAAACATCCATTGAGTAGTTTTGGAAAAAAAGACAAATTAAAGAGCGTTTACAAAAATTTAACGATTTTTCAATTTTTTTCAAAGTTTGATGCCATTTTTGGACCACCTATATTATTTCAATGCTTTTCATTTTGGATTCACTATATAGACAACCGATAGGACTTTGAGTAAGAAAAGTTTAAGAAAAATCTGCGGTGTCGTTTTCGAGAAAAGGGCATCTCAGATTGTTAAAAAATCGGAAAATACTAGATTTTTGGCATACAATAATTTATTTCCTTACCATCGAAATCGTATTATTTAGATACCATATGATGGTCCGTTAATAGGGCTATCCAACGACATTTTAGTTTTTTTGGTCCGCTATTACCTAAGGGAGAAATCAAGTTTTTCGCAAGTGCGACAATGTTTTTAACCTTTTTTTTAATTTTTTTGAATACTTCCGGTATGGTTATTATTGTCGGAATAGTTTTAATAGCCGGTTTGGGCACTAAAATAGCCACAGGGCTCTGTAACGATATATTACATTATCTGATCAGATAAAATGCCCCCGAGAAATCCTATGTTCAAAAGTGCCAAAAATGCAAAAAAATTAAAATATCGAAAATTAAATTTCAATAACTACATACATATTATACATCGTTAGAATCGTAATTAGGTCAGCTATCTGAATATACAATCTTTTTTTGAAAATCTCTTAAAATAAAAAAATAGTAGAGCATTTTCCAAAATTTCACGATTTTTCGACTTTTTTCGATTTTCAGTCCGTTATTTCACCTATTCCAGATATTTCAAAGTCTTATTGGATGGCTTCATGCAAAATACCTCCGAAAGGACTCTCGATAGAAAAAATTTAAAAAAAAGTTGCGGTTAAGTTTTCGAGATACAGGCGTCCAAAAATGCTAAAAATCAGAAAATACTTGATTTTCAGCGTGCCATATTTTGCTGCCTGATCATAGTATCCGTATGAATGGGGTATCATATGATAGTACAATCCTCGTGCCACCCAATGGTACCTTAATTTGATTAATCCGTTGATATCGGACGGAGACATCACGTTTTCCCCGAAAACATCCATTTTTTGCATTTTTTTCAAAATATTGCACATTATTTCGACCACTTCCGGTTTAAAGATCCGTGTCGAAATTGCTTTATCAGTTGGTATTGGACTATAACTTCATGTTCCATAAGTTTCAGAAACATCATTTTGGCTGTAAAACAACACCACAGCTCACAAAATGGGTAGAAAATTCGAAAAAAATCGAAAAATAAAGGGCGGTAACTCTGAAAGAAACTTATGTTACTGGAATCGGATTGACGTCAGGTATCCAAAAATCTAGGTCAAATTTCCAAATTTTGAAAAATAACAAAAATTGTCTCGTAGGCGACGTGTTTTGAATTTTCGAACGATAGAAGTCAGCAACGAAGTTTCGAAATCGCAAAATGTGAGATTGCTATTGTCTCGGAAAAGTCTCAGGCTTTCCAAAAATGTGATTTGTTTGAATATAGGTAGAGAATTGACGAAACCACGGCCGATTTTTAATTTTTTACCAACGTTCAAAATTCGGCCACTTCCGGTCTGCGCAGAAGTTTGAAAATTGCTTTATTGGGTAGCCACCACCTAGTTTCCCGCTAGAAATATGGATCGCAAATAGGTATCTCTTTTCGATCATAGAGAAATAGGCTCCGGCGGAAAAGAATAATAATAAAAAAAATAATAATTTTAGTAATCTCAATAGGCTTTCAGACGAAAGTCTGAAAGCCTAACTAGATCTGCTACTGTCCCATGCAGATATGAAAGCTTTCATATTCACAGTCACTTCCTGTCACATGTCATGGGTCATATGAATAATCCGAACGAGGAAAAAAAATCATTAAAATCGGTCACAATCTAGTGAAGTCCGTAAATGTCGATTTTTCACTATGTTTCATATTCACTTCAAAATGGTGACTACCAGTTGACCTAAATCAAAATTCTACTTCGAACTTCATCAAGACATTGACCTAGTGAATGCCTATACCAAGTTTGAACTTTGTACCCCAATTAGAAGAAGAGTTATTGTGTTCCAGAGTCATCAAGGTATTGGCCTAATAAACACCCACACCAAGTCTAGCTGAATTAGAGAGTTATTTTGTCCCAAACTAGATCATTTCGGGACTAACATATAGTTCGATTTTATTTCAATATTTGGCTTGTGCATAGAGGTCTTTAGCAGTGGAAGGAAACCGGAGGAAATGAAGAAAACCCACCAAGATGGACTGGCGACCTTACTCCTTGTCAGGTACGACCGGAGATTCGAAAACACGCGAGCTGACTCAATGACAGGCTTTATGATACAGCGCGCGCGTGCTAACCATTCAGCCACCAAACTCCCCTTTGAAATCGGACACGTGCAATATGTCATATAAGAAGAATAACAAGTCGCTCACATACAAAATGGTAAATTAATGAGCTTAGGTCAAAAGGTTGAGCTACTGTTTTAGAATATTTAATTGTTTTAAAGAGACACGTTAAGGGATGTTCATAGTTAAATGAAAGTTTAACTTTAAATAAGACGAACGTCTACCAATAAAATGAGGATTTAATAGTATTAAAAAAAAGTTTCAAATTAAGAATAATTAATTATTGGTCTAATGCAATGAAATGCTTTGATTTGACAGATGAACTGTACGATGGGTGTACACACTATGTGGCGAAGGCGTTGACCTGCTAGCCAGGAGGTCGGGTGTTCGATCCCTGCATTGGCCGAGAAAGTTCATCTCGATTTTTTGGCGTGTCCTCCCACCGGCGTGTACACATTGGAGTGCACGTAAAAGATTCCTTAGCGGTTGGAATTCGATAATGTTGAATAAGCTCTATACGATGACTTAATGTGCAAATTGTAGCCACCCACACTGCATGTTTTGCTTAACAATGAAAGGGTGCCGTTTTCAATTTTCGATCCTTTTATTCTTCTACTCCTGATATTTTGGACTGTTGATCGATGGTTTCATATAAAAGACTACCGATAAGACTCTTTGTACAAGAAGTTCCCCAAAAATATTATGTTGACTTTAAGAGAAAAGGACCTTTAAAAATTCTCTAAATCGTAAAAATACGACTTTTTGGATTTTCGATCTCTTTTTTCTGCTATCCCTGATATTTAAAAAAAATGAAACAATGATTTCACACAACAGGCTAGCTATTAGACTCTCGATTGACAAGAGTTTCACCACCCTCCCTTCATTATAACCGAAGTTATTGTGCCCTAAAGAATCAACAAATCAGCATGCGTATCTCTGCTTACCCCATGCAGAAAATGCTCATCTTTACACTCAATCATGACATTGACCTAGTGAACGTCTACCCCAAGTTTAAACATTCTAGCTTAATTAGAAGGAGAGTTATTGTGTTCCAAAAACTCGGCCCTTCAAATTGCTTCCATTTTTCATTTTCAATTCAAAATGGTGACTTCCAGTTGACCTAAATGAAAATTCTACTCCCGACGTTTTTTAGGCCTTCCTCCAAGGATTCAGAAAATATAATTCCCGTGTCTGTAAGTAAAATAGCAAAATGGCGTTTGAGGTTTTTACATTTCAAGATGGTGGCACTTCCGGGTTGAGCTACAAACT
Organism: Patella depressa; assembly: GCA_948474765.1. NCBI lineage: Eukaryota > Metazoa > Mollusca > Gastropoda > Patellidae > Patella > Patella depressa. The sequence goes on along the minus strand of OX419717.1, from coordinate 25,889,278 downwards.
CCATTTTTTGTGTACGAATCAGTGGTCTCGCAGCTAGTAACCAAAAAAAAAATCAAGATGATTTGACCTATATTTCGTCGATTTTTTTGAAAATTTCGATCCTCAATTTCTCCAAGGGGAGATAATTTAGAAAATTTCTAAAGTCATTTTTCAAGTCGCATCATTAAAGTTTACTTACATATTAAATTTCATGAAAATCGTACAACTACTAAAGAAGTTGTCGAGTTGGTCTAAACTTCCGGTTCGAAATCACAGCGACGAATTTTAGAAATTCGAAAATCCGAAATTGCAGATTTGAAGTAAATGTCTCAAGGTACTCATAGAAAAAAGAATTAATTAAATAGGTCAACTAGTCACAAAGTTACAGCATTGTAGGTCAAATGCATTCGTTCGTAAAATTCGGTGATTTCGGATTCGTAAAACGTTTTGAAAATATATTTAATCAAGGTTCGCACCCCATTTATGGGGGGGTAGGTCAAAGTTTCAGAAAGATCCTATGGTTAGATTCTGAGAAATCCGATTTGCAGAAAATACACAAAAAAAAAAAATAATAATAACTAGATCTGCTACTGTCCCATGCAGATATGAAAGCTTTCATATTCATCGTCACGTGTCATCGATTATATCAAGTATCTCAAATAAAAGGATAAGAATAACAAACTATCAAAATTGGTCAAAAACTCGCGAAGTTACAAGTCTAAATATAGTATGAAACATTGAGTAATCTGAAAACTAAAGGGAAATAACTGATACTTGTGTTGCTGTAATCGGGATGAATGAGATAACTTTGAACAAAACTAAAACTTTTTGAATCAGGTTGAACTCAACTGTTTGAATATGTACGTTAAATATGTAGATTTGGAAAATTATAAAGACATAATATCAAAATCGGTCAAAAACTCACAAAGTTACAAATTTAAATGTAGTGAGAAACATTGCACCCGGGCAAAAAAATAATCTTTAAACTAAAGGGAAATAACTGAAACTTGTATAGCTGTAATCGGGCTTCCAAGATATGTTATATAATTATGGTTTCCAATATGTTTGGTTATAAGTAGGAAATCGTGACGACTTCTTAAGCATGTTTTAAACAAAGGGTCATAGACTGCAATATACAAGAATGGCACTCTGCAATAAAAAAAAACTGGCCAGAGATTTCTATGCAGAAATTAAATAATTGCTAGAACCAGAAAAATATTTATCCACTATAATAAATAAGCAACATAGAGAAAATGAAATGAAATTGAATGGGGTTTAACGTCCTACTGTTCTGCTCCTACAATGGGCTAATGAAGACGGGCATATGCCATAAAGTGTGCAATGAGGGAAATTTTACCCGGGCAGCGGCGTTACGGCCTACGGGGTTGGTAAGGCGACCATACTCCTTGTCACGTACAACCAAGAAATCGAAACAAGGACAGTTGACTCAATGACAGACGTTATGATACAGAGCGCACGTGCTAACCATTCAGCCACGCAACCTCCCTAAAATCGGCAAATTGCTGACCTACAGCGAGAAACATTTCAACCGGGCCAAATTTTCTATTTTAACAGTTTAATTTGCACGGTACCTTTAGTTATCAACCGAATATTACAAAACTTTTAAAAATAAGCTCCCCCTGACCAGCTTAATCGTTCGCAATAAACGTTTGCCCCTTAAAATCGGACAAATTGCTGTATTTAAAGTGAGAAACTTTACAACCGGGCCAAATTTTCTGTTTTATCACTTTAACAGTACCTTTGATTACCAACCGATTATTACAAAACTTTAAAAAGAGAGAAATGCGGCCTAACGTCCATTCGACACAAACTAGGTCATTTTGGGACTAACATATGTTTTTTAATTTTATTTAAAAACCCCCCTTGCACGTACTGGTCTTTAGCCGTTGGGAGGAAACCGAAGAACACGGAGAAAACCCACGAGGTTGGACATCATACACCATGTCACGTGCAACCTGGAGATCGAAACGACGCCCGTTGACTCAATGACAAAGGTTACGATACAGCGAGCACATGCTAACCATTCAGCCATCCAGCCTCCCGGAATTCCGAAAATTGCTGACTTATAGCAAGAAACATTTCAACCGGGCGAAATTTTCTGTTTTAACAGTTTAATGTGCACGGTACTTTAATTACCAACCGATTATTACAAAACTTTTGAAAATAAGCTCCAACTGACCAGCTTAATCGTATGCAATAAACGTTTTGCCTGAATTGAAAGTTCTGCACAGAGAAACTTCATCTCGATTTCCCGGCGTGGTTCCCTTGTCAGTAAGGCAGAACGGAGGGCCTGACAAGCACAGCTGTCTAGTCCTTCGGATGGGACGAAAAACCAAGGTCCCGTGTACACATTGGAGTGCACTTAAAATATCCCTAAGCAGTTGGAATTCGATACTGTTGAATATGCTCTATACGATGACTAAATGCGTAGATTGTAGTCACCCACACTTCATGTTTCGCTCAACAATGAAAGGGTGCCATTTTCAATGTTCGATCCTTTTGTTCTTCTACTCCTGATATGTTGGACTGTTGATCGATGGTTTCATATAAAAGACTACCAATAAGACTCTTTGTAGAAGAAGTTCCCAAAAAATAGTATGTTGACTTTACGAGAAAGACCTCTAAACATGCTCCAAATTGTAAAAATACGACTTTTTGGATTTTCAATCTCTTTTTTTCGGCTATCCCTGATATTTAAAAAAAATGATACAATCATTTCACACAACAGGCTACCTATTAGACTCTCTATTGACAAAAGTTTCACCGCCCTCCCTTCATTATAACCGAAGTTATCGTGCCCTAAGGAATCAACAAATCAGCATGCTTATCTCTGCTTACCCTAAGCAGAAAATGCTCATCTTTGAACTCAATCATAACATTGACCTAGTGAACGTCTACACCAAGTTTGAACATTCTAGCTTAATTAAAAGGAGAGTTATTGTGTTCCGAAGTCCGGGCCTTTCAAATTGCTTCTATTTTTCATTTTCAATTCAAAATTGTGACCATCACATGACCGAAATCAAAATTCTGCTCCCTACGATTTTCGGGCCATCCTTCAAGGATTCAGAAAATATAACTTCCGTGTCTGTAAGTAAGATAGCAAAAAAGCCTTAGGGATTTTTCATGTTTCAAGATGGTGGCACTTCCGGTTCGATCGACAAACTCCATATTTTGTGTACGAATCAGTAATTCCTTGTCTAGTATCGAAAAAAAAAATTAGGTCATTCTGACCTGTATTTCGACGATTTTTTTTAAAACTTTGATCCTTAATTTCACCAAGGGGAGATAATTTAGAAAATTTCTAATTATATTTTTGAAGTCACATCATTAAGGTCTACTTACATATTAAATTTCATGAAAATCGTACAACTACTAAAGAAGTTGTCGAGTTGGTGTAAACTTCCGGTTCGAAATCACAGCGACGAATTTTCGAAATTCGAAAATCCGAAATTGCAGAATTGAAGTAAATGTCTTAGGATACTCAAAGAAAAAAGAATTAGTAAAATAGATCAAATAGTCACAGAGTTACAGCATTGTAGGTCAAATGCATTCGTTCGTAAAATTCGGTGATTTCGGATTCGTAAAACGTTTTGAAAATACATTTAATCAAGGTTCGCACCCCATTTTTGGGGGGGTAGGTCAAAATTTCAGAAAGATCCTATGGATAGATTCTGAGAAATCCGATTTGCAGAAAACACACAAAAAAAAAAAATAATAATAATAATAACTTTAACAGAAACAATAAGCTTTCATATGTAATACATATGAAAGCTTAATAATAACTTTAACAGAAACAATAAGCTTTCATATGTAATATGAAAGCTTAACTAGATCTGCTACTGTCCCATGCAGATATGAAAGCTTTCATATTCATCGTCACGTGTCATTGATTGTATCAAGTATCCTAAATAAAAGGATATGAAGAAAAAATTATCAAAATTGGTCAAAAACTCGCAAAATTACAAGTCTAAATATAGTATGAAACATTGCACCCAGGCATAACCATAATCTGAAAACTAAAGGGAAATAACCGAAACTTGTATTACTGTAATGAGACGGATGAGAAAATGAAATGAAAATTGCCGGAAAAAAATTAAAAATGGCAGGTTGGACAGGCGACCTTACTCCTTGCCATACACAACCGGGCATTCGAAAACACGCTAGTTAACTCAATGACAGGCGCGCGTGCTAACCATTCAGCCGCCCAACCCCCCTTTGAAATCAGACACGTGCAATATGTCATATAGGAAGAATAACAAGCCGCTCACAACAAAATGGTAAATTAATGAGTTTAGGGCAAAAAGGCGTCTACAGCACCCAGTGTTCCCAGGCGGTCACCCATCCAAGTACTGACCGGGCCCGACGTTGTTTAACTTCAGTGATCGGACGAGAACTGGTGTTTTCAACGTGGTGTGGCCGTAGACGAGAGAAGGTGAACAGAACCCGTAGTTATACTTACCTGAATTGACTCGCTCATTGATTTTTTTTAATTTTTTTGTCGGTTTTAAAAAGGCGTCTACAGCACCCGGTGTTCCCAGGCGGTCACCCATCCAAGTACTGACCGGGCCCGACGTTGTTTAACTTCAGTGATCGGACGAGAACTGGTGTTTTCAACGTGGTGTGGCCGTAGACGAGAGAAGGTGAACAGAACCCGTAGTTATACTTACCTGAATTGACTCGCTCATTGATTTCTTTTGATTTTTTGTCGGTTTTAAAAAGGCGTCTACAGCACCCGGTGTTCCCAGGCGGTCACCCATCCAAGTACTGACCGGGCCCGACGTTGCTTAACTTCAGTGATCGGACAAGAACTGGTGTTTCCAACGTGGTATGGCCCTAGACGAGAGAGGGTGGACAGAACCCGTAGTTATACTGACCTGAATTGACCCGCTTATTGATTTTTGGGGCGGTTTTTGTCGGTTTTAAAAAGTCGTCTACAGCACCCGGTGTTCCCAGGCGGTCACCCATCCAAGTACTAACTGGGCCCAACGTTGCTTAACTTCAGTGATCGGACGAGAACTGGTGTTTTCAACGTGGTGTGGCCGTAGACGAGAGAAGGTGGACAAAACCCGTAGTTATACTTACCTGAATTGACCCGCTTATTGATTTTTTTTTTGGGGGGGGGGTCGGTTTTAAAAAGGCTTCTACAGCACCCGGTGTTCCCAGGCGGTCAACCATCCAAGTACAGACCGGGCCCGACGTTGCTTAACTTCAGTGATCGGACGAGAACTGGTGTTTTCAACGTGGTGTGGCCGTAGACGAGAGAAGATGGACAGAACTCGTAGTTATACTTAACTGAATTGATCCGCTTATTGATTTTTTGGGGGGGTTTTGTCGGTTTTAAAAAGGCGTCTACAGCACCCGGTGTTCCCAGACGGTCACCCATCCAAGTACTGACCGGGCCCGACGTTGCTTAACTTCAGTGATCGGACGAGAACTGGTGTTTTCAACGTGGTGTGGCCGTAGACGAGAGAAGGTGGACAGAACCCATACTTGTGCTTACTCAAATTCTTTTTGTGTCTTTTTCCCTGGGGAGACGGGCCGAGCGGAGAGCTGCAAAAGAGATCACTTCTGTGATCGGACGAGAACTGGTGTTTTCAACGTGGTGTGGCCGTAGACGAGAGAAGGTGGACAGAACCCGTAGTTATACTTACCTGAATGGATCCGCTTATTGATATTTTTTTTTTGGGGGGGGGGGGTCGGTTTTAAAAAGGCGTCTACAGCACCCGGTGTTCCCAGGCGGTCACCCATCCAAGTACTGACCGGGCCCGACGTTGCTTAACTTCAGTGATCGGACGAGAACTGTTTTTTTTAACGTGGTGTGGTCGTAGACGAGAGAAGGTGGACAGGACCCATACTTGTGCTTACTCAAATTCTTTTTGTGTCTTTTTCCCTGGGGAGACGGGCCGAGCGGAGAGCTGGAGTGGTGCAAAAGAGTGCGCGCTGTGGTCTGATTGGCGGCAAATTGATTTTTTCACGAAGAATCAGGGCAAAAAGGCGTCTACACAACCCGGTGTTCCCAGGCGGTCACCCATCCAAGTACTAACCGGGCCCGACGTTGCTTAACTTCAGTGATCGGACGAGAACTGGTGTTTTCAACGTGGTATGGCCATAGACGAGAACAGGTGGACAGAACCCGTAGTTATACTTACCTGAATTGACCCGCTTATTGATTTTTTTTTTGTTTTTTGTTTTAGAGTATTTAATTGTTTTAAAGAGACACGTTAAGGGTTGTTCATAGTTAAATAAAAGTTTAATTTTAAATAAGACCAATAAAATTAGGATTTAATAATGCCAGACTAATATTAAATAAAGTTTTAAATTAAGAATAATTAATTATAGGTCTAATGCAATGAAATGCTTTGATTTGACGGATGAAATGTACGATGGGTGTCCACACTATGTGGCTAAGGCGTTGGCCTGCTAGACAGGAGGTCGGGTGTTCGATCCCTGCATTGGCCGAGAAAGTTCATCTCGATATTCTGGCGCGTCCCTCCATCCGCCGTGTACACATTGGAGTGCACGTAAAAAATCCCTTCGCAGTTGGAATTCGATATTGTTGAATAAGCTCTATATGATGACTAAATGTGCAGATTGTAGCCACCGACACTGCATGTTTTGCTTAACAATGAAAGGGTGCGGTTTTCAATTTTCGATCCTTTTATTCTACTACTCCTGATATTTTGGACTGTTGATCGATGGTTTCATATAAAAGACTACCGATAAGACTCTTTGTAGAAGAAGTTCCCCAAAAATATTATGTTGACTTTAGAGAAAGGGACCTTTTAAAATGCTCCAAATCGTAAAAATACGACTTTTTGGATTTTCGATCTCTTTTTTCTGCTACCCCTGATATTTAAAAAAAATGACACAATGATTTCACACAACAGGCTACCTATTAGACTCTCGATTGACAAGAGTTTCATCACCCTCCCTTCATTATAACCGAAGTTATTGTGCCCTAAAGAATCAACAAATCAGCATGCTTATCTCTGCTTACCCTAGGCAGAAAAAGCTCATCTTTGCACTCAATCATGACATTGACCTAGTGAACGTCTACACCAAGATTGAACATTCTAGCTCAATTAGAAGGAGAGTTATTGTGTTTCAAAATCTCGGCCCTTCAAATTGTTACTACTTTTCATATTCACTTCAAAATGGCAACCATCAGTTGACCTAAATCAAAATTCTGCTCCCTACGATTTTTGGGCCATCCTTCAAGGATTCAGAAAATATAACTCCCGTGTCTGTAAGTAAGATAGCAAAAAAGCCTTAGGGATTTTTCATGTTTCAAGATGGTGGCATTTCCGGTTCGATCGACAAACTCTATATTTTGTGTAGGAATCAGTAATTACTTGTCGAGTATCGAAAAAAAATTTCAGGTCATTCTGACCTATATTTCGACGATTTTTTTAAAAACTTTTATCCTTAATTTCACCAAGGGGGGATAATTTAGAAAATTTCTCATTATATTTTTGAAGTCACATTGGTAAGATCTACTTATATACTAAATTTCATGAAAATCGTACGACGTTTTGGATTTTCAATCTCGTTTTTCGACTACTCATGACACACAGAGAAATTGTACAATGGTTTCACACAATACACCACCTATAAGACTCTCGAATGAGAAAGTTTTAAAAAAATCGTAGGCGGCGTTTTCGAGAAATACGCGTCTAAAGTTGATCGAAATAGCAAAATACCTTACTTTTCAAACTCAGATAACTTTTTTATTTTTTGATAGAAACTTGTCGCTATAGTACCATCTTGTAGATAATTCACGTGGCTATCAAACGATATAATACTTTAACTACTCGGTAAACAACCAATCGATACATCTTATTTGACGCACAGGCACCCATTTTTCTGAATTTTGTCAAACTTTGGATACCTTTCTTGACCACTTCCGTTGATTAGAGGATTTTCATTTATAGTTCATGGACTGGTTTGGTCCTTCGACTTCATATTCCTGAAGTTTCAGAAAAATCGTTGGAGCCGTTTTAAAAAAATAAGAACTCTACGATTTGACCAAAATGCGAAAAAAAGTGAAAAATCAAAGTTAACATTTCGGAACAAAACTTATATTGTTGGAATCGGATCGATGTCAGCAATCCAAAAATAAAAGCAGAAATTCAAAATTCCAAAAAATAAAAATTTTGGGAAATTTTGAAAATTTTCAAATTTTCACCCAAAAAAGTAAAGCGACAAAGTTTCTAAATTCGACATTTTTGAACTGCTATCGGCTCAGAAATGTCTCCAGCTATCCAAAAATGTAAATATCAGAAAAATTGGTTGAGAATTAACACAATTACGGCCGATTTTTGTTTTTCGTATTAAACGTCACTTCTGGTGTGCGCACAGATTTCAAAATAGCTTTAAGCAGTAGCTGCACACCACTTTTCCGACAGAAGATCAAATTGCAAACCTCTATCTCTTATAGTTGCTGAGATCTAGCTTCCCCCAATAAAAAAATAAACTAGACTTGCTTGCAAGGCTGAGGGCTTTCACCTTACCCAAGGCAGCACAAAATGCCCAACACTCACCCCTTAAAACACACACAAACACACACACACACTTAAACAACTCAGATATTGACACTTTCTGTTCATGCGCATTACGATAGAAGGAAAGTGAAAAATATAGTTGAACAATTTACAACATTATGAACTTGGATCGGTAGAATACTACAGACGCCAGAAATCTAAATACGCAATCAAAAACGCAAAAATTTAAAATAAAAAAAAATTACAATTTTAGTACATTTTAAAATTTTCAGGAAAAAAAGAGAACTGTGTGGTATTGCAATTCGACATATGTCGCACCCGCAATATCCCCGGCTCTGCAAAAATTTTTCGAAAATCGGTTGGGAATTGAGATTATTAGGACCTATTTTTATTTATGCACGTTAAAGATTTACTTCACTTCAGGTCTGTTCAGAACTTTCGCAATACTTCTAAGTACTTACTGCTTAAAACATAGGAAAAATCATTATTCAGAACTCTATCTGCTTTAGTTTCAGAAATCTACACGAGAATGAAAAAAAAACCAGTTTTTCGAATGGAACAAAAAAAAATGATCGTGTCAGATCATAACCAAAACCAAGAATCATACCTTTCAACATCAACTTTTCAACATATGTCCAGAGGGGGGCCTTCCTTATAAATAGCGTCATTTTCGCTGGTATCATATGATGGCGTCACGTAGACAAAAAACCTGGGATAATAATTTCAGGAGTAACTGTTATTGACTAAAATGAATCATTTTCACTCTAGAAGCAGCATTACCAGATATTGGTTACCACTAAAACACCTTTAGTTCAAATGTTGCCTCTTTCAAAAAAGGCTTTCTATATAATGCTTTATACGTAGGCAAAACGTTGCGATTATGACCAACTCGGACTTTTGTCAATGTCACACCAATGTGTACACGGGATATCAACTACTCAAATATGCAACTGGTTCAAAAATTGATTAAATATTCAATGAAATATCTACAATTTTCTGATTTCGTGCACGTTAAAGATTTGACGTCACTGCATGTAACATATAAAAATTTAATATTTATTACAGATTGAGTCCATGCTCAAACTGGTTATCTCAACCGAGAACGACATGGTTATCTCAATTCGACCTTTATCCCATCCGCAATATCCCCGGCTGTACAAAAATATATTTTTTTCGAAAATCGGTTTGGAATTGACATAAATCGTGCACGTTAAAGATTTACATCATTTCCGGTCTGGTTCACAACTTTCGCAATAGTTCTAAGTACTAAATGTTTAAAACATAGGAAAAATCAATATTCAAAACTCTATCTGTTTTAGTTTCAAAGATCTACACGAGAATAAAAAAACCGAGTTTTCCGATTGGGACAAAAAAGTATCGTAAGTGTCAAATAATAACCAAAACCCAGAATCATACATTCAACATTAATTTTTCAGCATTTATGTAGAGGAGTGCCTTCCTTATAAATAGCTTCAACAGAGAGGTTTATTTTCACTGGTATCAAATGATGACGTCTGGAGATAAAAATCCTGCAATATTTATTTCAGGGGTAACTATTATTTACTAAAACGAACTATTTTCACTCTAGAAGCACCAGTAACAGATATTGGTTACTATTAAAACACCCTTAGTTGAAATATTGCCACTTTTTAAAAAATCTCTCTATATATGCTTTATACGTATGCAAAACGTTCCAATTATGACCAATTCGGACTTTTGTCGATGTCACACCAATGTCTACACGGGACTTCGGAATCGCGTTTTCATGTCAGCTACTCAAATATGTAACTGGTTCAAAAATTGATTTTATATTCAATGAAATATCGCCAATTTTCGGATTTTGTGCACGTTAAAGATTTGACGTCACCAACATATAAAATTTCGATATTTATTAGAAACAGAGTCCATGCTCTAACTACATTAAACTTTCTATGACCGGTGCAATATTCGTACTTCTGCACGATACTACTGCAAGATACAACTGCAACCTCTTAAAAATTGGATTTGCTTATAAACAGCGGGAGCCGTCGATTTGTGTCGAGATGATTACGGCTATGAGGTAATTTTGGCCAAGGAGAAACAATATTAATTCAAAGACTAATTATTACACACATAAATTAAATATTTCTGCTACAAGGTCACTATACCCTTATTTTGAATAGAAGTAAAGATTCAAGGTGGAAATACTTTTTGCCCAAATATCGTCACAGTGAGAGAAAAAGAGACTTTTGAATATGCTCTAAACGTTGCTAATACGTACAGATTGTATCAACTCTTAGTACTTTTACTGCATGTTTCGCTTAACAATGAAAGGTGACGTTTTTAATTTTCGATCCCTTTGTTCTCATACTCCTGATATTTCTAACTGTTGCGCAATAGTTTCATACCTAAGACTACCGATAAAACTCTCTGTAGAAGAAGTTAAAAAAAAAAATTACGTTGACTTTTCGAGAAAAAGACGTCTAAAATTGCTCCAAATGGTAAAAATACGACGTTTTGGATTTTCAATCTCGTTTTTCGAAATAGCAAAATACCTTACTTTTCAAACTCAGATAACTTTTTTATCTTTTGATAGAAACTTGTCGCTATAGTACCATCTTGTAGATAATTCACGTGGCTATCAAACGATATAATACTTTAACTACTCGGTAAACAACCAATCGATACATCTTATTTTGCGCACAGGCACCAATTTTTCTGAATTTTGTCAAACTTTGGATACCTTTCTTGACCACTTCCGGTGATTAGAGGATTTTCATTTATAGTTTAAGGAACAATACAGACATCTCTGTTCATCTTACCAAAGTTTCAGAAAAATCGTTGGAGTGGTTTTAAAAAAATAAGCCTTACCGTTTTTGACCAAAATGCGAAAATAAGTGAAAAATCAAAGTTAATATTTCAGAACAAAACTTATATTGTTGGAATCGGATCGACGTCAGCTATCCAAAAGTGTAATTAGAATTTCTAAATTCCTAAAAATAAACATTTTAGCAAATTTTTGAAAATTTTCCAGTATTCACCAAAAAAATGAAAGCCACAAAGTTTCTATATTCAACGTTTTTCAACTGCTATCTAGTCGGAAATGTCTCCCGCTATTCAAAAATATAAATGTCTGAAAAATCGATTGAGAATTAACTGAATTATGACCGATTTTCAATTTTTGTGCACGCTAAAGATTTCACGCATTTCCGCTATGCGCACAAATCTGGAAATAGTTTTAAGGAGTAACCACCACACATTTTCCCTAGGGAAAATCAAACTTTAGACCTTTAACACTTATAGTTTCTGAGATCTAGCTTCCCCCAATAAAAAAAAAAATAATAACTATATCTGCTACTGTCCCATGCAGATATGAAAGCTTTCATATTCATCGTCACGTGTCATCGATTATATCAAGTATCTCAAATAAAAGGATAAGAATGACAAACTATCAAAATTGGTCAAAAACTCGCGAAGTGACAAGTCTAAATATAGTATGAAACATTGAGTAATCTGAAAAATAAAGGGAAATAACTGATACTTGTGTTGCTGTAATCGGGATGACTTCCGATTTCAAAACTTTCAGAAAAATGAAATGAAAATGGTAAGAAAACATCAAAAAATTAAATGAGATAACTTTGAACAAAACTAAAACTTTTTGAATCAGGTTGAACTCAATTGTTTGAATATGTACGTTAAATATGTAGATTTGGAAAATTATAAAGACATAATATCAAAATCGGTCAAAAACTCACAACGTTACAAATTTAAATGTAGTGAGAAACATTGCACCCGGGCAAAAAAATAATCTTTAAACTAAAGGGAAATAACCTAAACTTGTATAGCTGTAATCGGGCTTCCAAAATTAGAGATATGTTATATAATTATCACTGAGAACTGCTAAGGAGTTAAAAGGTGCACAGCCCGTATAGAAATCTTAATCCTGGTTGTTATTTCTACGTATGTCGGAAGATAATTAATTTTCAGACTATTACTCGGTATTACCGGTTTAAAACTGTAAAAAGGTGTGTTAATTAACGAGGGTGAAAAACGGTCCGAGAGGTGGGTTAATTAACGCGAGGTGCGTTTTCTGTAGAGGTGTGTTTATTAACCGACCGGTAAAAAATGAATGTCAATGTTGTGTATTGTTTAATTGGCGTGTTTTCTCGCTAGTTGCGATAACTGCACCAAAAGGAGTATAATCAAGGACCAACATGCTTTATCTGACACGTACGTGTTAAATCAAAATTTGACAAGTAAAACTGTTTAACCGTGCGATTAATCATTCCTTCCTGTGTTTTACGCAGGTCTTTGTAAAATAATGAGGTCTTTAGATAGGCGTGTGTGCTCGCTATGATCTACGTTTCTCTTATGTCTATTGTAGGCCTATTACGTACCATATATATAAAGTTGCATTTTATGAAATAAAATTATGAATTAATCTATCGTATACGGAAAGGCGAATGTAATGTCATTTATAAATACCAAGCAGTCAACGTGAAATTGTATTCGCGACATTTTTTAGGCCTTCCTACAAGGATTCAGAAAATATAACTCCCGAGTCTGTAAGTAAAATAGCAAAAAAGCCTTATTGATTTTTCACGTTTATGGTGGCACTTCCGGTTCGATCGACAAACTCCATATTTTGTGTACGAATCAGTAATTCCTTGTCTAGTATCGAAAAAAAAACTAGGTCATTCTGACCTATATTTCGACGATTCTTTTGAAAACTTTGATCCTTAATTTCACCAAGGGGAGATAAGTTAGAAAATTTCTAAAGTCATTTTTCAAGTCGCATCATTAAGGTCTACTTACATATTAAATTTCATGAAAATCGTACAACTACTAAAGAAGTTGTCGAGTTGGTGTAAACTTCCGGTTCGAAATCACAGCGACGAATTTTCGAAATTCGAAAATCCGAAATTGCAGATTTGAAGTAAATGTCTTAGGATACTAAAAGAAAAAAGAATTAGTAAAATAGATCAAATAGTCACAAAGTTACAGCATTGTAGGTCAAATGCATTCGTTCGTAAAATTCGGTGATTTCGAATTCGTAAAACGTTTTGAAAATACATTTAATCAAGGTTCGCACCCCATTTTTTGGGGGGTAGGTCAAAATTTCAGAAAGATCCTATGGATAGATTCTGAGAAATCCGATTTGCAGAAAACACACACAAAAAAAAAAAAATAATAATAATAACTTTAACAGAAACAATAAGCTTTCATATGTAATACATATGAAAGCTTAATAAGAACTAGATCTGCTACTGTCCCATGCAGATATGAAAGCTTTCATATTCATCGTCACGTGTCATCGATTATACCAAGTATCTCAAATAAAGGGATAAGAATAACAAACTATCAAAATTGGTCAAAAACTCGCGAAGTTACAAGTCTAAATATAGTATGAAACATTGAGTAATCTGAAAACTAAAGGGAAATAACTGATATTTGTGTTGCTGTAATCGGGATGACTTCCGATTTCAAAACTTTCAGAAAAATGAAATGAAAATGGTAAGAAAACATCGAAAAATTAAATGAGATAGCTTTGAACAAAACTAAAACTTTTTGAATCAGGTTGAACTCAACTGTTTGAATATGTACGTTAAATATGTAGATTTGGAAAATTATAAAGACATAATATCAAAATCGGTCAAAAACTCACACAGTTACAAATTTAAATGTAGTGAGAAACATTGCACCCGGGCAAAAAAATAATCTTTAAACTAAAGGGAAATAACTGAAACTTGTATAGCTGTAATCGGGTTTCCAAGATATGTTATATAATTATTGTTTCCAATATGTTTGGTTATAAGTAGGAAATCGTGACGACTTCTTAAGCATGTTTTAAACAAAGGGTCATAGACTGCAATATACAAGAATGGCACTCTGCAATAAAAAAAACTGGCCAGAGATTTCTATGCAGAAATTAAATAATTGCTAGAACCAGAAAAATATTTATCCACTATAATAAATAAGCAACATAGAGAAAATGAAATGAAATTGAATGGGGTTTAACGTCCTACTGTTCTGCTCCTACAATGGGCTAATGAAGACGGGCATACGCCATAAAGTGTGCAATGAGGGAAATTTTACCCGGGAAGCGGCGTTACGGCCTACGAGGTTGGTAAGGCGACCATACTCCTTGTCACGTACAACCAAGAAATCGAAACAAGGCCAGTTGACTCAATGACAGACGTTATGATACAGAGCGCACGTGCTAACCATTCAGCCACGCAACCTCCCTAAAATCGGCAAATTGCTGACCTACAGCGAGAAACATTTCAACCGGGCCAAATTTTCTATTTTAACAGTTTAATTTGCACGGTACCTTTAGTTATCAACCGAATATTACAAAACTTTTAAAAATAAGCTCCCCCTGACCAGCTTGATAGTTCGCAATAAACGTTTGCACCTTAAGATCGACAAATTGCTGACCTTAAAGTGAGGAACATTACAACCGGGCCAAATTTTCTGTTTTATCACTTTAACAGTACCAACCGATTATTACAAAACTTTAAAAAGAGAAAGAGAGAAATGCGGCCTAACGTCCATTCGACACAAACTAGGTCATTTCGGGACTAACATATGTTTTTTTAAATTTTATTTAAAACTCCCCTTGCACGTACTGGTCTTTAACCGTTGGGAGGAAACCGAAGAACACGGAGAAAACCCACGAGGTTGGACAACATACACCATGTTACGTGCAACCTGGAGATCGAAACGACGCCCGTTGACTCAATGACAAACGTTTCGATACAGCGAGCACCTGCTAACCATTCAGCCATCCAGCCTCCCTGAATTCGGAAAATTGCTGACTTATAGCAAGAAACATTTCAACCGGGCGAAATTTTCTGTTTTAACAGTTTAATGTTCACGGTACTTTAATTACCAACCGATTATTACAAAACTTTTGAAAATAAGCTCCAACTGACCAGCTTAATCGTATGCAATAAACGTTTTGCCTGAATTGAAAGTTCTGCACAGAAAAAGTTCATCTCGATTTCCCGGCGTGGTTCCCCTTGTCAGTGAGGCAGAACGGAGGGCCTGACAAGCACAGCTGTCTAGTCCTTCGGATGGGACGAAAAACCAAGGTCCCGTGTACACATTGGAGTGCACGTAAAATATCCCTAAGCAGTTGGAATTCGATACTGTTGAATAAACTCTATACGATGACTAAATGTGTAGATTGTAGTCACCCACACTGCATGTTTCGCTTAACAATGAAAGGGTGCCGTTTTCAATGTTCGATCCTTTTGTTCTTCTACTCCTGATATGTTGGACTGTTGATCGATGGTTTCATATAAAAGACTACCAATAAGACTCTTCGTAGAAGAAGTTCCCAAAAAATATTATGTTGGCTTTACGAGAAAGACCTCTAAACATGCTCCAAATTGTAAAAATACGACTTTAATGATTTCACACAACAGGCTAGCTATTAGACTCTCTATTGACAAAAGTAGTCACCCACACTGCATGTTTCGCTTAACAATGAAAGGGTGCCGTTTTCAATGTTCGATCCTTTTGTTCTACTACTCCTGATATGTTGGACTGTTGATCGATGGTTTCATATAAAAGACTACCAATAAGACTCTTTGTAGAAGAAGTTCCCAATAGACTCTCTATTGACAAAAGTTTCACCGCCCTCCCTTCATTATAACCCAAGTTATCGTGCCCTAAAGAATCAACAAATTAGCATGCTTATCTCTGCTTACCCTAAGCAGAAAATGCTCATCTTTAAACTCAATCATAACATTGACCTAGTGAACGTCTACACCAAGTTTGAACATTCTAGCTTAATTAGAAGGAGAGTAATTGTGTTCCAAAGTCCCGACCCTTCAAATTGCTTCTATTTTTCATTTTCAATTCAAAATGGTGACCATCACGTGACCGAAATCAAAATTCTATTCGCGACATTTTTTAGGCCTTCCTACAAGGATTCAGAAAATATAACTCCCGAGTCTGTAAGTAAAATAGCAAAAAAGCCTTATTGATT
The DNA here is from genome assembly GCA_948474765.1 of Patella depressa. Lineage (NCBI taxonomy): Eukaryota > Metazoa > Mollusca > Gastropoda > Patellidae > Patella > Patella depressa. The sequence continues at coordinate 25,872,802 of OX419717.1, read as the reverse complement.
TTTCACTTTTAAATATGGCGGCACTTCCGGTTCGATCGACAAACTCCATATTTTGTGTACAAATCAGTAATTACTTATCTAGTATCCAAAAAAAAAATCAGGTCATTCTGACCTATATTTCGATGATTTTTTTGAAAATTTTGATCCTTAATTTCGTCAAGGGGAGATAATTTAGAAAATTTCTAATTATATTTTTGAAGTCACATCGGTAAGATCTACTTAGATACTAAATTTCATGAAAATCGTACAACTATTAAAGAAGTTGTCAAATTGGTCTAAACTTCCGGTTCGAAATCACAGCGACGAATTTTCGAAATTCGAAAATGTGAAACTGCAGATGAAAATGATTTTTTTAAAGGTATTCAAAGAAAACAGAATTAGTAAAATCGGTCAAATAATAACAAAGTTACAACTATGCATTGTCATTTTTTTCGTTCGTAAAATTCGGTGATTTCGGATTCGTAAAACGTTTCGAAAATATATTTAATCAAGGTTCGCACCCCATTTTTGGGGGGGTAGGTCAAAATTTCAGAAAGATCCTATGGATAGATTCTGAGAAATCCGATTTGCAGAAAACACACACAAAAAAAAAAATAATAACTAGATCTGCTACTGTCCCATGCTGATATGAAAGCTTTCATATTCATCGTCACGTGTCATAGATTATATCAAGTATCTCAAATAAAAGGATAAGAATAACAAACTATCAAAATTGGTCAAAAACTCGCGAAGTGACAAGTCTAAATATAGTATGAAACATTGCATAATCTGAAAACTAAAGGGAAATAACTGATACTTGTGTTGCTGTAATCGGGATGACTTCCCACTTCAAAACTTTCAGAAAAATGAAATGAAAATGGTAAGAAAACATCGAAAAATTAAATGAGAAAACTTTGAACAAAACTAAAAACTTTTGAATCAGTTGAATATTTACGTTAAATATGTAAATTTGGAAAATTATAAAGACATAATTATCAAAATCGGTCAAAACTCACAAAGTTACAAATTTAAATGTAGTGAGAAACATTGCACCCTCGGCAAAAAAATAATCTTTAAACTAAAGGGAAATAACCCAAACTTGTATAGCTGTAATCGGGCTTCCAAAATTAGAGATATGTTATATAATTATGGTTTCCAATATGTTTGGTTATAAGTAGGAAATCGTGACAACTTCTTAAGCATGTTTTAAACAAAGGGTCATAGACTGCAATATACAAGAATGGCACTTTGCAATAAAAAAAAAACTGTTCAAAGCAAGATTTCTATGCAGAAATGAAATAATTAATAGAACCAGAAAAACATTTATCCACTATAATAAATAAGCAACATAGAAATCAAATTCAATGGTTGTTTAACGTCCTACTGTTTTGCTCCTAAAATGGGCTAATGAAGACGGGCATACGCCATAAAGTGTGCAATGAGGGAAATTTTACCCGGGCAGCGGCGTTACGGCCTACGGGGTTGGACAGGCGACCATACTCCTTGTCACGTACAACCAAGAAATCGAAACAACACCAGTTGACTCAATGACAGACGTTATGATACAGAGCGCACGTGCTAACCACTCAGTCACGTAACCTCCCTAAAATCTGCAAATTGCTGACCTACAGATAGAAACATTTCAACCGGGCGAAATCTTCTATTTTCTTAGTTTAATTTGCACGGTACCTTTAGTTATCAACCGAATATTACAAAACTTTTAAAAATAAGCTCCCCCTGACCAGCTAAATCGTTCGCAATAAACGTTTTCCCCTTAAAATCGGCAAATTGCTGACTTTAAAGTGAGAAACATTACAACCGGGTGAATTTTTCTGTTTTATCACTTTTACAGTATCTTTGATTACCAACCGATTATTACAAAACTTTAAAAATAAAAAAAAGAGAAAAATGCGGCTTAACGTCCATTCGACACAAACTAGGTCATTTCGGGACTAACATATGTTTTTTAATTTTATTTAAAAACTCCCCTTGCGCGTACTGGTCTTTAGCTGTTGGGAGGAAACCGAATGGCACGGAGAAAACCCACGAGGTTGGACACCATACTCCATGTCACGTGCAATCTCGAAATCGAAACGACGCCCGTTGACTCAATGACAGACGTTACGATACAGCGTGCACATGCTAACCATTCAGCCATTCAGCCTCCCTTAAAAATAAGCTCCCCCTGACCAGCTTAATTGTTCGCAATAAACATTTGCCCTCTAAAATCGGCAAATTGCTGACTTTAAAGTGAGAAACATTATAACCGGGCGAAATTTTATGTTTTAACAGTTTAATTCGCACGGTATTTTAATTACCAACCGATTATTACAAAACTTTTGAAAATAAGCTCCAACTGACCAGCTTAATCGTATGCAATAAACGTTTGGCCTGAATTGAAAGTTCTGCAACGAGGAAGATCATCTCGATTTTCCGGCGTGGTCCCCCCTTGTCAGTGAGGCAGAACGGAGGGCCTGACAAGGACAGCTGTCTAGTCGTTCGGGTGGGACGAAAAACCAAGGTCGCGTGTACACATTGGAGTGCACGTAAAATATCCCTAAGCAGTTGGAATTCGATACTGTTGAATAAGCTCTATACAATGACTAAATGTGCAGATTGTAGTCACACACACTGCATGTTTCGCTTAACAATGAAAGGGTGCCGTTTTCAATGTTCGGTCCTTTTATTCTTCTACTCCAGATATTTTGGACTGTTGATCGAAGTTTTCATATAAAAGACTACCGATAAGACTCTTTGTAGAAGAAGTTCCCAAAAAGTATTATGTTGACTTTAAGAGAAAAGAACCTTTAAAGATGCTCCAAATCGTAAACATACGACTTTTTGGATTTTCGATCTCTTTTTTTCAGCTATCCCTGATATTTAAAAAAAAGATACAACGATTTCACACAACAGGCCAGCTATTACACTCTCGATTAACAAGAGTTTCACCGCCCTCCCTTCATTATAACCGAAGTTATCTTGCCCTAAAGAATCAACAAATCAGCATGCTTATTTCTGCTTACCCTAGGCAGAAAATGCTCATCTTTGAACTCAATCATGACATTGACATAGTGAACGTCTACACCAAGATTGAACATTCTAGCTCAATTAGAAGGAGAGTTATTGTGTTTCAAAGTTTCGGCCCTTCAAATTGCTACTACTTTTCATATTCACTTCAAAATGGCAACCATCAATTGACCTAAATCAAAATTCTTCTCTGAACAATTTTTAGACCATCTTTCAAGGATTCAGAAAACATAACTCCCGTGTCTGTAAGTAAAATAGCAAAAAAGCCTTAGGGATTTCTCACGTTTCAAGATGGTGGCACTTCCGGTTCGATCAACAAACTTTATATTTTGTGTACAAATCAGTAATTACTTGTCTAGTATCCAAAAAAAAAATCAGGTCATTCTGACCTATATTTCGATGATTTTTTTGAAAATTTTGATCTTTAATTTCGTCAAGGGGAGATAATTTAGAAAATTTCTAATTATATTTTTGAAGTCACATCGGTAAGGTCTACATATATACTAAATTTCATGACAATCGTACAACTATTAAAGAAGTTGTCAAATTGGTCTAAACTTCCGGTTCGAAATCACAGCGACGAATTTTCGAAATTCGAAAATGTGAAACTGCAGATGATAATGATTTTTTTCAAGGTATTCAAAGAAAAAAGAATTAGTAAAATCGGTCAAAAAATAACAAAGTTACGACCATGCTTTGTCCATTTCGTCGTTCGTAAATTTCGGTGATTTCGGATTCGTAAAACGTTTTGAAAATATATTTAATCAAGGTTCGCACCCCATTTTTTGGGGGGGGGGGGTAGGTCAAAATTTCAGAAAGATCCTACGGATAGATTCTGAGAAATCCGATTTGCAGAAAACACACAAAAAAATAATAATAATAATAATCTTAACAGAAACAATAAGCTTTCATATGTAATATGAAAGCTTAATAATCTTAACAGAAACAATAAGCTTTCATATGTAATATGAAAGCTTATCTAGATCTGCTACTGTCCCATGCAGATATGAAAGCTTTCATATTCATCGTCACGTGTCATCGATTATATCAAGTATCTCAAATAAAAGGATAAGAATAACAAACTATCAAAATTGGTCAAAAACTCGCGAAGTTACAAGTCTAAATATAGTATGAAACATTGCATAATCTGAAAACTAAAGGGAAATAACTGATACTTGTGTTGCTGTAATCGGGATGACTTCCCACTTCAAAACTTTCAGAAAAATGAAATGAAAATGGTAAGAAAACATCGAAAAATTACATGAGATAACTTTGAACAAAACTAAAAAAAATTGAATCAGGTTGATCCCAATTGTTTGAATATTTACGTTAAATATGTAAATTTGGAAAATTATAAAGACATAATTATCAAAATCGGTCAAAACTCACAAAGTTACAAATTTAAATGTAGTGAGAAACATTGCACCCGGGCAAAAAAATAATCTTTAAACTAAAGGGAAATAACCTAAACTTGTATAGCTGTAATCGGGCTTCCAAAATTAGAGATATGTTATATATGGTTTTCAATATGTTTGGTTATAAGTAGGAAATCGTGACAACTTCTTAAGCATGTTTTAAACAAAGGGTCATAGACTGCAATAATATACAAGAATGGCACTTTGCAATAAAAAAAAAATGGTCAAAGCAAGATTTCTATGCAGAAATGAAATAATTAATAGAACCAGAAAAACATTTATCCACTATAATAAATAAATGAAATCAAATTGAATGGGGTTTAACGTCCTACTCCTAAAATGGGCTAATGAAGACGGGCATACGCCATAAAGTGTGCAATGAGGGAAATTTTACACGGGCAGCGGCGTTACGGCCTACGAGGTTGGACAGGCGACCATACTCCTTGTCACGTACAACCAAGAAATCGAAACAACGCCAGTTGACTCAATGACAGACGTTATGATACACAGCGCACGTGCTAACCATTCAGTCACGCAACCTCCCTAAAATCGGCAAATTGCTGACCTACAGCACGGGCGAAATCTTCTATTTTATTAGTTTAATTTGCACGGTACCTTTAGTTATCAACCGAATATTACAAAACTTTTAAAAATAAGCTCCCCCTGACCAGCTAAATCGTTCGCAATAAACGTTTTCCCCTTAAAATCGGCAAATTGCTGACTTTAAAGTGAGAAACATTACAACCGGGCGAAATTTTCTGCTTTATCACTTTTACAGTATCTTTGATTACCAACCGATTATTACAAAACTTTAAAAATAAAAAAAAGAAAGAGAGAAATGCGGCTAAACGTCCATTCGACACAAACTATAACATTTCGGGACTAACATATGTTTTTTAATTTTATTTAAAAACTCCCCTTGCGCGTACTGGTCTTTAGCTGTTGGGAGGAAACCGAAGGACACGGAGAAAACCCACGAGGTTGGACACCATACTCCATGTCACGTGCAACTTGGAAATCGAAACGACACCGGTTGACTCAATGACAGACGTTACGATACATCGCGCGTATGCTAACCATTCAGCCTCCCTAAAATCTGGAAATTGCTGACTTATAGCAAGAAACATTTTAACCGGGCGAAATTTTCTGTTTTAACAGTTTAATTCGCACGGTATTTTAATTACCAACCGATTATTACAAAACTTTTGAAAATAAGCCCCAACTGACCAGCTTAATCGTATGCATGTCCATGTCACGTACAATCTCGAAATCGAAACGACACCCGTTGACTCAATGACAGACGTTACGATACAGCGCGCACATGCTAACCATTCAGCCATTCAGCCTCCCTTAAAAATAAGCTCCCCCTGACCAGCTTAATTGTTCGCAATAAACATTTGCCCTCTAAAATCGGCAAATTGCTGACTTTAAAGTGAGAAACATTACAACCGGGCGAAATTTTATGTTTTATCACTTTTACAGTACCTTTGATTACCAACCGATTATTACAAAACTTTAAAAATAAAAGAGAAAGAGAGAAATGCGGCTCAACGTCCATTCGACACAAACTAGGTCATTTCGGGACTTACATATGTTTTTTAATTTTATTTATAAACTTCCCTTGCGCGTACGGGTCTTTAGCCGTGGGAGGAAACCGAAGGACACGGAGAAAACCCACGAGGTTGGACACCATACTCCATGTCACGTGCAACTTGGAAATCGAAACGACGCCGGTTGACTCAATGACAGACGTTACGATACAGCGCGCGTATGCTAACCATTCAGCCTCCCTAAAATCTGGAAATTGCTGACTTATAGCAAGAAACATTTTAACCGGGCGAAATTTTCTGTTTTAACAGTTTAATTCGCACGGTATTTTAATTACCAACCGATTATTACAAAACTTTTGAAAATAAGCCCCAACTGACCAGCTTAATCGTATGCAATAAACGTTTGGCCTGAATTGAAAGTTCTGCAACGAGAAAGTTCATCTCGATTTTCCGGCGTGGTTCCCCCTTGTCAGTGAGCAGAACGGAGGGCCTGACAAGGATGGGACGAAAAACCAAGGTCGCGTGTACACATTGCAGTGCACGTAAAATATCCCTAAGTATTTGGAATTCGATACTGTTGAATAAGCTCTATACGATGACTAAATGTGCAGATTGTAGTCACCCACACTGCATGTTTCGCTTAACAATGAAAGGGTGCCGTTTTCAATGTTCGATCCTTTTATTCTTCTACTCCAGATATTTTGGACTGTTGATCGAAGTTTTCATATAAAAGACTACCGATAAGACTCTTAGTAGAAGAAGTTCTCAAAAAGTATTATGTTGACGTTAAGAGAAAAGAACCTTTAAAGATGCTCCAAATCGTAAACATACGACTTTTTGGATTTTCGATCTCTTTTTTTCTGCTATCCCTGATATTTTAAAAAAAAGATACAACGATTTCACACAACAGGCCAGCTATTACACTCTCGATTAACAAGAGTTTCGCCGCCCTCCCTTCATTATAACCGAAGTTATCTTGCCCTAAAGAATCAACAAATCAGCATGCTTATCTCTGCTTAACCTAGGCAGAAAATGCTCATCTTTGAACTCAATCATGACATTGACATAGTGAACGTCTACACCAAGATTGAACATTCTAGCTCAATTAGAAGGAGAGTTATTGTGTTTCAAAGTTTCGGCCCTTCAAATTGCTACTACTTTTCATATTCACTTCAAAATGGCAACCATCAATTGACCTAAATCAAAATTCTGCTCTGAAAATTTTTTAGGCCATCTTTCAAGGATTCGGAAAATATAACTCCCGTGTCTGTAAGTAAAATAGCAAAAAAGCCTTAGGGATTTTTCACGTTTCAAGATGGTGGCACTTCCGGTTCGATCAACAAACTTCATATTTTGTGTACAAATCAGTTATTACTTATCTAGTATCAAAAAAAAAAATCAGGTCATTCTGACCTATATTTCGATGATTTTTTTGAAAATTTTGATCCTTAATTTCGCCAAGGGGAGATAATTTAGAAAATTTCTAATTATATTTTTGAAGTCACATCGGTAAGATCTACATATATACTAAATTTCATGAAAATCGTACAACTATTAAAGAAGTTGTCAAATTGGTCTAAACTTCCGGTTCGAAATCAAACAAAAAAGAATTAGTAAAATCGGTCAAAAAATAACAAAGTTACGACTATGCATTGTCCATTTTGTCGTTCGTAAATTTCGGTGATTTCGGATTCGTAAAACGTTTTGAAAATATATTTAATCAAGGTTCGCACCCCATTTTTGAGGGGGTAGGTCAAAATTTCAGAAAGATCCTACGGATAGATTCTGAGAAATCCGATTTGCAGAAAACACACACAAAAAAAAATAATAACTAGATCTGCTACTGTCCCATGCAGATATGAAAGCTTTCATATTCATCGTCACGTGTCATCGATTATATCAAGTATCTCAAATGAAAGGATAAGAATAACAAACTATCAAAATTGGTCAAAAACTCGCGAAGTTACAAGTCTAAATATAGTATGAAACATTGCATAATCTGAAAACTAAAGGGAAATAACTGATACTTGTGTTGCTGTAATCGGGATGACTTCCCACTTCAAAACTTTCAGAAAAATGAAATGAAAATGGTAAGAAAACATAGAAAAATTAAATGTGATAACTTTGAACAAAACTAAAAAAAAATTGAATCAGGTTGATCCCAATTGTTTGAATATTTACGTTAAATATGTAAATTTGGAAAATTATAAAGACATAATATCAAAATCGGTCAAAAACCCAGAAAGTTACAAATTTTAATGTAGTGAGAAACATTGCACCCGGGCAAAAAAATAATCTTTAAACTAAAGGGAAATAACTGAAACTTGTATAGCTGTAATCGGGCTTCCAAGATATGTTATATAATTATGGTTTCCAATATGTTTGGTTATAAGTAGGAAATCGTGACGACTTCTTAAGCATGTTTTAAACAAAGGGTCATAGACTGCAATATACAAGAATGGCACTCTGCAATAAAAAAAAACTGGCCAGAGATTTCTATGCAGAAATTAAATAATTGCTAGAACCAGAAAAATATTTATCCACTATAATAAATAAGCAACATAGAGAAAATGAAATGAAATTGAATGGGGTTTAACGTCCTACTCCTAAAATGGGCTAATGAAGACGGGCATACGCAATAAAGTGTGCAATGAGGGAAATTTTACCCGGGCAGCGGCGTTACGGCCTACGAGGTTGGACAGGCGACCATACTCCTTGTCACGTACAACCAAGAAATCGAAACAACGCCAGTTGACTCAATGACAGACGTTATGATACACAGCGCACGTGCTAACCATTCAGTCACGCAACCTCCCTAAAATCGGCAAATTGCTGACCTACAGATAGAAACATTTCAACCGGGCGAAATCTTCTATTTTATTAGTTTAATTTGCACGGTACCTTTAGTTATCAACCGAATATTACAAAACTTTTAAAAATAAGCTCCCCCTGACCAGCTAAATCGTTCGCAATAAACGTTTTCCTGATTACTGACTTTAAAGTGAGAAACATTACAACCGGGCGAAATTTTCTGTTTTATCACTTTTACAGTATCTTTGATTACCAACCGATTATTACAAAACTTTAAAAATAAAAAAAAGAAAGAGAGAAATGCGGCTAAACGTCCATTCGACACAAACTAGGTCATTTCGGGACTAACATATGTTTTTTTAATTTTATTTAAAAACTCCCCTTTCGCGTACTGGTCTTTAGCTGTTGAGAGGAAACCGAAGGACACGGAGAAAACCCAAGAGGTTTGACACCATACTCCATGTCACGTGCAACTTGGAAATCGAAACGACGCCGGTTGACTCAATGACAGACGTTACGATACAGCGCGCGTATGCTAACCATTCAGCCTCCCTAAAATCTGGAAATTGCTGACTTATAGCAAGAAACATTTTAACCGGGCGAAATTTTCTGTTTTAACAGTTTAATTCGCACGGTATTTTAATTACCAACCGATTATTACAAAACTTTTGAAAATAAACACCAACTGACCAGCTTAATCGTTTGCATGTCCATGTCACGTACAATCTCGAAATCGAAACGACGCCCGTTGACTCAATGACAGACGTTACGATACAGCGCGCACATGCTAACCATTCAGCCATTCAGCCTCCCTTAAAAATAAGCTCCCCCCGACCAGCTTAATTGTTCGCAATAAACATTTGCCCTCTAAAATCGGCAAATTGCTGACTTTAAAGTGAGAAACATTACAACCGGGCGAAATTTTATGTTTTATCACTTTTACAGTACCTTTGATTACCCACCGATTATTACAAAACTTTAAAAATAAAAGAGAAAGAGAGAAATGCGGCTCAACGTCCATTCGACACAAACTAGGTCATTTCGGGACTAACATATGTTTTTTAATTTTATTTATAAACTTCCCTTGCGCGTACGGGTCTTTAGCCGTGGGAGGAAACCGAAGGACACGGAGAAAACCCACGAGGTTGGACACCATACTCCATGTCACGTGCAACTTGGAAATCGAAACGACGCCGGTTGACTCAATGACAGACGTTACGATACAGCGCGCGTATGCTAACCATTCAGCCTCCCTAAAATCTGGAAATTGCTGACTTATAGCAAGAAACATTTTAACCGGGCGAAATTTTCTGTTTTAACAGTTTAATTCGCACGGTATTTTAATTACCAACCGATTATTACAAAACTTTTGAAAATAAGCCCCAACTGACCAGCTTAATCGTATGCAATAAACGTTTGGCCTGAATTGAAAGTTCTGCAACGAGAAAGTTCATCTCGATTTTCCGGCGTGGTTCCCCTTGTCAGTGAGCAGAACGGGGGGTCTGACAAGGACAGCTGTCTAGTCGTTCGGATGGGACGAAAAACCAAGGTCCCGTGTACACATTGGAGTGCACGTAAAATATCCCTAAGCAGTTGGAATTCGATACTGTTGAATAAACTCTATACGATGACTAAATGCGTAGATTGTAGTCACCCACACTGCATGTTTCGCTTAACAATGAAAGGGTGCCGTTTTCAATGTTTGATCCTTTTGTTCTTCTACTCCTGATATGTTGGACTGTTGATCGATGGTTTCATATAAAAGACTACCAATAAGACTCTTTGTAGAAGAAGTTCCCAAAAAATAGTATGTTGACTTTACGAGAAAGACCTCTAAACATGCTCCAAATTGTAAAAATACGACTTTTTGGATTTTCAATCTCTTTTTTTCGGCTATCCCTGATATTTAAAAAAAATGATACAATGATTTCACACAACAGGCTAGCTATTAGACTCTCTATTGACAAAAGTTTCACCGCCCTCCCTTCATTATAACCGAAGTTATCGTGACCTAAAGAATCAACAAATCAGCATGCTTATCTCTGCTTACCCTAAGCAGAAAATGCTCATCTTTGAACTCAATCATAACATTGACCTAGTGAACGTCTACAACAAGTTCGAACATTCTAGCTTAATTAGAACGAGAGTTATTGTGCTCCAAAGTCTCGGCCCTTCAAATTGCTTCTATTTTTCATTTTCAATTCAAAATGGTGACTCCCGGTTGACCTAAATCAGAATTCTATTCGCGACATTTTTTAGGCCTTCCTACAAGGATTCAGAAAATATAACTCCCGAGTCTGTAAGTAAAATAGCAAAAAAGCCTTATTGATTTTTCACGTTTAGGATACTAAAAGAAAAAAGAATTAGTAAAATAGATCAAATAGTCACAAAGTTACAGCATTGTAGGTCAAATGCATTCGTTCGTAAAATTCGGTGATTTCGGATTCGTAAAACTTTTTGAAAATACATTTAAACAAGGTTCGCACCCCATTTTTGTGGGGGTAGGTCAAAATTTCAGAAAGATCCTATGGATAGATTCTGAGAAATCCGATTTGCAGAAAACACACACAAAAAAAAAATAATAACTAGATCTGCTACTGTCACATGCAGATATGAAAGCTTTCATATTCATCGTCACCTGTCATCGATTGTATCAAGTATCCTAAATAAAACGATAAGAAGAAAAAATTGGTCAAAAACTCGCAAAATTACAAGTCTAAATATAGTATGAAACATTGCACCAAGGCATAACAATAATCTGAAAACTAAAGGGAAATAACCGAAACTTGTATTACTGTAATGAGACAGATGAGAAAATGAAATGAAAATTGCCAGAAAAAAATTAAAAATGGCAGGTTGGACAGGCGACCTTACTCCTTGTTACGTACAACCGGGCATTCGAAAACACACTAGTTAACTCAATGACAGGCGCGCGTGCTAACCATTCAGCCACCCCACCCCCCTTTGAAATCAGACACGTGCAATATGTCACATAGGAAGAATAACAAGCCACTCACAACAAAATGGTAAATTAATGAGTTTAAAGCAAAAAGGCGTCTACAGCACACGGTGTTCCCAGGCGGTCACCCATCCAAGTACTAACCGGGCCCGACGTTGCTTAATTTCAGTGATCGGACGAGAACTGGTGTTTTCAACGTGGTATGGCCGTAGACGAGAAAAAGGTGGACAGAACCCGTAGTTATACTTACTTGTGGACGCTCTAGAGGCTAAAGTTAATATCCGATTGACTTTAAATTTATACACAGTGTTTAAGGTCATGAGACGAAGAAGCGATTTCCGATAATAACTACCAGAGTTATGGCCCTTGATCACTTCAAAAAATCTTGTGGACGCTCTAGAGGCCAAAGTTAATATCCGATTGGCTTTAAATTTATACACAGTGTTTAAGGTCATGAGACGAAGAAGCCTATTGATTTTCAGCGATTTCCGATAATTAGTGCCAGAGTTATGGCCCTTGATCACTTCAAAAAATCTTGTGGACGCTATAGAGGCCAAAGTTAATATCCGATTGGCTTTAAATTTAGTCACAGTGTTTAAGGTCATGAGACGAAGAAGCCTATTGATTTTCAGCGATTTCCGATAATTAGTGCCAGAGTTATGGTCCTTGATCACTTCAAAAAATCTTGTGGACGCTATAGAGGCCAAAGTTAATATCCGATTGGCTTTAAATTTATACACAGTGTTTAAGGTCATGAGACGAAGAAGCCTATTGATTTTCAGCGATTTCCGATAATTAGTGCCAGAGTTATGGCCCTTGATCACTTCAAAAAATCTTGTGGACGCTATAGAGGCCAAAGTTAATATCGATTGGCTTTAAATTTATACACAGTGTTTAAGGTCATGAGATGAAGAAGCCTATTGATTTTCAGCGATTTCTGATAATTAGTGCCAGAGTTATGGCCCTTGATCACTTCAAAAAATCTTGTGGACGCTTTAAAGGCCAAACTTATCATCTGATTGACTTCAGATTGATGCACAGAGTTTAAGGTGTTGAAACGAACAAGTATATTGATTTTCAATGAATTTTGATAACTGAACAGCTAAATCCATGATTTTAAATGTTTCATGTATATATACTAATTCAATTGCTAGCGTGGGGTAAAACTTTATAAAAAGCAATCAAATTCTAATGATTTTCTGATAATTACATAATGAGTTGTTACTCTTAATCAGTTTTTAGAGTATTACAAATGTTTCATTACCGAAAAAAGTAAAAATATGCGACAACCCTTGTTGACTGCCCGGACAATTTAGCTGCTGTGGGCGTATGTTTCGTTGCCTGGCAACGTATCTTTTTTTTTGGGGGGGGGGCGGTTTTAAAAAGGCGTCTACAGCACCCGGTGTTCCCAGGCGGTCACCCATCCAAGTACTGACCGGGCCCGAAGTTGCTTAACTTCAGTGATCGGACGAGAACTGGTGTTTTCAACGTGGTGTGGCCGTAGACGAGAGAAGGTGGACAGAACCCATACTTGTGCTTACTCAAATTCTTTTTGTTTCTTTTTCCCTTGGGAGACGGACCGAGCGGAGAGCTGGAGTGGTGCAAAAGAGTGCGCGCTGTGGTCTGATTGGCGGAAAATTGATTTTGTCACGAAAAATCTGGGCCCTGTTTCACGAAATTTTAACTTAAGATAAATTCCAATTTTAGTAGATACTTCAATTTTGATTGGCTAAGCACTACAATCAACCTAATATTATCCAATCAAATTACTAAAATTGGGATCTTATCTTAGTTAAAATTTCGTGAAATAGGGCCCAGGGCAAAAAGGCGCTACAGCACCCGGTGTTCCCAGGCGGTCACCCATCCAAGTACTAACCGGGTCCGACGTTGCTTAACTTCAGTAATCGGAAAAGAACTGGTGTTTTCAACGTGGTATGGCCGTAGACGAGAGAAGGTGGACAGAACCCGTAGTTATACTTACCTGAATTGACCCGGTTATTGATTGTCCCCCGCTCTTTCTAAGAAAGTTGGGGGACTATTAAAATGGGTTCGTCCGTCTGTCTGTCTGTCCGTCTGTCCGTCTGTCTGTCCGTCTGTCTGTCCGTCACACTATTTGGGACACAATAACTCTCTTCCTAATTGAGCTAGAATGTTCAAACTTGGTGTATGTGTTTATTAGGTCAATGCCTTGATGGAGTTCGAAGATGAGCATTTTCTGCTTAGGGTAAGCAGAGATAAGCAATTTGATTGGTTGATGCTTTGGGACACGATAACTTTAGTTCTAATTAAGTGAGATTGATGAAACTTGGTGTATAGTTTCATTACAGTAATACCTTGACTAAGTTCGATAATGAGCATTTTCTGCTCAGGGTAAGCAGAGCTATACGCAATTTGATTGGTCGAGAATTTGGTACACAATAACTCTCCTTCTAATTGAGTTAAAATGTTCAAACTTGGTGTATATGCTTATTAGGTCAATGCCTTGATGGAGTTCGAAGATGAGCATTTTCCGCTTAGGGTAAGCAGAGATAAGCAATTTGATTGGTTGATGCTTTGGGACACGATAACTTTAGTTCTAATTAAGTGGGAGTGATGAAACTTGATGTATAGTTTCATTATAGTAATACCTTGACTAAGTTCGATAATGAGCATTTTCTGCTCAGGGTAAGCAGAGCGATACGCAATTTGATTGGTTGAGACTTTGGAACACGATAACTCTCCTTTTAATTTAGTTGAAATGTTCAAACTTGGTGTATGTGCTTATTAGGTCAATGCCTTGATGGAGTTCGAAGATGAGCATTTTCCGCTTAGGGTAAGCAGAGATAAGCAATTTGATTGCTTGATGCTTTGGGACACGATAACTTTAGTTCTAATTAAGTGAGATTGATGAAACTTGGTGTATAGTTTCATTATAGTAATACCTTGACTAAGTTCGATAATGAGCATTTTCTGCTCAGGGTAAGCAGAGCTATACGTAATTTGATTGGTTGAGAATTTGGAACACAATAACTCTCCTTCTAATTGAGTTAAAATGTTCAAACTTGGTGTATATGCTTATTAGGTCAATGCCTTGATGGAGTTCGAAGATGAGCATTTTCCGCTTAGGGTAAGCAGAGATAAGCAATTTGATTGGTTGATGCTTTGGGACACGATAACTTTAGTTCTAATTAAGTGAGAGTGATGAAACTTGGTGTATAGTTTCATTACAGTAATACCTTGACTAAGTTCGATAATGAGCATTTTCTGCTCAGGGTAAGCAGAGCGATACGCAATTTGATTGGTCGAGACTTTGGAACACAATAACTCTCCTTCTAATTTAGTTAAAATGTTCAAACTTGGTGTATATGCTTATTAGGTCAATGCCTTGATTGAGTTCGAAGATGAGCATTTTCCGCTTAGGGTAGGCAGAGATAAGCAATTTGATTGGTTGATGCTTTAAGATACGATAACTTTAGTTCTAATTAAGTGAGAGTGATGAAACTTGGTGTATAGTTTCATTACAGTAATACCTTGACTATGATCGATAATGAGCATTTTCTGCTCAGGGTAAGCAGAGTGATAAGCAATTTGATTTGCCGAGACTTTGGAACACAATAACTCTCCTTCGAATTGAGTTAAAATGTTCAAAATTGGTGTGTATGCTTCTTAGGTCAATGCCTTGATGGAGTTCGAAGATGAGCATTTTCTTCTTACGGTAGGCAGAGATAAGCAATTTTTGGATGACACTTCGTGTTCAGTTTGATTGGTCGATAAGTTTGAAAAAAATAAATGTGCGATTAATTAATATGTGTCATCTATTTATTTTGGGATTTCGGCGGGGGACATCAGCCTCACTGTTGGCTTGTTTTTTTTTTGTTTTAGAGTATTTAATTGTTTTAAAGAGACACGTTAAGGGTTGTTCATAGTTAAATGAAAGTTTAATTTTAAAAAAGACCAATAAAATTAGGATTTAATAATGCCAGACTAATACTAAAATAAAATTTTAAATTAAGAATAATTAATTATTGGTCTAATGCAATGAAATGATTTGATTTGACGAATGAAATGTACAATGGGTGTCCACACTATGTGGCTAAGGCGGTGGCCTGCTAGCCAGGAGGTCGGGTGTTCGATCCCTACATTGGCCGAGAAAGTTCATGCCCCCCCACCCGCCGTGTACATATTTGAGTGCACGTAAAAGATCCCTTAGCAGTTGGAATTCGATATTGTTGAAAAAGCTCTATACGATGACTAAATGTGCAGATTGTAGCCACCCACACTGCATGTTTTGCTTAACAATGAAAGGGTGCCGTTTTCAATTTTCGATCCTTTTATTCTTCTACTCCTGATATTTTGGACTGTTGATCGATGGTTTCATATAAAAGACTACCGATAAGACTCTTTGTAGAAGAAGTTCCCCAAAAATATTATGTTGACTCTAAGAGAAAAGGACCTTTAAAAATGCTCCAAATCGTAAAAATACGACTTTTTGAATTTTCGATATCTTTTTTCTGCTACCCCTGATATTTAAAAAAATGATACAATGATTTCACACAACAGGCTACCTATTAGACTCTCTTTTGACAAAAGTTTCACCACCCTCCCTTCATTATAACCGAAGTTATTGTGCCCTAAATAATCAACAAATCAGCATGCTTATCTCTGCTTACCCTAGGCAGAAAATGCTCATCTTTGCACTCAATCATGACATTGACCTAGTGAACGTCTACACCAAGATTGAACATTCCAGCTCAATTAGAAGGAGAGTTATTGTGTTTCAAAGTCTCGGCCCTTCAAATTGCTACTACTTTTCATATTCACTTCAAAATGGTAACCATCAGTTGACCTAAATCAAAATTCTGCTCCCAGCGATTTTTGGGCCATCCTTCGAGGATTTAGAAAATATAACTCCCGTGTCTGTAAGTGAAATAGCAAAAAAGCCTTAGGGATTTTTCATGTTTCAAGATGGTGGCACTTCCGGTTCGATCGATAAACTCTATATTTTGTGTAGGAATCAGTAATTACTTGTCGAGTATCTAAAAAATTTTTTTAGGTCATTCTGACCTATATTTCGACGATTTTTTTTAAAACTTTGATCCTTAATTTCACCAAGGGGAGATAATTTAGAAAATTTCTAATTATATTTTTGAAGTCACATGGGTAAGATCTACTTATATACTAAATTTCATGAAAATCGTACAACTATAAAAGAAGTCGTCAAATTGGTCTAAACTTCGGGTTCGAAATCACAGCGACGAATTTTCGAAATTTGAAAATGTGAAACTGCAGATGAAATTGATTTTTTTTCAATGTATTCAAAGAAAAAAGAATTAGTAAAATCGGTCAAAAAATAGCAAAGTTACGACTATGCATTGTCAGTTTTTTCGTTCGTAAAATTCGGCGATTTCGAATTCGCAAAACGTTTTCAAAATATATTTAATCAACAGCCACCACCCATTTTTTTTTTGGGGGGGGGGGGGTAGGTCAAAGTTTCAGATACACATCCTATGGTTAGATTCTGTGAAGTCCGATTTGCAGGAAAAACACAAAAAAAAAAAATAACTAGATCTGCTACTGTCCCATGCAGATATGAAAGCTTTCATATTCATCGTCATGTGTCATTGATTGTATCAAGTATCCTAAATAAAAGGATAAGAAGAAAAAATTATCAAAATTGGTCAAAAACTCGCGAAGTTACAAGTCTAAATATAGTATGAAACATTGCACCCAGGCTAATAATAATCTGAAAACTAAAGGGAAATACCTCAAACATGTATTACTGTAATGAGACGGATGAGAAAATGAAATGAAAATGGCGGGAAAAAAAATTAAAAATGACCGTTGGACAGGCGACCTTACTCCTTGTGACGTACAACCGGGCATTCGAAAACACGCTAGTTAACTCAATGACAGGCGCGCGTGCTAACCATTCAGCCACCCAACCCCCCTTTAAAATCAGACACGTGTAATATGTCATAGGAAAAATAACAAGTGGCTCACAAAAAATGGTAAATTAATGAGTTTAGGTCAAAAGGTTGAGCTACTGAGTATTTTTTTATGTTTTAAAGAGACACGTTAAGGGTTGTTCATACTTAAATGAAAGTTTAATTTTAAATAAGACCAATAAAATTAGGATTTAATAATGCCAGACTAATATTAAAATAAAGTTTTCAATTAAGAATAATTAATTATTGGTCTAATGCAATGAAATGCTTTGATTTGACGGATGAAATGTACGATGGGTGTCCACACTATGTGGCTAAGGCGTTGGCCTGCTAGCCAGGAGGTCGGGTGTTCGATCCCTGCATTGTCCGAGAAAGTTCATCTCGATTTTCTGGCGTGTCCCCCCACCCGCCGTGTACACATTGGAGTGCACGTAAAAGATCCCTTAGCAGTTGGAATTCTATACTGTTTAATAAGCTCTATACGATGACTAAATGTGCAGATTGTAGCCACCCACACTGCATGTTTTGCTTAACAATGAAAGGGTGCCGTTTTCAATGTTCGATCCTTTTGTTCTTCTACTCCTGATATGTTGGATTGTTGATCGATGGTTTTATATAAAAGACTACCAATAAGACTCTTTGTAGAAGAAGTTCCCAAAAAATATTAAGTTGACTTTACGAGAAAGACCTCTAAACATGCTCCAAATTGTAAAAATACGACTTTTTGGATTTTCAATCTCTTTTTTTCGCCTATCCCTGATATTTAAAATAAATGATACAATGATTTCACACAACAGGCTAGCTATTGGACTCTCTATTGACAAAAGTTTCACAGCCCTCCCTTCATTATAACCGAAGTTATCGTGCCCTAAAGAATCAACAAATCAGCATGCCTATCTCTGCTTACCCTAGGCAGAAAATGCTCATCTTTGAACTCAATCATGACATTGACCTAGTGAACGTCTACACCAAGTTTGAACATTCTAGCTCAATTAGAAGGAGAGTTATTGTGTTTCAAAGTCCCGGCCCTTCAAATTGCTACTACTTTTCATTTTCAATTCAAAATGGTGACCATCACGTGACCGAAATCAAAATTCTGCTCCCTACGATTTTTGGGCCATCCTTCAAGGATTTAGAAAATATAACTCCCGTGTCTGTAAGTGCAATATCGCAAAAGTTCTATTGTTTTTTCACGTTTCAAGATGGTGGCACTTCCGGTTCGATCGACAAACTCCATATTTTGTGTAGGAATCAGTAATTACTTGTCGAGTATCGAAAAAATTTTTTAGGTCATTCTGACCTATATTTCGACGATTTTTTTGAAAACTTTGATCCTTAATTTCACCAAGGGGAGATAATTTAGACAATTTTAATTATATTTTTGAAGTCACATCGGTAAGATCTACTTGTATACTAAATTTCATGAAAATCGTACAACTATTAAAGAAGTTGTCAAATTGGTCTAAACTTCCGGTTCGAAATCACAGCGACGAATTTTCGAAATTCGAAAATGTGAAACTGCAGATGAAAACGATTTTTTTCAAGGTATTCAAAGAAAAAAAGAATTAGTAAAATCGGTCAAAAAATAACAAAGTTACGACTATGCATTGTCAGTTTTTTCGTTCGTAAAATTCGGTGATTTCGGATTCGTAAAACGTTTTGAAAATATATTTAAACAACGTTCGCACCCCATTTTTGGGGGGGTAGGTCAAAGTTTCAGAAAGATCCCATGGTTAGATTCTGAGAAATCCGATTTGCAGAAAATACACACAAAAAAAAAAATAATAATAATCTTAACAGAAACAATAAGCTTTCATATGTAATATGAAAGCTTAACTAGACCTGCATGCAGGAATGACGGGTTTCACTGATACCACGTTACCCTTGAACATGTCACTTCCGGTGCCAAGTTACCCTTGAACATATGTCACTTCCGGTACCAACGAAACCACTAAACAGGTTTCCAAATACTTTGCTCACATCAAATAAAATGGACGCAGAATCAACCAAATCCAGCAATATCAATTCATTTTATACATTTGTTACTTGTAAATGATCTTGACAAAATTACATTACTTCCGGTGTTAATGAAAATGTTCAATTAGTTTTATGAAATCAGAAATGGCATAGATATCATATAGTGAACATTTTTTTGTAAATTGAATAATAATTGCCACTTTTAAAGACCAAAAAACTTGAAAAGTGACTTGTAGAAAATCGGCTATTTCTCTGCAACCGTACAAGTTAGGAACCATTTTGTGGTATCTGTATGATCGTATGGGTTCATTCTATTTGTTGATTGGCATCAAATATCATAATTTGAAAAAGATTTCAAAACAGACTCATTTGAATAAAATATCTGTTTTGAAGGCTAAAAATACAGTTTTTGTCAAAATGACGTTACTTCCGGTGATAATGAAAATTTTAAATTACTTGTATGAAATCCTAAATGGCCTTAGGTATAACATGGTGTAAAGTTTATGAAAATAGAATAATAATTGACACTTTTATGGCCCCAAAACCTTCAAAAGTGACCTGTAGAAAACCGTCTATTTCTCGGCAACCGAACAAGTTAGAAACAATTTTATGATATCTATATGAACATATGAGTTGTGTTTATATGTGAATTTAAACCAAAAGTTAAAATTATTAATACATATTAAATAATTCTTGGTTGAATATAACATTGATTTAAAAAGTTTAAAATGCAGTTTTTGACAAAATGACGTCACTTCCGATGTCAATTTTAAATTGTAATCAACTTGATATGACGCTA
Organism: Patella depressa; assembly: GCA_948474765.1. Taxonomy (NCBI): domain Eukaryota; kingdom Metazoa; phylum Mollusca; class Gastropoda; family Patellidae; genus Patella; species Patella depressa. Next base: position 25,852,361 of record OX419717.1, on the reverse strand, counting down.
CATGCTTTTTGAATCAAATGATGTCACTTTTATAAAAATCCAATAATAATTGACTATTTTACAGGCAAAATAACGAAAACAGTGACTTCTGCAGAACTGCCCATTTCTTGGCAACTGCTTATATTACAAACTAATTTTAACATACATTTTCTTCGTATGGATTATAGCTACAAGTTTATAAAAGTTACGAAGAAATATTTTAAAATCTGAAAAGCCTGAATAGGTTGTAAATAGGTCAATTTTACGCCTTTTTTCAGCTCTTAATCCAATTTGCAAGAAAATAAAATAGAAATTAAAAAAACTGCTTCCGCCATTTTCTGCGCCTTGAAAGGACACACTCTTTGAGTCATATAATTTTTTAAAAAAATAATATTTGTTTTAGAAATCGTAAATAACTGTCAAAATTGTAGTTTTTGGTAAAATTATGCCACTTCCGGTGCCGACAGATAACACTTTTGGTAATAAAAAAATGACTATTGAGACAACGAAGCATATGAACTTTGTTTTATACAAATCGAACAATAAAAAATCAATCTAGGACTGAAAAACTGAATTAGCCAATGGCGGCCAAGGAAAATTACTGAGACAAAATTTTTTAACATTTTTGCGCTAATCAGATGACTCTTTAATTCTGTGCAGAACACGACTAAGAAATATTCATAAATAAAAAAGTTTTTTGTAAAATTTTAAATTTTCGAAATTTGGCGCCTAATATCTTCGAAGATTTGCCGAAAATCAAAAATTGAAAGTAACGTAGCTATGTGCCCTGTCTCCGGCTATGCCAAAATCTATCGAAAATTAAAATCCAATGATTATTGTTAAAATTACTGCAATATTTTCAAAAATGATAACTTCGGTGATTTCGGACATTTCGCATTGTCGCAGAACGTTCAAAATAGCTTTATCCTCTAAGTCACACCCACTTTCCCAGTAAAACCGAAGAAATCGTAACGATGCGACAAGCAGTTGCTGAGATCTACTCAAAACAAAAGAAGAATAATAATAATAACTAGATCTGCTACTGTCCCATGCAGATATAAAAGCTTTCATATTCACAGTCACTTCCTGTCACATGTCATGGGTCATATGAATAATCCGAACAAGGAAAAAAAATCATTAAAATCGGTCACAATCTAGTAAAGTTAATGTGATTTTTCACTCGTAAAGAATTTTGTCAGCACGAAAAACATCAAAGGCAAAAATCGAATTTTTGAAATATTCAAATACCGTATCCCGACTATCCTGAAATGTATTAATGTCAGACATACGAGACGCATTGAACATACTATGCTCTATTGTGTTTGTTTACAAGTCCGTAAATGTCGATTTTTCACTATGTTTCATATTCACTTCAAAATGGTGACTACCAGTTGACCTAAATCAAAATTCTACTTCGATCTTCAGCAAGACATTGACCTAGTGAATGCCTATACCAAGTTTGAACATTGTACCCCAATTAGAAGAAGAGTTATTGTGTTCCAGAGTCATCAAGGTATTGGCCTAATAAACACCCACACCAAGTCTAGCTGAATTAGAAAGAGAGTTATTGTGTCCCAAACTAGATCATTTCGGGACTAACATATAGTTCGATTTTATTTCAATATTTCGCTTGTGCGTAGATGTCTTTGGCAGTGGAAGGAAACCGGAGGAAATGAAGAAAACCCACCAAGATGGACAGGCGACTTTCTCCTTGTCAGGTACGACCGGAGATTCGAAAACACGCTAGCTGACTTGATGATGACAGGCTTTATGATACAGCGCGCGTGTGCTAACCATTCAGCCACCAAACTCCCCTTTGAAATCAGACAGGTGCAATATGTCATATAAGAAGAATAACAAGTCGCTCACATACAAAATGGTAAATTAATGAGCTTAGGTCCAAAGGTTGAGCTACTATTTTAGAGTATTTAATTGTTTTGTTAAGAGACACGTTAAGGGTTGTTCATAGTTAAATGAAAGTTTAATTTTAAATAAGACGAACGTCTACCAATAAAATGAGGATTTAATAATATTAAAATAAAGTTTCAAATTAAGAATAATTAATTATTGGTCTAATGCAATGAAATGCTTTGATTTGACGGATGAAATGTACGATGGGTGTCCACACTATGTGGCGAAGGCGTTGACCTGCTAGCCAGGAGGTCGGGTGTTCGATCCCTGCATTGGCCGAGAAAGTTCATCTCGATTTTCTGGCGTGTCCTCCCACCGGCGTGTACACATTGGAGTGCTCGTAAAAGATTCCTTAGCAGTTGGAATTCGATACTGTTGAATACGCTCTATACGATGACTAAATGTGCAGATTGTAGCCACCCACACTGCATGTTTTGCTTAACAATGAAAGGGTGCCGTTTTCAATTTTCGATCCTTTTATTCTTCTACTCCTGATATTTTGGACTGTTGATCGATGGTTTCATATAAAAGACTACCGATAAGACTCTTTGTACAAGAAGTTCCCCAAAAATATTATGTTCACTTTAAGAGAAAGGGACCTTTAAATATGCTCTAAATCGTAAAAATACCACTTTTTGGATTTTCGATCTCTTTTTTCTGCTATCCCTGATATTTAAAAAAAATGATACAATGATTTCACACAACAGGCTAGCTATTAGACTCTCGATTGACAAGAGTTTCACCACCCTCCCTTCATTATAACCGAAGTTATTGTGCCCTAAAGAATCAACAAATCAGCATGCTTATCTCTGCTTACCCCGGGCAGAAAATGCTCATCTTTATACCCAATCATGACATTGACCTAGTGAACGTCTACCCCAAGTTTAAACATTCTAGCTTAATTAGAAGGAGAGTTATTGTGTTCCAAAAACTCGGCCCTTCAAATTGCTTCTATTTTTCATTTTCAATTCAAAATGGTGACTCCCAGTTGACCTAAATGAAAATTCTACTCCCGACGTTTTTTAGGCCTTCCTCCAAGGATTCAGAAAATATAATTCCCGTGTCTGTAAGTAAAATAGCAAAATGGCGTTTGAGGTTTTTACATTTCAAGATGGTGGCACTTCCGGGTTGAGCTACAAACTCCATTTTTTGTGTACGAATCAGTGGTCTCGGAACTATTATCCAAAAAAAAATTCAAGATGATTTGACCTATATTTCGTCGATTTTTTTGAAAATTTCGATCCTCAATTTCTCCAAGGGGAGATAATTTAGAAAATTTCTGAAGTCATCTTTCAAGTCGCATCATTAAGGTTTACTTACATATTAAATTTCATGAAAATCGTACAACTACTAAAGAAGTTGTCGAGTTAGTCTAAACTTCCGGTTCGATATCACAGCGACGAATTTTCGAAATTCGAAAATCCGAAATTGCAGATTTAAAGTTAATGTCTCAAGGTACTCATAGAAAAAAGAATTAATTAAATAGGTCAACTAGTCACAAAGTTACAGCATTGTAGGTCAAATGCATTCGTTCGTAAAATTCGGTGATTTCGGATTCGTAAAACGTTTTGAAAATATATTTAATCAAGGTTCGCACCCCATTTATGGGGGGGGGGGGGGTAGGTCAAAGTTTCAGAAAGATCCTATGGTTAGATTCTGAGAAATCCGATTTGCAGAAAATACACAAAAAAAAAAAATAATAATAATAATAATAACTTTAACAGAAACAATAAGCTTTCATATGTAATATGAAAGCTTAATAATAATTTTAACAGAAACAATAAGCTTTCATATGAAATATGAAAGCTTAATAATAATAACTTTAACAGAAACAATAAGCTTTCATATGTGCTTAATAATAATCTTAACAGAAACAATAAGCTTTCATATGTAATATGAACGCTTAACTAGATCTGTTACTGTCCCATGCAGATATGAAAGCTTTCATATTCATCGTCACGTGTCATCGATTATATCAAGTATCTCAAATAAAAGGATAAGAATAACAAACTATCAAAATTGGTCAAAAACTCGCGAAGTTACAAGTCTAAATATAATATGAAACATTGAGTAATCTGAAAACTAAAGGGAAATAACTGATACTTGTGTTGCTGTAATCGGGATGACTCCCGACTTCAAAACTTTCAGAAAAATGAAATGAAAATGGTAAGAAAACATCGAAAAATTAAATGAGATAACTTTGAACAAAACTAAAACTTTTTGAATCAGGTTGAACTCAACTGTTTGAATATGTACGTTAAATATGTAGATTTGGAAAATTATAAAGACATAATATCAAAATCGGTCAAAAACTCATAAAGTTACAAATTTAAATGTAGTGAGAAACATTGCACCCGGGCAAAAAAATAATCTTTAAACTAAAGGGAAATAACTGAAACTTGTATAGCTGTAATCGGGCTTCCAAGATATGTTATATAATTATGGTTTCCAATATGTTCGGTTATAAGTAGGAAATCGTGACGACTTCTTAAAGTTGGGTTCCCAGATAAGTATTTATCGGGTGGTCATTGCCTATAAAAGTATGGCAATCTTACTAGAAAAATACTGGATTCCCTGAAAAACACTCATGGAGCGTAAACAGGACAAAAATGTAATGGGTTACCTTAAAGGACAATATTGGTGCCAGTCATTATCACATATGTTATAGAACTGATTAAACACTTTCCAAATATAATATTAACACAGAGATCATCGCTACCATAGAGGAGTAATAAAGGATTCATGAAATCGGAAGTGACGAACGCCAAAGGAAAACACGGGTTATTCCTCTATATAGCTAACTGAAGTGACTAGTGATTACAGATACATGGGCGAATATCTGCTCACTAATAATTCCCTCGAAGACCTAAAGTTGCTGTGTGACACTGTGAGAGAATATCTTACAATTCATAAAAAGAATTGGCTGTCACTACATAAGAGAACGCGAAAGAAAAACAGAAAAAAGTTCGTGCATTACCATGTTTTTATAAGGTAGGGAAGACCGGGGCACATTGAACCACCATGGATATATCCTTTATAAATAATACTATACAACCCAACACTATACAGTGTTCAATGTGCCCCGGTCTCCTCTATAGAATGAATAAAAACAAGGGGCTGTACGGAGTATTTCTATTTTTCCCGTGTTCTCTTATCTTATGACACTTAGTTACTTTATTGAATCGTCAGATATCCTCTTGCGGTCCCATAACAGCTTTTTGTCTTCGAAGGAATTATTAGTGAGCAGAAATTCGGCTGTTTATCTGTCATCACTCGTCACTTTAGTCATTCACATAGAGAGATAACTCGTGTTTTCCTTTGGCGTTCGTCACTTCCGATTCATGAATTCTTTATTACTCCTCTATGGTAGCGATGATCTTTGTGTTAATAATATTTTTGGAAAGTGTTTAATCAGTTCTATCACATATGTGATAATGACTGGCACCAATATTGTCCTTTAATAGTCAACCCGACGAATAAGGGTACCTGCACGCTTGGCGTTGAAGGCTGCACGCGAACTTGAGTGATTTGTGTACATTTTGAAAAACTTTATGAAGAGTTAGACATACAACAACTTCTGGGGTAAAAATCACGGAAAAAGACGCATGCAGTGGATAATCCGAGAATTTAATTAGGATTCTATATTTGTAGTAAATAGTCAGCGCTTACAGACAACATCGTCTTGTGTATGCAATGCATTCTCCCCTGTCGTCTGCCACCGTTGCCATTGGTTACGGTGAGGGGTAATCGCCTGACGCAAACATGGTCTCTTTCGATAGATTTTTATAGCAGGCTATTCTCGTCAATAAAAATGTTATGAGAACGATTTGAAGCAAAATTATGATAAGATAATTAGTTTGAATATGTTTTTAATTCTAATATATCATCAAATCACCCAGTTTGTATCCGGGAACCCAACTTTAAGCATATTTTAAACAAAGGGTCATAGACTGCAATATACAAGAATGGCACTCTGCAATAAAAAAAATGGCCAAAGCAAGATTTCTATGCAGAAATTAAATAATTGCTAGAACCAAAAAAATATTTATCCACTATAATAAATAAGCAACATAGAGAAAATGAAATGAAATTGAATGGGGTTTAACGTCCTACTGTTCTGCTCCTACAATGGGCTAATGAAGACGGGCATACGCCATAAAGTGTGCAATGAGGGAAATTTTACCCGGGCAGCGGCGTTACGGCCTACGAGGTTGGACAGGCGACCATACTCCTTGTCACGCACAACCAAAAAATCGAAACAACGCCAGTTGACTCAATGACAGACGTTATGATACAGAGCGCACGTGCTAACCATTCAGCCACGCAACCTCCCTAAAATCGGCAAATTGCTGACCTACAGCGAGAAACATTTCAACCGGGCGAAATTTTCTATTTTAACAGTTTAATTTGCACGGTACCTTTAGTTATCAACCGATTATTACAAAACTTTTAAAAATAAGCTCCCCTGACCACCTTAATCGTTCGCAATAAACGTTTGCCCCTTAAAATCGACAAATTGCTGACTTTAAAGTGAGAAACATGACAACCGGGCCAAATTTTCTGTTTTATCACTTTTACAGTACCTTTGATTACCAACCGATTATTACAAAACTTTAAAAATAAAAGAGAAAGAGAGAAATGCGGCCTAACGTCCATTCGACACAAACTAGGTCATTTCGGGACTAACATATGTTTTTTTAACTTTATTTAAAAACTCCCCTTGCGCGTACTGGTCTTTAGCCGTTGTGAGGAAATCGAAGAACACGGAGAAAACCCACGAGGTTGGACATCATACACCATGTCACGTGCAACCTGGAGATCGAAACGACGCCCGTTGACTCAATGACAGACGTTACGATACAGCGCGCACATGCTAACCATTCAGCCTCCCTGAATTCGGAAAATTGCTGACTTATAGCAAAAAACATTTCAACGGCGTGGTTCCCCTTGTCAGTGAGGCAGAACGGAGGGACTGACAAGCACAGCTGTCTAGTCGTTCGGATGGGACGAAAAACCAAGGTCCCGTGTACACATTGGAGTGCATGTAAAATATCCCTAAGCAGTTGGAATTCGATACTGTTGAATAAGCTCTATACGATGACTAAATGCGTAGATTGTAGTCACCCACACTGCATGTTTCGCTTAACAATGAAAGGGTGCCGTATTCAATGTTCGATCCTTTTGTTCTTCTACTCCTGATATGTTGGACTGTTGATCGATGGTTTCATATAAAAGACTACCAATAAGACTCCTTGTAGAAGAAGTTCCCAAAAAATAGTATGTTGACTTTACGAGAAAGACCTCTAAACATGCTCCAAATTGTAAAAATACGACTTTTTGGATTTTCAATCTCTTTTTTTCGGCTATCCCTGATATTTAAAAAAAATAATACAATGATTTCAAACAACAGGCTAGCTATTACACTCTCTATTGACAAAAGTTTCACCGCCCTCCCTTCATTATAACGGAAGTTATCGTGCCCTAAAGAATCAACAAATCAGCATGCTTATCTCTGCTTACCCTAAGCAGAAAATGCTCATCTTTGAACTCAATCATGACATTGACCTAGTGAACGTCTACACCAAGTTTGAACATTCTAGCTTAATTAGGAGAGTTATTGTATTCCAAAGTCCCGGTCCTTCAAATTACTTCTATTTTTCATTTTCAATTCAAAATGGTGACCATCACGTGACCGAAATCAAAATTCGGATCCGACAGATATTTAGGCATTCCTTCAAGGATTCTGAAAATATAACTCCCGAGTCTGTAAGTAAAATAGCAAAAAAGCCTTTTTGATTTTTCACGTTTAAAGATGGTGGCACTTCCGGTTCGATCGACAAACTCCATATTTTGTGTACGAATTAGTAATTACTTCTCTAGTATTCAAAAAAAAAATTAGGTCATTTTCACCTATATTTCGACGATTTTTTTGAAAACTTTGATCCTTAATTTCACAAAGGGGAGATAATTTAGGAAATTTCCAAGGACACCATTGAAGTCGCATTGGCAAGATCTACTAACATTCTAAATTTCACGAAAATCGCACAACTATTAAAGAAGTTGTCAAATTGGTAATAACTTCCGGTTCGAAATCATAGCGACGAATTTTCGAAATTCGAAAATGTGAAACTGCAGATGAAAATGATTTTTTTAAAGGTATTCAAAGAAAAAAGAATTAGTAAAATCGGTCAAAAAATAACAAAGTTACGACTATGCATTGTCAGTTTTTTCGTTCGTAAAATTCGGTGATTTCGGATTCGTAAAACGTTTTGAAAATATATTTAATCAAGGTTCGCACCCCATTTTTTTTGGGGGGGGGGGTAGGTCAAAATTTCGGAAAGATCCTATGGATAGATTCTGAGAAATCCGATTTGCAGAAAACACACACAAAAAAAAATAATAATAACTAGATCTGCTACTGTCCCATGCAGATATGAAAGCTTTCATATTCATCGTCACGTGTCATCGATTATATCAAGTATCTCAAATAAAAGGATAAGAATAACAAACTATCAAAATTGGTCAAAAACTCGCGAAGTTACAAGTCTAAATATAGTATGAAACATTGAGTAATCTGAAAACTAAAGGGAAATAACTGATACTTGTGTTGCTGTAATCGGGATGACTTCCGATTTCAAAACATTCAGAAAAATGAAATTAAAATGGTAAGAAAACATCGAAAAATTAAATGAGATAACTTTGAACAAAACTAAAACTTTTTGAATCAGTTTGAACTCAACTGTTTGAATATGTACGTTAAATATGTCGATTTGGAAAATTATAAAGACATAATATCAAAATCGGTCAAAAACTCAGAAAGTTACAAATTTTAATGTAGTGAGAAACATTGCACCCGGGCAAAAAAATAATCTTTAAACTAAAGGGAAATAACTGAAACTTGTATAGCTGTAATCGGGCTTCCAAGATATGTTATATAATTATGGTTTCCAATATGTTTGGTTATAAGTAGGAAAGCGTGACGACTTCTTAAGCATGTTTTAAACAAAGGGTCATAGACTGCAATATACAAGAATGGCACTCTGCAATAAAAAAAAACTGGCCAGAGATTTCTATGCAGAAATTAAATAATTGCTAGAACCAGAAAAATATTTATCCACTATAATAAATAAGCAACATAGAGAAAATGAAATGAAATTGAATGGGGTTAACGTCCTACTGTTCTGCTCCTAAAATGGGCTAATGAAGACGGGCATACGCCATAAAGTGTGCAATGAGGGAAATTTTACCCGGGCAGCGGCGTTACGGCCTACGAGGTTGGTAAGGCGACCATACTCCTTGTCACGTACAACCAAGAAATCGAAACAAGGCCAGTTGACTCAATGACTGACGTTATGATACAGAGCGCACGTGCTAACCATTCAGCCACGCAACCTCCCTAAAATCGGCAAATTGCTGACCTACAGCGAGAAACATTTCAACCGGGCCAAATTTTCTATTGTAACAGTTTAATTTGCACGGTACCTTTAGTTATCAACCGAATATTACAAAACTTTTAAAAATAAGCTCCCCCTGACCAGCTTAAGCGTTCGCAATAAACGTTTGCCCCTTAAAATCGGCAAATTGCTGACTTTAAAGTGAGAAACATTACAACCGGGCGAAATTTTCTGTTTTATCACTTTTACAGTACCTTTGATTAAGGTCATTCCAGGTCAGATCAACACAGAAATCTGAAATTTTTAACCCGACCCCCTTCGATTTTGATGAAATTTTGTACACATGATGTCTATGACGAGAAAAGCCCAAATCTGAAATTTTAGCCAAATCGACCCATTGGAGGCCGAGATATGACCTTTTGAACTTTTGACCTTTTTGACATTTTTCGCGTTCCCCTGAAATTTCAAATCCTCATATCTCAGCAACCAGTATGCCTATCAGGGTGTAATTGGTGTCGTTGGAAAGCTAGAAAGACAAGGAATTTTAGCCAAATCGACCCATTGGAGGCCGAGATATGACCTTTTGAACTTTTGACCTTTTTGACATTTTTCGCGTTCCCCTGAAATTTCAAATCCTCATATCTCAGCAACCAGTATGCCTATCAGGGTGTAATTGGTGTCGTTGGAAAGCTAGAAAGACAAGGAATTCATTTCAGGCATCAGAACTCATCAGGAACACTTTTGGGGGTTTCGATATTTGTACCCATGTTTTGACCTTGACCTTGACCCAAAGGCCCTGGTGACCTTGACCTGAACTTTTGTCCCAATGAAAGCTAAGACAGTCTACCATCATATATCAAAAGATCCCAATGGTAAAATTGTTCTTTCCCAAGATATCATCAATTCAATTGTACCATGCTTCCATAAATTCAGCATGGCAGCAGATCAGATTACTGTAATTAGCTTGGTAAAGTTCTCTGGTAGTGATTATTGTGAACCCCATTTATTTAGCTGCATTTTGGCGTTTGTTTATGTTACTCTGATAAGGAACTTGAACATCGAGCAGAAATGGATTCCTTGTCTTTCTAGCTTTCCAACGACACCAATTACACCATGATAGCCGTATACAGTGAGTACGTATTTCGATACCGACTACTCTATTTTGCGACCAACTGCACTGGTTTTGCGACCGACTATTTTTTTTTTGCTGGGCTGTATGAAAGGCCCTTAATAACTTTTAACTTAGTCCCTAGCATCTTCTGCAAGCGTTGTGATACATTTTCAAAAAATTTCCAATCGTCGGTATTTCTCTGTGTTTGAAGACCGGCGTCTTATTGGTTGCATCCTAAAAAGTGACTGGATAATACGCGACTATAGGCTAAGTATGCGCAGTGGCATTTCCGCGTTACTTTCAAGTTGTTTTATTCTAATCAGGTGTCGAATGAGTTTTAGCCGTTCATGGCTGGTTTGATTACGTTTCATAGTTTTTTGTCCCCCGCCTTTCGAAGAAAGTTGGGGGAATATTAAAATGGGTCCGTCCGTCTGTCTGTCTGTCTGTCCGTCACACTTTTTGGGACACAATAACTCTCTTCCTAATTGAGCTAGAATGCTCAAACTTGGTGTCTATGACGAGAAAAGCCCAAATCTGAAATTTTAGCCAAATCGACCCATTGGAGGCCGAGATATGACCTTTTGAACTTTTGACCTTTTTGACATTTTTCGCGTTCCCCTGAAATTTCAAATCCTCATATCTCAGCAACCAGTATGCCTATCAGGGTGTAATTGGTGTCGTTGGAAAGCTAGAAAGACAAGGAATTCATTTCAGACATCAGAACTCATCAGGAACACTTTTGGGGGTTTCGATATTTGTACCCATGTTTTGACCTTGACCTTGACCCAAAGGCCCTGGTGACCTTGACCTGAACTTTTGTCCCAATGAAAGCTAAGACAGTCTACCATCATATATCAAAAGATCCCAATGGTAAAATTGTTCTTTCCCAAGATATCATCAATTCAATTGTACCATGCTTCCATAAATTCAGCATGGCAGCAGATCAGATTACTGTAATTAGCTTGGTAAAGTTCTCTGGTAGTGATTATTGAGAACCCCATTTATTTAGCTGCATTTTGGCGTTTGTTTATGTTACTCTGATAAGGAACTTGAACATCGAGCAGAAATGGATTCCTTGTCTTTCTAGCTTTCCAACGACACCAATTACACCATGATAGCCGTATACAGTGAGTACGTATTTCGATACCGACTACTCTATTTTGCGACCAACTGCACTGGTTTTGCGACCGACTATTTTTTTTTTGCTGGGCTGTATGAAAGGCCCTTAATAACTTTTAACTTAGTCCCTAGCATCTTCTGCAAGCGTTGTGATACGTTTTCAAAAAATTTCCAATCGTCGGTATTTCTCTGTGTTTGAAGACCGGCGTCTTATTGGTTGCATCCTAAAAAGTGACTGGATAATACGCGACTATAGGCTAAGTATGCGCAGTGGCATTTCCGCGTTACTTTCAAGTTGTTTTATTCTAATCAGGTGTCGAATGAGTTTTAGCCGTTCATGGCTGGTTTGATTACGTTTCATAGTTTTTTGTCCCCCGCCTTTCGAAGAAAGTTGGGGGAATATTAAAATGGGTCCGTCCGTCTGTCTGTCTGTCTGTCCGTCACACTTTTTGGGACACAATAACTCTCTTCCTAATTGAGCTAGAATGCTCAAACTTGGTGTATGTGTTTATTAGGTCAATGCCTTGATGGAGTTCGAAGATGAGCATTTTCCGCTTAGGCTAAGCAGAGATAAGCAATTTGATTGGTTGATGCTTTGGGACACGATAACTTTAGTTCTAATTAAATGAGATTGATGAAACTTGGTGTATAGTTTCATTACAGTAATACATTGGCTAAGTTCGATAATGAGCATTTTCTGCTCAGGGTAAGCAGAGCGATACGTAATTTGATTGGTCGAGACTTTGGAACACAATAACTCTCCTTCTAATTGAGTTAAAATGTTCAAACTTGGTGTATATGCTTATTAGGTCAATGCCTTGATGGAGTTCGAAGGTGAGCATTTTCCGCTTAGGGTAAGCAGAGATAAGCAATTTGATTGGTTGATGCTTTGGGACACGATAACTTTAGTTCTAATTAAGTGAGAGTGATGAAACTTGGTGTATAGTTTCATTACAGTAATACCTTGACTAAGTTCGATAATGAGCATTTCTGCTCAGGTTAAGCAGAACGATACGCAATTTGATTGGTCGAGACTTTGGAACACAATAACTCTCCTTCTAATTGAGTTAAAATGTTCAAACTTGGTGTATATGCTATTAGGTCAATGCCTTGATGGAGTTCGAAGATGAGCATTTTCTGCTTAGGGTAAGCGGGGATAAGCAATTTGATTGGTTGATGCTTTGGGACACGATAACTTTAGTTCTAATTAAGTGAGAGTGACGAAACTTGGTGTATAGTTTCATTACAGTAATACCTTGACTAAGTTCGATAATGAGCATTTTCTGCTCAGGGTAAGCAGAGCGATACGCAATTTGATTGGTCGAGACTTTGGAACACAATAACTCTCCTTCTAATTGGGTTAAAATGTTCAAACTTGGTGTATATGCTTATTAGGTCAATGCCTTGATGGAGTTCGAAGGTGAGCATTTTCCGCTTAGGGTAAGCAGAGATAAGCAATTTGATTGGTTGATGCTTTGGGACACGATAACTTTAGTTCTAATTAAGTGAGAGTGATGAAACTTGATGTATAGTTTCATTACAGTAATGCCTTGACTAAGATCGATAATGAGCATTTTCTGCTCAGGGTAAGCAGAGCGATAATCAATTTGTTTTCCCGAGACTTTGGAACACAATAACTCTCCTTCGAATTGAGTTAAAATGTTCAAAATTGGTGTGTATGCTTATTAGGTTAATGCCTTGATTTAGTTCGAAGATGAGCATTTTCTTCTTAGGGTAGGCAGAGATAAGCAATTTGATTGGTTGATGCTTTGGGACAAGATAACTTAGGTTCATCTTGATTGATGATTTTTATGCCAATACAATGACTGCATTCTCATTCAGTAATGGATTCGACAGTAACAATGTATAGAAACGATCGACTCGGACACGAGGGCCCTTTCCCTTGGCCAGGGGGGCCCTTTTGTCAAGCGTGGGGCCCCTTTTGTCTGCCTTTAGGGTCCCCCTAACTAGGGTACATTTTCATTTTTCTCGTCGGTTTTAGCATTTTTCTTTATAAAACACTTTTGGATGACACTCCGTGTACAGTTTGATTGCTCGATATGTTTGAAAAAAATAAATGTGCCGTTAAATAATATGTGTCATCTATTTATTTTGGGATTTCGGCGGGGGACATCAGCCTCGCTGTTGGCTTGTTGTTACTGTATTCGTCATTTCTGTGTTAAATATGGATATAATAGACATAACCACAACTAAACATCATATGAATATGGCGTGGAATTAGATCATGTTTCATGTCTCCTGAAATATTTCACTTTTATTTTCTAAGTTTCGGCGTCACTTTATGACAAACGTCAATCAATTTGCTACAACAACCATGATGACGGATTCCTTGTGGGTGATTCTTTGATCAAGCTTAACGATGGGCTGCTGTTTTTATATTTTCGTTTAATCAAATATATATGCTAAATGGCTTCTTTGTAATTTGGAAGAGATAATTGGAGGGGATGGCTTCTTCTACTTCTAGTGATTAGCCCCAATAAAAGGAATGGCTGATAATTTTTGTCAGTTGAAAAATTGTCATTTAAAATGGTTGAAAAGTGATAGTGTGTAAAGTGTAGTAAGGCAGTGAAGAATTGTCATTTAAAATGGTTGAGAAGTGTGTAAAGTGTAGTAAGGCAGGGAAGAAGAACCAACAGGCAATTTCATTCAACAAGTGTGATCAGTGGACACACAGGACTTGTAGTACAAGTAGGTATCCTTTCTATGTGTAATTTTTAGAACAATCCAAAAACTATCAATGAATAAAGATCTAGAGTAACTGTATATTAGATTTTAATTCAAAGAAAAAAATGACTAATTAATAAACCAAATGACAATATCCTTCAATTATTTTTATTGATGTTTTCATGAGTTTTGAATCTTTGTTTTCTTCAGAATTGTCTAGAAAAAGCTATGTAGAGGCAGCTAAAGGAGGAAAAGCTATTGATTTTTTCTGCATCATATGCCGAGTAAGCGAGACATCAAGAAATTAACCCACACCACTATCAAGTTCTGATGATATTGAAAGCTTGCCGGATTTGCCAACACCAGAACAAGCTACAACTGATCCATCAACAGACCCTTCTCCCCCACCAAAGTGTAGGAAAACTGGGCACAAACGTGTTGTGAGGCGTCTAAGAGATGCTACAGGGGTTACAGAGACCACAGAAGAAAGGGTGACAAGGTTGAGATCTGAGAGAATTGATGGACTGGAGGTATAAATAACTGTTATTTACTACCCCTATGCTGTATTATGCTTACTGTAGATAACCGTTGTTTATTTACTACCCTTTATGCTGTATTATGCTTACTGTATATCAGGGTTGTGTAGCTCGGGTTACAAACCAGGAATGATTTCTTTCGAGGGTCAAATGATGACAAGTCATATAATTTACATGGCAGGCAAATATCGTATAAAAACAAAATCAAGCAATTTTTTTGACTGTCATGTGAGCTTATTTATTGCAAAACTACAAAAAATTATGACATTACATCATGATTATTTTTAATATTTACAGATGTTAATATGACAATTGGATGATAAAAGGAGAATGTAATTGCTGGTTGGCTTAACAAAAAGGCAACCAGGCTTGATATTTGATGTTTGCGACAGATTGGCTATTCCAGCTAGAGACACACGCAGTCACATCACCACCACCACCGACAACAAATCCTGACTGGTGTACCTGTAATAATTGCCAGGAAATGCCAACAGACAGGGAGAAACTATGTTGTAGACCTTTGGCTCAAAATTGCCTATCTCTAAGACCTGTAAGTTATTTATAAAATCTTATATTTCATGCATGTAAAGTTGAAATATCAGTGAATGAAGTATTTCCTTATGTTGTGAGTACCAAATAATTATGACATCAACAACTGGTTAGTTAATGTGGTACTCTTGAATATTTACATTCAGGACACACTGTTTACAAAATACAAAAATAACATTTGACAATAAACAACTAAAAGTTCTAATAAAACTATAATATATTTTTACATATTTACATTTTACATGTACTTTCAGGAAATTGATCAGTATTGTTTAGACGAGGGAGTACTGCAGATCGCATTACAAACAAGAAATGACATTTTTTTTAGGATGCCAGATGCCAATGAACAGGGTACAAGGCAGACAAATGGACATAATCATATTAGTCAATAAACACTGGTGTAATTAAACAAACACATTCCTGTTTTGATATTGTTTCCTTCATTTTGGTATGATATTCTTAAAATCGTGTGGTCTTTCTCTTCATGCACAAGGGTTCTACGAATTATCCTGGGATCAGAGGGGTTATATCCACTCAGGCAGGAATTGCTGTTCCAGATTGAGTGTGGCTGAAGACTATCTGTTTAATTAATGTGGTAATATACTCGTATGTCTTTGCATGGTGGCATTATAGGCACTGCTGTTGCTGTATCTGAAATATAAATTAAAAAGGTTACAGGAGATGGGGCCTTCACTTTTGGCGTATGGAAATTTCATACAGTGTTATATATGGGAAATTTTGATTATCTTGTATGGCTAATATGAGAAAACCAGGACGTTTTTCTTATACTTTATAAACACATTTGATAAATGGTACTAACAGACCAATTAATTTCTTAAATGTCTGTGGGGTGGGTAATTTATTAGATATTATTGAATGATATTACATAATTAAGGGGAAAACTAACCTTATGTTTCCTTCAGTTCCTTTTTGGGGTTCTCGATTTGCATGGGAAATAAAATCTACAGCTGCCAACAAACATCTTGCACGGTATAAAGGTGGACTGCAAATTAATGTCAAATAAATTATTATTGCTATCAAACTTCATTCATTAATTTTAAAACAGTACATTTTGTAGTAGGAATGTGAAAAAGGGGGGAATGGAATTGGGGTTTAATGTCTACTCAACACAAACAAGATCATTTCAGGACTAACATATGGTTAAATGTTAATTCAATGATTTGCTTGTGCGTCGGGGTCTTGTAGGAAACTGGAGTACCCGGAAAAAATTAACAAGGTTGGACAGACAACCCTACTCAGTGTCACCTACAACCGCAGAATCTAAAGAATGCCATTTGACTCAATGGTAGACCACAAACCCCGAACTTGAAAAGAAAGTGAAAATCATAAATAACTACTGGTTTGTAATACAAAGGACTTATGCGGGTCTGTACTCGTTGTAATTACCTGTAACTTTGTCTTTTACCAACCATTCGTGCAGAAGAGGTGCTGGTGCTAGCTTTGGGCTGCATTGGGACTGACACCAAACTCACCAGGTCTGTGAAAGCGTCTGGAATAATTAAAAATGGAATCATTGAAACAACCACACATCAGAATAATAAATCGAAAATAATCTTGGCCCTCCAATTAACATTTCATACTTCAGATATATTATATAGGCGATCTTGACTGTCAGCAGGCCTGTTTCTCTCTGATTGGATTTTTTGTTAAAAGGCCTACTCTTGAAAATAAACTGATCCAGATAAATAAAAAATGTTTGCTTACCGGTCAAAAAATGAAGTAACATTTTGGCAACTTCTTCGTCATCATTCATTCATTGCAGTCAAAACTGGTTTTGAAATCATTCCATCTGGTTATCTCGCCGCATATACACACATTCGTCTTTTTTCTGTTCTCTTTAACGTTGCATATACTCTCTCTTTCTTTTTTTCTTTGCAGAATCTGTCACCGTTCGCTCTCTTTTACGCTTTGGATGGTTATCCATGATGGATTGAACAATATGAAACATGCAACTTTCATTTCTACCCGATTGATTCACATTTTTGCCGGGTGTACCAGTAAAACTATAATGATTGGCTGTGTAAAAATAAACAGCCAATCAGATTTCTTCCCTCGTATTATCGCTTACCGCTAACAAGCAGACTAAATCCAAGCTCTCTATTTATGAAGTGTACAATAGGTATTGAATGTAGTCGCTTTTATCAAGTGGAACGACCCGAACTATTTAAAAATACTAGTATCCAAATATGCGATTTAGACGTTCACGTCCAAACGACTCAATATTTTGAACTGAACTTTTCAGACAAGGTAAATACACAATTCCTCTATATTTTGACGTTTAAATTTCACACGTACACGAACTTGTCATTTTCAGATTCTGTGAAATTCGGGATTGGGGCTTTAACTTTTTTACTCCGACAAACTAAATTCTCAAACATTTTTTTGAGGTAAAAGAAAAATAAATATAGACGTTTGAAGTATTTGTAGTTAGAAAATATTTTTCTATTTAGTGTAAATAATGGGTATTAAAATGAGTAAAATGCATCATTTTGCCCGAAGTAGTTAGGTGTTAAGTAAACATTGCACGAGCCGTTGAGCCAATGACTACCGCCGCGTGCAGTCAACGCACGTGTTGTGGACAGTCATCTGTTACAGAGATAATTCGTAAGTAATTCTCTGTGAAACAGATTGGATAATTATCTAGTTTTTTCTTGGCGCTAGAAATATGTGTGCTAACTTGATATCGAATCCAGGTGCTGGAATACGGTGAGAGAACATGAGTGCTAACTTGATCTCGAATCCGGGTGCTGGAATACGGCAATCTGTTTCACAGGGAGTAAAAAAGTTAATATGCCGTACTCATTAAGCGATGTCATGCTTACCAGTGATTGTAGCGGCCAAGCGAATATTCACTACGGGATCAGTTTGGGAATACGAGTGAGAGATTCAGCTCGGTCTGAAACGTATCGAAGAATGGTCGAAGGTTCGTGCTAAATGATAAGGCCAGCTCAAATTTTCGTCATCAAGTCGCGAGATGTAAACAGGGCTAGCGCTTATGCTGTATTCGTTACTCCTCGGTTTTATAGAAAATACGACTAACGAAATGGTAAGTAGCGTTCGTAACAACGAAAAATGGCTCGGAAGTCGTAATTACTACTGGAGAACTCGGGTAGCTAAAACTAATCCGAGTTCACGACATATGACGTAACAAGAT
This sequence comes from Patella depressa, assembly GCA_948474765.1. Lineage (NCBI taxonomy): Eukaryota > Metazoa > Mollusca > Gastropoda > Patellidae > Patella > Patella depressa. The sequence continues at coordinate 25,833,902 of OX419717.1, read as the reverse complement.
GGCAGCCAAAGTTGCAAAGTTGAACTTTTTAAACGATAATTATGCTATTTTTGTAGTTAAATTAGTGTTGTGGACGTGGATATCGATTTGAATATGTGATTTTTAAAATTTTACATATAGGGATACATTTTCTGAATAATGTCAAGAAACACATTAAACAGAAAATGAGAAAGATGCCTGACTTTCCATTGTCACTGTGTTCCAACTTGTTGTTGTAGCCTACGGCAGTTCAGGTTTTAGGACGATATCAACAAAAAAGTTACTGTAATAGACAAAAAAAAAAACCTGTGGTTTAACGCTCACTCGGCACAAATTAGGTCTTTTGCGGAATAACGTACATTTTGTTGAATTTAAGATGTCTACATACAGAAACAATTAAATAAATATTACCTGTAGGCCTTTGCTAAGCTAACTGACCGTGCCACTCATCGACAATAGACCGGCCCAGTCTTATTTTTCCCAGCATTATGGAAGATTAGATAAAGAGATGGTGTTCTCATTATAATAGTTTAAAACTAGATAGTGTAAAGGGAATATGCTTAAAACTTCAATCAAATTGCTCCACTCTGAACGGAGATATTAGCGTTTAAATTATAGGTCTAGCCTCGATAATGTAAAGGGAATATGCTGAAACGAGATATTACAGATTGAACTTTAGGCCTAGCCACGATCATCATTACTAAAGTCGGTACGATAAAAAAACAGACTCGATTATCCATTTTTCGATTAAATCATCAATGAGCATTGAACAGCAGATCGGATTCAAATCCAATGAAAAACGGACACATAAGATTGCATCGAGGGTTGACTATGTTCGTTTCATGTTAATAAATGTCTAATTAATAGTTGGTATAATATTCAGGCCTAAAGAAAGGCCTGTGGCAGATTTAGCTCTTGCATAATGTATGTTTGACTTACGATAAATTGTTTATTTAACATTTAATTAAAATAGCATTATGCAAGAGCAAAATCTGCTTATTACAGGTCTTTCTTTAGGCCTGAGATGTTATCTAAATAATCAATTAGACATTAATAGCCTTCGATGTTGGCGGATTGAATTCCTATATGCAGCTTAATGGCCGTTGATAATTAAATCAATCAAGTGGATAATCGAGACTATGCTATTTATATTAATGATTTGAGTAATGATGACCGAGGCTATGTGAATATTTCAAACGCTTTTTTCTAGGCTAGTAGTGGACCAATTTGACTGAAATTTTCAGCAAATTACCTTTACACTATCTAGTTTTTAACTATTATAGTGAGAACTGCCATCTCTTTATCTTATCTCCCATAATGTAACTTTAAGAAAGCAAAACCAAAATAGGCCATCAATGGTATTTGTAGATATTTTCTAGCTTGAATTCAATTGGATTTTTTAAAAAAAAGGCCTGTCAAAAGATTGACCAGTTTTTATCGTTTGCATTGGACGCCGAACGCTGAAAATTTTCGATTCATCATATCTTTGTAAATACTGAACAGAAATGAAACTTCTTTGGATTCATATTCCTTTTAGCGATTTAAATTTCACAAATGGTGAGTAGCGGTCCTTGAAGGGATAATGGCAGCCATGTTGATTTTCCCACTTGTGCACCCGAACACAACAAGTGTGGTAATTACTATTTCCTAGTGGGAAGCACCATATTACCGAACGGTAACGAATACAGCATTATCCCAGCCCCAAACCTAACCCTTGCCCCAATGCTTACCCTACCTACAATCTCGCCAACAATCACGTGCTTTAAAACTATTTAAGCCTACATCTCAACCTTGACAGAAATTGAGCTGGCCTTATTAAATAGATTTCGCCCAGCCACGGTGAGGGGCGCTGTAATCGAAATTGTCAAATTGGTTGTTTATCGTCGCCCAAAAGGAGTGCATAATATCGTCTGCTTTTTTGAGTGTAAGGGAAATTTGCAGCGTTTTACGTGGACATGGAGGTTTGTATTTACTTTAGACATTGTTTCATAGCATAGCTCATAGAAATATATTTCTATGGCATAGCTAGCTTGAATTATGTAACGCGACTTAATTAATGATATTGATATAGATCTAAATTTGTCTTGTCAATGTCGACAATGTCATACTTGATACTTGACATTATTGACATAATTTTTTATTTCAATTTCATAATTTTAAGTTATATTTTTAAAATGTATTAAAATAAAGGCTCAAAATAGATGGTAACTATAAACAGTCCTATCTTGTTACAGAATAAACCTATTAATCCAATAATTCATCCCCCAGGGGTGTAGGGGGTGATAAGAGTATACCCTTCGTATGTCCTGCGTGTCGTAAAAGAAAAGGCGATTAAAAGGATTCTGTATTGGGGCAACGTGTTTGCCTTGCGTTGCGACTAGGGTCGATAGAGAGTGGGGATTTGGCTTGCGAGCCCTTTCTCTGCAACACATTACTTTGGCCCATGGTTCCCTAGACAGGAGTTCAGAGTGGCCCACTCAGATCAATCGGCTTTGATCGTTATAGCTCTGTAGCCTGTAGGATGTAACCTTTCAAGTGTAGGGGAGAGTGGGGACCAATGGGCATATTGGACCGATGAGCCTCCCCTTATATTAGACATGTGAATGGCAAAATCGAATTCTACCGGTCTTCATTATGTAACCATGACCTAGCCTGGAATACACATGTACCTACATTGCTGATATGCCTAGAGTTCTATCAACAAATTGCCTTACAGTATCACAAGTTCATTTAACCATAGTAAAAGTATTTTTTTCATATTTTTTCATGTCCTAAATTAAGTGTCATCAAGATGTGCTTTACACCAACACATATGCCTAGTAGTTATCTAGGGGGGTTGGGATGACCTAGTGGTCTAAAGTGCCGTGCTTCGACATCTAGCTGGCCGGTCACCTCTGGCTTGCGGCTGTGGTTTCGAGCCCAGGTATGAGCGTACGTGGCATGGAGATAGGGGCGCCTTCTCAACCTCGTGGGTTTCCTCCGGGCACTCCGGTTTCCTCCCACTGCTAAAGACCCCTACGCGCATGCGAATTATTGAGATAAAATTAAAACCATATGTTAGTCCCAAAATGACCTAGTTTGTGTTGAGTAGATATTAAACCCCATTTCTCTCTCTCTCTAGTAGTTATCTAGGCTTTGCACTTAAAATCAAATGCCACAGTGACTGACTCTACAGTTGATAAAGCCAAATATGTATTTCAATGCCGTGCAAGCACATCATTATGAAAATTGTGCGTATGATAGGTTTCTAATTTATAATCTAGAGTTTTATAATGCCAAGAAATAGAATGGGAACAACAGAGGGGAATGTTTGATGCCGAAACTATGCGATAGATTGGCTGTGTAATTTTTGTGAACAAATAATCCCAACATTACAAGGTTGGACGTGTGATCCTACTTTTCATGTGTAAGTGGGGAATCGAAACATGCTACTTGACTCAATGTCAGATCTTATGGATTTAACGCGCATGTGTTTTAACCATTTGCACACCTCTCCCCCTCAGCCTCCCACCCCTGACTACGTTGTTGTTATTATCAAGAATGGTGATTAAAATGGTGGCTTTGAAGTAAAATTTTTCATAAGAGCCCAAAAGCACACCATCTGTGCATTCATCGAGACAATAATTGCAGATACAGACACTGTAACATGCTGAAATATAGTAGCCATGTTTCCCCCGAACCAATAAAAAGAAAAACTACAAAAAGACCCCAAGGAATTATTCCCTCTTGATATTTCCATTGATAACTATAATGGTATTGAATCGGCCGGTTATTATGATCTTACTTCAACAAAAATACGCCAAAATTATAGATTTTATTTATTCTTTAAATAATTTAAGTGAAAACTCTTAAATGTTTGTACATCTCATTGTAACCATTGGTCCCCATGGGGTGGTCCACACCAGTGGGCCCGATGGGCCATCCTGAGTGATGTCAGAATAATAAGTATAATTCCACTTTTCTTTAAGGTATAGCATTGAAACTCTGTATGTTTATAGGTTAGTACCTGATGATTGAAGTAGCAAAGATTAGTTATCCTCTTTGATTTGTAACTAAAGTTATTTGTAAAATAAAAATAATCGGCCCGTCGCACCCCACTCTCCCCTAATGCTCTGTTGTCTATTCACTCAGCATAATATCTACCTTTGTGTCCTTAGTACATTCTACAGAGTGGCGCCTTGGGTCAATCAGGTTGGAAAGTATTTTTTTACTTACCTCTCGTGGAGCCCTGAAGCCATGCACTGGTGATCAGTGCTACCTAGTCCTCCCCCTGGTAGGCAGGGAAGTAACCTGGGGACGACGAGGGGTGAATTTGAAAAAAATATTTATTCATGGATTCCCCAACCCCCCTAATCCATATTAAAGAAGCAAATAACAAAAAAACAGAAACAAGGTTATTGATTAAGAGTCCCTCTACCGACCTCTCAAAAATTTCACCCTTTTTGATAACCAAGGACATAGCTAGCTTGGCCGGTGAGCCCAAGGCTATCAAAAAACTGAAAAATGGAACACTCCTGATCGATAAAGACGAAATGCCAAAAGACATATCAGATCAAGGGGTATCAAGCTTCTCTCAATTGCTGTTGTGGATGTCCATATGGACCTGCATGGTAAATATAAAATATAAAATTCCCTGAAAAGGCATCTAATTATCTTCATCTAAAAAAACAAAATAAAATTGGTTTTATATTCAGTAGCTTAATTCTGAAACAAAACATTTTTATACGCCCACATTTTCATGTGGACGTATATTGTCGTGGCCCCTGTTCGTCCGTCCGTCCGTCCGTCCGGACGTCCGTCCGTCCGTTCACAATTGTTTGTGAACAGTCTACAGGTCACAATTTTTACCCGATTTCAATGAAACTTAAAACATAGGTTTATCACCCTAAGATCTCGGTTCCTTTCGATATTGGCATGTATCGGACTGTAACTTCATGGGTTATGGCCCCTGATTGTACGAAAAATCATGTTTTTTAGCTTGTGAACAGTTTAGAGGTCACAATTTTGAACCGATTTGGACGAAACTTGAAATGCATGTTTATAACCCAAAGACCTTGGTTCCTTTCGATATTTGCGCCAATCGGATCGTAACTTCCTGAATTATGGCCCCTGATTGTCCGAAAAATCGCCCTTTTTAGCTTGTGGTCCCTCTGGAGGTCAAAATTGTTATCAGATTTAAAAAACCGTTTGATTATATCACCGTTCCATGGTTATGAAGGTTGAGTTCGAATTTCTTGAAAATCGGACCAAAATTGACGGACAAAATGGCCGCCATTTGTACGCGAATAGTGTGAAAATATGTTAAATCAAGGTTGTGAACAGTGTAGAGGACACAATTTTGAACCGATTTGGATGAAACTTGAAATGCATGTTTATAACCCAAAGATCTTGGTTCCTTTCGATATTTGCGCCAATCGGATCGTAACTTCCTGAATTATGGCCCCTGATTGTCCGAAAAATTGCCCTTTTTAGCTTGTGGTCCCTCTGGAGGTCAAAATTGTTATCCGATTTAAAAAACCGTTTGATTATATCATTGTTCCATGGTTATGAAGGTCGAGTTCGAATTTCGTGAAAATCGGACCAAAATTGACAGACAAGATGGCCGCCATTTGTACGCGAATAGTGTTCAAATATGTTATATCAAGGTTGTGAACAGTGTAGAGGACACAATTTTGAACCGATTTGGATGAAACTTGAAATTCATGTTTATAACCCAAAGATCTTGATTCCTTTCGATATTTGCGCCAATTGGATCGTAACTTCCTGAATTATGGCCCCTGATTGTCCGAAAAAATGCCCTTTTTAGCTTGTGGTCCCTCTGGAGGTCAAAATTGTTATCCGATTTTAAAAAACGTTTGATTATATCACCGTTCCATGGTTATGAAGGTTGAGTATGAATTGTGTGAAAATCGGACCAAAATTGACGGACAAAATGGCCGCCGTTTGTACGCGAATATTGTGAAAATATGTTATATAAAGGTTGTGGACCTTATAGAGGTCACAATTTTGAACCGATTTTGATGAAACTTGACATGTATGTTTATAACCCAAAGATCGTGGTTCCTTTAGATATTTGCGCCCATTGGATCATAACTTCCTGAATTATGTCCCCGGATTGTCAGAAAAATCGCTTTTGTTCGCTTTTGGTCCCTCTGGAGGTCAAAATTATTATCCGATTTAAAAAAAGTTTGACTATATCACCGTTACATGGTAATGAAGAGAGAGTTTGAATTACGTGAAAACCGGACTAGAATTGACGGACAAAATGGCCGCCGTTTGTACACGAATAGTGTGAAAATATGTTATATCAAGGTTGTGGACCCTATAGAGGTCACAATTTTGAATCGATTTTGATGAAACTTGACAGGTATGTTTTAAACCCAAAGATCTTGCTTCCTTTCGATATTTGCGCCCATCGGGTCATTACTTCCTGAATTATGTCCCCTGATTGTACGAAAAATCACCCTTTTTAGCTTGTGGTGCCTCTGGAGGTCACAATTATTATATTAAAAAAAAAAACGTTTGATTATAAAAACCAAACAAATTCTAATGATTTTCTGATAATTCCTTAATATGCGACAATTCTTGTTGACTGCCCGGACGATTTGGCTGCTGTGTGGGCGTATGTTTCGTTGCCTGGCAACCTATTTTTATACGCCCACATGGAAATGTGGTCGTATATTGCCGTCGCCCCCGTCCGTCCGTCTGTCGGTCCGTCCGTCCGTCCGTCCGTCGATCCGTCCGTCCGTCCGTCCGTCCGTCCGTCCGTCCATCGTCCACAATTTCTTGTGAACGCTCTAGAGGCTAAAGTTAATATCCGATTGACTTGAAATTTATACACGGTGTTTAAGGCCGTGAGACGAAGAAGCCTATTGATTTTCAGCGATATCCGATAATTACTACCAGAGTTATGACCCTTGATCACTTTGAAAAATCTTGTGAACGCTCTAGAGGCTATAGTTAATATCCGATTGACTTTAAATTTATACACAGTGTTTAAGGTCATGAGACGAAGAAGCCTATTGATTTTCGGTGATATCTGATAATTACTGCCAGAGTTATGACCCTTGATCACTTTGAAAAATCTTGTGAACGCTTTAGAGGCTAAAGTTAATATCCGATTGACTTTAAATTTTTGCACGATGTTTAAGGTCGTGAGACGAAGAAGCCTATTGATTTTCAGCGATATCCGATAATTACTACCTGAGTTATGACCCTTGATCACTTTGAAAAATCTTGTGAACATAGTTAATATCCGATTGACTTTAAATTTATACACAGTGTTTAAGGTCATGAGACGAAGAAGCCTATTGATTTTCGGTGATATCTGATAATTACTGCCAGAGTTATGACCCTTGATCACTTTGAAAAATCTTGTGAACGCTTTAGAGGCTAAAGTTAATATCCGATTGACTTTAAATTTATACACGGTGTTTAAGGCCGTGAGACGAAGAAGCCTATTGATTTTCAGCGATATCCGATAATTACTACCAGAGTTATGACCCTTGATCACTTTGAAAAATCTTGTGAACGCTCTAGAGGCTATAGTTAATATCCGATTGACTTTAAATTTATACACAGTGTTTAAGGTCATGAGACGAAGAAGCCTATTGATTTTCGGTGATATCTGATAATTACTGCCAGAGTTATGACCCTTGATCACTTTGAAAAATCTTGTGAACGCTTTAGAGGCTAAAGTTAATATCCGATTGACTTTAAATTTATGCACGATGTTTAAGGTCGTGAGACGAAGAAGCCTATTGATTTTCAGCGATATCCGATAATTACTACCAGAGTTACGACCCTTGATCACTTTGAAAAATCTTGTGAACGCACTAGAGGCTAAAGTTAATATCCGATTGACTTTAAATTTATACACAGTGTTAAAGGGCATGGGACGAAGAATCCTATTGATTTTCGGTGATATCCGATAATTACTACCAGAGTTATGACTCACTTATGACCCTTGATCACTTTGAAAAATCTTGTGATCGCTCTATAGAGGCTAAAGTTAATATCCAATTGACTTTAAATTTATACACGGTGTTTAAGGTCATGATACGAAGAAGCCTTTTGATTTTCAGCAATATCCGATAATTACTGCCAGAGTTATGACCCTTGATCACTTTGAAAAATCTAAAGTTAATATCCGATTGACTTTAAATTTATACACACTATTTACGGTCATGATACAAAATAGCCTATTTATTTTCAGCGATATCCGATAATTACTGCCAGAGTTATGACCCTTGATCACTTTGAAAAACCCTGTGAATGCTCTAAAGGCTAAAGTTAATATCCGATCGGCTTTAAATTTGTACACAGTGGTTAGGGTCATGAGACGAAGAATCCTGTTTGATTTTCAGTGATATCTGATAATTTCTGGCACTTGATCACTTTGAAATATCTTGTGGACAAAGGCCTTGAGACAAACCATCAAAACTATTCTAATCAATTCTGATAATTATTTAATGGGCTATTACTCGTAATAAGATTATCATGTGTTGTAAATGTTCTCCTTACTGATAAAAGAAACAATATGCGACAACCCTTGTTGACTGCCCGGACGACTTAGCTGTTGTGGGCGTATGTTTCGTTGCCTGGCAACCTATCTTTTCTTTTTTTACTAAAATCTACATTCAACAGTGTTACTAGGTTTTTCCAGATTACGGGAGAATTGTGGTGGTTTAAAACCAAATTTTAATGAAGTCCAATTATTAATTCAAAAACACAATCCTTTAGCTATTTGTTAACAGGAAACTTTTTAACGTAATTCTGACACTTTGTCTTTTAGAAATTTTGTTTGTTACCATGATCATGCAGTTGGTGATGGTAGAACTCATGGGGGTGTTTCTATAATTCTTAATGGAGACATTCCCCAGAGTCAAGTCACCCTCAACTCGCCTTTACAGGCAGTTGCAGTTAGGGCGACATTGCATATTCCTATAACACTCTGCTCTGTATATATATATATCTTCCACCAAGTTTACATCTTAAATCCCAGAGATCTTGATGACCTTACTGCACAACTTCCTCTCCAGTGGTAATCAAATAGCGGACTTCATTAACAATAATAATTGGTGTTTATTAAATGATGACTCGCCTATTTATCTACAACCTGCCACAGCTTCTTTTTCTTCCCTCGATCTGACCATTTGCTCTCCGGTCTTGTTTCAGGATTTTACATGGAGAGTAAATGAAGATCTATGTGGTAGTGACCACTTTCCTATCTTGATTGATAATAATGGTCCATCTCCGGTCGAAAGACCTCAGAGGTGAAAGTTACATAAGGCTGATTGGGCTCTTTTTGAATCTTTGTGTCTCTTCTCTTCTGATAGAAAGGAGTTAAAAGATGCAGATGAGCCCATGGCCTTATTCACTTCAATTCTTAAAGATGTAGCTGAGCAGGCGATTCCAAAAACCACTACTGAACTAAAACGTTTCAATAAACCGTGGTTTAATGACGATTTCAAATCCGCTCTTAAAGAGCATGATCGTATCCTGAGACGATTAAAGAACCATCCTTCCATGGAGAATATTGCAGCATACCAAATGGTCCGGGCGGAGGCCCTTAGAACCAGCGCTCACGCTGTCGATTGCCATTTCCGCCAATTGCGATAAAAATATAATTTTGGCGTTAAAATATTCAATCTGGCGAAATTTTTGGCGATTCTTTTTTAACCATGGCTAAAAACTTTTCTTGCCACAAAGTTTTGATTTCCACGCCGATCACACACGTTAAAATCAATCACGCTTGGCTGAGTCATTTATCAATCAATCAAGTACTAATCCTTTGTCTCTTGATCAATCTCAGATTAGCGTTGATTAGTATATGCAGTAAGAGTAGTAATAATCAAGATCGTTTTTAATTATTTTATACGTAAACACTTGTCAATATATAAAAGTATATTTGTCAACACGTGTCAATAATAAAACAATGTAGCACAAATTATTTTCCGTGAATAGTCGGGGCTCGGAAATATGCCGTACGGGCGAAAGGTCACGTGGCCAATTCTGATTCAGATTAGTTTATTTTTAGTGTTACCGGTACTCGCAAAAAGTAGACTTTAATAACTTATATGAGACAAAACATTTTCTGTGAATTTTTATCAAACGAAAGACGTTTGAAAGGAGCTAACTATTCGGATCTAAAATATCCTCTAGTCTTCAACTTTGGGTGACCAATATTGATCGAACACAAATTGGCGACCTATTCGGTTAGCGAGCTATTTGACCGATCCAGCTGGCAACCTGTTCGTTGGCAACCTATTCAGAATTAAGACAATAGTCGCCCAAACTCGTCTATTTTTACCAACCAATAAAATCCAACGTTACGTCTATCAAATGAAAGTAGAGTAATATATTATTTTTTATCCATTCCTTTAGCTCAGAATAGAGGTGTAATTTCGCATTATCGTACAAAATTCTAGGCACCCAACTAAATATATTCCGAAAGGTAATTAAATAGGATTTCTAAATATTATCAGTAAACGTTGGCACAGTCATATTAAAGGGATGCACTTTCTTCCTAAACCCGACCAATTTTTAAAAAAATTTAAAGAGAAAAACTTAATATCCCGTGTCAAAATTCTAAACGATAATTGAATAAGCTTTCTAAAGGTCATTAGTAAAAGTTGGCACAATCATATTAAAGGGGTGCACTCTCATCCTAAACGTCGCCAATGTTTTAATAGTTTAAAGAGAAAGAACGGCAATATTCCGAGTCAAAATTCGGACCATCGTACAAAATTCTGAGCATCCAGCTATATATATTCGGAAAGGTAGCTGAATAAGCTTTCCAAATATTATTAGTAAAAGTTGGCACAATCATATTAAAGGGGCGCACTCTCAACCTGAACATAGCCAATTTTTCAATATTATATATGTAAAGATAGACCAGTATTTTTTATATTCTAAAAGATAATTGAATAAGCTTTCTAAATGTCATTAGTAAAAGTTAGCACAATCATATTAAAGGGGTTTGCTCTCATCCTAAACGTCGCCAATGTTTTAATATTTTAAAGTGAAAGAACGGCAATATTCCGAGTCAAAATTCGGACCATCGTACAAAATTCTGAGCATCCAGCTATATACATTCGGAAAGGTAACTGAATAAGCTTTCCAAATATTATTAGTAAAAGTTGGCACAATCATATTAAAGGGACGCGCTCTCAACCTGAACATAGCCAATTTTTCAATATTATATATGTAAAGATAGACCGGTATTTTTATACGCCCACATTTTCATGTGGACGTATATTGTCGTCGCCCCTGTTCGTCCTTCCGTCCACAATTGTTTGTGAACAGTCTACAGGTCACAATTTTTATCCGATTTCAATGAAACTTAAAACATAGGTTTATCACCCTAAGATCTCGGTTCCTTTCGATATTGGCATGTATCGGACTGTAACTTCATGGGTTATGGCCCCTGATTGTACGAAAAATCACGTTTGTTTAGCTTGTGAACAGTTTAGAGGTCACAATTTTGAACCGATTTGGATGAAACTTGACATGCATGTTTATAACCCAAAGATCTTGGTTCCTTTCGATATTTGCGCCAATCGGATCGTAACTTCCTGAATTATGGCCCCTGATTGTCCGAAAAATCGCCATTTTTAGCTTGTGGTCCCTCTGGAGGTCAAAATTGTTATCCGATTTAAAAAAACGTTTGATTATATCACCGTTCCATGGTTATGAAGGTTGAGTTCGAATTTCGTGAAAATCGGACCAAAATTGACGGACAAAATGGCCGCCATTTGTACGCGAATAGTGTGAAAATATGTTATATCAAGGTTGTGAACAGTGTAGAGGACACAATTTTGAACCGATTTGGATGAAACTTGAAATGCATGTTTATAACCCAAAGATCTTGGTTCCTTTCGATATTTGCGCCAATCGGATCGCAACTTCCTGAATTATGGCCCCTGATTGTCCGAAAAATTGCCCTTTTTAGCTTGTGGTCCATCTGGAGGTCAAAATTGTTATCCGATTTAAAAAGCCGTTTGATTATATCATTGTTCCATGGTTATGAAGGTCGGGTTCGAATTTCGTGAAAATCGGACCAAAATTGACGGACAAAATGGCCGCCATTTGTACGCGAATAGTGTGAAAATATGTTATATCAAGGTTGTGAACAGTGTAGAGGACACAATTTTGAACCGATTTGGATGAAACTTGAAATGCATGTTTATAACCCAAAGATCTTGATTCCTTTCGATATTTGCGCCAATTGGATCGTAACTTCCTGAATTATGGCCCCTGATTGTCCGAAAAATTGCCCTTTTTAGCTTGTGGTCCCTCTGGAGGTCAAAATTGTTATCCGATTTAAAAAACCGTTTGATTATATCACCGTTCCATGGTTATGAAGGTTGAGTATGAATTTTGTGAAAATCGGACCAAAATTGACGGACAAAATGGCCGCCGTTTGTACGCGAATATTGTGAAAATATGTTATATAAAGGTTGTGATCCTTATAGAGGTCACAATTTTGAACCGATTTTGATGAAACTTGACATGTATGTTTATAACCCAAAGATCGTGGTTCCTTTCGATATTTGCGCCCATTAGATCATAACTTCCTGAATTATGTCCCGGATTGTCCGAAAAATCGCTTTTGTTCGCTTTTGGTCCCTCTGGAGGTCAAAATTATTATCCGATTTAAAAAAACGTGTGACTATATCACCGTTACATGGTAATGAAGAGAGAGTTTGAATTACGTGAAAACCGGACTAGAATTGACGGACAAAATGGCCGCCATTTGTACACGAATAGTGTGAAAATATGTTATATCAAGGTTGTGGACCCTATAGAGGTCACAATTTTGAATCGATTTTGATGAAACTTGACAGGTATGTTTTAAACCCAAAGATCTTGGTTCCTTTCGATATTTGCGCCCATCGGGTCAATACTTCCTGAATTATGTCCCCTGATTGTACGAAAAATCACCTTTTTAGCTTGTGGTGCCTCTGGAGGTCACAATTATTATATAATTTAAAAAAAAAACGTTTGATTATAAAAACCAAACAAATTCTAATGATTTTCTGATAATTCCTTAATATGCGACAATTCTTGTTGACTGCCCGGACGATTTGGCTGCTGTGTGGGCGTATGTTTCGTTGCCTGGCAACCTATTTTTTTATATTCTAAAAGATAATTGAATAGCTTGCTAAATGTCATTAGTAAAAGTTGGCACAATCATATTAAAGGGGTGCAATCTCAACCTGAACATAGCCAATTTTTCAATATTCTATATGGGTCATTCCATAAATGAGGGGGCCAAAGTGGGACATGGGTACTAAAATTTTAAGTAATCTCAATCACTGATAAACTTATACCAATAATAGGAGTAATGTATGCCATTTGCGGGACAGTTAATGATTTCTTATTGTTGAGTTCCAAAAAAAAGTAATGAACGATTTTACATGACAGGTTACGTACAGATTTCTCGTGTAAAGGGACACCAAATTAGACTTTTAATGCTAAATTTCTGTGGATGTATAAGATATATTAATGTGTTTATGATGTATTATTATTCAAATGAGGCACCTTCATAAGAAATCTAAGCAGAAATAGTGAATATTTGTGCCAACACCTCTTGTCAGCCAATGTCGATTACATGGATATTCACAACTTCTCCATACAAACTTAAAAGTGTCTTTAGATGTTTAAAAAAAAAAGATTTTACAAAATTGTTGAAGTTTGTATGACCCTAACCCTCGACATGAACTACTGTACTTGAAAATCAGTATTGTATCATGAAAAATCACCAAGGAAAGGTTTAATGTGATCCGGAGTATTGCAGTTTCACGTGTAAAGGGACACCAAATGTTGACGACTTGAATACTAATAATTTAATCAAGCCATATTAAGTAGTATTTCAACTTTAAAACTTGAACAATGAATGAACTTTCAAATATTAAAAAAAAATAAAACTTTCAACAATCAAAATGAGTAGCAGTCTTTGAGAATTGCTTGTGTCCCTTTCAATAGCTTACGTTGTGAACCCGTTTAGCCAAAAAAATAATTAAAAAAGACTTGAAAGAGCAAGGTAACATTTCAAAATTGTCAGCTTGTTACAGGGAAGCAAAGAAAATAATGGAGCATTAGTTACATACGTGTATACTAATACAATATCTCGTTAATGATAGGGACACGACATTTTTGGTTTCCCATTTTTATAATAATATTCCGACACCTCAACCATTCTGTCACGTGATCCCCGAATACCAAGGAAGCGATAATTTTCAGGTATCGAAGAATACTATTATTTTAGACTCGGCAATTATAACGTTCAGCATTTATGCACCGTATGCAAGAGGAAAATTCGCGTCACAACGTAATTTCGATCACAACGTAAATACTGGGACACTAAACTTTGATTCGAACTTATTCAGAAAATATCCATTCGCCGGGCCACCGACTGCTTTGGATGTGTGTATCATGTGACCGTAAACCAAACATCTCTCTCTGACGTAATTCACAGGTAATAGACGGCGTTAGCGGTGGCATAAACAAGCACTTCGTAAATTGAACGAGGGACGCAATTTTGAATATCGATAAAGCTAATAAAATTTTACGGACAATTTTACACTATACATCTGATTACGTATTCGGAATTTGTTATTTATTACAACGCCAACGAGATGGAATAGAGATGGAACATTTTGGTTTTATTTTTCAAGTTAATATCGTGGCTAAACTGGCAAAAATACAACGTAAATATTGGGGACACAAAAATTTACGTTGTGAGGCGTGAATAAAAATCCTCCGACTGAGATTATTTTACATTTGTTTAGAAATGAAAAATTACCAAACGAAATTTTACATCTTCTGCTGCATGTCTTATGAAAATATTTGGAAATATTAGTATTTTGCTCAACATGGTCTAGTTGTTAAAATGTTAAGTAAAAAATGTCCCCAAAACGTACACAAAATTTCAGGGACACCATGAATTGCAACATAAAAATATTTAACCACAAACCGATTTTCTATGTTTTTATAGAACATAAGGATAAAATAATAAACATATTACATGATGAATTACTTTTTTAAATAATTGGTGATCAGAAAATAGGTATTTTTGCTGCTTTGAGCAATGATATGTATGAATTTTCAATTGGACCCCTCATTTATGGAATGACCCATATGTAAAGATAGACCGGTATTTTTGTCGAAGTCCAGAATCGAACCATCGTACAAAATTATGAGCATCCAGCTATATATATTCTGAAAGGTGATTGGATAAGCTGTCCAAATATTATTAGTAAAAGTTGGCACAATCATATTAAAGGGGCGCGCTCTCAACCTGAACATAGCCAACTTTTCAATATTTTAAAGTGAAAGAACGGTAATATTCCGTTTCCGAATTCTGACCATCGTACAAAAGTCTGAGCAACCAGCTATATATATTCTGAAAGGTAATTGGATAAGCTTTCCAGATATTATTAGTAAAAGTTGGCACAATCATATTAAAGGGGTGCACTCTCAACCTGAACATAGCCAATTTTTCAATATTTTAAAGTGAAAGAACGGTAATATTCCGAGTCGAAATTCGGACCATCGTACAAAATTCTGAGCAACCAGCTATATATATTCTGAAAGGTTATTGGATAAGCTTTCCAAATATTATTTGTAAAAGTTGGCACAATAAGATTTAAGGGGTGCGCTCTCAGCCTGAACATAGCGAATTTTTCAATATTCTATATGTAAAGATAGACCGATATTTTTTTCGAAGTCCAAATTCGAACTATTATACAAAATTCTGAGCATCCAGCTATATATATTCTGAAAGGTAATTGGATAAGCTTTCCAAATATTATTAGTAAAAGTTGGCACAATCATATTAAAGGGATGCACTCTCAACCTGAACATAGCCAATTTTTCAATATTCTATATGTAAAGATAGACTGGTATTTTTGTCGAACTCCAGAATCGAACCATCGTACACAATTCTGAGCATCCAGCTATATATATTCTGAAAGGTAATTGGATAAGCTTTCCAAATATTATTAGTGAAAGTTGGCACAATAATACTAAAGGGACGCGCTCTCAACCTGAACATAGCCAATTTTTCAATATTTTAAAGTAAAAGAACGGTAATATTCGGAGTCGAAATTCGGACCATCGTACAAAATTCTGAGCAACCAGCTATATATATTCTGA
The DNA here is from genome assembly GCA_948474765.1 of Patella depressa. Classification (NCBI taxonomy): domain Eukaryota; kingdom Metazoa; phylum Mollusca; class Gastropoda; family Patellidae; genus Patella; species Patella depressa. The sequence continues at coordinate 25,817,762 of OX419717.1, read as the reverse complement.
AAGGTAATTGGATAAGTTTCCCAAATATTATTAGTAAAAGTTGGCACAATCATATTAAAGAGGTGCACTTTCAACCTGAACATATTTTAAATATTTTAAAGTCAAAGAACGGTAATATTCCGAGTCAAAATTCGGACCATCGTACAAAATTCTGAGCAACCAGCTGTATATATTATGATAGGTAATTGATTAAGCTTTCCAAATATTATTAGTAAAAGTTGGCCCAATCATATTAAAGGGGCGTGCTCTCAACCTGAACATAGTCAATTTTTCAATATTATATATTTAAAGATAGACCGGTATTTTTTTCTAAGTTCAAATTCGAACCATCTGACAAAATTCTGAGCATCCAGCTATATATATTCTGAAAGGTAATTGGATAAGCTTTCCAAATATTATTAGTAAAAGTTGGCACAATCATATTATAGGGGTGCGCTGAATCGGAAGTGACGAACGACAAGGGAAAACACGAGTAATCCCACTATATAATTGACTGAAATGACGAGTGATAACAGATACATGGGTGAATTTTTGCACACTAATAATTCCTTCAAAGACCAAAAGTTGTTATATTGGACTGAAAGAGGATATCTGACGATCCAATAAAGTAATTGGGCGTCATTAGATAAGATAAAACGAGAAAAATAGAAATAGTTCGTACATTCCCTTGCTTTTAATCCTTCTAGACCGAGGCACATTGTTGCGATAGATGAGTAATACAGGTTTCATGAATCGGAAGTGACGAAAGACAAAGGAAACACGAGTAATCCCACTATATAATTGACTGAGTGACGAATGATAACAGATACATGGGCGAATTTCTGCACACTAATAATTCCGTCGAAGACCAAAAGTTGTTATATTGGATATCTGACGATCCAATAAAGTAATTGGGCGTCATTAGATAAGATAAAAGAGAGAGGGAAATGGGGTTTAACGTCCACTCAACACAAACTAGGTCATTTCGGGACTAACATATGGTTTATTTTATTCCAATAATTCGCTTGCGCATAGGGGTCTTTAGCAGTGGAAGGAAACCGGAGTGCCAGGAGGAAACCCACGATGTTGAGAAGGTGCCCCTCTCTCCATGCCACATACGCTCACACCAGGGCTCGAAACCACAACTGCAAGCCAGAGGTGGCCGGCCAGGAGATAAGATAAAACGAGAAAAAAAGAAATAGTTAGTACATTCCCTTGTTTTTATACGCCCACATTTTCATGTGGACGTATCTTGTCGCCCCTGTTCGTCCGTCCGGACGTCCGTCCACAATTGTTTGTGAACAGTCTACAGGTCACAATTTTTATCCGATTTGAATGAAACTTAAAATATAGGTTTATCACCCTAAGATCTCGGTTCCTTTCGATATTGGCATGTATCGGACTGTAACTTCATGGGTTATGGCCCCTGATTGTACGAAAAATCACATTTTTATACGTCCACATTCATAATGTGAACGTATTATGCCGTCGCCCCTGTCTGTGTGTGTGTGTGTGTGTGTGTGTGTGTGTGTGTGTGTGTGTGTCTGTGGTTCGCCTACAGGGCGCAATTCTTCATGGATTTTCTTCAAACTTGGTATACTTATTCCTTATATTCCAAGGAAGATCCCAATTGTTTTTGGTGCATGCCCGACCCCAAGGGGCAGAGCCACGCCCCTTTTTAGTATTTGTTTGTTTGTCGTCTACAGGCCACATTTCTTAACTTATAATCTTGAAACTTTGCATACACATTCTTTGTACCCTAAGGCACAGCCCTATCATTTGGGGGTGCATGCCCAACCCCCAGGGGCAGAGCCACGCCCATTCTCTTTTCGTGTGTCTTTGTGTCGCCTACAGGGCGCAATTCTTACTGGATTTTCTTCAAAATTTGTATACGTATTCCTTATACCCTAAGGAAGATCTCTATTGTTTTTGGTGCATGCCCGACCCCCAGGGGCAGAGCCACGCCCATTTCTAGTATGTTTGTTTGTCGTCTACTGGCCACATTTCTTAACTTATAATTTTGAAACTTTGCATACACATTCTTTGTACCCTAAGGAACATCCCTATCGTTTGGGGTGCATGCCCAAGCCCCAGGGTCAGAGGCACGCCCATTTTCTTTTGTGTGTCTTTGTGTCGCCTACAGGGCGCAATTCTTACTGGATTTTCTTCAAACTTTGTATACGTATTCCTTATACCCTAAGGAAGATCTCTATTGTTTTTGGTGCATGCCCGACCCCCAGGGGCAGAGCCACGCCCATTTCTAGTATGTGTTTGTTTGTCGTCTACTGGCCACATTTCTTAACTTATAATTTTGAAACTTTGCATACACATTCTTTGTACCCTAAGGAACATTCCTATCGTTTGGGGTGCATGTCCAACCCCCAGGGTCAGAGGCACGCCCATTTTCTTTTGTGTGTCTTTGTGTCGCCTACAGGGCGCAATTCTTGCTGGATTTTCTTCAAAATTTGCATACTTACTCTTTATACTCTAAGGATGATCCCTATCGTTTGGGGTGCATGCCCGACCCCCAGGGGCACAGCCACGCCCATTTTCTTTTTGTGTGTCTGTGTGTCGCCTACAGGCAGCAATTCTAACTGGATTTTCTTAAAACTTTGTATACTTACTCTTTACACCCTAAGGATGATCCGTATTATTTTTTGGTGCATGCCCGACCCCCAATGGCAGAGCCACGCCCATTCCTTGTATTTATTTGTTTGTTGTCTACAAGCCACATTTCTTAACGTATCATCTTGAAACTTTGAAGGCTTATTCATTGTACCCTAAGGAACATTCCTATCATTTGGGGTGCATGCCCAACCCCCAGGGGCAGAGTCACGCCCATTTTCTTTTTGTGTTTCGCCTACAGGCCACAATTCTTAATCGGTCATCTTGAAACTTAAAATACTTATTCCTTATACCCTAAGGATGATCCCTTTAGTTTTAGGTGCATGCCCGACCCCCGTGGGACAGCAACACCCATTTCTTGTATTTGTTTGTCTGTCGTCTACAGGCTGCATTTTTTAATGTATCATCTTGAAACTTTGAATACTTATTCTTGGTACCTTAAGGAAGATCCTATTGTTTTTGGTGCATGCCCGACCCCAAGGGACAGTGCCAGGCCCATTTTTTTGTCTGTGTGTCACCTACAGGCCACAATTATTATTCTTAATCGATCGTCTTGAAAACTTTTTTTTATACTTATTCCTTATACCCTAAGGCTGACCACTATTATTTTGGGTGCATGCCGGACCCCCTGGGACAGAGCCACGCCCAATGCTTTTGTGTCTTGTGTTCGCCTACAGGATGCAATTCTTAACAGATCCTTTTAAAACTTTACAAACCTATTCCTTATACCCTAAAGATGACCCCTATTGTTTTGGGTGATTTCCTAACCCCCAGGGGCAGAGCCATGCCCATTTTTACTTCGTGTCTGTGTGTGTTGTCTACAGGCCACGATTCTTAATTGATCGTCTTTAAACTTGGGATATGTATTCCATATAGCCTAAGGACGTCAACTGTATGTCCCGACTCACACAGGCAAGACACACCCAATTTTTGTGTTTGTCGTTTACAGGCCGCAATTCTGAATGAATCAGCTTGATACTTGGCTTATGTATTCCTTATAGCCTGAGGGCGTCCACTATGGATTTTGTTGAATGTCCCGACCCCCAGGGGCAGAGCCACGCCCACTTTTTGCCTTTAGCGTTATGAAGGCACAATTCTGTATGAATTATCTTGGTATACTTATTCCTTATACTCTAAGGACGGCAACTATTGATGTTGGTGTACGACCCTCAACGCCTAGCCTTCTTGACAAAGTACCATATCAATCAAAGCAGGAATGTGGACGTATATTGTAGCGTTAGCGTTATGTTTTAGCTTGTGAACAGTGTAGAGGTCACAATTTTGAACCGATTTGGATGAAACTTGAAATGCATGTTTATAACTCAAAGATCTTGGTTCCTTTCGATATTTGCGCCAATCGGATCGTAACTTCCTGATTTATGGCCCCTGATTGTCCAAAAAATCGCCCTTTTTAGCTTGTGGTCCCCTCTGGAGGTCAAAAATGAGATCCGATTTAAAAAACCGTTTCATTATATCACCGTTACATGGTTATGAAGGTTGAGTTCGAATTTCGTGAAAATCAGACCAAAATTGACGGACAAAATGGCCGCCGTTTGTACGCGAATAGTGTGAAAATATGTTACATCAAGGTTGTGAACCTTACAGAGGTCACAATTTTGAACCGATTTTGATGAAACTTGACATGTATGTTTATAACCCAAAGATCTTGGTTCCTTTCGATATTTGCGCCCATCGGATTGTAACTTCCTGAATTATGGCCCCTGATTGTCCGAAAAATCGCCATTTTTAGCTTGTGGTCCCTCTGGAGGACAAAATTGTTATCCGATTTAAAAAAAACGTTTGATTATATCACCGATCCATGGTTATGAAGGTTGAGTTCGAATTTCGTGAAAATCGGACCAAAATTGACTGACAAAATGACCGCCGTTTGTACGCGAATAGTGTGAAAATATGTTATATCAAGGTTGTGGACCCTATAGAGGTCACAGTTTTGAACCGATTTTGATGAAACTTGACATGTATGTTTATAACCCAAAGATCTTGGTTCCTTTCGATATTTGCGCCCATCGGATCATAACTTCCTGAATTATGTCCCCGGATTGTCCGAAAAATCGCTTTTGTTAGCTTTTGGTCCCTCTGGAGGTCAAAATTTTTATCCGATTTAAAAAACATTTGATTATATCACGGTTTCATGGTAATGAAGAGAGGATTTGAATTTCATAAAAATCGGACCAGAGTTGACGGATAAAATGGCCGCCATCTGTACGCGAATTGTTTGAAAATATGTTATATCAAGGTTGTGGACCCTATAGAGGTCACAATTTTGAACTGATTTTGATGAAACTTGAAATGCATGTTTATAACCTAATGATCTTGGTTCCATTGCATATTTGCACATATCGGATCGTAACTTCCTGAATTTTGGCCCCTGATTGTATGAAAAATCACCCCTTTAAGCTTGTGGTCCCTCTGGAGGTCACAACTATTATCTAATTTAAAAAAACGTTTGATTATATCACAGTTACACCGTAGTTATGGGTGAGTTTGAGTTATGATTTTCTGATGATTACTTAAAATGCAACAAATCTTGTTGACTGCCCGGACGATTTGGCTGCTGTGTGGGCGTATGTTTCGTTGCCTGGCAACCTATTTTTAATCCTTCTATAGGGGAGACCGGCCTTGCTTTTAATCCTTCTAGATCGGGGCACATTGTTGCGATAGATGAGTAATAAAGGTTTCATGAATCGGAAGTGACGAACGACAAAGGAAAACACGAGTAATCCCACTATATAATTGACTGAAGTGACGAATGATAACAGATACATGGGCGAATTTCTGCACACTAATAATTCCGTCGAAGACCAAAAGTTGTTATATTGGACCGCAAGAGGATATCTGACGATCCAATAAAGTAATTGGGCGTCATTAGATAAGATAAAACGAGAAAAATAGAAATAGTTCGTACATTCCCTTGCTTTTAATCCTTCTAGACCGAGGCACATTGAACTATTTTTTGCACATACATGTTTGTCCTCCTTCCATATCAAATGTTTTTATTAGAAGATCTCTTTACTTTATTGTAATGTTTGAAGACACATCATAGTTGCTATCGTGTATCAGATTCAATTAAATTAATCTGCAATCTGATTAAAATACAGATCCTATTTCGTTTCGTTTTTATACTTCAAAATTTCGTTTTACTTGTCTTTACTACATTAGGACCTGAAAGACTTGTTATTTAACTCGTGTTCTGCTTGAAATGAGGTGTGTGAAGTAGTTGTATTTTACGTCCACTTCCACCGAATTGATATTCTACGATCTCGTAGATCCCTGGTGTTGATGGGCACCTATCTTCCCTTCCTCCATGCCAGGCATTTTGTGCTCCTGGATAGATGAATATGTTTTCGTTATCAATTTTAATGATGCCTGGTGTTGACGATATTGATAGAGATCTAGCTTCTCCTTCTCTTCTTCTTCCTTTAAATGCTGGTGCTTGGCATGGAGTAGAAATGGTTCCACTACTGCTGTCTTCCGTCTTACTCCAGTCGCAGTAGTGGTTTTTCCTACCGAGTTCCTTTGCGCAAGTTTTTTTTAGTCAAATGACTACAAAAAGTTTACTGGCCCATAGCTCGCTTAATTTACAAATAAACTGACCCAAAACAGTACTGCACGCAGTTTAACATATAATAAATCAATTCTTATTGAAATAAAGGTGAGGCCTTACCGCATAATTATATGATTTGATGAAACCCATCTCCTACGCGAAATTTCAACTGGCCGACCGTCATGGCCGCAAGTTGCGTAATACGTCATTAGGCCTACAACATAAACAGCGCTATGCAGAGACTGTAATGATGTGTGTTGACAATTGTGCGTTTGAACCTATTTGAACTTGCGTAAGGGGTCTTAGACTGTATCAATTGTTACCTTAAACACAGTTTAAGGTAACAAGTATAGTTACTAGGCATGGAGGAGACTGGTTTACTGGTTTACTTCTTGGGACTGTTGGTTGCTTGCTTTCTAGGCCTGTTTTCTTTATTGTGGGCTGTGCTGGTGGGACTGTCGGATTTACTGTTGTCTTTGGGTGGAACTGTCGGGTTCACTGTTAAAACTGGTTGCTTTTTCTTTTCTTTTTTCTGGGGCGGGGAGGGCGCACTCCTTTCGTGAATGGCCAAATTTCTCACATCTAAAGCACGGAGAAGGTTGGCCTGGTGCACGTGACTACTCTAACTTCTGTATCTCCGTAGCAGGGTTCAATTTAAGCGGTATAGCATAACAAAAAGAGATTCAAATCGCGTTAAAAGCGATAGAATTATTTTATTCATCGGGAATCTTAAGCTTGGCGCAGACGGTCAACATTTCGTCGCTTGTTGCTGCAGTAGGCAACTCCGAGCAATTAGCAACTCGAGGTCTCCCGTGTGCGCTGACTGGCAACGAGAAACAATTTTTCCCCGGATGTATCCGGAATGCCGATATCACGTGATCATTCAAAATGGCGCCGTACATACAACAACTAAAGCAATACGCAACAGCTTTGGGCATTTATTTGATAATGATGCGCAGAAGAAGACGGAGAAACAAATCCATCTCCACGGACCATGTTAATGTTGTTAGCTGTTCCGACGCCGCCATCTTGAAGTATCACATGACAGTAAAGCGCTTGCTGATTGGACAGTTAACCAGTTGCTTGTTGCCTGTTGTCGCCTACCGCCGCAGACGAGCAATTTTGAAGCAACAGATGAACAATTTCTCGGCGACGAGCGATTTTCTGTTGTCGAATATCAAACATGTTTGATATTTGGCAACGAGAAGCAACTCGGAGCAACAGCAGGCAACTATTGTTGCCCGTTGGCGCAGACGAGCGATTTTTTCTTTCAACGACCAGCGATTTCACTGTTGCCTGAAAGTTGCTCGAAAAAGTTGCCCGTCTGCACCTGGCTTTATCAAAGGCGTGAAACAGTCCATTCTTAATCAATCACGTAGGCTATTGTCCACGAGTCATAAGAATTTTCTAGAACAAAGCCGTTTACCGCTATTACAGTTACGCACGATGTAAACGAGATTATTATGATCTTCGAAAAAAAGGGCAATTAATATGAAGTACTGCTCTTCAAATCCAACCAACTGTCATATTAAATATAACAGCATGGAAATTACGTAAATCTTCAACAACGTACGTGTTGGGAGAAAATTGCATAATTTTTTTTTATAGTGATATTACGGCCTTGTCGGAATTGTAGAAATAAAATCTAGAGATTTTTTAACTTGCTTACCGAAAAATTATGAACATTGCGTATTCCAGTGTTATTGTGTAGTAATGTTGATAATTCCACGTGTTAGAAAAATTGTCGTGTATAAATATATTGTAAATCTTATACACGGCGATATTCTAGGGGGCGCTAGTGCAGTTATAGAGCTATCCGTCAGTTATTCATTATTAAAATTTACGTCACTATTCTGCGGCCCGTAACGCCGTAAGAGATGTTCTAAAACCAATAAATGGGAGATATATGCCGTGGAATTTATTGTATTACAACTCATAATTATCCAGGTCAGTTTGTGTTCTATAGAGCACGTGGTAATTATGTGTCAGCCACTGGAATGGTTTTCTACAGCCAATTCAGCTATTTCGATTATTTAAGTAGCCAAGAGAGAATATTGTTGGTAGGCATTATCAGCGGTAGACATCAAAACAAAGCAACATCGATTCTGATTGGTTAATCGAATGACTGAGATTATAGTGTCAAATGTAGACTGGTGGCCAGTCTTCTCCACACACCAAAAATTGGCCAGTCCTCTCAACAAAAAAAACAACGTAATCTCTAGAGACTGGGCAAATAGAGCTTCATTATCATCTAGTAATACAATCTGCATTATGTAGGTCGTGTGACGTCGTGCACGTGATCACGACATATCTAACATCACGTGATAATAAACATGGCTGTCAAATAACTGACAAACTGGTGTAGGTGCGAGATGTTTGTTGTGGATAACAGTTATTGTTATTTTGTGATACTTTAACGATCTAAGAATTTTGTTGACGGACAATATCTGTTGAATGAACGGATACAACGTATGGGATGAGGTGAATGAACATAAATAATTACACACGACATCATTATAACAACTTAACGAAGCCAGTTCATGCGTATCGGGACGAAGCCGAATGGCGAATGGAAACAAAAACGTGACATCAGCCCGCAGACGGTTTCAGCATGACTGCTTTGCACTCCATTCGAGACGCATGATTCACGAAGGTAAATATCGAACTTAATTTATCTTAGACATTACCGTCAGTAGTATTAATTAGATTGAAATGATAATTAAAACAATGGCTCTAACTCACAGCTGACAAACAGGAGATTATTATAATTAGACTGTACTAAATATGATTGTATATTTCCTGTAAAATATATATTGCTAAAATCACTAAATGTTATTGACTATTGTTCTAATTGTTACTCAAACCTAATTAATATACAACTTATATGTCATACTATTGTTTTGGTCTTAATAACAATGACCAATATACTATATATATACCAGTAAAGTAGGGTACATATATGGGGGGTTGGGATGGCATATTCTAAAAACAGGAAGAAGCCTCGGCTCTCCTATGTTTTGTCTGCGATATCACTTCTGTGGAAGCGGACGTTAAAACACCAGGTAGTAGTAGTAGATGGCCTAGTGGTCTAGAGTGCCGCGCTTCGACCTCTAGCTGGCCGGTCACCTCTGGCTTGCGGCTGTGGTTTCGAGCGTATGTGGCATGGAGATAGGGGCTCCTTCTCAACCTCGTGGGTTTCCTCCGTGCACTCCGGTTTCCTCCCACAGCAAAGACCCCTGCGCGTGCGCTAACATAATGAAAATGAAAAAATAAGACTTGTATGCGATATCACCTTCGGTGGAAGCGGACGTTAAACACCAACAACAACAACAGGGTACATATTTCAATCTGCGATATCACCTCAAGTGGAAGCGCTCGTTGGCAACTTCTGTTGAAATATTGTGAATTGGTTTGTAGTTGTACAAGTGTAATATTGTTTTTATGTATATATTTCCAGATTGTGATGTGTATGATAAACTGATCAGACACTTACATTGATGAACTAATTCTACCTATTTGCTCACAAGTCAATAGTCATGTGACTTAACTTATTATAGTGTATACAGTTATTGTCTGTCCCATGGTAAATAATAAACGGATTTCTACGATTATGAACAAACTACTCTACTTAAGTTATTATAAACTTGCCTATGTGTTTAAAACCACCTCCGGTTAAATAAAATTCATTGCACAATTAAACATCCCAACGGAAAAAAGAGGTTCTCTCTTGAAAATTCAATGTTTTTGCTTGTATTTTCGTCTGTGTTCATCACAACATTACACACGTGACGTTATGGGCTAAACCATCGTAATTATGTTGAAGGGGGTAATCTATGATAACCACGTGTGTGGTAATCAAAACAGAACACTGCCTTTTCGGTCGTTTGAGTTTGGGCAAGAAAATAGCAACTGGAGACAATGACATTAATTTTAAACCATTTGATTGTCAGTCTACTAAATGTTATTTAACGATTATACGAATACTCGTAAATACATGTATAATATTGCTTTTCACCCCGTAATTTCACCCGGGTATATTATATATATTTTTATAAAACACATTACAGCCCAGTCAATCATAATTTTAATTGATCATATTTCGTATGAAAAAGACCGCCGCTTCTCAATAATTTCCATATTTTATTCACATTCGGACTGTTCATATCATTAATGTTCCTGATTAAATTACTTGTTTTTGTTCATTCGACAGATACTGAAATCGAAACATTCTTGATAAATTACTTGTTTTTGTTCATTCGACAGATACTGAAATCGAAACATTCTTGATAAGAACAGTTCGGGATGTCTAAACATCGTTTATCGTCTTTATAAAAAATGTATTTAAAACAAAAAAATCACACGTCAGATTTTGTGTATTATTTGGTTTTGTGTGTTAATTATGCAGACCGCGGGGAAAATTCGTGCAAGTTTCGCGGCACTAAATTTAACCATCTGTGTAGCATACAATATGACATGGTACCTTTTACGGCAATATAATTCAAAGCGTTGATTAGCTGAGACATGATCGCGATCTACGAAATGCCATCGGAAAATTCCATTCTCCGTGGATTTTAAAATCTTATGGATAAACAGCCTTGTGAATTTCACGATTATAAAATTCTGAACACAACAGAAATAATATTTAAAGAGAAATAGAAAGATATGGAACTATCTACCGATAATTAAACCGATGCGCGGTATGATTTGGTGATAATAATTATTGGTATGTATCTATAAAAAAAACGTTATATACCTATTCAATGATTCAATGGCCTCGGCTATTAATTTTGCCGAGGCAAATGTAAAATACATCGGAATTTAGGCCTACCTCGTCCACAGCAGATTGCCGGGGTTAATTGGCAGGACTGCTTAAGTTCATCATCAGGAAATATTAAAAATATTCAACGGTGATACTCAAGGCCAGTAAAATAAATGTAATTCAAAAGAAAAAAATTCCCCCAGAACTCTCTAACCAAATAATTAATACAAGGCGGAAACAAAATATCGGACTATGGGCGTATTTATGTTTGTAAACGCTCAAACTCATTACTAGGTCTCAGAGCAAAAGCTTATTCATACATGTCGCGTTCGATTATTTGCTCCGTGCTTACTCGGACAGGATCCTCGAGTACGTTTCGACATGCGCAGTGGGAATGGGTAATCAAACGGCGCGGCACTTTCTTCGGATATCAAAATGGAAGATGAACGTCACCAAACAATTAATTGTGCTCGATGTTCTGATAAATAACAACGAGCAGACAATAATCCGTCAACAAACTTTAGACTTTTTCATTGGTATCTCATTGGAATTATTAAATCCAGAGAAGCGAAATAAAGCCCATATTATGCAGAACATACTTTAAATCACATTTTCGTTCAACCAATGTAACCTTTGGTTAGCTTTCTTAACCAGCTCCATAGCTTCCGTCGCCTAAACTTTTAGCGGTAAATATAACTTCGATCAAATAATTTATTTGCTTCCATGCTGAATAATAGGATACTTCCATTAGTAACCCGAACGCATTCGCGGTGGCTAGAGTAAGCGGGGGGCTAGTAATCGAACGCATCAACACAAAATATGAACTGTCGTAAAATAGCCTTGCTTTGACCCCCTCATACGAAATGATCTATTCCGATAAGTGACGTAATAAGCTTCCATTTTTTATTTCTCGGTGTCAAAGTTTGTGAAAGTTGAATTTTACAAGAGAAAACTTTTTTATTCGTTGGTATATTTAGTTGTATAATGGATTTTATTTAACCGGAGGTGATTTTAAACACATAGGTAAGTTTATAATAACTCAAGTAGAGTAGTTTGTTCATAATCGTAGAAATCTGTTTATTATTTACCATGGGACAGACAATAATTTTATTTATAATGGCCTCTTCAAGTGGTGCCATTTCCAAAGACACTCCTATTAAGGAGTTCAAACGATTGACTTTAACTCCCAGAACTAAGTCTAACAATTGTGGTGTTTGTGACAAGTTGCTAGCAGGGGATTCTAATAAAAGAAGACTGTTTCAATCAGGATTTGGCCCAGGGACTGAGAAAACAGAGGCTGCTTTGAACTTGCAATATTTATTACATGAAGAACTAAATTTTGAATATAGTTTGAATTATATATGTAGGTCCTGTAATAGTAAAGTAGCAGTCATTATTGACCTCTGATACTCCTTTGGATCCTTATAACCAAGAGCCGGTAAAACATTTGCAATCGCCTCGTCAATATCCGCTAATTCGGACATGGATTCCACAATTACAACGGCGTGTGTGTGAAGCCGCGATAATCGAGACTTTATTTACAAATTCGTGTCACGTGACTCGGGGCTTGCTTGACAACTGTCAATCATTCCAAATAAGGAACAACGTAAAACAGGACAGGAACGCCCATTTTATTGTGAAGCTCGCAAATTGTTAGTCTCGGTCACCCAGACCCCCCTAGTCTTCAACGCACGGAGGGTCTGGGTCGGTTCTCAATTATTGACGAAAATTACTGGATAATCTACCACATAAAAAACCAAACTCCCGGTTACGCATGGGCAATGGAACCCTTTGGCTAAAGTCTCCGTAAGTGATAGATATTATGAAGCCGGGTCGATTTTGATAGATTCTATAAGGCGAGGATAAAATATATCCCACAATTCACTTGGCACATCTATTATTAGAAACAAAATAGAGACGATACAACAGCATGAATCGTGATTAAGGAGATTGTGAGAAGCCATACGTTTGATTCATGACGAGAGAAATTTACCATTTCAATTAAAAACTTTAAAACAAAATTTTAGAGAGTGTCATTGTTGACAAGCGAGATGTTTTGATAGATTCAGCACGTGGTAACTTAAAAGACTGGATAATCCAGACAGTGACCGACTTTCTGTCAAATTTTGAGGACCCATCCAGACTAATATTCGTAGAATATTTGTTTGGATAGAATATTTGTTTGGATGATAAGAGACTAGCAAATTGTCCAGTCTCTGGTGCTGGTTACAGGTTTACTCAAATTTTTTTTTTATACAAATGGAAACGAAAGTGTTGGTTTACTAAAAATTAGTACTTTTATATAAATCGAAATGTAAAATAAATAGAAGAGACTGGGCCAGTCTATGTCAAATGTCGCGTGCTTGATATCTGAACTGGCTGAACGTGACCTCCCGCTATAACTTGATAGATCTACATGTAGTGTAGGCCATCGAAATTATAAAAACCGAAACGAAATATAGATCTGAATTTCAATTAGATTGATTAATCTTTAACTTTAATAAAAAAAAAACACCATTTAATTCGCTTGACCATAGTGGTTCAATGTATCCCTCTTTACAAAATAATTCCTGGTAAACAGTGGTAAAAATTTCAAGTTAACATAGATCTGGATTTAGATCTCAAACCTGGTTATTTGTTTCGTAGTGATCTAATGAATCTGCAAGCAATCAGTTTTTAGTTAAGAACAAATATCCACAGATTAGACATCCGTGCAGCGATACAAACACGCAGGAGTCTGGATCCCCTAGACTCCTACACATCGCCGTAAATTGCACATAAGTTGGCAGTTTGGTGGGATTAAATTTAACTTTTGCAGTGAATCAAACAAAAATTTGTCCAATATTCTGTCTTAATTCGGACAGCCCGATTTGCTGATGAGCGACTCTAGACCGGGAGACCCATTGCGAATTTGCGCCCCTGCATGGCACAGCCAAGTTTCGAACACTGCTCCCATGTGAAGTTTTAATTCCTTTTTATACGCCCACATTGAAATGTGGTCGTATATTGTCGTCGGTCCGGCGTCCACAATTGCTTGTGGACGCTTTAGAGGCCAAAGTTAATATCCGATTGACTTTAAATTTATACACAGTGTTTAAGGTCATAAGATGAAAAAGCCTATTGATTTTCAGCGATTTCAAATAATTACTGTCAGAGTTATCTCCCTTGATAACTTCAAAAAATCTTGTGACGCTAAGAGGCCAAACTTATCATCCGATACACATCAGTTTAAGGTGTTGAAACAAACAAGTATTTTGATTTTCAATGAATTTTGATAACTGAACAGCTAAATCCACGATATAAAATGTTTCGTATACTAATTGTTAGCGTGGGGCAAATCTTTATAAAAAGCAAACAAATTCTAATGATTTTCTGATAATTAGACAATCCCACTCTCATCCAAGCGCCCGAAGTGCGTGATGGATGAGAAGGATTATATAAATATATAGCCTGAGGGCTCGAGGATTTAAATTGCATATTTCTCCGTATTCGTTCTAACCATGCACACTCGCTCAAACTTAAAAGGTTAAAAATAGCTCACTGCATCAGTGTGTATACACACCTGATGACACGTGACCACACCATTATATAAGCGATCACAACACCTTCAGTATTGTCTTTTTAGAGGTTTGTTGACAGCCCACTATAGCACTGGGAGGGCTCAAGGGTGGGAAGATAAATCCTCGAGCCCTCGGGCTATATATTCATATAATCCTTCTCATCCATCACGCCCTTCGGGCGCTTGGATGAGAGTGGGATTATATTCCATATAAGCCCTTCGGGCCTCTCGGATTTATATTGCATAGTTTAAAGGGCTGTCAACAAATGAAATAACAACTAAAACAACTTAGTAGTTTATTTATTCCACAGCCAGCACAATTTTTCGCCCATACTGATGGTAAAACCTGGCAAAAAATAACTGCAGATTATCAATTCTGAATGTGAACAAACAGCATTAAATGCTGATGAAGTTGATGTCCCTCTAATTGAATGAACTTTAAAAATCGAAGCATCAAAACCAGGTAACTATCATATTTCTTATAACCATCTAGCAACAGTTCCTGGAGCTACAGCCTTCTTCGTATAAAAGGAAACAAATCCTTTATTGGATTTATGGTATGCTGCTGTTGTAAAACAGGGACAGATTCTAACATCTTTAAAATTTTAACCCTGAATAACAATGTTGAAGGACGAGAAGCTTTTCGAAACCTTATTACTCGCAAGGTTATAGCAGAGCCTGAATCATATAAAGCATTAAGCCAAAAGGCTGTGAAAATTTGACATCTCTGAGCTGTAGCTAAAGCCAACAATCAACTGTTTTATATGTACATATTCTCAAAGATAAATCTTACATTGAATACAGCGTAACCAAAAAATTACTTATAATGAAGCATTCCAAGTAAACAGATATCTGGACTTAGTTGTATTATTATCATACAATCCTTACTTGAATCGACCAACCCATGGCTGATCCTGAAGGACAGAATTAACTGTAGCTACAAGTGTTTGAATTACAGAGGATCAAAAATGTCTTTTAGACATATTTCCTAAGAAATTTATAAAAATTTCTACAGATGGATCCAATGAACTAGTTTGTAGTTCACAACACCAAAAAGTCCATCTTCTCTAGCTAGGCCAATACATACTGTTTGTAGTAGATGGCCACTAAGAATTGATATTCCTCTATTAGAGAAGGATTGCCAGCTATCCTGCATCCTGTTCACTGTTAGATATAAATTCTTCCCTCGAAGAGAATAAAAAGCACCATTGAGACTTATAAACACAAAAGGTCCTTGCGAACAAGTAACCGAACGGGGTCGGCTGTGAGCATGAAAGTAAAATGGATACCATACAATTTAAGAGTTAACCAGCCTGGAATGATTATGACTGCTTGGTCTACTCTCTTTTTAAATACCTTTGCCAGAACCCTTAATATCATGCTGAAACGTGGAAACATATATGGTTATATTTTGTCTCAGATATAGAAAAGCATTGCATGCTTGAAAAAAGGGTCTGGATGTCAAGATACATAATTTGTATTAAGCCCGGAATCTAACAGATCAACAATGGGTATGAAAAAATGATTACAAATCTTAGAAAAGATATACTCATATAACTTTCATTTCAATCAACTAGAAAATATTCTAAACAAAATGTCAGTCAGCACATTAGATTTTCTAGCAATATGTTTGGCTGACAAAAAGTTTCCTCTAACCGAAAACCACAGCCAAAATTTCTTTAGATAATTCAATGAGGTTACCAATAGAACCACCCTGATTATTTATATATAAGAAATAGCAAAGTATTGTCAGACTTTATACAAACATGTATTAATAAGATGACCACAGAGATACCTAAGAGCACTGAATATTGCTCAAACTTCTCAATAGTTAATATATGATTTCCTTCCCCTGAAAGATTCAAATGGTCATTGCTTCGGAAATTACCCATGTGGGCACCCAATCTATCTGGGAAAGCATCTGATGTTATGAACCAGGATAACTAGGTGAATGAATATAAAACCCAATATACATGTATATATAAACCTTAGATATTCATCATTCCATTCCCGAAACCATTGCCTGATTAAGCTATTAAGAATGACATCATTATCATAGCTGAAAATACAGTGTGACAGAAATGTATTCTTCTGTTTGTCTAAAAATTGGATAAAAATAATGGAAGTAAAATAGCAGTTCTACTAAAGAAACACAGTCCAATGAATGGTGGCTCATATGAATTGACAAATTTGAACTAAACAAAATTTCCTCAGCCATTTTATTTATTAAATATGAAGCCAAAACCAGAAACTTTTTAGATTGTTCTAAACACGATATCTTCTTATTCACACAGAAATCTATCTAATAAACTGATAGCTGTTCGTGTATTTATAATACCTTTCTTAACTGAACTTGTCGCAGATAAAGAATCATTTATGTAGATATAATGCCCTGTTTCCTGAGCCAAGCAAACATAGGTTTGAGAGTTTTTGTAAAGATATGTGTAACCGACTAAAAGTCGAAGAGGTGAACATGTGAACTTATAAACTTTATATGAAACTTAAATATTTTCGATGATCAAGACAGAGATTAAAAAATAAGCATCTTTAGGGCAATAGCCAGTTTTTATTTTCAGAACTGTATCAATGGCTTTCTTACATGTCATTTTATTGACATCTGTTCAAGATAAAAAAAAAGCAAGCTATTTCGAATAGTCATCTGAATAGGAATTCGAATCAAGTCAATCTTGTAACCACTTACAACAATCAAAACTCACTGACCGGGCAGTCAACAAGGGTTGTCGCATATTTTTACTTTTTTCGGTAATGAAACATTTGTAATACACTAAAAACTGATTAAGAGTAACAACTCATTATGTAATTATTAGAAAATCATTAGAATTTGATTGCTTTTTATAAAGTTTTACCCCACGCTAACAATTAGTATATACATGAAACATTTAATATCATGGATTTAGCTGTTCAGTTATCTAAATTCATTGAAAATCAAAATACTTGTTCGTTTCAACACCTTAAACTCTATGTATCAATCTGAAGTCAATCGGATGGTGACTTTGGCCTCTATAGCGTCACAAGAATTTTTGAAGTTATCAAGGGAGATAACTCTGGCAGTAATTATTTGAAATCGCAGAAAATCAATAGGATTCTTCGTCTCATGAACTTAAACACTGTGTGTAAATCTAAAGTCAATCGGATATTAACTTTGGCCTCCAGAGCGTCCACAAGATTTTTTGAGGTGATCAAGGGCCATAACTCTGGCACTAATTAATGGAAATCGCTGAAAATCAATAGGCGTCTTTGTTTTATGACCTTAAACACTGTGTATAAATTTGAAGTCAATCGGATATTAACTTTGGCCTCTAGAGCGTCCACAAGATTTTTTGAAGTGATCAAGGGCCATAACTCTGGCACTAATTATCGGAAATCGCTGAAAATCAATAGGATTCTTCGTCTTATGACCTTAAATACTGTGTATAAATTTAAAGTCAATCGGATATTAACTTTGACCTTTAGCGCGCCCACATGATTTTTTAAAGAGATCAAGGGCAATAACTCTGGCATTAATTATCGGAAATCGCCGAAAATCGATAGGCTTCTTCGTCTCATGACCTTAAACACTGTGTATAAATCTAAAGTCAATCGGATATTAACTTTGGCCTCTAGAGCGTCCACAAGATTTTTTGAGGTGATCAAGGGCCATAACTCTGGCACTAATTATCGGAAATCGCTGAAAATCAATAGACGTCTTCGTCTTCTGACCTTAAACACTGTGTATAAATTTAAAGTCAATCGGATATTAACTTTGGCCTCTAGAGCGTCCACATGATTTTTTAAAGAGATCAAGGGCAATAACTCTGTCACTAATTATCGGAAATCGCTGAAAATCAACAGGCTTCTTCGTCTTATGACCTTAAACACTGTGTATAAATTTAAAGTCAATCGGATATTAACTTTGACCTTTAGAGCGTCCACAAGATTTTTTAAAGAGATCAAGGGCCATAACTCTGGCACTAATTATCGGAAATCGCCGAAAATCAATAGGCGTCATTGTCTTATGACCTTTAACGCTGTGTATAAATTTAAAGTCAATCGGATATTAACTTTGGCCTCTAGAGCGTCCACAAGATTTTTTGAAGTGATCAAGGGCCATAACTCTGGTAGTTATTATCGGAAATCGCTGAAAAACAATAGGCTTCTTCGTCTCATGACCTTAAACACTGTGTATAAATTTAAAGTCAATCGAATATTAACTTCAGCCTGTAGAGCGTCCACAAGCAATTGTGGACGCCGGACCGACGGACGGACCGACGGACGGACGGGGGCGACGACAATATACGACCACATTTCAATGTGGGCGTATAAAAAGGTTACGTGTCCGGATAAGCTGAAATTTTGAGACAAGATAAATACACCATGCCTCTATATTTTGGTCCATAAATTTCATAAACTCTCGGACTTTAATTTTTGAGACTCTGTTCTTATCGGGATTGTCCCTTTAAGTACAAGATTTCCCTAGGCTAAGCAGTTAAAATGTATGGAAAATGATAAGTGGAAGTTTTGCATTTTAACTTTTAATCTGTTTTTTTTTTTTCACGACCTTAAACACTGTGTATAAATTTAAAGTCAATCGGATATTAACTTTGACCTTTAGAGCGTCCACATGATTTTTTAAAGAGATCAAGGGCAATAACTCTGGCATTAATTATCGGAAATCGCCGAAAATCGATAGGCTTCTTCGTCTCATGACCTTAAACACTGTGTATAAATCTAAAGTCAATCGGATATTAACTTTGGCCTCTAGAGCGTCCACAAGATTTTTTGAGGTGATCAAGGGCCATAACTCTGGCACTAATTATCGGAAATCGCTGAAAATCAATAGACGTCTTCGTCTTCTGACCTTAAACACTGTGTATAAATTTAAAGTCAATCGGATATTAACTTTGGCCTCTAGAGCGTCCACATGATTTTTTAAAGAGATCAAGGGCAATAACTCTAGCACTAATTATCGGAAATCGCTGAAAATCAATAGGCTTCTTCGTCTTATGACCTTAAACACTGTGTATAAATTTAAAGTCAATCGGATATTAACTTTGACCTTTAGAGCGTCCACAAGATTTTTTAAAGAGATCAAGGGCCATAACTCTGGCACTAATTATCGGAAATCGCCGAAAATCAATAGGCGTCATTGTCTTATGACCTTTAACGCTGTGTATAAATTTAAAGTCAATCGGATATTAACTTTGGCCTCTAGAGCGTCCACAAGATTTTTTGAAGTGATCAAGGGCCATAACTCTGGTAGTTATTATCGGAAATCGCTGAAAAACAATAGGCTTCTTCGTCTCATGACCTTAAACACTGTGTATAAATTTAAAGTCAATCGAATATTAACTTCAGCCTGTAGAGCGTCCACAAGCAATTGTGGACGCCGGACCGACGGACGGACCGACGGACGGACGGGGGCGACGACAATATACGACCACATTTCAATGTGGGCGTATAAAAAGGTTACGTGTCCGGATAAGCTGAAATTTTGAGACAAGATAAATACACCATGCCTCTATATTTTGGTCCATAAATTTCATAAACTCTCGGACTTTAATTTTTGAGACTCTGTTCTTATCGGGTTTGTCCCTTTAAGTACAAGATTTCCCTAGGCTAAGCAGTTAAAATGTATGGAAAATGATAAGTGGAAGTTTTGCATTTTAACTTTTAATCTGTTTTTTTTTTTCACGTTCTCTTATCTAATGACAGCCAATTCTATTTATGAATTGTCAGGTATCCTCTCACAGTTTCACACAACAACCTTTGGTCTTCAAAGGAATTATTAGTGTGCAGAAATTCGCCCATGTATCTGTTATCACTCGTCACTTCAGTCAGTTATATAGCGGGATTACTCGTGTTTTCCTTTGGCGTTCACCACTTCCGATTCACGAAACCTTTATTACTCATCTATCGTAGCATTTGTCTCTGTGTTAAAATTATTATTTTTTTTTTAAAGTTTTTTAATTTAATTGAATCTCATACACGATAGCAACTATGATGTGTCTTCAAACAATACAATAAAGTAAACAGATCTTCTAATAAAAACATTTGATATGGAAGGAGGACAAACATGTATGTGCAAAAAATAGTTCAATGTGCCTCGGTCTAGAAGGATTAAAAGCAAGGGAATGTACGAACTATTTCTATTTTTCTCGTTTTATCTTATCTAATGACGCCCAATTACTTTATTGGATCGTCAGATATCCTCTTTCAGTCCAATATAACAACTTTTGGTCTTCGACAGAATTATTAGTGTGCAGAAATTCGCCCATGTATCTGTTATCATTCGTCACTTCAGTCAATTATATAGTGGGATTACTCGTGTTTTCCTTTGTCGTTCGTCACTTCCGATTCAAGAAACCTTTATTACTCATCTATCGCAACAATGATCTCTGTGACACGTGCAGTATTTCCTGCTGTTTTAGCAAGTGGTAGGATATAGACTATTTGACAGATATGAGAATTGTGCAATGTAAACCTGAGATGCCTGATGGACATATTATGGGATATAATAATAATCTTGTTAGGTTATGTCTGGAAATATATGTGTTTATCATTATACATTTAGGGCCCAATAGAGGAGGCAGTGAGAAACTTAAATCCTTCACTTTTACTTTCTGTTTTGTCTGCTGTAAATTCAACACTATCAACAGAACAGGTAATAACATATATATAATAATCAATTCAGTGTTAAATCTATACTATTCCTTGAATTATACATTTTTATACGCCAACATTTCAGTCCCAAGCTTCCAACACAAACGAATTACATACAGTTTGATGGGATCAATTTTGACTTTTGATATAATAGAATAGAATAAGTTTATTGCAGTAATATAGGTCAAAGATAATAAGTTACAAGTTTGAATCAACTCGAAAATGATATGTACAATTATATTTTAAACGGTTGGATTCATTGCAAAATTATTAATTGATGACAATAAGTTTATATACAATTCTGGTATATTTAATATATAATACTACAAGCAAGTCTGATGATAAGTTTTCAAAACAGGTTTTGTGTACAATGTCATTTATTAATGACTAAACAAATGAAATATGATTTATCAATGAATAACAAAGAATACTACATGTAAAAACACTAATAATACAAAATAAAATCATATTTCAGTCTTAAAAACTGAGGGTTGGGCTTAAAATTAAACAAATAAAAGGCCCATCAACGAATACAAAACCTTAACATGTAAGAATACTACATGTATAAACACTAATCATACAAATTAAAATCAAAATTAAACAAGCATACTACATGTATAAACATAATTGTACAAATTAACACTCAAATTCAGTCCTGACAATTAAATGGCGCACTAAACAGATAATGGCATGTTAAGAAGTTATACTATAAGAGTTAAGTACAAGGCGGGGCAGGGGAGGTGGAGGGTTATTAACGGAATTATCTTGGATCAACACACACGTCCTGTCTGTGGCACTGCTAACTCTGTTGTGAGGAAGAGTGGGAAAAAACACGCGGGAAACTAGCTCATTTACATAATCAGGAATACATGTATATATGGAATAGACGAGGACTATGTTGAGAGTAACCAAAATGGACCAGGACTGTTACACAAAATTCATTATTGACAATAATGTGTTTTTGTCTTTCCATTCAACTAACCCCACACCCCGGGGTCAGTTAGCCTATAATGAATATACAAGAAACACCAAAAAAGCTAAAAGCTACTGGAAAACAGTCGTGACATACATATACAATCTTTGGCATTTAGTTATGGACAATTTTATGTACAAGTTTATATTATAAAAGTCACATCTTATCAGCATAATAAAATATAGAGGCAAAGCAACACACTAGCTAATATAATTGAAGCAAAAGGCAAATAACTGTGCAGCTAACCAAACCATACCTACATAAGTATCAGTCTACACTGATCCAATTTAATAATTGTGAACCGGAATATCGGGTAAATTTTTGGGGGGATCTATGTCAGCAAAACGGGTAGTCGGATGTATGATTTAACTGCGGAACTTTTCCAGCGACCCATAGATCGAATTGATTCTTCCGAATGCCCCTGGATAAAAGCTGTTGTTGCTGCGCCAATCTAAACGAATGTAACTTGTACTGGTTTGTCGGCAAACCAATAAACGTCAAAATTTTTTGTAACGACACATTTACAAAATTATATGTAACATATGCTGCATCAGCAAACTGGAATAAGGGACCAGAGGCATGGGGGAAAAGTTTCATGTACTGTAACAACAAATATGGGGCACAAGTCGAGAAGTGTGTACCTTCCAGATATTTACAAGAAATAAAGAGATGCATTGGGGATGAAGTAGTTTTGTGATTAAAGTTGTCCATGGCAATTCTGACAAAGGCCAATTTATTGTGATCAAAGGAAAACTGAACATTTTGAGTTAGAATTATATTCGCAACTGATAATCTTGACTTGAAAACCAATTCACCTAATCGGAAAAATCCTGCAAATGCCAGTGAAAAAACGCAATGGTATTTCAGGGAAATCACTGTTGGAATAGCGCAAATAATGCGCGTCAGTATTTCAGAAGTAATCGACAAGCGTGATTGTGAAGGTATGTGCATTTTCCGAGCACCTTTTAAGAGATTCTTTAACATAAAAGAATTAATGGTATCCGGATATCCTAACAGCTTTTGGACGAACGCTAGAACAGATGCATTGGATGTGATTGTACTTGGTGAGAAACCAGAATAAAACATATTAGCAAAGTAATTAACCACAAGTGGATTAGGCAGAGGGAAACACGGAGACAGGTGACTGTCTTTACAAAACGACACAAATCTCATCCATGCCCGGAAATAGGTTGCTTTTGAAGATGGAGCTAAAGCTGCGCTAATTAAATAAGGTGCAGATGGTGTTAGATTTTCAAGAGATCTAGATCCAAAACCTGAGGATTGGTATCCAACGATGGAGCCCAGTGCCTGGCTTGCTGAAATTTAAAACGAGACAAGCAATCAGCAACAAGATTAGATTTCCCTGGAATATGTTTTGACCTGACAAATATATTGTACTTAATGGCAGCAAATATTAATCGACGGAGCAATTTCATTAAATGCGGACACTTTGAAGTGGCTTTGTTTATAACAAACACAACACACTCATTGTCAGATAACAGGAGGATTTTATGATTTTGCAATAAAGGTCCCCAATGTTCAATTGCAAGAACAATTGGGAAAAGTTCCTGAACATTAATACTCATAATGCATTTCTTGAGGCCATGTTCCATAAAACCACTTTGAATTCAACACTGCTGCATACCCCGCGGATGATGCTGCATCAGTGAACAACTTCAAATAATCTGAACCCAACCAGGCATCACATCAACATACAACAACCGCTGAATCCCTGCATAAATTCGTGCCATAACCTTATATCAACTTTGGCAGAGTTATTTAATCTTATTTTGTAATAAGGCTTCGCAACCCCGATGGTAAGATCATACAGTCTGCGAAGAAATGCACGGCCGGGGACAACTACCAAAGTGGCAAAATTCAAGAGGCCTAAAAGGGACTGGAGTTGCTTGAGTGTAACTTTGTCTTTACTTAGGAAGTCAGACAAAGCAGTTCTAATCTTAACTACCTTTTCTTCCGGTAAGCGACACACTTTCTGCATGGAGTCAATCTCAATTCCGTAAATGACTATTTCTGTGGTGGGCTCAACTGTTTTGGAAGCCTTAATGGGAATATGCAAATAATGTGCAAGTGCCATAAAATTGTTCAAGGAATCGGCACACATGGGTGCGTTGGGTGGTCCTATAAAGAAAAAATCATCAATCATGTGATGCGTTATACTTCGTTTCCATAATCCATTGTAGAGCGGTACTGAAGCGTTCGAAAGTCTGGCAACTCATACTGAGGCCCATGGGTAAGCACATATCCGCAAAATAATAATGTCGGTTCTCAATCTCAACAGAAAACCCCAGAAGCTCGTAATCATCCGGGTGGATGGGCAAGAGTCTATACGCGTTCTGGATATCTGCTTTGGCCATGAGTGCCCCCCGACCATGTTGCCTAACAACGGAGACAACGGTGTCTATCGAATCGTAATTTACTTGTGTGTAGCAGGGGTCGATACCCGAATTTATCGAGTTTCCCATGGGAAAGGAAAGGTCATGGATTAGCCGGAAAGCATCTTTTTCTTGTTTAGGAACGACTCCAAGAGGAGAGCAGCGTAAATGTTTAAATGGGGGTTCTACAAAGGGGCCCATAATTCTATGTGCTAGAAGCTCATCATTTAGCTTCTTAAGAAGAATGTCCATATTCTGATAACAGGAGGAATGATTCCTAGCCCACGAGAACACCCGTTCTCCCTTATAAGGAATCTTAAAACCCCAAGTAAAACCCTCACATAAAAACTTTTTCTCCGAGCCGTTGTAGCCCAGCAGCATTTTATTAAGTTTTTTATTTAACCCACTCTGAGCAGATGAATCTAATAATACTGCAGTGGTAGGGACAGGTTGTATATCTCTGGTTGACAAATTTGAATTCGGAACAGACATAGGGGTCGATTGATAGCTTGGTGCAGGGTAGCTGTGCGGATTCAGAGGGGAGTTGCCAAAAGAGTTCCCACTTCTGGGAGTATTCTGTTTTACCTTGGCAAAACAACGAAACACCGGGTGTTTGTAACCGCAACGGCTACAGACATGTGAAAAATCACACCGAGAACGTTTACACCCCTGAGTTTTGTTGTATTGCCAACAAGTAGTTCCCCGCCCCCCTGAAACTTGGGTGTGGGAGGCTTGATGAGACACAGATCTAGTAGATGAAGCACTAAACAGAGTTGTAGCCCTTAAACATAGGTCGGCATGCATCGAATCCCACGGAAGAGGGTTTGATTGGCGCAACATGCGAAATTCTGCATCGTAATACAAAAAGGACCTGCCGCCGTAAGTCTGTGCCAATTCTGATATGAGTGATGCATATGACAACAACGTCGATGCTACCAGTGGGTCCTTCTGTACCATGACATCCATAAAAATTGAAAATGCTCTCTGCCACAGCTCAAATGACAGCTGCTTGGATTTTGGTGATGCGGAAATCTTTATAGTAGGTTCATCCTCAGTGTCCAAGATATTAAATGCCAATTGTGTTTGCACTACACTTACCCGGCAGGAGTAACGACAAATCCACAAACTTATCCGTCCAAATATCCTGACGGAGCCTATCAGAAATATGGCGAGAAATTAACATGCAAGTCCTACTTGTCATAGTACCTTGGTGCTGAGGGATAGGTACAGCAGGATCTTGAACTCAGAACATGTCTGCCGCATTAATGGAAAAAATACTCTGCCCTGGTGGTCCACTCTGGTTCGAAGTATCCGCAGACGTCGACGGTTGGTTAGGCGCAACAGAAGTTGCTGTATGGATGGAGGCAGCTGAGGCAGGGATGCTCACAGAGGCACTTGTAGGTCCTGTTGGCGATGGAGGTACCATGACTAATCCCCTTTTGATTAATTTTGCAATCAACAAATCTGTTAGCCTTTCTTCTGCAGTTGTTGTCATAGGTCCTTGAGCTGATTCATCTTCGCTCTCTGAAGCGACCGATGGAACTTGATCCTCTCTTCTCCTTTTAGACATCTTGAGGCTGCAAAAGATAAGCAGTTAAGGGTGGCCACAATGGAGCTCAAAGATAGAAACAAGAACATGTATGGCTTTGGCAAGCCCACAATCAGTCTGCATAATCCAAGAACGTCAATTAGATTCAGACAAGGTCTATGTACTCCGAACTCGAGTAGCCCTCTAAAGCACACCATTTCAAATGGATATTACCACAGACAATAAGTCTACTATACATAATACATGCACACATACTAAAGACCATAGTACAAAGAGCATGCACACATACTAATAACCATAGTAATCATAAGTATAAATAATTGTTACTACAACTGATGTCACAGTAAAATTCACTACTACACATGTAGATCAAGACAGAATGTATCCAAATTGGATCACTATCAGCAACTTAATACATAAGTGTACAACACAACCAAAGAGTTCTAAAACAAATATGCTCGTAAAAAATTCCAAATTGTAAAAATTCCTAACCACAAAATACCAGCCGTTATGCCCGCACAAAGATCAGTAAATCAAGGCCAGGCCAAGCTGCGAAAAATTCAACAGGGTCTAAGGACACTCCCAAGGTGTGAAAAATAATACATGCACACATACTAAAGATAACAGTATGATAGTACCAAGAGCATGCACACATACTAATAACCATAGTCAAACTAACGTATAAACTATAGTTACTACAACTGATGTCACAGTAAAATTCACTACCACACATGATAAATCAAACAAAAACAGATTATCTCTCTAATGGATCACGATCAGCACTTTAAGTGTACAATACAATCAAAGGGTTTGAACACAAATATGATTGTAAAAAATTCTTAACCGCAAAAATTGTAAAAAATTCTTAACCGCAAAAATACCAGCTGCACAGGTGTGACGTCGTGTTTGATATTCAATTTTATACCGATACTTTTGAATCCGAATTCTACACATTTCTTTAACGGTAGTGTCATATTTATTTCTATTTACATGTATGTAAATTCTTTAACGGTAGTGTCATATTTATTTCTATTTACATGTATGTAAATTCTTTTTTATTTGGAAACCATTAAAACACACACTAATACAATGTAGTTAAATTATAGAAAATCGCACGAGAAGCCTTCACAACCCGACAAGTCGACAAGCCGCCGAAATGCAATTATTTTGCTTTGTCGACTTGTCGCCTTGGAAGTCAATCACTGCGCATGATCGAGCAGTCTTCGGGCAAGTATGGAAGCCTAATCTCGACGAGGCGAGGGTGCTTTTTCAGCATTTGGTTTTGTTTTGCTACACCTGACCATTACATAGATAGGATTATTAGATTTGCATGTAAGGACCCATAAAATTAAGAATCTATATTTCAGAGGAGTGTCAGTTTTATATGTTGATATGTATGTTAATGTATGCTTTCAATATATCTATCGTAATTTAGAATTCCTTCGCATCTTCACTGATTACCATCAACAGCACAGTTTACCCAAATACATAATAATAATCAATCTACTAATATCCCAACTCAAATCATATATGTTTTTCGTCGTGTTTTCCCTTTGTCAGTGATGGGACGAAAACCGACGTCCCGTGTACACATTTGCGTGCACATAAAAGATCTATTGGCAGTTGAAATTCGATATTAAAGTAGGTCGTAGCGCCCTTTCCAGACAAAAATTCGCTCATAGCACACTGTGTGGCATAATGCCCGTCTTCCATTAGCCCAGGTTAGGTGCAGAAGAGTAGGACGTTTAACCCCATTTCATTTCAAGTGAATATATTGTTTATGGTGAGTATCCAAGACATGCGATCCGGATCAACCAATTGACCTAAAGGTGCACGAAGGTGGACCTGGTAAGGCCAGTTTTTAGTCGTTCGGATGGGACGAAAACCGACGTCCCGTGTACGCTTTTGATGATCAATATGTTGTTTTACCTGTACATGTATATGATGAACTTAAATATAGAATAAGCGATCAGTATTCACAGGAATGGAATGAAGATCGGTTGAAATATTCAAAACTAAATTATTATAACCTTTTCAACATTGCCTTATCACAAAAAGAATATTTATCAAATATCTCAAATCATAATTACTGTGTATCTCTATCCAAATTTAGATGTGTATCACATAGCTTATCACATGCGATACAATTAACAGAAATGATAGAATTTGTAAATTATGCAATTTAAATAACGTTGAAGACGAATATCATTTTTATACGCCCACATTTTTATGTGGACGTATATTGTCGTCGCCCCTGTCCGTCCGTCCGTCCGTCCGTCCACAATTTGTTTGTGGACTCTCTACAGGTCACAATTCTTATCCGATTTTGACGAAACTTGAAATATAGGTTTATCCCCAAAAGATCTCGGCTGCTTTCGATATTGGCATGTATCGGATGAAAACTTCATGGATTATGGCCCCTGATTGTACGAAAAATCACGTTTTTAGCTTGTGGACCCTATAGAGGTCACAATTTTGAACCGATTTTGATGAAACTTGACATGCATGTTTATAACCCAAAGATCTTGGTTCCTTTCGATATTTGCGCCTATCGGAATGTAATTTCCTGGATTATGGCCCCTGTTTGTCCGAAAAATCACCCTTTTTAGCTTGTGGTCCCTCTGGAGGTCACAATTATTATCCGATTTAAAAAACCGTTTGATTATATCACCGTTACACCCTAAGGAAGGTTGAGTTCGAATTTCGGGAAAATCGGACGAAAATTGCCATACAAAATGGCCGCCGTTTGTACGCGAATACTGTTAAAAAATGGTATATCAAGGTTGTGGACCCTGTAGAAGTCACATTTTTTATTTGATTTTGATGAAACTTGAAATTCATGGTTATAACCCAAAGATCTTGGTACCTTTCGATATTTGCGCATATCGGAACGTAACTTCCTGAATTATGGCCCCTGATTATACGCAAAATCGCCTTATTTTAGCTTGTGGTCCCTCTGGTGGTCACAATTATTATCCGATTTAATAAAACGGTTGATTATATTACCGTTACACCGTAAGGAAGGTTGAGTTCAAATTTCGGGAACATCGGACCAAAATTGCCATACAAAATGGCCGCCGTTTGTACGCGAATACTGTTAAAAAATTGTATATCATGGTTGTGGACCCTGTAGAGGTCACAATTTTAATTCGATTTTAATGAAACTTGAAATGCATGGTTATAACCTAAAGATCTTGGTTCCTTTCGTTATTTGCGCATATCGGATCGTAACTTCCTGAATTATGGCCCCTGATTGTCCGAAAAATCACCTATGGTCCCTCTGGAAGTCACAATAATTATCCGATTTGAAAAAACGTTTGACTCTATCACCGTTACACCCTACGAAAGGTTGAGTTCGAATTTCGAGAAAATTGGACCATAATTGCCAGAAAAAATGGCCGCCGCTTGTACGCGAACAGTGTAAAAATATGGTATGTCAAAGTTGTGGACCCTGTAGAGGTGACAATTTTAATTCGATTTTGATGAAACCTGAAATGCTTGTTTATAACCTAAAGATCTTTATTCTTTTCGATATTTGCACATATCAAATTGTAACTTAATGAATTATGGCCTTTGATTCTAGGAAAAATCACTTTCGGTATTGCTTGTTCTCTGTCTATCTCTCAAACAATTATTATCTGATTTAAAAAAAACTCTGATTATATTACTGTTGCACCGTAAGGAAGGTTGAGTTCGAATTTCGTGAAAATCGTACCAAAATTGCCGGACGAAATGGTCACCGTTTGTACGCGAATATTGTAAAAATATGGTATATCATGGTTGTGGACTCTCTACAGGTCACAATTCTTATCCGATTTTGACGAAAAGTAACATTTCTAGGTTGTGTACCGTCAAACCATAATCATTGTCGGCTTCGAATTTCATGAATATCAGACTGGAACTGACCAACAAAATGGCTGCTCCCAATAGAGTATGAAATACAGGACTTAATGATGTAGGAAAAATCACTTTCGGTATTGCTTGTTCTCTATCCATCTCTCAAAAATGTGGGCGTATCCTGCCTGGCAGTGCCAGCCTATCTTTTACTTTGCTGTCCATTATATAAAGAACAGCTTATTCCTTTTTATACGCCCACATTGAAATGTGGTCGTATATTGTCGTCGCCCCCGTCCGTCCGTCCGTCGGTCCGTCGGTCCGGCGTCCACAATTGCTTGTGGACGCTCTACAGGCTAAAGTTAATATCCGATTGACTTTAAATTTATGCACAGTGTTTAAGGTCATGAGACGAAGAAGCCTATTGTTTTTCAGCGATTTCCGATAATAACTACCAGAGTTATGGCCCTTGATCACTTCAAAAAATCTTGTGGACGCTCTAGAGGCCAAAGTTAATATCCGATTGACTTTAAATTTATACACAGCGTTTAAGGTCATAAGACAATGACGCCTATTGATTTTCGGCGATTTCCGATAATTAGTGCCAGAGTTATGGCCCTTGATCTCTTTAAAAAATCTTGTGGACGCTCTAAAGGTCAAAGTTAATATCTGATTGACTTTAAATTTATACATAGTGTTTAAGGTCATGAGACGAAGAATCCTATTGATTTTCAGCGATTTCCGATAATTAGTGCCAGAGTTATGGCCCTTGATCACTTCAAAAAATCTTGTGGACGCTCTAGAGGCCAAAGTTAATATCCGATTGACTTTAAATTTATACACAGTGTTTAAGGTCATAAGACGAAGAAGCCTATTGATTTTCAGCGATTTCCGATAATTAGTGCCAGAGTTATGGCCCTTGATCTCTTTAAAAAATCTTGTGGACGCTCTAAAGGTCAAAGTTAATATCTGATTGACTTTAAATTTATACATAGTGTTTAAGGTCATGAGACGAAGAATCCTATTGATTTTCAGCGATTTCCGATAATTAGTGCCAGAGTTATGGCCCTTGATCACTTCAAAAAATCTTGTGGACGCTCTAGAGGCCAAAGTTAATATCCGATTGACTTTAAATTTATACACAGTGTTTAAGGTCATAAGACGAAGAAGCCTATTGATTTTCAGCGATTTCCGATAATTAGTGCCAGAGTTATGGCCCTTGATCACCTCAAAAAATCTTGTGGACGCTCTAGAGGCCAAAGTTAATATCCGATTGACTTTAAATTTATACACAGTGTTTAAGGTCATAAGACGAAGAAGCCTATTGATTTTCAGCGATTTCCGATAATTAGTGCCAGAGTTATGGCCCTTGATCTCTTTAAAAAATCTTGTGGACGCTCTAAAGGTCAAAGTTAATATCTGATTGACTTTAAATTTATACATAGTGTTTAAGGTCATGAGACGAAGAATCCTATTGATTTTCAGCGATTTCCGATAATTAGTGCCAGAGTTATGGCCCTTGATCACTTCAAAAAATCTTGTGGACGCTCTAGAGGCCAAAGTTAATATCCGATTGACTTTAAATTTATACACAGTGTTTAAGGTCATAAGACGAAGAAGCCTATTGATTTTCAGCGATTTCCGATAATTAGTGCCAGAGTTATGGCCCTTGATCACCTCAAAAAATCTTGTGGACGCTCTAGAGGCCAAAGTTAATATCCGATTGACTTTAGATTTATACACAGTGTTTAAGGTCATGAGACGAAGAAGCCTATTGATTTTCGGCGATTTCCGATAATTAGTGCCAGAGTTATGGCCCTTGATCTCTTTAAAAAATCATGTGGACGCTCTAAAGGTCAAAGTTAATATCCGATTGACTTTAAATTTATACACAGTGTTTAAGGTCATAAGACGAAGAAGCCTATTAATTTTCAGCGATTTCCGATAATTAGTGCCAGAGTTATGGCCCTTGATCACTTCAAAAAATCTTGTGGACGCTCTAGAGGCCAAAGTTAATATCCGATTGACTTCAAATTTATACACATTGTTTAAGGTCATAAGACAAAGACGCCTATTGATTTTCAGCGATTTCCGATAATTAGTGCCAGAATTATTGCCCTTGATCACCTCAAAAAATCTTGTGGACGCTCTGGAGGCCAAAGTTAATATCCGATTGACTTTAGATTTATACACAGTGTTTAAGGTCATGAGACGAAGAAGCCTATTGATTTTCAGCGACTTCAAATAATTACTGCCAGAGTTATCTCCCTTGATAACTTCAAAAATTCTTGTGACGCTATAGAGGCCAAAGTTACCATCTGATTGACTTCAGATTGATACATAGAGTTTAAGGTGTTGAAACGAAGAAGTATTTTGATTTTCAATGAATTTAGATAACTGAACAGCTAAATCCATGATATTAAATGTGTCATGTATATACTAATTGTTAGCGTGGGGTAAAACTTTATAAAAAGCAATCAAATTCTAATGATTTTCTGATAATTACATAATGAGTTGTTACTCTTAATCAGTTTTTAGTGTATTACAAATGTTTCATTACCGAAAAAAGTAAAAATATGCGACAACCCTTGTTGACTGCCCGGACGATTTAGCTGCTGTGGGCGTATGTTTCGTTGCCTGGCAACCTATCTTTATTATAGAAATCACCCTTCACTCCAAAAATTTATAGACATTATGTCTTCCACATCACCAGTTATTTTAAACTCGTTAGCAAAATATATACATTTATAATTTATTAAACGCCATTCTTTTCTTGGCGCTATTCTTCCCTAGAACTTTCATTCTTTTCTAACTTATTTTGTACTATTTGTATCATTAACACCTTTACATATTTACAAATTTATTCATTGTATTTGCTATAAGTAACTCAAAAGCGTTTTATAGCTGAGGCGCCAGCCTCCTCGCGAAAAAAATCAAAGAAATTGGAAAAATAAAACGAGAGAAAAATGCTAAAACCGATGAGAAAAAAAAAAATGTACCCTAGTTTAGGGGGCCCTAATGCAGACAAAAGGGCCCCACTTCTGACAAAAGGGCCCCTCTGGCCAAGGGAAAGGGACCCCCGAGTCAATCGTTTTCTATACACTGTTACTGTCGAATCCATTACTGAATGTGAATGCAGCCATTACATTGGCATAAAAATCATCAATCAAGACCCACCCCACCCTCCGAAAAAGGGCCTCTAAAATAGTATAGCCTCCGCCATGATAAACCTTAAAACGCCCCTGAAGTAACTTTCAGTAATAAAGAATTACTTACCTACTTAATATACTATTTTGTTAATTACAAACCATATTGTTTATAGTTAAAACTTATATACTTGTAATAAACAAAAACAAACATTTTGGGGACAGACCACGTTTATTTAAACTATGACTTAGTTTATCAACCAATGTACTTTTCTGCATCAATGAAGATAGGCATATGTTATGCCGTGTAGGCCTATTACGGGGTAAATTCTGTCAAGTCAGCGGCGATACGGCCGGGATACTTTTTTCTGCCAACATATTATTTTAAACTATTTTTCGACACCAATGCAGTGTGCTATTAAGGAAAGTTTGCCCAGACAGCAACTCCACGGCCTACGCTTATTTGAAACAATTCTAACGGACAAAGGTTCCATTACCTGCACGTCACCGTACATTAGACATTGGGGAAGCCATGCTGGACACAGACCTTCTGGTTAGTGAGCCAGTCATACAGTTACTGTCAAGGAGATTTGAAATTGGAATGTGGCCAAGAAAAAGCTTTAGTGCATTCTGTAAAGGAAACTTGCCTATAAACATCCTAAGAAGAAAGGATTTAAATTTTAAATATTTTTTAATGTAGCAAAGCTAGCATATTCTGTTCTCAATTACGATAGGTATTTTGAAAGCATAAAATACATATCAACATGTAATTTTATGGGTCGTTAAATGCAATCGTTAAATGCAAATTTAACCACATGAATTTTTCAATCCTATCTGTGTAATGGTCAGGTGTAGCAAAACTAAATGTTGAATAAACGCACCCTCGCCTCGTCGAGATTGGGCTTCCATACTTAACCGAAAAATGCTCGCCAATGCGCAATGATTGACTTCCAAGGCGACAAGTCGACAAAGCGAAATAATTGCATTTCGTCGACTTGTCGCTTTGTCGGGTTGTGAAGGCGACAAAGCGACAAGTCGACAAAGCGAAATAATTGCATTTCGGCGACTTGTAGCTTTGTGAATAAGTCGAAGGCGACAAAGCGACAAGTCGACAAAATTGACCCGACAAGTCGACAAAATGAGGGCGACGATTGTCGGGTTAGTCTGTCGCGTTGTCGGGTTGATTTTGTCGACTTGTCGCTTTCACAACCCGACAAAGCGACAAGTCGACGAAATGCAATTATTTCGCTTTGTCGTGCCGCGACTTGTCGCCTTCACAACCCGACAAGTCGACGATGTAGAATGGCCGCTAACAGCCACCATAGAAATGGCTATAAAATAAAGTTCTGAGCGACTATGATATAGCCTTCAATATTTGTTAAAATTAACACCCTGTCTATACGTACGTAACTTTCTTTTTTTTTTTTTTTTAAACAATATTTTATTCAGGTTGTACGTAACTAAACGTAGGGTGAGTCTGTCGTTCAGATTGCCTGTCAATAGTGTATAAAAAAATCGATTTAGAACTGCTTTATTGGCATAATGCCAACCGATATGTCACGTATCATTGGAATTCTCCAATGGAGATTCTGTCGGGGAAAACATCCATCGTTTCTCTCTCCGTGTATTCGATGTTCCATCAGGGAATTATATCTAATGACGATTTAAATTTACCCAACAACTGGTCAATGAATCCATCAATGTATTATGCAGTTATTATTTTAATATCTACCGGTAGCCTACCTGAAATTCACACGGACAGAGCGTGGAAGACGTGCAATTATGAAACCATGCCGAGACTGTCTTCAATGACCACGTGGCTTATTTTAATGCACCTTTTATGAATAATCAACAAGCTTGTTTTGAATATTTTACCGGATTATAGAAAGAATATCCATATCCCGAAAGTAAACTATCGTGTGGACGACTTTACCAACGTATTGCTATATCTTCAAATTAAACTAAGTCTTGTGGACGACTCCACCAACGTATTACTATATTTTCAAAATTAAACTAAGTCTTGTGGACGACTCAACCATCGAGTGTGGACGACTCCACCAACGGGTGTGGACGACTTAACCAGGTTTTTTGTGTGGACGACTTTGCTTATGGACGACTTGACTGGCATTCGCTATACCGAGTCATAAGTAAAGACGCAAAGTTTACAACTGCGATAGCCACTTCGTGCGGCAAAAACTCGCCAGATGCAACATCGTTCGAACCTAAGTGTAAAATTATAATGTCAGCCTGTCGAAAAAGGCTGCTACGTGCCGCACGCCCAAGCCGTCCATGTCGAACTCGCAAGCCGCCATGTCCCCAGCAATGTACATCACATAAATTCAAATCTAAATCTAAATTCGAATGGCCGTAATTCTTTAAAAATGTATCTAAATGTTTAACATATGACGAGCCATACAACACGATCCTAAGAGTTCTAGATGGCACTAACTGTAAGCTACCACACGGCTTTCTCACTGTAAACAAAGGACCCATCCTCTTAGCGGAAGTCGATGTATCGCACGCCATGATGAAAGTTAGAACGAGGCGGCGGCAACAATTATTGTGAATTCACAATTACAACTTACGAATTACCTCGTAAATAATCAAACGAATGTAGACTAAAACTGTATCTTACGACAGCCACAGACACGTCACTCTAAAATAGTATTAAATACACGTCACTGTAAAATATTATTAACGGAATTATCTTGGATCAACACACACGTCCTGTCTGTGGCACTGCTAACTCTGTTGTGAGGAAGAGTGGGAAACTAGCTCATTTACATAATCAGGAATACATGTATATATGGAATAGACGAGGACTATGTTGAGAGTAACCAAAATGGACCAGGACTGTTACACAAAATTCATTTTGACAATAATGTGTATTTATGTTATTACATTTCAAAATATCTGTATAAACAAGTATATTTCTATAGTTGAAATTGAGTTGACTATATTAACAAACTATCAACTGACACGGACATAATTACAAACAACAATTTATTTACGATACTTGGTAACCCTTTCGTTTGAGATCGATAATAATATACAAGGATCGCTAGAATTTGACAGGTTTAGGAAGTTACAACAACTGATATTTACCAAATGTACATGTTCAAAACAAATATCTCTGATATTCTGAGTTTTTATGCATTCAAACATAAAATGAAATAAATCTTCATCACATTGGTGACATAATGGAAAAGAAGTTAGATGCAAATTTAGACATGTTGGTAATAGATTTAGCCTAAATAAATTTTGTAATGTTTCTTCTGTGTTTTAATTGAATATTCGACAATAACTAAGATTCCTGAACTAGATTTATTTTGAATTTGCGATAATCTATTAAACTTTCGCTTTCTGACCTTTCTTGTATGTTTATATCTGATAATCGTAACTTAATTTGACTTATAAACATGTTAAAATTGTCGATTATTTCAGTTTCAAAGACAAAACCAAATCCTAAGGAATATAACATAATTCTGACCTTTGTCCCCCAACTAACTCTGCCGACTTTGCCTAATTGTTTTAACATAATGAATACTTGTTTAGGATACCGATCTATGGACATGCGCAATAATTTACACCAATATTTAATAC
The DNA here is from genome assembly GCA_948474765.1 of Patella depressa. Lineage (NCBI taxonomy): Eukaryota > Metazoa > Mollusca > Gastropoda > Patellidae > Patella > Patella depressa. The sequence goes on along the minus strand of OX419717.1, from coordinate 25,781,117 downwards.
AAGGGTCATTCCATGTCATCTGGACCAATTGTGGGAACATGATCCCCTCCAAAAAAATTATAAAAAATATATGTTATAGTATATGGTCTTCAGCTAACAAATCCGAAATTTTTACCTCTCTAAGTTAAAAACTCACTGAGATAGCCATTCTAAATTATGGCACTGAAACGGATTCTAAATTGAACATTTTTTTCAGGTTTCCAATTTCTAATTGGAGTAGAACTCTCTAACTTTGTAATCTGAGACAACTTTTGGTGTAGATTAAGAATTTAGCATCACACGTAATGTGCGATTCAAATATTTTGGACACCAGGTGTCAAAATGCGGAACAAATGAACAATTCACTTTTTTTTTCACAATTTCCACAGCCTCTGGCAAAGTCAACTGTTTCATACATAACCTCCCAAATTGGCACTGTTAATGTCAGTTGGTATTTTATCAATGTACAAAAGATTCTGAATCGATTGAATATAAACTTTTCAAAATATTTAGCCTCAAAATTCAATGACACAGAAAATATACAAAATTTACCCATTTTCTCCTTCAGTTTTGGTCATGTGGGACAGAGGTTAAAATTTTGAAAAAGGTTGACAATAAAACTTCATTTACCCTATAACATACATTAAAGTCCATCTTGTGTATTTTTGGTCTTACATTTTTAATTCGCACTTCAAATCTGGGGGTGTTGGAGTTTTAATGACTATTATCAAAATTTTGGACTTTTCACGTTGATTTTAAAATAACTTCTAAATGACCTATACCTCTCAAATGTGTCTATATATAGTACCTTATTGTCTAGATCACGAATATGTAACAATTGTCCCCCGCCTTTCGAAGTGCTTATTTCCGCTTAGGGTAAGCAGAGATAAGCAATTTGATTGGTTGATGCTTTGGGACACGATAACCTTAGTTCTAACGAAGTGAGAGTGATGAAACTTGGTGTATACTTTCATTACAGCAATACCTTGACTAAGTTCGATAATGAGCATTTTCTGCTCAGGGTAAGCAGAGCGATACGCAATTTGATCGGTCGAGACTTTGAAACACAATAACTCTCCTTCTAATTGAGTTAAAATGTCCAAACTTGTTGTATATGCTTATTAGGTCAATGCCTTGATGCAGTTCGAAGATGAGCATTTTCTTCTTTTCATATTCACTTCAAAATGGTACCCATCAGTTGACCTAAATCAAAATTCTGCTCCCAGCGATTTTTGGGCCATCCTTCAAGGATTCAGAAAATATAACTCTCGTGTCTGTAAGTAAAATAGCAAAAAGCCTTAGGGATTTTTCACGTTTCAAGATGGTGGCACTTCCGGTTCGATCGACAAACTTCATATTTTGTGTACAAATCAGTAATTAATTATCTAGTATCCAAAAAAAAAATCAGGAAATCTCTTTTGCGTTGAAAAGCAATGCGGTCGAAAATCCACCCCCCCGGATCCTAAGTGTGCAGGCGACAAGAAACTTAAACCCCGTTTACATTACAAATTTTAAGCGTGCCAGGTACCGTACCTGGTACGGCACGGTTAATTTTTTTGTAGTGTAAACGGGTAAAACTAAAACACAAGCGTGCCGTACTGAGTACCGTGCCAATCTGGCCCACTGAAGTGATGTGGTCTCGGAACCGTGCTAAGAACGGCTCACTTCAAATTTTCGTAGTGTAAACGCTAACCGGTCTGAGTACGGATTACTGCGCGTGCGCCAAATGAACCTTGACCTTTTTCCCCGCAAACCTTGACAGTTCTGTCATCAGTTCTGTCAAAATGGCTGCTCAAACTAAATCAGTCATCAGAATTATTTTCATCAGGGTAATTTGTACAGGGGCTGAAATTAACTTTTCTGTGAAGAGTTCCTCATTTGGCACGCTTGGCATGGTTCTGAGACCGGTTATTTTAGAGTAATGTAAACGGGTCCATTTCTTGAAATTTATCGTGACCTGGTACCGTACCTAGTACGGCACGCTTATCGCGGCCAAATGTAAACGGGGCTTTAGTTCCAATTCAACAACTAAACATGAACAAATCATCACAATGTCTGTCATCAAACATATTTTTATAAATGTAACACCGTTCGACTTTCAGGGAATGTAGCTCGTTGATGTGTGTCCTTTAAGTATCAGAAATGACTACAGATTCTTGTAATGGATCTTCAACACTTTATTTTCAGCAGCAAATAAATAACAGCAACAATTTAACAACTTATAATTTAGTAAATATATCGGAACTAGCATGTTCCCTAAGCTGGTCTCTCCAACTAATGATAATCTAACATACATTTGTCTATTTAAACAAATCAGTTATTAGAAAGTGTTGACATAAACATATAATTATCAAAGGATTAAGACTTGAAGCATTTAAAACAATAGTTCGAAGAGACTTAACAGATCAACTACTTTAGTTGCCAGTCTGTCATAATTTGACTGACAGGTTAATTGCTGTCTAATGACTAACCAAGCATTAATGAAATTTAAAATATAGATTTTGAAATTTAAAACCGAATTGAAAAATAATAAATAACATATGACCTAGACATCGGTCATATATCATTTTATCCCCCTGACTTCAAACAAAAACATGACCCCATGTTTTAAACATTAACACAATTTTTCAATTAATCAAAGTAACATAATCTATCACTTTTGTCATGATAATAATGTTTATTTTTGTACATAGGATGCCTGTAAGGCCTAAAATGATGTTCTTGCAAATTGTACTGGTAAACGTTTTCATCAGGTAAACATAGTTTGGGTCCTTGTATTCTATTTGAATTCGCATTTATGTATTGCTGAGCACTATGATCTAGTTCCTCCTCTAAAACCCAAGAATTCGAAGTTGCTGGATATTTCTTCCACTGAATGAGATATTCTTGTTTTTTGTTCTTAACTCTTTGTCTAAGCACTTTGTCAGACACTTGTACAGGTGGACTTGTTAAACAAATTCCTACATATCGATGGTCTTGATTGCTGGTACTTTTGGCACTAGAATTTGAAACATCTTTCATCGCTGCCTCACTGTCAAAATTTATTTGACAACCTTTATCGTGGCTATTGGTACTTTTGGCACTAGAATTTGAAACATCTTTCATGGCTGCCTAGGGGTGACTATTGTTGGTAATATTCACTATTGCGATAGTATTGCTATTGGGTAAACAGCTATTGCAATACTATTACTATTGGGGATTAAATATTGCGATACTATTGGACTATTGCGATAGTTTGATCTGTTTATTAGTTTAGGTTTAAAACACACTGTCATGTATACATTTATTATAACATTTAATCAAACTAAAAATTTTGAAACACTAGAAAGTTCCAGGTAATGTTAGATAATATAATACAAGTAGACTCCCAATAATATAACGGACAATCGCTTATACGGACAGAAAAGTTTGGTCCCGATTTTTGTAATAAAAATTTCTTGTTTTCAAAGTCTTTTTATAACGGACACTCGATGTAAGAGTCCATTTTTATTACGGACATGTAAGAGTCCATTTTTATTACGGACTCTCGTATAAGCAGAACAAAATAATGATGTTACTGATTATATTATCGGTGACCGGAATACTTTTCCCAGAAAATAACCATACTGATTTTTAGTGTTGTCACAATTACAAAATTCTTGAATCGGGTAATCGGCTCGCCAAAAATCGTATCGGTTGGGCTGTGGAAGACATTCCCGCATTCTAACTTACCCCTACTGCTTTGACTGCTAATTAAAAATCCAGTACTTGCAATAGATTACAATTCACTAGTTGATCAACATCTCCAGCCCGTAAATCAGTACGTAATATTTTAACACGGATATCGGTAGTCATATCGACAAATAAACCGACAGAATTAAGCGACACAAGACGGTGCAGATAAAAACAACATGTGTCTTCTAAAGGTGCGGCAAAAGGGGAGGGGGCGAATAGAAGAGCCTCCTGGCTGATATCTCAGGTACACGGTAACGTCGCATTCTGAATGTGAATTAAATAATAAAGTAGATTGGGTTTTTTTCTTTATATTATATAAAATTGTATATTATTAATATTACATTGGTAGTTTAGTAACTTGTAAAAAAGGCATAGCCAACTTTCCTGTCATATGCGGCATGCAGCATGTCTGTTATTGGCGTACGTGACCATTTTCAGCTTTTTCGCGCCAAAATCAACCATTTTACACATTTCTTAGTACGCCATACCTAATATGGTAGACGAAGATTTCCATGTGACATTGAGATCGTGTAACGCTATTTTAGTGATAACGGAGCTTTTTGTTATAAATACAGAGTAATTATTCGACAAATACGAGTGAATTTGAGCCATGTTACTTCGCTATTACAAACTATCGAAACTATCGATAGTTTGCCTGACTATCGCAATTTTTCTTTTTACTATCGATACATACTATCGACAGTCAAACTATCGCGATGCATCGATTGTTCGATGTATCGTTACACCCCTATCGCTGCCTCACTGTCAAAATTTATTTGACAACCTTTATCGTGGCTATTGGCAGCATGACACATTGTTTCTCTTGTTACCATTAACACAGGGTTATTCCCAACAGCCACATCTTTAGTATCAGGAATATTTTGGACACCCACATCCTTTTTACTGGAGACCACAAAAATCTGTGCTTTTTGGGCATCCTTCTTAGCAAAAAATTCTAGCTGTCGTTGTCTATCCCTTTGTCTTTTGGCAAAAGAACGATATTTCTTTTCCGGACTGGGTAATGAATTTTCTGAGAAGCCCCATTTAAAGCTGATTTCTGTAGAACCCCTATCCTGTTTGAGACTCCAAGACATTGGTAGTTGATTCAGACTTCTTATTGCTGCTACAGCTGCTGAAGGAAGAATTAAGTTGATATCCATCCTTTCTTCTTCAAAATATGTTGATAATTTATCTCGCTTAGCTGTACCGGAATCAAGAGTAGACAATTTTGTTTACTCTGCCCGCTTTCTCCACCATCTAACACCGTTCGACTTTCAGGGAATGTAGCTCGTCGATGTGTGTCCTTTAAGTATCAGAAATGACTACAGATTCTTGTAATGGATCTTCAACACTTTATTTTCAGCAGCAAATAAATAACAGCAACAATTTAACAACTTATAATTTAGTAAATATATCGGAACTCCAACTAGCATGTTCCCTAAGCTGGTCTCTCCAACTAATGATAATCTAACATACATTTGTCTATTTAAACAAATCAGTTATTAGAAAGTGTTGACATAAACATATAATTATCAAAGGATTAAGACTTGAAGCATTTAAAACAATAGTTCGAAGAGACTTAACAGATCAACTACTTTAGTTGCCAGTCTGTCATAATTTGACTGACAGGTTAATTGCTGTCTAATGACTAACCAAGCATTAATGAAATTTAAAATATAGATTTTGAAATTTAAAACAGAATTGAAAAATAATAAAATAACATATGACCTAGATATCGGTCATAAATGGACAACGATTTTATGTCTTTGACTTTGAGCAAGATCCTGATCACACACGTGCATTAGGTGTCGACCTACATTATTGAGGACCTTAAAAATGTTTTACATATGACAGCTTTAGTATGTTGTACCTACTGCCCAAACACAAAGTGCAAAGCATTTATGACTCGAGCATAATTAATTCTGATCATATATAGATTGCCGTTGAGTGTTAATCAAAACCACGAGGCTGCTAATCTAAATTAATCGACAAGCGGGTGTGTATAGATTTATTTTATCATTATGATGAGAATTTTAGGCTTAAGCTAAGTAGCTATAAGCAATTTGATTGGTCAAGACTTTGGAGCATAACGATTCTGCTTTTATTTGAGGTATAAATGTTCATAAGGCAAATGTCTTGACTGAGATCAATGATTTTAATCCCATTAAAGCTAAGCAATTTCTTTGGTCGATGCTTTGGGACAAGATAACGTTGGTTTTAACTGATGGAGGGTGTTGAAACTTAGTATATAATTTCACTCACTACCAGGTACTTCCAAATTAGAGTTTGGTCGTGAAAATTTTGTGCTTAGAAGCATTGATAAGTAGTTTGATTACTCGATGCTTTTGAAAAGATAAGTGTGAAATTAATTAATATGTGTCATCTGGTTTTTTTTATTTCGGCAGTGTACATCAATCCCACAGTTGGTTTATTAATCCCATTGTTCGTTTATCTTGGTCCGAAACAATTTATACACCACCTTGTCGTCAAGTAAATTAGAGACATTGCTCTAAAAAATATTCTGCGTCCATGATAACGATCGCAGGCCCCATATCGCTTTCTTTAATAACGATCGTGTTGTTACATTTCAAAGCATTTATAGTGCACTATTCGTCCATTTGATTTAGCTTTGAGTTTTATAGGAAGTATCAACTTCGTTGTCAATGAAATTGTCCAGTGTCACAGATTGAAATGACTTTGTGTGACTTCGGTTCCTCTTAATATCCTCCCACTGCTAAAGACACCTACGCGCAAGCGAATTATTGAAATAAAATGAAACCATATGTTAGTCCCAAAATGACCTAGTTTGTGTCGAGTGGACGTTAAACCCCATTTCTCTCTCTCTCTCTTAATATCCTCTGGCGCCGTTTCATCAGTTTAACCAAAAATACTTTAGTTGTAGCTTTCTAGCAGAAAGCGTTTATAACACACTCGAATTCCTGTATATTATTGGCTCTAGGCGTCGGTGTGAATTTTAGGCTTTTCTGTAGGAGGTTGGTTTATCAGGTGATCATTTAAGACTGCAGATGATATATTTATTTACTTTTTTTCTCATGATTGGATATTCTGGTTACATTGTTGGAGCGACGCTGAGGTTTCTTTTGTAGTGTTGTGGAGGTCGGTACAATTTTTGTGAGGGTGGTTGCTGCGGTTGGGATTGACCTTTGCGTGTGCCTAGATCGCCGTTGTTTGGTATTCCGTTGATTGATGCTAATAATAATAATCTTTATTCATGAAAACCATCAGGTTACAAGAATTCATTAAATTTCATTTTACATTTTCATTATATTCATACATTCATTTCACTTCAAACTATAAACAATTTAGATTTAACATCAATTAATAGTACCTTAATATACATACACATTTTATTATACATCCGACTATTTCATAACACTATTTAAATTTACATAATCTTAATAGTTCGTTACCCTTAACATACAATAACTCTTTCATTTTACGTGTGTATGGGAATTGGAAATAATATCTCTTTACATATTGAGACCTGTAATCCGCAAAAATGGACACTCGAACAAATAATGGAATTCGTCTCCTATATTATTTACTCTACAAAGATGATATTTCCTTTCCTGTCTTGGTATATTGGTGTACGATAAAGTCTCGATTGGCAATCTATGACTTCTACATGTGCAATTCTCATTTACTGGCATTGGAAAGTGTTACAATGTGGGGATCAAATCTGCACTTGTTTTAACAGTTTATGGTGGAAAAAAGACAGCACAATATTTTAGTATCAAAATTATCAAAAAAAAAACGTATTGTAACGATCATTTCAATTTTTTGACCTCTTTTATTTAGGCATTTCAAATTTTTGACATAACTAACCATGTGGGTTTCACAATTTTGACAGCCATCAGGGCCCAGTTGTTCAACTTGTCGTTAAATTTAACAATGTCGTTAACAATGTAGTGAAATCCCTAAATTAAGACCACATGTGGGACTGTCTAGATGTAGTCTTAATAGTGAGTTGGTCTCATTACTGAGTGAGCATGCTTTAGACAAATTCAAAGAAAAACAGACAGCGTTATGTAAATTATATACAGTAAAGACATACTTTGTTACTAATAACAGATGTAATGTTAAAACACATCATGAAAACATAATAATGATTATGCATGTTATGAAGTCTTTGATCACGTTATAATTATTAATTCATAATGCTTCCTTTATTTATCTTCATTTTTCGATTAAAATCCCGCAACCAACCTTTAAATAAAATTATGTCATCCATGCTTTTTTATTATTAAATCTCCACTTAACCGGCAGACGAAAAATGTTCAAATAATAATCCTGTCATCCAAGCTTTTTTATTATTGGATCTCCACGTAACCGGCAGACAAGACATGTTCAAATTTCTAAACAGAGAGCGTTTTATCTGGGGGGCCATGATAATTCACTCCTCTCTCTTCCATGTTGTAGATATCCCGAGCTTCGTAACCAATGACAATGTCAGGTACACTATCAGTCCATTCTTTCACAACGTCGTCATTTACGCTACCACTTTCAACGTACATCTTAAAAAAATGAAATGTTGTCTTTCTCTAAATCTGCTTTTTCACGAAGCGTAGGACCGGAGATCGACACATCATTGTCACGCACACGCTGAAACCAAGCCCACATTCTTCCATCGGCGAGCGAACACAGAGACGTTTCCTGTCGCTGTCTCTATTTTCTTCGTATCCATTAATAATTTCTGCCTTTCTTTTCAAAATCGTCTGTAATTGGGTCTTACCAATTTCAAATTCTTCGGCCAATTATTTTTGGCTTCTACCCTCACTTTTTTTTTGATAAGTTCTACTTTTGCTTTCAGCCTTAATTCTACACGAGTACGCTTATTACTACGGGTTTTTTCCATTACACAGGTGAAGGTCGAATAAGAAATGATACCCTTTTGACAAAATTTAATCGTACAAACAGACGAAGGGCGAATAAGAAATTATAATCTTGACAAAATTTATTCGTATAAATAGTAAGAGTTTAAATCACTTAATCATTATTAATTACTCTGTTTAAATTAAAACAAACAATGAGAAATTCCATTGTTTAAAAAATGAAATCAACAACGAAAGATTAGCGGCTCGTTTAATTGTTGCGATAAATCAGTCAACCATGACTGTTTGATCTCAGTCGTTAGATTGACTAATCCCTGTCAGTGGTCGTTATCGTTTTGATCTCGGTCGGGAGCTGATTAATCCCAATCAGTGGTCGTTATCGCGAGTCACAAAAACAATGAAATTGACTGACTGGGACTGGCTTCGGTGGTCGTAATCCGTAATAGTGAGTTGCCCGTAATACTGAGTTCAATTTATAAGGAATATAGAAGAAAAAAATTGGTTCTTTTAATATGTGGTCGTATACGTGAGTTGCCCGTAATTCTGAGATGGTCGTTAAGCGGGATTTCACTGTATTTCCTTTGTATTGTCTATGTCCTTTAAATGTATCGCAGCACAGATCTGAAATTTCCTTGCTTCTTATTGGTAGAAGAGTATGACAAACCACACAAAAAACACTCTGCTTTAATAAGGCAAACAAATGCCATTAATAAAAATTATTGTCTAGGCAGGTAGGTTTTCATGGTGAATGTCAATCACGCTTCATCTTATATCAAAAGAAACACATCCCCGAAATTCTGCAAATGTCATTCACACTACATGTATTTTCAATCTTATATCCAAACACTTCCCTGAAATGCATAAAACAGTAGAAAATCAGTCACAAATTAATTAATTATAACCATTTGGAATTGGAAATTGACACTTCTTCATTATCCTATATTTACATTCATTGACATCACGTAGCAACCGCTTTCGCTAGCTAGCATCTGAGACATCACATAATTTTACAGGGTTTTTTGGTGGATGTAAGCCTCAAACTACTTTTGTTTGCATAGGAAATATTAAAAATAGTGCCAAAGGTCTGCAAATAAGACTTTAAAAAGCTAAAAAAAACAAACCCAAACTTACCACAATTTACAGGATGCAAACTTTACAAGCGAAACAATTTTTGTTGTCAAGAGTTACCCCTCTCCAGTCTCGATTAGCAGGCGACACTTATGTCATTGAAGATTGAAAGTGTTTGCTAAACACACAACATGAAGTCTAATTTCCCATTCAGCTAAATATTTTTAAACATTAGAAATATTTGATTGAGGATATTAATTGATTTTCTTTTGCCCCCCACCACTCCTAACAGTGACATGCATCTTGAATTGGTTGCCAGTGAGGAGTGTTACAATATCAGTAGTTAGATATTGCTCATAATATTATTATTAATGTAAGCCTAGTCCCTCACATCAGGGGAGTTAACTCTGTTTAATAAATATGTTGAACTGTCATGGCTTCTTTCTTAAACATGGTGGCTGAATTAGGGATCAACTTTGCCTCAAAACCAACTTAGTTTGAACTTTTATGTGAAAACATCCTGCCAGTATTTTAAACCTACAATGAGTAATAATCCACCTGAAAATGAACCTGTCATTGATCCTGTTGTCTTACAGGCTGCTGTAGCTGCAGCAATATCTGCCCTGAATTTAACCGCCAATATTGGCAATAATACAGCTGAAAACAATGAGGCCCGTCAACAAAGAAAAACCACATCTGTGAAAGCCCCTGGTTATCTTGATGTAACCATGAATGCAACCTCTGATGATTTCAAACTGTGGGTACAACAATGGGAAAATTATGAAGTCGCTACAGGTCTCGGTAATCGCCCTCCTGCTGTTAGAAAAGCCACATTTTTGTCCTACATAGGCTCAGATGCCTTGAAAGTTTATAACACTTTTACATTCGAAAATGAAGATTACACCATCGAAGATATTACAGAAAAATTTAGAACTTATATTCATGGACAAATTAACGAAACTTTTGAGAGATATAAGTTCAATTCCACAACTCAGAAACCGGGTCAAACATTCAATAATTTCCTGACGACAATAACGACTCTGTCTAAGACCTGTGGTTTTTGTGAATGCTTATATGACTCCCTCCTTCGTGATCGCATTGTTCTAGGCATAACAAATAATGATGTTCGCAAGAAATTACTTAATGAGAAAAAACTTACCCTCGATGTAGCTATTGAAACATGTCGTGCATCTGAAGTAACTAATGCCCAAATGGAATCCATGAATGAATCTGAAATACACTCTATCAATGACCAGAGAGGAAGACATCGGTTTAGGAATAACTCAAGTGCCAGATCACGCGAACGCTCCTATAGTCAACAAGGTTCACGTAAGCAATCTAAACATAGATTTTTGAACAGACCACCAATGAAAAAAGAATGTAATTTTTGTGGATATAGACATGTTCTGGTTAAATCAAGATGCCCTGCATGGGGTAAAACTTGTTCTGTCTGTAATGAAAAGAATCATTTTCAATCAAAATGTCCAAAAACCCAAGTAAATAAATGTGAAGAATCACCTGATGATGACAATCCCGATTACACTGGTATTCTATATATTAACTCGGTCGATGATAATGTGACGACAAACATATACGCCCACATGGAAGTTTGTAATAATCCTGTAAAATTCCAAATTGATTGTGGTGCGAGTGTGAATCTTCTACCATTAGAGCACACGTCTAGAGCTCAACTGAAATCTACTAAGAAACTACTAATTATGTGGAATAAATCTGAAGTTATTCCAGAAGGAACCTGTACCCTACCTCTCTACAATCCTAAAACTAGCAAGACTGACATGATCGATTTTGTAGTGGTAGACAAACCATTTATACCTATATTGGGATCTAAATTTAAGCCTCTCAACTGTTGAAATTAGTTACTGTCAATTATGATAATTTCCAACATATCCATGCTGTCAACAGTAAGTCTGATTTCCAGAAATTAACTGAAGTTTATTCTGATGTATTTACATGTAGTGACGAACCTGGACGATTTCCAGGTTTAGTCCATCTGGAGGTTGATAAATCTGTTAAACCCCATATTGGTGCCATTAGACGTCCTCCAGTTTCCCTGACAGAGAAATTAGATACTGAGCTAGAGAGACTTATAAAATTTCAGATCATTACTCCTGTATCAGAACCAACGGACTGGTTAAATAATATTGTAACTGCTGTGAAGAATAATGGTGATATTAGATTATGTCTGGATCCGCGACCATTAAATAAAGCGTTAAAACGTGAAAGATGTCAATTGCCTACCTTAGAAGACATTCTACCTGAACTCTCTAAAGCTCGGATATTTGCATCCGTTGATTTGAAAACAGCCTACTGGCATTGTGTGTTAGATGAGGAAAGCAGTTATCTGACCACGTTTATGGCCGGAAACTCTCGTTACAGATTTCTACGCTTACCCTATGGGGCAAGTGTCTCTAGTGAAATATTCCATCGCAAACTGCGAGAAAATCTGGAAGGACTGAAACAAACTTATTCTATTGCTGATGTGATATCATGATGTTTGGTATTGGTGATAATCTGGAATCGGCAAGACACAATCTTTACGAAGTGATGTCAAATCTGTTAGAAAGATGCAGAAATGTTGGAATAAGACTAAATTTGGACAAACTCAAGATGAATCTTGACTCAATTCCTTTTATGGGTCATTTAGTGACAACGGAAGGACTCAAACCCGATCCTGCTAAAATTAATGCTGTCATGAAAATGCCTGCCCCTACGTGTCATGAAGCTGTTTTAAGACTACAAGGATTTGTTAATTATCTTGCAAAATTCTTACCTTCGATATCCGAAAGACTTCAACCTATTCGCCAGCTACTACATAAAGATGTTCCCTGGAACTGGTCGTCTGTACAACAACAAGCTTTTGATGATATAAAGAAATCTGTCTGTGAAGCTCCAATCCTTTCTTACTATGATCCTGCCAAAGAACTAACTGTACAATGCGACGCAAGTGAACATGGTCTAGGTAGTACTCTCCTTCAAGATGGAAAACCTAGAGCTCTCACTGAAACAGAATCTAGATACACCCAAATAGAGAAAGAGATGTTAGCCATTGTTTACTCTGTAGAGAAATTTCATCAATATACTTATGGCCGACCTGTAAATGTATTGTCTGATCATCGTCCTCTTGAAACTGTTCTCAAGAAACCTTTACATGCTGCTCCTAAACGTCTACAAACCATGATGTTACGTCTTCAAAAGTACGATGTTAACGTTACTTACCTACAAGGGAAGAAGATGTATATAGCTGATACTCTGTCTCGTGCATACTTACCTGATACCTCAGATCAGTTTCAAGATGAATTTGAAAGTGTTAATATGTCACAATACTTACCTATATCTGAAAAGCGTCTTGACTGCATCCGAAGTGAAACAGCCAAAGATGAGACATTACAAGTATTGAAGGAAACTGTCCTTAAAGGGTGGCCAGATGAGAAAAGTTGTGTGAATACACTAGTGACTCCTTACTTTCACTGTCGTGATGAAATCGCTGTACATGATGGTTTGTTATTTAAAGGCCTTAGAGTTATCGTACCTCATTCCATGAAACCCGAAATGAAACAAAGACTCCACTCATCTCATATGGGTATTGATTCCTGTCTACGTCTAGCCCGAGACTCTGTATACTGGCCGTGTATAAACAGTGACATTAGAGATATGATATCTGCCTGTGATATCTGTCAGCAATATGGTCGTTGTCAACAAAAGGAAACGTTAATGTCACACGATCTTCCGTCTCGACCTTGGCAGAAGGTCGGAACAGATTTATTTTCTATTGGTGAAAATAATTACCTAGTTGTTGTGGATTACTTCTCCAACTTTATTGAAGTAGATAAGCTGAATGACACAACAAGTGAGTGTAATCAGAAAGTTGAAATCTCATTTTGCTCGGTATGGTATTCCTGAGACCGTGATCAGCGACAACGGACCTCAGTATACATCTATGCATTTTAGCCAGTTTGCAGAAACATGGGATTTTGAGCATATTACCAGCAGTCCTGGTCATGCACAAAGTAACGGGAAAGCTGAGTTAGCTGTTAAAACAGTTAAATTACTCCTAAAGAAAGCTGTAGATGCCAAGTCTGATCCTTATTTGTCATTACTCGATTTTAGAAATACTCCAGATCAAGCTACGCATCTCAGTCCTTCTCAGAAGCTATTAAATCGTCGATCAAGAACATTACTTCCAACTAAGACATCCCTCCTACAACCAAGATCAAGTGATTCCTATTCTGTTCAAGAAAAACTGAGAGATAAACAAACCAGATCAGAATTCTACTATAACAAAGGAGCCAAAGATCTCTCTGTTCTACAAGAAGGAGACATGGTAAGGATTAAGCCGTTTGTCAGCAAGAATAAGAAATACCAACAAGGAACTGTATATCGTCGGTTGGATGAACGCTCGTACGAAGTTGGAACAAATGGAACTGTTCTTCGACGAAATAGGAGGTATCTGCGCAAAACTAACGAATCTCCACATAGAACAGATACTAGCTCACCTGTCGCAAATGAGGAATCACTAGCTAGTGAACAAACTTCTGTAAGACCGTTCATAAGTAGACCAACGCCATACAAGTTCAATAAAACAACATCTAAATCAGCTGAAAAGACACCTACCATCCTTAGCCCTATCAAGCATGATACACCCAAGTCATGTTTAAAAGGATCTCATCAAGCTCAACCTAAGCATGTGACATTCTCTCCAGCTCGTCTCAATCCAAGTCCAGGTGTGATAAAGACTCGTTCAGGACGAACTGTAAAAACCCCTCAAAGATTTACTTATCCTTGAATGTTTTATGTTCCTACAATAGTAACACTCTAGTATTATTGACATTTTTTAGTTGACTCATTTTCTTCCTTACAGAAAAAAGGATGTTACAATATCAGTAGTTAGATATTGCTCATAATATTATTATTAATGTAAGCCTAGTCCCTCACATCAGGGGAGTTAACTCTGTTTAATAAATATGTTGAACTGTCATGGCTTCTTTCTTAAACAAGGAGAATTATGGGATACTTGTTGTATGGTTAAATTTTAACCAAATGGTTATGGAATGGTTAAATTTTAACCATAGTTAAATTTAACTAAAAGTTGAACAACCGGCCTAATATGCACGTTTCTGATTTTTGACTATCAAAAATATGCATTTTCATAATTTTAACATTCATGAGTTATGTTTTTTCAGACATTTGACATCATTTAATGAGTATGTTTTTATTTTTGACCACTGTGAGTACGTAGGGTTCCTTTTTTGACAACAGTATATTTGCAGATTTCAATTCCTCGACAACCGTGAATGCGTAGGTTTCATTATTTTGACAAGGATTATGCATACTTCATAATTTTGACACAGTACATGTGTAAGTTTCAATTTTTTGATATTTGCAGATTTCAATTTTTGACAACTGTGAATGCGTAGGTTGCAGTTTTTGACAACCATTAATGCGTACGTTTCGTTTTTTTTTTGACACCAATGATTATGTAGATTTCACAAGTTTGACACAGTGGATGTGTTAAGTTTTGCTTTTTGACAAAGGTTATATGCATAATGACTAGAGAAGACTAGTCGAAATGTGGCACAGTAATAAGCAGTAATTGTATTCCATAGAACTGTGACTTGTATACTCTAGTTCAATTAGAAAATGCCATTGAAACAGTTCAACGGTACATGTATATGTGCAGATTTCGTTTTCTGACAGGCTGACAGACGGCCAGGGGCAACAACATAATACACCCACACAAAAAGACAATCAAAACAATTATGGCTAAAGAAAGAATCAACTTTATTAATAACAATGAACTAACATTTTTCTGTAGCCAACAAATTACATGTGAGTCCCCTTAAGAAAAAGTTAAAGGTGTTTAACTGATAAAAGGCATTGTACAAATGAAAAGAAAATATTTCAAAATCGTGCTGTAGTTCATTGATTGACATATTCTGTGGTCGATTTTTGAATGATAACTAGTTTATTATCTTGATACTGTTTTCTTTCCTTCTCGCATTTTTCAAACTTCATCCACCTCACTTCTGCCTCAGGATCATCAACTGAAGTCAAATGAAGAAAAGGAAATACCAGTATTTAAGTTTTCATGTTCATCACAGAATCTTTCAACGGCATTCTTCAAGGTAGTTTCCATGATGTACGTAATTCTAAATTTTGAAATATTCCTTACTCGCGGAACAGAGCTAGAAATATCTCCTCGCTAGTAAAACTAATCAAGTGTTTCTCTGCTTACTTTTAATGGTCACTATCTTTGGATTGATCAATTTAATCACTCTCTTCTGATGCGTAAATGGATCTTAAGACATTAAGTTCAATTTTTGATGTTAAATTTCATTTGGGCTTTAATCCTTTTCTTGAAAGGCTAAAGCCTCGGAAGTCAGAGTAGACAACATGTAATCTGTTATTGCAGCTTGTTTTCTGGGACTGCTCCTAACAATACGGGAAATTGTTTGCACAAATTTAGTGGGATCATGAGGAAGCTTCTTCCGTCGATGAGAAATTACTCTGATGGCAGCAATACTTGTACTTCTGAGCTCTTGACTCTCCATTTTGATTTGGTGCCGATATTTTCTCTAATTTGTTTCTTTTTCTTCAGCCTATAGCTTCTCTGTCTTTTAACTACATTAGCTTTTTTCTGAGGGGTCATAGCCTTCTTATATTCCGTCTGTTGTATTCTAAAATATTCTTTCTTCTCTTTTAATTTCTTGTGAAAAACATCTTTATCTATTGAGAGGTAGGTTTCTTTCGATATTACTCACGTTTAAATAAAGAGCTGATGAAGTACTTTTTAATATTTTTATCGCTGCGTAATGTATTCCTTGCTTGTGTTGGCGGTTATCCGTCGTTTAATTTCATCAACGGACCTTGATAATCGTTTTCATTTATTTCGAGTTAACATACTTTCTTTCATTAAAAATTGTTTATATTTGCTGGATCTGAAGCTGTTTTACTGATAACCAGTCGCACCGGAGGTTTATCAACATGAGCAGGTTGATGTTCCTTAATACTCCTCCATGTTTTGACCATCAGTAAGTCCTGAAATTAATAAGCAAAATGTTAAATTTGCTGTTACATGTAGTAGGGTGTAACATGGTCAACATTGGATATTATTATGTTTCCAACCTTTTATATTTTGAGTTTGCCACTTGGAACTAATGGCATCCAATCATAGCTAAAAACAAGCACATCAGTATATCTCAACGTTTACAGCTACGATCATGTAACTACCAGAGACTATACTAAAAGGTTGGTACTGATAGCAAATTTAGGTAAAAAGGGCAGAGAAGTGGAAAAACTGGTACAAACTAATGTCTGTTAAAATTAAATAACAATTTATTAATTATTGGTAGTAGTAACTATATTTATTTTGTTTGTTTACCGGTAGTGAGTTACTAAAAATTTTGAATAAGCTTACATTACAGTAGTTTGTTTATAGTAATAGTATTGAGTTATTTTCAAGTTGATGTGTGGAGACTGGAACCAAAGATTATTCGATAAATAACCAACAATACATCTAATAATAAATAGTCAATAAATTGTTATTTAATTTTAATAAACTATTTTCTTCAATTGTGTCATTATCCCTATCTATCTTCCTATTACCTTGCACCAGTACACAGGTGAGGTAAACTACACATGGGCCTAGAGTACACTAGGCCTAGGCGTATAGCCTATAGGCTATATAGTATAATATAGGCCTACACAGCAGAACATATCAAAACAGAGGGGGGACCTACAGTAGGCCTATTAGACAGAGCCATTCCAATCCCCATGCAGGGATATCAGCCTAATTAAATGGTAATATTATAAACCGCAGATTGCCTCGTTCGGCATTTCTGTCCAAACGAGGTAAAAAAAAAATGCCTCGTTGTCTGGAGTTCCAAAACGAGGTTTTTTAAATTGCCCTATTTTTGGAACGAGGTATTTTGTTTAGAACGAGGCTTGGTAAAAATGCCTCGTTTACTAAACGCGGTTTTTTCAAGATGGTTATTAGCAGTATTTCCTATCAGCGAATTTGTAAAAATTAAAATTTATGTTATTTAAAACGAAAATAAAACCAGTCCAAACTATGATATTATAAGCAGAGAAATAGACAAGACAAGAATACACGCCATAGATGTAGGTGTAAAGCAACATCAGCTACCTTGATTGATTTATTGGCCCAATCAGTTATAGGTGTTAAGAAACAACTGTGGTGTTGTGACAATTTATTGGGGCCAATAAATTAATCAAGGTAGCAATGTGTCTGCAATAGTTTTACACCTACACGTAACTGATATTGCAAACAACAAATTAGTGTTTATCTGGTCTATATACAACAAATAATCCATTCTTATTAATCAAAAAAGCATATAATTTCATTTCTTATTTCTAATACGCCAGTTTATTATTTATATTTATTGTAAAAAAATAACTTGACTATAGCATTGACTGTTTCTGTTGAAACCCCATAACATTGCACAAAATATTACTGGAGCAAATGAATTTGTTGGCTTATACCAAATGTCAATTAAATGGGAAATAAAGCACACCTCATACATTTCAATTTAATTAAAACGTTTAATTATGAAGACATATGGATATTAAAATAATTTATGGTATGGTGTGTATTCATGTCTTGTCTATTTCTCTGATTATAATTTCATAGTTTCGACTGGTTTTATTTTCGTATTAAATGACATAAATTTTAATTTTTACAAATTTGCTTATTAAGCAAATACCGCTAATAACTATCTCGAAAAAACACACGTTTACTAAATGAGGCATTTTTACCAAGCCTCGTTCTGAACAAAAGACCTCGTTCCAAACACGGGGCAATTTAAAAAACCTCGTTTCGGAACTCCAGACAAACGAGGCATTTTTTTACCTCGTTTGGACAGAAATGCCGAACGAGGCATTCTGAGGTTTATAGTGTAAGTTGTCAAAATTAAGAAATATGCGTAATAAAACTGTCAAGAAAGTGAAACGGCAAATATTCATGAATCCGACCTGTCAATCATTGTAAAGACATTGACCAATCAGAAAGCCCGATTATATTTAGCCCGCGTAGTTCAAGTTTGGCTGCCATTTTTGTCCCACAAACAAACAAGGCCGTGCTCTGTGGGAAGTTTGTTATTTCAACATTTATCGTCGAAATGGTATTACGCTGCGCTTTGGGAACTTGTAATAAACATGGACGAACGTTACCCCGAACGCCCTCATGGTGCCAAAATTTATACTTTTTCAGAAATCAAAGAAACAATTAGAAAAGTGTTTGCGTTGTATCAAGGGGATGTGGTCAGTTTATCCCACGACCGTTTCAACCCGGGCTGCTTCATCCCGGACTGTTTCATCCCGGACTCTTTAGGCCCACTTATTGTTAAATAAACATGTCCCTTGTTATTTATTATTAAATAAACACTTAGTTGATTGTTATGGATTAGTAATAAAACATGTGGTGAGGGTTGAGTTGTATTTATACATTTTTAAGTAAGAAGCCAGATAATTTAATTGAACAACATCTGACGTCAGCTGGATCTACTGTTTTAACATGTTTTTATTTATGACAAAGCGAGAAGATGACCCGCCCTCTCTTCTCACGACAGTGTGATTGTAAATGATTTAATTAAATCAACCTGTCCTAAATAATATCATACATAACAATTGAATTAACAACGAGTTCTCAGTGTAAGAAGTTCGACACTGAAGGCGGATGAATACAATATGCAAAGAATAATAGTCTGGTCGTAAACATTCATGGCGCATGTCCACACTATAAATAGATGTATGACTGGGTTTTTTTTATTGCACACGAGAGTGTAACGCTCTTGATGTCCAAAATTTGAAATTTTTTAGCGAATTAACTTCCAAACCAAAATTATTTTGTTGAATTTAGTTTTACATGGTGTATGTACACCAGACTGGTAATAGATACACATTTACTGTTTAATAAATGGTGAATTATTTATTTTATACAAGAGCTTATAAAAAGTGAGTACATGGATGTCACCACTATGAGAATTGCACACATCGCAATTTCGAGAGATTCTTGAACATGTAGTCTTCTCATTTAAATTGTTTCTTAAATATTCTATAATTGATACATTTGCTACTTTCTGATATTTTTGTATTCCACTTTTGCACAAACTCATCTTTTAGCTTTTCTAATAATGTTTGCTTCAACCATTTACGATTGACATTCAGACCATGCTAGTGCCATATATAAGAAAAACCAGCATTATCTAGGATCAATTTAACGTTATTAATCCAACTAAAATTATTATATACAGTACTGATAAACAACATAATGCTATATGTAAACTTGTTAGGAGTTCCAGTGGTAATTTTATGCCAGTATAAAACCATTTTACACTTTATGTAAATATCGATCGGAAAGACCCCGAGTTCGCCATATACCATTAGATTAGGAGTAGTATTTTTTACGCCCAATAATATTTTACAAAATTTCAATTGTAATCTCTGTAATAAAGTTATATCTCCATTACCCCACACCTCGCTTCCATACAATAATATTGGGGTTATTAATTTTTCAAATAGTTGGAGACAGAGTTGTGTATCTGTTAGAAATGGTTTCACTACTGATGCCTTCCGTCATACTTCAGGCACAGTAGTGGCTTTTCCTACAGAGTTCCTTTGCGCAAGTTTTTTAGTCAAATGACTACAAAAAGTTTACTGGCCTATAGCTCCCTTAATTTACACAGACACTAACCCAAAACTGTACTGCACATAGCTTAACATATAATAAATCAATTCCCCATTTAAATAAAGGTGAAGCCTTACTGCATAATTATATGATTTGATAAAATCCAAACGCTTCGTGAAATTTCTCAAGTTCTGAAATTATAATGGCTGCCCAGTCAAATAGAGCATGCGCAATCCAACTCACGTGATCATACGCCCCTTTCCATATATGGCATATGACCATAATTATATGCTAATGACCTTAGCGTGGGAAAAAATGTCAGAAACAATAATAGACCGTGTGTTGTGGAGGATGGGCATAAATTTTTCGCTCAAACCTGAACAAAAACTGATAATAGATTTTATTGTTCAAAAAAAGGATGTAATGGGCGTCTTGCCAACGGGATTTGGCAAATCTTTAACATTTATCATGATCCCATTAGTTTTAGATGAGGTAATAATTTTTCGTCAAAAGTTAACAAATATAAATTAATGAATGAATGAATAAAATGGGGTTTAATGAATTAATTTTTGATAATTAATTTAATAACTAAATATGTTTAAAAAAAACTTTCAATTTTTATGTGTATTAATTTTTGTTTTCTCTTTTTATGATAGATTGATTTATTAATCTTTACCCATAACTTTTGTGAATAAAGACCTTTTAGTAGCTGGCTTGCTACTTGTGAAAGGCTTTCCACAGTTGCAACATTCATCCATGTTGGACAAGTTTAGTTTTGATTTCAAAGACACATGATTCCTGTCATTGACATTTCACCGAGATTCTCTTATAGTATTAGAGCTGGTCAGCGTATAGTAGGCATTGCCTGATATGGAAAGCGATGGGCGGAGTTAAGGCGTCGCGCTATTTGGCGAGATTTCAACTGGCTTGTGTCATGGCTGCCTGCACATTACAAGAAACACCGCTAAGAAAATGTAAAACGCATTACCACAAAGAAAAACTGTTTGGTAACTCTTTTAGTTGTTAAGACTTCATTATGTATGATAGGATTACTTATTTTAATACAAACTGTAATGACAATTGTGCGTTTTAACCTAATTGAACTTGCGTCAACGGTCTTAGACTGTACCACTTGTAACGATAACCAGCTATAGTTATCATTACATTATAGTAACTATGTACCTGTATCTGACTAAGTGTAATTTGTTTGCTTTCTTCAACAGTGAAAACATGGCGCTACTACACTGAGAAATCGGTAAGGGTGGAAAACAAAATTTGCTTCATAAAAATCTATCTCAAAGTGTCAATAACGATGTATCTGGATAAAAACATAATATTCGGATCATAACTCCTCATTATGGCTTAACATCTCAAGATAAGGTGTGTTAATTAACAAGGGGGGAAAACTGACTGAAAGGCGAGTTAATTATCGGTAGGGTTTAACAACTCTCGGACGGTGCGTTTTCTGTACTGAGTGCGTTAATTAACCGACGGGTAAAAAACGAATGACGCGGTGTGTATTGTTAAATTGGTGTGTTTTCTCGATAGTTGATATAACTGCACCAAAAGGGTATAATCAAGGACCATGAGGCTTTATTTGATGCGTAATTGTTAAATCAAAACTTGGGAAGGAAAACTGCTTTTACCGTGAGTAGTATGGGCGCTTGTCTGGCAATTTTTTTTGCACGTGCGTGCACGCATGCGCGTGGGTGCATGGGCGTACACGTGACCTTGCACAGGATGACCTTTAGCACGTGTGTGACCCCCTGCACGTGCGTGACCCCTTGCACGTGCGTGACCCCTGCGCACGTGGCGTGACCTTGTACGTGTGATTGCACCTATGGAGAGAAAGAGGGCGCACGCGCGGGAAAAGAGAGAGAGGAAGAGAGAGAAGAAGAAGAAGAAAGGGGAAGGGGAAACAACTCTTTTACATTGATTAAGTTGGCCCTGAAAAGGGCCGTTGGTCCACACAATGTGAGGATTAGCAGGAGCACTTCGGCTGCTCCCACCGATTGGGTTTTTTGGTGCAAAAGTATCAACCTGAGGTACACGAGGTTGTCCGCGTTGTGGTTTTCTTCGAGGCGTATGATTGGCGCACCGTCAGCCATACTGATAACACTGAGAAATAGGTAAGGGTTAATCTGTACGTTTGCATCATAAAAAAGTATCCAAAAGGGTCAATACCTACGTTTGCCTCATTAAAAAATAAATTTCGGATTATAACTCCTCATTATGGCTTAAAATCTCTAGATAAGGTGTGTCAATTAACAAGGGTGAAAAATGGACTGCAAGGCGAGTTAATTATCGGTAGGGTTGAACAACTCTCGGACGGTGCGTTTTCTGTACTGAGTGTGTTAATTAACCGACGGGTTAAAAACGAATGACACGGTGTGTATTGTTTAATTGGTGTGTTTTCTCGATAGTTGTTATAACTGCGCCAAAAGGGTATAATCAAGGACCAACAGGCATTATCTGACGTGTGAGTGTTAAATCAAAACTTAGGAAGGAAAATTAATTTTACCGTGCGATTTTTCATTCGCCGGTGTGTTTTACGCAAATAGGTCTTTGTGTAAGGACAGGTCTTTATATGTGGAGTTGTGCGGGGCCGTTCCTTCAATGCGTCTTTTGTATTTGTTGATGAACATAAGACACAGTACGTGTATAAGGACAGGTCTTCATATGTGGAGTTGTACGGGGCCGTTTCTTCAATGCGTCTTTTGTATTTGTTGATGAACATAAGACACACTACGTGTTTTATAGTCTCACCATTTATAAAATTGCCTATATGGACGTGTGCTCGCTATATGATTCACGTTTCTCTCATCTCGTCTTTTTGTATTTGTATAAAACCCGTACGCGTTTTATACTTTCACGTTATTTATATATAAATTTGCATTTAATGAAATAAAAATGTACGGAAAGGTGAATATAATGTCGTCATAATTATATAGATATCCCTCACAGAATCCAAAATTTGAATATCCCCGGGTACACAGCGAGTAAGCTAAATTTTCCGTATGTGTATATTTACTTATTCGTTTGTTCCTTCATTTTTCTTTTCTTCAGGTAGTGGTTTCTCCTTTCAAATCCGTACCGAGTCTAGGCAAAGTGGTGGGACAAATGCCCCCCCCCCCCCCAATTCTATCCCGGACGGAGCTTAAAATACTCAAATTGCCAACGAATTCTAAACGTCAATGAAACTGCAGTCTAAATTATTGTCTCAGTTGCACTGAAATTAATCCTAATTTAAAAAAAAAATCCCGGAGGAAAACATCCCAGGCACTCAAAGCAAGGGGCGGAGTATATACTAGTACGATCCGCGGTCAGTGCGAACAATTTAAACGAACAACAATGGGGCCCCCGCCCAGTTGGTATGTCCCGGGCCCCATCTTACCTTCAATAGCAATATCCATAAAACAGAAATCTCCATGTTGATAAATATTACGAGACGACAACCAACCGAACAGTTGTAATTCCCACACAAATGGTATTTAAACTTTACTTTAGCTTTTCACTAAATTAACATTGCATACACTCCAACGATCCTAATTCCAGAACTAAACTTGTAACTTTACCGTATGTAAATATACTTATTCTCGTAAATATACTTATTCTCGTAAATATATACTAAATCTCGTCTTCCGACAAGTTATCATTTGTGTCTTCAAATTTGTACCATGTAACCGTATTCATGATCCAAAAAATAATATAATTCACATGTCAACCCATCCATTGGCATTTCAGACTTCACGTCTCTCCGGTTCATGCGTTGTCCGTGCAGATTCGACAATCTCAATTACGTTTCCATGATCAAAGCAACACTTCTGTTTACATGTAGAGACGTGCACGAGCTTATTCGCACGTACTGGAAAACTGTTCGGTTGCTTTATTTGAGACGATACTAATAATAACCTATAACATTTGGCAATTTTTTATTTGAAAATTCTGATAAATTGGTAGCTCTTCGGGAAGCGTTGATCATATAGCTTACTCTGTTTGTGTGTATTGTAAGTTTATTATAGCTAGCAGATAATATAGGATATCTGAATAATTTCTGAATGAACATATTATATCTCGTTATTAGATGTTAATTTTTAAAGGGCCCTTTTTATGATAGTCGGATATCATTCACAGATATCAAATATAAATCACAATAAATAGATCGTGAATAGTCCAATGCAGATTTGAAACAAACAGCATTGTTATTCTATGAAAAAATACATTTACCTGTTTCCTAATTCGATTTGATACTTGATTTAAACTTCACGGTTCAATTAGACCTTAGACAATTATGTTTCCAACTGGCACGGAGAAATAATTCAAATATAATTTATTATCAACGCCGGGGGGATGTTTTGCAAATAAAGGGGACAAAGTAATAATAATACTATAAATCGAAATTTTGTTACTGTTAATACATATGAAAGTTTAAGAACGGATATTGATACACTACACGTGCATATATAATTATAGTGTGCTCTTCATAACTTGTTTAGGGACGCTTTACAAAGTGACAATTTAATCATATAAAAAAATATTAAAAGCCAGGTTAAATGACTTTGTTTTAAATATCCTTTTTTTTAGAGAGAATATAGTTATATGCAACTAAGTAAATGGTAGATTATTCCTTAAAAAAGATACGCCAGTATCAAGAGTTAGTTACTGGTTGTCGTAAATTTACTATACACGCGTCTACATGTATGTATTCTATTTACATGCCATATAAGTTTTAAACATAAATTACCTTATTTTTCATTTTGCACGATTTTTTAAGTTATCAAAAACATTTAATTAATTAATCTATAAACAAAATTAACAACTGTAATTCAGACTGCAAATTGTAATACACATTTTAGTTGAAATAAATAATCCATGTAGCTTGTTAATTAGTTTATTACTTTATGACACCAATCAAGTGTCTGTGTCTAAACTCTATAAACCGCATTACATAACACCTATATAGGTCAACGTTTTCAAACATTCTGATCAATCAACCAGAACAAAAAGATGGAAATACTTTCCCCCAGTTTGACAGCATATACAAGATACCAGTGCTCTAATACTGTATTTTAGAAAATGGTAAGAAATATAGGTACAGAGACTAAAATATAGGCGGTGTTATTGATGAACTATTTAAATGTTAGTAACACATCCCAAGTATTAATATCGTCTAATTCTATCGGGAGCAGATCTATCGTTCAAAAGTTTTATAATTTTTGCTGGATTCACGGGACAGATAGATACAATACCATGCTGATTTCTATTTTTCATTTTGGCCCCAACGGCTCAGCCTCCAATGTATAAGTCAATATGTGAACTTACGGGAACAAGTTGTTTCGACATCGAGCTGGTTCAACACCCGTTACCCGATTTATTTCGACACCATCTATTTGGGCCAGTTTGACTAGGATTTGATTCGGTTGATTATATAAGATTTGTGCATGGTTGATTTAAATAATAAAGATTTTATAATTTTAGCGGCAGTCTTTTCTTTCATAAACATCAAACATCTGTTTTACGCAGATCAGCCTTTGTTAAGTGTTATAGGTCTTTATATGGATTTATACCTGGTGTAGGCCTACATGTAGTTACATAATATATGCGTTCTTATACGCATTTCATTTCTTGATGAATACAACGTGTTTTATACTTAGTTCCAATTTGATTATCTGATATATTTTAATCTCGATTGTCAAATCTCAAGGCCTGCTAAAACCACAGGTTTCTGTGATTGTGAATCCAGCCTTTGTTTTACAGTACTGTCGATTCGTGCACGCTTTTCACACGGAATACGGTTGGCTCTGCTCTTTGATGTTGACAGACGATCGAAGCACAGGAAACCCGTGCTGTAATGGATTAGCTGATATACCTGTAGTTAGTTGGACTTTGGCAATTGTTACAGTTTATTCCACTAAGTCACGGGTTGAAATGTTTGTAAACTTTTAGAAATATTTTTTACTTGTCACTTGGTCATTTCAAGTTGTCACCTTTGATTTTCGTTTTTA
Organism: Patella depressa; assembly: GCA_948474765.1. Classification (NCBI taxonomy): domain Eukaryota; kingdom Metazoa; phylum Mollusca; class Gastropoda; family Patellidae; genus Patella; species Patella depressa. Next base: position 25,754,835 of record OX419717.1, on the reverse strand, counting down.
ATTTTAATAATATTTTTTTTTTTTAATAAACTCCAGCGTTCACCTTAGCACATTTTGGCGGAAGTATTAGTAATGACACAAATGACCACCGTTTTCTCACTCGAGAATCTTCGCTACTCCGACCCGTTCTTTGTACGCACGTTTCCTACCCATTCCATGGCCATGCCGATAACATTTAATTTCAAATAACATCGTTATTGGTTGTATATTTTACATTCCAAATGAACCACAGTAGACGGGAATTCGACTTCCAGGCGCGAAGCCCAGTGCAACCCAGTTTATGGCACCGTCAATCCCCAATACAAATTGTAAAATATGTTTTATTTTCTCTTACATAGTCAGTGGCTGATATCACTCTTGAAGTGTTGCGGGCTTTTCCGTGATGCCTTTTCTTGTCGACCCCGCTTGTAAACGCGAAAGAAAATGACTTTTTTTTTATTTTGTCCATTAACGATGTGTAGATCAAAACGCAAGCCAGACATTTATAGATTTCGGAAACGACAATAAAAATCCTTACGGTATGAGTAAAAGATTCGTTGTCTCAATTTCATCAGTAACAAATTATACCAATTATACAATAAAAATTAAAACCCACATGTACATTTTCCGCAAATGATAATTACAGCGATCAAATGATCATTGTTATTGTTTATCTGCATTCTATTGTAAATTTATATTTTAGGCTTGCTGTTTTAATTACCACTCAATTGATCATATGTCGCTTAATCAATTGAATTTAGTTCTATGCTTAATTATAATTTCCTTAAATCACTTTTAGAGCTACCAATCGCTTGATCTCCAGTTTTAACTCGATTTTATTCTGACGGAGAAGCATTTTATTGTAACTGTATAAAGTATATGTTATTGATATAAATATAGTTTTTTTTTCTATTGTATCGCAGACAATTAAATAATTAATTGTGATACAGTAATAAGTTTTTACGCACCACTTGGCTTTGTTGTTTGTTTTTTACAAGTTTCTGTGGTTTTATTTACGGGGGTGCCAAGCGATCAGTCCTAGCAATACGCTGGGAATGAGTTACGTGGTTCTACTCACTACTTTATCTGTCCGTCCAACGCTGGCTATATAATAATTATTATTGAACTGCTAACATTTCTAGAGTTGTTTTGTTTATAATAATAAATAAAATTGCAAACTCGTTGAACATTTGTCTTTATCTATTAAAAGTTGCAATGAAATAAATACGAGTTACGTACGTTGTACTAATTTCAACACGCAAAACAATAAACTAGCTATGAGTTACGGGTTGCACGGTACCCGTTTCGACATGCAAAACAATAAACTGGCAACGAGTTACCGTTTACGTGGTACCCATTTAATCACGCAAAACAATAAATTGTCAGAACAAAAGAATATATATAGACATGCTGTAAATTTAGATTATCGCTATGTACCCGGATATATTAAAATTGGGGTCTGACTGCTAGATACTTATAAATGACGACATTGTTTTCGCCATTTTACGACAGATGAAGGTCCATATTTATATTTTATTATGCAATTTTATAAATGGCGTGACTATAAAACAGTACTGAGTCTCATGTTCATCAACAAATACAAAAGACGCAATGAAGAAACGGCCCCGTACAACTCCAAATATGAAGACCTGTCCTTATACAAAGACCTATTTGCGTAAAACACACCGGCGAATGAAAAATCGCACGGTAAAATTAATTTTCCTTCCCAAGTTTTGATTTAACACTCACGCGCCAGATAAAGCCTGTTGGTCCTTGATTATACCCTTTTGACGCAGTTATAACAACTATCGAGAAAACACACCAATTAAACAATACACACCGTGTCATTCGTTTTTAACCCGTCGGTTAATTAACACACTCAGTACAGAAAACGCACCGTCCGAGAGTTGTTCAACCCTACCGATAATTAACTCGCCTTGCAGTCCATTTTTCACCCTTGTTAATTAACACACCTTATCTAGAGATTTTAAGCCATAATGAGGAGTTATAATCCGAAATTTATTTATTGACACTTTGTGATCATTTTTATTACGGCAAACGTACAGTTTAACCCTTACCTATTTCTCAGTGTAATGACAGACAAATGGTGGTTTTCTTCGAGGCGTATGATTGGCGCACCGTCAGCCATACTGATAATGAAAGACAAATGGTGTTTCTTTTTATAACGGTAAGGACGAATCCATTTGAGGAAAGGGTGTATGGCATCACATACAGATCTATTCATATGGTGTACTTTGGAGACTAAAAATAGACGTGATGCAACATTTCCTGTTTGTTCGATGACGTCATGAATGATACAAGTTGCGCGCCACCAAAGGTTAGGTCAGTTTTACCCCATCACCACACAAAGCATGTACAAATACAGAAGACAAAACTTTTACCCCATCACCACACAAAGCATGTACAAATACAGAAGACAAAACTGCAACAAAAGTATAATCTAATAACTTATAACACGGAAGGTGCATAGAAATTAAACACTACTGTTTTATATAAAATGTACTTAAATAACACGGATGATACCTATCTGATCACGGAATCGCCCCTGGAATAAAAACATCTTTTAAAATAGCAAAAATAAAGATGTAAATAGGTTCTCGCCAGTGTGTAGTGCAGTGCCTTTAGAAAGCCTACTGATACTACCGTTTATGCAGAAGGAAATATGCTGTATATAACTATAATCGTTTTAAATCCAAAGTGAAAAGACACTATCATTAACACGCCCTAACACCTAGTGCATTCCCTAGTGGATTGAATAGTTGTGCGATACAAATACCATTAGTATTATTATAATTACACAGTGTGTACGGAGCGGTAACGGTACAGGATTGCTTTTTTTTGTACATTTGTCATAATTGGAACGCGATCCTCATCTCGGAAGTGCAATTGGTGCATTGTTAGGCGATGCTCGACAACACCCCTGGATTGTTACATTACTAAAAACAAAATCGTTTAGGTAAACTGGTATCTTTTTGTGGGTTTATTATTTAGAATAACTCTATCATAATGACGGTGATGCATATGATTTAGGGTAGAACTGACGAAATCGTGCTTATTTTATTAATTGAGCAAAGTGGTCGTCCTCGAAAATGTCCACATCCATATAGTTTGAAACATGACTCCTCGTAGTTCACATAAAACTTTATTTTGGATAGACCAATTTGAAAGGACTACTTGATTGAGAACTATAACGTCACCCTGATGATAAATAAAGAAATAACATAAATTTTAAAAATAAAAAAATAATCTGCTTCTGTCATCAACCAAGAGAATATTATTGGATGGGAAAAAAGGAAAAACTCGAATTGACGTTTATGCAGCCTCGTTTTGAATTTTTCCGTGAGTGACGTCAGACGTTGTGAATTTCCCCATAGGCTATTACAACTGAGCACATCAACATAACAAGTTAGGCCATAGGCCTATATGCCATGGTTTTTAATTTCATGGTGTCTTTGAAATAAAAATACGGAGGTATATTGAATTTTAGAAGAAAATAAGATTAACGTAATGAGATTTCTGCAGGAGAATCGATTAAAAAACATCAGGCCCTTTTTTCACAAAATTTAACTGGGAATGAACTAATGAAGTTTAACCATTTTTTTTTTCAAAACTAGTTCGGAGTTTTGAAGCGGGAATGTGAAGAAGAAAATGAAGCATAAGCTTATATTGCAAGAAACTTTCACTTTAATACATCTATTTGATACACTCCGTTTTCTATAATTATTTTTGGTATTTACTGTTACTGTTTTAAGCCTAATAAATCATATCCGGGGAGTAAAACTAACCGATAAGAAGCTACTAATGGTCAGTTAGTGCATGTCTGTAACTTAAAAACGCTACTCAAATAAGCAGACTTACTCCAACAATATTTTCAGTACAATACCAGATGTGTATGCAGATATAATACGCAATTTCCACAATACTGTTAGGAGTGGTGGGGGGCAAAAGAAAATCAATTAATATCCTCAATCAAATATTTCTAATGTTTAAAAATATTTAGCTGAATGGGAAATTAGACTTCATGTTGTGTGTTTAGCAAACACTTTCAATCTTCAATGACATAAGTGTCGCCTGCTAATCGAGACTGGAGAGGGGTAACTCTTGACAACAAAAATTGTTTCGCTTGTAAAGTTTGCATCCTGTAAAATGTGGTAAGTTTGGGTTTGTTTTTTTTAGCTTTTTAAAGTCTTATTTGCAGACCTTTGGCACTATTTTTAATATTTCCTATGCAAACAAAAGTAGTTTGAGGCTTACATCCACCAAAAAACCCTGTAAAATTATGTGATGTCTCAGATGCTAGCTAGCGAAAGCGGTTGCTACGTGATGTCAATGAATGTAAATATAGGATAATGAAGAAGTGTCAATTTCCAATTCCAAATGGTTATAATTAATTTGTGACTGATTTTCTACTGTTTTATGCATTTCAGGGAAGTGTTTGGATATAAGATTGAAAATACATGTAGTGTGAATGACATTTGCAGAATTTCGGGGATGCGTTTCTTTTGATATAAGATGAAGCGTGATTGACATTCACCATGAAAACCTACCTGCCTAGACAATAATTTTTATTAAAGGCATTTGTTTGCCTTATTAAAGCAGAGTGTTTTTTGTGTGGTTTGTCATACTCTTCTACCAATAAGAAGCAAGGAAATTTCAGATCTGTGCTGTGATACATTTAAAGGACATAGACAATACAAAGGAAATACATGTAATTAAGTATACATAAACGTATCGAGTGTTCGGACGCCGTGTTTATTAAATTATTTTACACTATTATCATGATTATACTAATCTATTAGATCACTATTTCACATATCTTACTTATGAAATGATAATCCACTCGCATTTTGTCCGACATTGAAATAACCAAAACAACAGCATATTGATATGGCGACGTAGGCTAAATCTTCCCGGTTGTAAAATGGCGGCCAAGCTCCATAGTTGGCATGCGATCATAACCATCATACACTCTATAGTTAATTATATACACTATCGCTATCAGTTAGTGACACCCTTCCTTTGCGCGTAACGCTGGTGTTTTTCATGGAATCCAGTACTTTTCAAGTGAGATTGGTTGTCTTTTCTTTCCAAATAAATTTAATGATGTGATCTGTTTTGAGAAGATATAGCCATAGGACAACAATACTCTATTTCAAGAAATTAATATTATGCTAAGATCTGCTCGAGTGACGTAATCACAGCTTGGTTATAGGTGTTCATTCATCGAATGGCTAGCGACTGTTAAAAAAACATCGAGACTTTAACTTCGAATTGGCTCTGCATTTGCAAATGAAGTTGTCAAATGATAAGCCAGGCATTAACTTAGGCTAAAAATGGATTATCTCTCAAAATCAAGTCACGTGACAAGCAAGGATACTTAAAATTGGATTCTTTTCTTGTGGCGTGCAGTTTTCTTTCAATAAAAACACTTTGATAGTGATTTGAAGCAAATTTTGAGTTGAATGTGTTTTTTACCTGTGTACATTTTTTAAGCTACCGTAAACTCCACTGATTGCTAATGAAACTGGATCTTTATATAGTTGTATTTTACTATTTAGCGGTATATAGATGTATTATATATAACTCTCATTAAACTCGTGTTTAGAGTAATTAATTTTTCATTGATATCAATGTTAATTGTCCCCCGCCTTTCGAAGAAAGTTGGGGGACTATTAAAATGGGTGCGTCCGTCTGTCTGTCTGTCTGTCTGTCCGTCACACTTTTTGGGACACAATAACTCTCTTCCTAATTGAGCTAGAATGTTCAAACTTGGTGTATGTGTTTATTAGGTCAATGCCTTGATGGAGTTCGAAGATGAGCATTTTCCGCTTAGGGTAAGTCTCTGATTTGCCGAGACTTTGGAACACAATAACTCTCCTTCGAATTGAGTTAAAATGTTCAAAATTGGTGTGTATGCTTATTAGGTCAATGCCTTGATGGAGTTCGAAGATGAGCATTTTCTTCTTACGGTAGGCAGAGATAAGCAATTTTTGGATGACACTTCGTGTTCAGTTTGATTGGTCGATACGTTTGAAAAAAAAATGTGCGATTAATTAATATGTGTCATCTATTTATTTTGGCATTTCGGTGGGGGACATCAGCCTCACTGTTGGCTTGTTTAAATTGTGTCATGCCTGGTTTTAGGACATGCTATGATATTTAAAAACTGTATTCCAGTAAAGAGGCCAGATATCTGATCGAAATTTTGAAGAGGGATAACCGAAAGAGTATGTGTACAATTATTCACTCTTGTGATTTAGTCTCGGTCACCCAGAACCCCCTTAGTCTTTGACGAAAAGTTCCATTGCTCATGCGTAACCGGGTTTGTTTTTTATCTGGTTTATTATCCAGTATTTTTCGCCAAGCCAAGTAAGAGTTACGCCCCTTACCGCAATAAATCCCACAATTCCTGCATAATTATTAACAAACATGAATCGTGACGACGAAATAATTAAAAAAAACATAGACATGGCCCACGAAGAGGGAAATTTGGCAATAAAAAATTAAGTGTGTTGGATATTGAACTGGTAATGCAATCAAATGGATTTTCTGGAATGACATTCTTAAATTAATTTCATGGGCGTCGAAATCTTGATTTAGGACTATTTCAGTCCCTTACACTTTGTTTATGGTAATGTAAAAGACCAAATAATCTAGCCATTAGTAGGGTGCCCCATGTGTCGAAAATTGTCCTGTGCATGAAATTGTCTACACATCTATCATCCATTACAGCCGTAGAAAATCAATTGCTGACGATTCTGAATAGTTTTAGAAATTACGTTCGTTTTATTTTTTCAATTGTTTTATCATTAACTATACCTTTATGAGAGAAATCTTTTTGTTTAATACAAGTAATATCTCTGAAACATTCGGCTTAGGCCGGAAAACGATACTAAGAGTAGTTTCATTTAACTTTCAGTCATATTTCGTTTTAAAAAGTAGGCTTGATTATCGCGGTTTGTCAATCAGACGGAGAATGGTCGGTAGACTGGTTAAGCGAGACAAATTTCAAATCACGGGCACGTACCCGGATGTTATGACTGAGACTTGTTACCATCTTTCAGTATATTGTTTATGGATGGTTAAATGGTCATAGCATAATCGTTTATTTAGTGACTATAAATGTGCGAAACTGATTTAAGGCTTGGTATACAATATAAATATCGTGGTGTAATTGTCGAGCTATTTAGAGATATTTATTTATGGTGGAGCACCCTACCAATGGCCTGTTATTCTCCAATGTTGATAACGCATCCAGACTAATATTCGTAGAATATTTTTTCTGGGTGATAGAGACTATCTTTGATTCTACAGTGTACAGTTTATTATCATACTCCATCTTACAATAATATTCTCACCACGACACACATTATTTTAGAATTCGGATCGTTGTAAGTGTTTCGAGTAATGAAATCTAGTGTACGTATGGCACATGTACAACCAACCCTGGTGTCTGTGCCACCAATCATTCTATCACACGACTGCGAACCAGCTTTCAAATCTCAATCCGGAGTTCATTGTGTAACGCATTTCAGAATTATAGATAACAACTAACGTTTAAAAAAACTTTTGGATTTCCGCAATTACGGAACCCTGACAATTAATGAGCTACAGCTAAATCACGTGACATGACGTAAGAAAAGGCGACACACGTGTAGCAATTAATGTATATTTCAATACATGTTCCTTAAGCAACGTTCGCGAGTTTTACAACATTCAACCGTTGCTTCAATACTCAGAAATTCCCGAACTTTGCACCCGTTGTTTTTACACGTGATTAATTAGCATTGTCCAATCAGAGTTTGTGGCACATAACACACTATAAACAAACAGGGTTTTTTAAATTGAGAAACTCGTGGAAAACCAGCAACCTTGACATTGATCGATCTTTGAACTTTGCAACGCGATTGTCACATGTAGGCATTTTAGCTAAAAGCACGAGACTTGGTATTCACGACGACCGATGAATCTGATAGGTTCCCAAGCTGGGCTTGTGTCAATCGAACTTAGTGGCGAAATATGTAGGGTATTACGTGAAGGGCTTGATAAGATGTATGTAGTTAAGGCGAGATCAAGCTTTCTGTTGAAGATGATTTCAATATGGCATCAGCAGAAAGTGACCGTTTGTCAGACTTTGAAACCCCGCGAGGTTGGACGATTCAATTAGACAAGAGAGCAACAAGCCGGGTGACGATGATGGTTCGGAATATTGTACCATTTCTAGCGAAGAACAGCACTCGCTACAGGCTGCTGCTGATGATAATATTTTGATTACTTGTTTACGTCGTATTCCGATCGTATTGATGAATAACAAAATAAAGGGAAAACATGTTGTATTATTCTTTTACACCGAATTTGAATCGTGGGCCTAGCATATTTTATTGATGACAATTGATGAATAGGCCTAAAAACAGCTTTATGTAGCTAAAAAAAAATTGAAGACATGAAATATATAGATTGAAGTATTGTAGTACGCTTTTCTTGTTGCATGTTTTGTAATTCGTCGGCGGAAATGTGTCAGAGAAAAATCTATTTATTCCAACAAGTTTACTCTAGCCGTAAGGTAATACGGTATTATATTCCCTAGCCCACTTTCTTGTGCAACAAATGAAAACGAGGGTGACGTATAGGCCTATCGCTGGAAAAAAAATATATCACTCATTTACCCACACTGATCAGCAGTGATAAGGATCACATCAATGAGCCAAAAATATTAACTTTTTTTCCTCCGACAAATTAAATTCTAAAATCCCCTTTTATATTTACTAGAAAAATAAAGACGTTTGAAGTATTTGTAAGTAAAAATTATTTCCTATTTAGTGTAAATGGGTATTACCATGAGTAAAAGGCAGCATTCTGCCCGATTCAGTGACGTCTTATGTTAACTATGCACGTGCAATTAAACCAATAATTATCGTCGCGTGATGTGACGTCACGTAATTGGGGCAATCATCTTTAACAGAGATATTATTATAAGAAGACTTTCGTAATCCTCTGTGAAATAGATTGTCTTTTACGTGGTTAACTCTTGTGGACTTCCGACATCTAGGACTAGAGAAGCGTGTTTTGGTTGACACCGTTGTGTCCAGTAGACGTGGTACAAGGGTTAATCAGTGAACTGGATGTATGAGATGTGTTGTTGACGTTTAGGAAAGTAGGTCGAGGGGAAATGTGTTGGGAGTGATAGTTAGATGTATTATGAATGGTTAGAGTGGCTGTGGTGTTACGGTGAAATACTATGCCGCTACCGTAACACCACAGCTTTATGATTTGTTAGACAGGATTGATACCGTAAGTCCGACAATAATAAATAAACTATTTCTGATTTTAATGTTGTCTTTTCCCACCGGCACTGGCCGTACGCCAGCAACTGAAAATAGCTGACGAAACAGCTAGGGCGTCGATTGTTAGTTCGCGTACAACTTGAAAAATCGAATGTCGTACGCCATTGTGAAACTGAAAGTAGCTGACGAAGACACTTAGGGCGCCGATTGTTAGTTCGCGTACAACTTGAAAAAAACGAATGTCAGTATGGTATTTCTGACATAATTGGTTTTCGGTGACCTGAAAACTGGTAATCTCGACTCAAAGCGAGTAATCTCGACGCAAAAGTATAGTGTATAACCTACTTACTGTCTACAGTCGTCGCTAGTCTTCCTATATAGTTCCTTCATGATTGTTTGTGGACGATTTACTACTCAGTAAGAAAGCCTGTGCCCAAAAAGAGTTCTCGTCTGTTATTATTAGTATAATGACTTCCTCATGTGCGGCAGGTTCAATTGTTTATAAAAACACTGTTTTTCGTTCCAAAAAATAGAAAAGTAATTTTTTACCAGATGAAAATAGTCCCATTGGTTTGCTTAGCGGCAATAAACTCTGTACTGAAAATTTTTTGCGTGATCTATATAAACTGTCTTCACACACTCGATTTATAATTAGCGATACACAGGTACAGTGGCAAATGTTATGCTTCTCAGGCTAATACCTCAAAAGTACCTCGGCGCAAAAACCCAGATTTTGGTACATGCAAAAGAAAAAGAAATAGTGCCCGTGCGCGTGCCAGTAATAGGAAAACTAAGAGTTCGCGCATAAAAATGCACGAACGTACCAGGCGCGATGTCATCCAGACCGTTCTGTGTGTTACCTCGCTTGGAAATTGAAAAGAAATGTCACGTGATTCCTGATTTATTGTTGGTGATATTGGTATACCCCAATCAACGCAATTGACCATGTTTATGCTTCCAGTTAGTCAAAATTATTACGGGAGGTAATAGCCTATGGGGAAATTCACAACGTCTGACGTCACTCACGGAAAAATTCAAAACGAGGCTGCATAAACGTCAATTCGAGTTTTTCCTTTTTCCCATCCAATAATATTCTCTTGGTTGATGACAGAAGCAGATTATTTATTTATTTTTAAAATTTATGTTATTTCTTTATTTATCATCAGGGTGACGTTATAGTTCTCAATCAAGTAGTCCTTTCAAATTGGTCTCTCCAAAATAAAGTTTTATGTGAATTACGAGGAGTCCTGTTTCAAACTATATGGACATTTTCGAGGACGACCACTTTGCTCAATTAATAAAATAAGCACGATTTCGTCAGTTCTACCCTAAATCATATGCATCACCGTCATTATGATAGAGTTATTCTAAATAATAAACCCACAAAAAGATACCAGTTTACCTAAACGATTTTGTTTTTAGTAAGACCTTTCAATCAGATTTTTTTTTTTATTTGGTTGACATTGTTGAATTAGCACTGTATTTGTAATGGGCCTCTTCGCCAGTCTATTTCCCGTTGTTTACGTTGCGTTCACCCGGGCACTTCCGTCATTATTCACCACAATGTTAACTTAACGTCAATGGAGGTCACGTGACCACAATGCACTCTAGTCAATATTATATACACACCTCACCATGGCCTTAACAAGATCACTATTGATTGGAATTGGTTAATAATTCGTGTGTGTGACGTCTAAGACTCGAGATAATATTATGTTAAAGCATTACACCCTTTAATCATACATAGCGGAAACATTTTAAATTTTTGTTCAAAGCATTAAATAATGGACGCGTTTACGTTACATATTATGTGTCGTCTTCAATTTTGAATTTTTTGGCGAGATGTAGGAATTAACGATAATGAAATCAAATTTATACTTTCTACTAGTTTCAACAATAAAAGTATTTTGTATATCCACAGCAAAGACAACACATCTGGCACTGTGTGATATTTGGAAACCAAAGGAATACCGATTAAACAGACTAAATCCTCCTTTTTGTTTTGTTTGTTTTGGAATTGTGACCAAAAATTCCTAGATCAGCCAAATCAGAATCGTAACATAAATGATATTTCATTACCGAATCGGATTCTAGAATAAGACTTTCCGTGACCGTGGTAATGGTAATGCGTGTTAGAGTCCAATTGGTTCTCCATGTACGAGTACGACCTTGACCATTCTCTACACAAATCTCGCTATCCAGCATTACACGCTGTCGTCGTCTTGCGCACTGCACCCGCTGACCCAGAGGTCGTTGGTCACGTGATTAACTACTTGATGAAAATGGCATCTATCAGAAAAATTCCTGGCGTTATAAACATTTAATGAGTTTTAAGTCAGTTTTAGCTGAAAATGTCATCCATTACTACCCCTGCCGAAAAAACTAATTTGCACGCGTCGTCGTGTGTAAATGTATTAGGCCTTAGAATTGCGATATAAAGTTAAACAGATCCACGTGTTTATATTCTAAAATTAGCACGGTGACATGCGCAGTTCGTAGTAACGACCCTTTAACCTCATAATCTTTCGCGAAACAGTTCCCTGTATATTTCTAAATACTTTATTATTTTATGACCCCATTTCTATTTTATTATAGTAATTCGAAATAATATATATTTGTCATTGTATTGTTTATCATTGTCCATCGATACCAAGAATCGTATAGCAGAGGTTAACGTAAACTGCAAGGGAAGACAACTCGGTTTTGGAGATTGGACCATTACAATTTCGAGGTGAAACTGAATGTAACAATCGAGGGGTGTTGTCGAGCATCGCCTAACAATGCACCAATTGCACTTCCGAGATGAGGATCGCGTTCCAATTATGACAAATGTACAAAAAGATAGGCTGGCACTGCCAGGCAGGATACGCCCACATTTTCGAGAGATGGACAGAGAACAAGCAATAACGAAAGTGATTTTTCCTACATCTTTAAGTCCTGTATTTCATACTGTATTTGGAGCAGCCATTTAGTTGGTCAGTTCCAGTCTGATATTAATGAAATTCGAAACCGACAATGATTATGGTGTGACGGTACACAACCTAGAAATGTGACTTTTCATCAAAATCGGATAAGAATTGTGACCTGTAGAGAGTCCACAACCATGATATACCATATTTTTACACTATTCGCGTACAAACGGCGACCATTTCGTCCGGCAATTTTGGTACGATTTTCACGAAATTAGAACTCAACCTTCCTCATCAAAATCGAATTAAAATTGTGACCTATACAGGGTCCACAACCATGATATATCATTTTTTTAACAGTATTCGCGTACAAACGGCGGCCATTTTGTCTGTCAATTTTGGTCCAATTTTCCCGAAATTCAAACTCAACCTTCCTTACAGTATAACGGTGATATAATTAAACATTTTTTTTAAATTGGATAATAATTGTGACCTCCAGAGGGACCACAAGCTAAAGAAAGGGGGATTTTGCGTATAACCAGGGTGCCATAATTCAGGAAGTTACGATCCGATATGCGCAAATATCGAAAAGAACCAAGATCTTTGGGTTATAACCATGAATTTCAAGTTTCATCAAAATCGAATTAAAATTGTGACCTTTACAGGGTCCACAACCTTGATATACCATATTTTAACAGTATTCGCGTACAAACGGCGGCCATTTTGTATGGCAATTTTGGTCTGATTTTCCCGAAATTCGAACTCAACCTCCCTTACGGTGTAACAGTAATATAATCAAACGTTTTTTTAAATCGGATAATAATTGTGACCTCCAAGCTAAAAAAAGGCGATTTTGCGTATAATCAGGGGCCATAATTCAGGAAGTTACGATCCGATATGCGCAAATATCGAAAGGAAGCAAGATCTTTGGGTTATAACCATGAATTTCAAGTTTCATCAAAATCGAATCAAAATTGTGACCTCCACAGGGTCCACAACCTTGATATACCATTTTTAAACAGTATTCGCGTACAAACGGCGGCCACTTTGTATGGCAATTTTCGTCCGATTTTCCCGAAATTCAAACTCAACCTTCCTTAGGGTGTAACGGTGATATAATCAAACGGTTTTTTAAATCGAATAATAATTGTGACCTCCAAGCTAAAAAAAGGGCGATTTTGCGTATAATCAGGGGCCATAATTCAATAAGTTACGATCCGATATGCGCAAATATCGAAAGGAAGCAAGATCTTTGGGTTATAACCATGAATTTCAAGTTTCATCAAAATTGAATCAAAATTGTGACCTCCACAGGTTCCACAACCTTGATATACCATTTTTTAACACTATTCGCGTACAAACGGCGGCCATTTTGTATGGCAATTTTCGTCCGATTTTCCCGAAATTCGAACTCAACCTTCCTTAGGGTGTAACGGTGATATAATCAAACGGTTTTTTAAATCGAATAATAATTGTGACCTCCAGAGGGACCACAAGCTAAAAAGGGTGATTTTTGGGACAATCAGGGGCCATAATTCAGGAAATTACATTCCGATAGCCGCAAATATCGAAAGGAACCAAGATCTTTGGGTTACAAACATGCATGTCAAGTTTCATCAATATCGGTTCAAAATTGTGACCTCTATAGGGTCCACAAGCTAAAAACGTGATTTTTCGTACAATCAGGGGCCATAATCCATGAAGTTTTGATCCGATACATGCCAATATCGAAAGCAGCCGAGATCTTTAGGGGATAAACCTATATTTCAAGTTTCGTCAAAATCGGATAAGAATTGTGACCTGTAGAGAGTCCACAAACAAATTGTGGACGGACGGACGTCCGGACGGACAGGGGCGACGACACAATACGTCCACATGAAAATATGGGCGTATAAAAAAAGCAATCCTGTACCGTTACCGCTCCGTGCACACAGTGTAATTATAATAATACTAATGGTATTTGTATCGCACAACTATTCAATCCACTAGGGAATGCACTAGGTGTTAGGGCGTGGCGTGTTAATGATAGTGTCTAAATAACCACGTTTTCACTTTGGATTTAAAACGATTATAGTTATATACAGCATATTTCCTTCTGCATAAACGGTAGTATCAGTAGGCCTTCTAAAGGCACTGCACTACACACTGGCGAGATATAAACACTCGCGATAACCTATTTACATCTTTATTTTTGCTATTTTAAAAGACGTTTTTATTCCAGGGGCGATTCCGTGTTCAGATAGGTATCATCCGTGTTATTTAAGTACATTTTATATAAAACAGTAGTGTTTAATTTCTATGCACCTTCCGTGTTATAAGTTATTAGATTATACTTTTGTTGCAGTTTTGTCTTCTGTATTTGTACATGCTTTGTGTGGTGATGGGGTAAAACTGACCAAACCTTTGGCGGCGCGCAACATGTATCATTCATGACGTCATCGAACAAACAGGAAACGTTGCATCACGTCTATTTTTAGTCTCCAAAGTACACCATATGAATAGATCTGTATGTGATGCCATACACCCTTTCCTCAAATGGATTCGTCCTTACCGTTATAAAAAGAAACACCATTTGTCTGTCATTATCAGTATGGCTGACGGTGCGCCAATCATACGCCTCGAAGAAAACCACAACGCGGACAACCTCGTGTACCTTGGGTTGATACTTTTGCAGTGATTACCCTGACGGTATCTTCAAGTGTGTTTTGTTTCTTTGATTTCTTTTGTAACCATTAAATGGATTGTTCTATAAAATGATTTGTCACCAACTTATCATTGTCTGTTTTTTTTGTGACGTCATGCTATTCTGATTGGTGGAAAATGATGTCGTCCCAACACATTAGATTCGTCCCGTCTCGAGCCATAAATAGGAGTGTCCAAGCCAAAAGAAGTCACAAACACCATGGATCGTAAAGAGTTTAGATTTTGCGCTACTTGTCGGGGGTATTATCCCATGTTTAGGGGGAACCGGCCCGATGCCGATTACTTGGTTTGTTTTTGGTGCGGGACAGAGATTCGCAACACCTGTCATAGACGGAGCAAACACTTGCTCAAATGCACCAAAAAACCCAATCGGTGGGAGCAGCCGAAGTGCTCCTGCTAATCCTCACATTGTGTGGACCAACGGCCTTTTTCAGGGCCAACTTAATCAATGTAAAAGAGTTGTTTCCCCTTCCCCTTTCTTCTTCTTCTTCTCTCTCTCTCTTCCTCTCTCTCTCTCTCTTCACGCGCGCGCGCGCCCTCTTTCTCTCCGTACGTGCAATCACACGTACAAGGTCACCCCACGTGCGCAGGGGGTCACGCACGTGCAAGGGGTCACGCACATACAGGGGGTCACGCACGTGCTAAAGGTCATCCTGTGCAAGGTCACGTGTACGCCCATGCACCCACGCGCATGCATGCACGCACGTGCAAATAAAATTGCCAGACAAGCGCCCATACTACTCACGGTAAAAGCAGTTTTCCTTCCCAAGTTTTGATTTAACAATTACGCATCAAATAAAGCCTCATGGTCCTTGATTATACCCTTTTGGTGCAGTTATATCAACTATCGAGAAAATACACCAATTTAACAATACACACCGTGTCATTCGTTTTTTACCCGTCATCGAACAAACAGGAAACGTTGCATCACGTCTATTTTTAGTCTCCAAAGTACACCATATGAATAGATCTGTATGTGACGCCATACACCCTTTCCTCAAATGGATTCGTCCTTACCGTTATAAAAAGAAACACCATTTTAGGCCGTGATGTGAAATTTCTAGCAAGCTTGCTTCTGTTGCTCCATCCCGACGATTTTCAGGCGGAAAACAAACTACATAATCTAATTCTTCTAGTATTACTTTGTATTTCCACACAACTTTTCTTTTATCAATTCTTTGACGTTTGACAGAAAACGTCAAAATAAAAATGGGCTTACTTATCAATGTGCGATGGTATTTGAATTTCGCGTTGATTTGGTTTTAATAGATCACGTGACAAAGCTCACCAATCAGACGCACACGACGAAAGGTCAACGGGTCGTGTAGAGTGAAAGTCACCGGTTTGTTTACGTTTTGATAGTAAACAAGCGGAAGAATAACTAGAACTGTATACTCCGTGTAGATTTTGTTTAAAACACCGATGTAAAACCGTTTACTGTGAGAAACTGGGAAAAATCTAGGGTATGTGCTAACCAGTGGATCAAATTAGATGGAAATATTGATATGTTGGACAAAGAATTGCAGGAATGTGCAGACAAAACTCTCTCTCATTCTAACAATACAGACTTCTCACATACATTACCAACGTAAAAAAAACCCAACAACTGTGTATGAATAAAGAACTATGTTTAGAGCAGCTAATATTTTACCAGCGAAATAAGAAAAAGAATAATAGGTCTGGTTAATTTGTTAAGGGGATCATTATCTTAACATTTTCCAATTTTATTGCAAATGCAAGTTGATGAAGATATTCTCCTATTCCTAAATGTATGACAACTCAGACCAAGACAAAAGACCACTATGGAAATGACTGTGTCACCATTGAGATGAAATACCATGTGCATTACTTTAAAGTTGCCTTACTGTATCTGCAGAAATTTATGCCCTTCTTGTTAAACTCAACTGTAACAAATGACAGGGTTAGGTTGACTATAGAGACCAAGAACCAAACAATATTTTCTCTGTGGATGCAAATCAGGCTGCATTAGCTACAGATAGTTGTATTTGTTACAAGTGAAAGCTTTCTAGTATGGATTTGTGAAAATTGTTTGAATATGAAAGTGACAGTCAAATGATATTGATGAAATTACATGATTTTTTATGAATAGTCCTACACCTGTATGTATTTTTGTAAGCGGTTTGGACATTGGTGTGCATGTAAAAAGACCCCTTGACAGTTGGAATTCGATATAAGAGTAGGCCATAGTGCTGTGCCCAGGCAAAATTTCCCTCATAATAAACTGTATAGCGCACGCCCGTCTTCCTTAACCCAGTACATGTATATAGGAGCTACAGATAGATGTATTTTTTAGAAATGAAAGTTTTCTAGTATGGATTTGTGAAAATTGTTCAAATATGAAAGTGACAGCCAAATCAAATTGATGAAATTGTGATTTTTATGAGTAGGCCTCAACCTGTATACATATGTATTTTTGTATTTTAAACATGTTTTACTTAAATGTACTGTACATGTCGATAAATGTTCATATCATATTTAGCTATTTTAAGTTGACATATATGTTTTTATTTTCCTTTTTTATTCCAATTCAATTCAGACGTGGTTTCTCCTTGTCAGTGGTGCAGGCAGAGGGGCTGACAAGGTACAAGGACTGCTGTCTAGTCGTTCAAATGTGACGAAAAACCGAATTCCTGTGTAACATTGGTGTGCACGTTAAAAGGTCCCTAGGCAGTTGGAATTCGATATAAGAGTAGGCCATAGTGCTGTGCCCAGGCAAAATTTTCCTCGTAGTACACTGTATAGCGTACATGTACATGTATAACAGCAGAACAGTAGGACGGCGTTTAACTCCATTTCATTTCTTATTCATATTACTGGAACCATTTTATTTAGTTAACTGTTTGTTTTTCTCTTATATGTACTTTTCTTTACTGGCATATATCTTTTAATTTTGTACAGTGTATACGGACACAAGACCTGATCTGTGTGTAAATACATGTAGTCTGTGCGGTTTAGCCCCCCCCCCCCCCAAAAAAAAAAATTGATGATTTCTTAGGAGTATTCTTAGCCGGCCACATCCTCAGCCCCTCCAAAAAATTCTATACCCCCCACCCCCCCCCAATTTTATGAGCTGGCGACGGGCCCGATTCTGTGGATATAAAAATCTGAAAAGCAGATTAGAAACCATTCTCCAGTATTAATACACTATATAAATGATGTTATTATTATTATATACATTTTTATACGCCCACATTTTCATGTGGACGTATATTGTCGTCGCCCCTGTTCGTCCGTCCGTCCGGACGTCCGTCCGTCCACAATTGTTTGTGAACAGTCTACAGGTCACAATTTTTATCCGATTTCAATGAAACTTAAAACATAGGTTTATCACCCTAAGATCTCGGTTCCTTTCGATATTGGCATGTATCGGACTGTAACTTCATGGGTTATGGCCCCTGATTGTACGAAAAATCACGTTTTTTAGCTTGTGAACAGTGTAGAGGTCACCATTTTGAACCGATTTGGATGAAACTTGAAATGCATGTTTATAACCCAAAGATCTTGGTTCCTTTCGATATTTGCGCCAATCGGATCGTAACTTCCTGAATTATGGCCCCTGATTGTCCGAAAAATCGCCCTTTTTAGCTTGTGGTCCCTCTGGAGGTCAAAATTGTTATCCGATTTAAAAAACCGTTTGATTATATCACCGTTCCATGGTTATGAAGGTCGAGTTCGAATTTCGTGAAAATCGGACCAAAATTGACGGACAAAATGGCCGCCATTTGTACGCGAATAGTGTGAAAATATGTTATATCAAGGTTGTGAACAGTGTAGAGGACACAATTTTGAACCGATTTGGATGAAACTTTAAATGCATGTTTATAACCCAAAGATCTTGGTTCCTTTCGATATTTACGCCAATCGGATCGTAACTTCCTGAATTATGGCCCCTGATTGTCCGAAAAATTGCCCTTTTTAGCTTGTGGTCCCTCTGGAGGTCAAAATTGTTATCCGATTTAAAAAAACGTTTGATTATATCATTTTTCCATGGTTATGAAGGCCGAGTTCGAATTTCGTGAAAATCGGACCAAAATTGACGGACAAAATGGCCGCCATTTGTACGCGAATAGTGTGAAAATATGTTATATCAAGGTTGTGAACAGTGTAGAGGACACAATTTTGAACCGATTTGGATGAAACTTGAAATGCATGTTTATAACCCAAAGATCTTGGTTCCTTTCGATATTTGCGCCAATCGGATAGCAACTTCCTGAATTATGGCCCCTGATTGTCCGAAAAATTGCCCTTTTTAGCTTGTGGTCCCTCTGGAGGTCAAAATTGTTATCCGATTTAAAAAACCGTTTGATTGTATCACCGTTCCATGGTTATGAAGGTTGAGTATGAATTTTGTGAAAATCGGACCAAAATTGACGGACAAAATGGCCGCCGTTTGTACGCGAATATTGTGAAAATATGTTATATAAAGGTTGTGGACCTTATAGAGGTCACAATTTTGAACCGATTTTGATGAAACTTGACATGTATGTTTATAACCCAAAGATCTTGGTTCCTTTCGATATTTGCGCCCATTGGATCATAACTTCCTGAATTATGTCCCCGGATTGTCCGAAAAATCGCTTTTGTTCGCTTTTGGTTCCTCTGGAGGTCAAAATTATTATCCGATTTAAAAAAACGTTTGACTGTATCACCATTACATGGTAATGAAGAGAGAGTTTGAATTACGTGAAAACCGGACTAGAATTGACGGACAAAATGGCCGCCGTTTGTACACGAATAGTGTGAAAATTTGTTATATCAAGGTTGTGGACCCTATAGAGGTCACAATTTTGAATCGATTTTGATGAAACTTGACAGGTATGTTTATAACCCAAAGATCTTGGTTCCTTTCGATATTTGCACCCATCGGGTCATTATTTCCTGAATTATGTCCCCTGATTGTACGAAAAATCACCCTTTTTAGCTTGTGGTGCCTCTGGAGGTCACAATTATTATCTGATTTAAAAAAAAACGTTTGATTATAAAAACCAAACAAATTCTAATGATTTTCTGATAATTCCTTAATATGCGACAACTCTTGTTGACTGCCCGGACGATTTGGCTGCTGTGTGGGCGTATGTTTCGTTGCCTGGCAACCTATTTTTCATTAAAGATACATTATTATATTCTTGCTATAATAGTTCAAAAGTAGATAATGTAAAATGAATAATTTGAATGAATAAATTTCATTCAAATTACTCTATTGCAAGCAAAGATATTAGCCTTTAAAGGTTTGGCAGTCATGTTCAACAATTTCAACCACTGTACTGTTTGATCAAAGCTAAGTCACGGTCCTCCATATTTGATTTAATCAAAGTATCGCTGAATCATTTTAATCTATTTAATATCGGAGAAATCTCATGCCATCGAGTGTTGTTGTGGAATACTGTATGAGGAAGTATATAAAATTGCATTCATTTCTTATTTTTTAGTACTGTATTTCTTTCTATAAAATAAATGTATACTTATTTGACATCTCTTATAATATGTCTTTATTGGTTTTTTTTAAAAAAACAAGTATAATTGCCTGTTCAGGGTTGTTAGGTGAATCATTATTAATATTCTGTTGTATCAGTGGGCTCATGTAGATAGTATTATTTTTTTTGTTTTTTTTCTCAACATTATATATAATTATTATACCGAACCAGTATTTCAATCATGCCAAAAACGTTTTCATCTGTATACTATATTTATATTTCTTTTGCTTATTGTTTTATTGAAATAAAATGGAAAAAATACTTTTTCCAGGAAATATCACATTCATTGATACAATTTCGCTTTTGACCATATTTTTTCCGCAAATCACGGGCCAGCCGTGTTCACGGTGTCAGCACAACATTTATCTGATGTTATTGTCCCGTAATTCAGGCATATTTGCAGAAAAATTCTCTCATACAAATGTAAACAAGCCAACGTGTTCCGTCTCGTAAAAGGTATTCCCTGGTCTATTTATGGCTATTGACCCCTGACCTAATGACGTTGATTGCTTTTATGGTTTCTGATTGGCTTAGAATATGATTTCTTCACCACATTATGGCTACACTTGACAAATATAGTCCGAGGCGTAATTCGAGTGTTGGTCTGATTGTACAAAACATCGCAATAGAAATGTGTACTACAGTGACGACTTACTTGTTTACTTGTGCAGCAAAGCGTCAGATTTTCGCCTGGAATTTGCTGGGACAAAATGAAACGATTTTCGTGGCTAAATCACAGCCTATTTGTCTGTCATTATCAGTATGGCTGACGGTGCGCCAATCATACGCCTCGAAGAAAACCACAACGCGGACAACCTCGTGTACCTCGGGTTGATACTTTTGCAGTGATTACCCTGACGTTATCTTCAAGTGTGTTTTTTCTTGTTTTTTGTTTCTTTGATTTCTTTTGTAACCATTAAAAGGATTGTTCTATAAAATGATTTGTCACCAACTTATCACTGTCTGGTTTTTTTGTGACGTCATGCTATTCTGATTGGTGGAAAATGTCCCAACACATTAGATTCGTCCCGTCTCGAGCCGTAAATAGGAGTGTCCAAGCCAAAAGAAGTCACAAACACCATGGATCGTAAAGATTTTAGATTTTGCGTTACTTGTCGGGGGTATTACCCCATGTTTAGGGGGAACCGGCCCAATGCCGATTACTTGGTTTGTTTTTGGTGCGGGACAGAGATTGGCAACACCTGTCATAGACGGAGCAAACACTTGCTCAAATGCACCAAAAAACCCAATCGGTGGGAGCAGCCGAAGTGCTCCTGCTAATCCTCACATTGTGTGGACCAACGGCCCTTTTCAGGGCAAACTTAATCAATGTAAAAGAGTTGTTTCCCCTTCCCCTTTCTTCTTCTCTCTCTCTCTGTCTCTCTCTCTCTTCCTCTCTCTCTCTCTTCCCGCGCGCCCTCTGTCTCTCCGTACGTGCAATCACACGTACAATGTCACCCCACGTGCAGGGGGTCACGCACGTGCAAGGGGTCACGCACGTGCTAAAGGTCATCCAGTGCAAGGTCACGTGTACGCCCATGCACCCACGCGCATGCGTGCACGCACGTGCAAAAAAATATGCCAGACAAGCGCCCTAACCACTCCGTGCGATTTTTCATTCGTCGGTGTGTTTTACGCAAATAGGTCTTTGTATAAGGACAGGTCTTTGTATGTCCAGTTGTACGGGGCTGTTTCTTCTATGCGTATTTTGTATTTGTTGATGAACGGAAGACACAGTACGTGTTTTATAGTCACGCCACCTAAAAGTTGCATAATAAAATATAAATTTAGACCTTAATCTGTCGTAAAAAGGCGAAAACAATGTCGTCATTTATACGTATCCAGCAGTCAGACCCCAATTTGATTATATCCAGGTATATATCGATAAGCTTAATTTTCCGTATGTCTATATATTTTCTTTTGTTCTGACAATTTATTGTTGTGCGTGTTGACATGAGTATCACGTAAACAGTAACTCATTGTCAGTTTATTGTTTTGCGTGTTGAAATGAGTACCGCGCAACCCGTAACTCATAGCCATTTTATTGTTTTGCGTGTTGAATTTAGGACAACGTACGTAACACGTACTTGTTTCATTGCAACTTTGTAGTACTACTGCTACTTTTAGGACTTCTTCTTTGTTGTGTTTTTTTGTGATCGTAAAACAATACCACAGTATTTCAGCTATAAGTACTTTATTGCCAAGCTGGGTGACTTCGCAGGTCCCTTGTTCTCAACAGATAATGGCTGCTTGAATATCTGGGTGAATATCTAATGGGGCTTGATCTACACTCAAATTTATACCCCCATCCCTGCACGTCCAAGGTTTAGCCTTGACGTTAATTTCCATTCCAAATGCGTAATAACCTACTAAATTTCACACAAATAAAGCAGGTGCTGATACCATATTATGTCTAGGTCCAATAACAGGAAAAGCGTGATGGACAGTTTTGTCAGAGGTTATGATTTTACCAAAACATCACTGACTTATTATGTATAGCTTATATTTCACGTTTACTAGGTACGTGAGATTTTAATTTTATAGACAGAGAATTTAATAATTTTCCAAAGACACAATATGGTCTTAAATACCTAAGACCATAGTCTTACATACCTTCCCCCTCTAAAGACATGTTCTTACCAAAGTAAAAACATGTAATAAAAAAACTAAAGGTCTTGTGGGGAATAAGGGAAGACAAGAGAACAAGGAAGCCTGGTAAAGAAACATGAGAGTACAGCAATATAATATAATTGCATGTATAAAATATTTCAAAATGATAAAAGTTCACTTTAATGTGAACTAAAAAAGTTCTTTATTCTTGAAGTGTCCTAAACACGATAACGATTCACACTACCACACAAGTATGGTAAAACACGACACAAAACTGTTGTTAAACGTTTATGGTTGGCATCCTGTAAGTCCAGTTCAAATTCCAGAAACAAACAATCAATCCGTTATCAAATGATATGAAACAAAGTCCTGCTACAACACACATTGTATAATATGTGACCTAATGAAGTTGACCTCCATAGTTTGTTTGATAATATACACTCAGTCTACACGAGTAGGGTCACATATTTGACTTCTAGTTACCACAAAAGGTGAAAGGTTACACCGTGTTTAATTGTTAATGACAGTTTGATCGACAACACAGTTACCGAACAATGTGTAATGGAACTGAAACACTCTGGGTATATATGTCTATATAGATACTAGAATAATATGGATAAGCGCAATAGGAAGATTATATCTAAGCTGTCGACAGATGCGCACAAACATTCTCTGATGAGTGGGTTATTCACCCATAACACAATAGTTGTATGAAATACACACATTCCGTGAATGATTGTTTAACACAACACTTCTTATGAAGTCACATGGAAAATTTCCTTTATATCGGGCAGAATAAAGCCGGGAGGTAATTTCTCCACTAATTTCCTTTTCTTTGGAATTCTGGTACCAGTTGCGACAGGAATAATTGTTGTTCTTGAAGACGTAGTAGACGTACCAAGTACAGGTGTTGATAATATTGGGCTGTGGCGAGATGGTTGCTAATTCATTCCCATTAATTAACTTGCCTTTTCTTGATAGAGCCATTTCTTCTCTTGTACTGATCTCAGGACGATTTCCACATTGTTTCCCTCTAAAATAATGACTTACGAATTTTTTTAAATTTCGGGTTGCGTTTATAGCAAGAGATAAAGCCAATGAGAATTACAAGTGTTGAACCAATAAGTATTATTAAATAATAACATAAAGTTCAGGGTTTGTCTTTCTCTAAGTACCCCAAATTGTGTAACTCATAAATGAACCCTTGCATAGAAATTGCCCTTGCAGTTCTATAATTTTAGAGGTAATTTATTAATTGTATAAGTATTGATGGTCTTGAGTAGAGTTTTCCCAAAGAGTGTCTAAAGTTTTTATCCGAATGATTTGCTAGTTTTATGAAACATAATTACAGTCCACACATAGGAGTAACATTTCAATCAAGGGAAATCGTGAGTCTAGTAAGTCTACGAATTTTAATAACCCAACCGTTTTTGGAACAACACAACTGTTTTTGGCATTCCTAACTAAAATTGCCTTAGTTAATTAGTCATTAACGTAAAAAAAAATATTATAGCATACTGGCAATCAGTTGTAACAACTGTTTCGTCTTTTTGTTCGGCGATTTTTCAGGTTTTAATTTCCCATCGCTCTTTATATCGCTTTCAAGGACACCCGCATCTATGTGACGTTCATCATCAGAGATGTCACTACCACTAGATGACAAGCTATTCGTGTCCCTACCATTTTCAGTATCTTGATCGTCACGAGCCTTCAGACGCTTGGATAATTCCATTAATGGAACATCTTCCCCGTCCGACGCGCTTTCCGATCTTTCCCGCCTAAATCGTGTAGCCAGTTGTGCCAATGGTACATCATCATCCGGCTCACTGGTTTCGTTTTCTGAGCTAGAATCGGAACTCGATGGATCTTCAACATATTGTGCCTTTCGTAGCAACTTTTCCTTATCGGATTGTTTTTCCGGAATTTGCCAATTATCAAGTTTTGCTAAACGCAGATCTTGTGCATTTGACTTTGTAGTTCGGCCTGTTAATTGATTATGTATTATAAAGGAAACCGGCGACGTTTGTTCGATTATCCGATAATATGGTGTCCGTCGTTCCTGTAATTGGTGTTTTCGAAGATGGTTTTTATAATACACGGGGTCACCCACCTTAAAAAGGGTGTCAGTTGCATTTCTATTCACATATTCAGCGTTTTTACCCTGTGTTTTCCGTAACCTCTTGTGAACCAAAAGAAAAGCTTTATGCTGATTTTGCAACGCCATTTCGTGAGGATCGGTTCCCAAATATTTCCTTCGAGGTTTCAAAATGTTGTCCAATGGCAATACAGGATCGCGATTATACAACAAGTAAAAAGGAGAAAATTTTGTAGATTCATTGACATTAAATCGAATAGCGGCCAAAGTTTGATTTAATTAATATAAATCCCAAGTGTTATAACTTTCAGCGATCTTTTTAGATAACATGTCGTGCATCGTGCGGTGCATGCGTTCAACACGCGAGTTCGCTTGTGGGTGGTAGAACGCCGTAAGGACATGTTTAATATTTAATTCTTTAAGCGTTTTCTCCATTATCCTATTGACGTTCTCGCTACCGTTGTCTGTAACCAATTCTAACGGAGCACCATATCGAGGGAAAATTTCCTCTATAAGTAAGTGGGCGACATTCGCGGCAGATTTACTTTTTACTGCAAAGGCCTCCACATAACCAGAAAAATGACAAATAAAACTAATTATATATTTGTTCCCCGAAAGAGTTGTGGGATACGGTCCCGATAAGTCTAACCCTATCTTCGCAAAAGCATAAGGTGGTATATCATAGAACTGCATAGGTGGAATTTGTTTAGTTAAAGACCTCGATTGACACAACACGCAATCATTTACATGATTATGAATACGGACATACATGTTTGGAAAATAATAATGTCTTTTTATGGTATCATGTGTTTTATCTATGCCTAAATGTCCGTTATTGTCATGATATTGTTTTATAACAGTATTTTGAAGGTGTTGAGGTATGTATAACCTCAGTGTTGGGTCATCATCAGGACTTGAGATGAAATATAATACTTTGTCTATAAGCAGAAATCTATTTTTTTTTATCTTATTTCCACCCGTATTTGCCTTTAGTTTTTTAATAATAGATACAATTTCCGGATCGTCATTTTGTTCCTTTTCGATGTCAAAATTATCCACATTTAAATCTATTTTATCCGGCAGCTCTTTATCCGGAACAGTACATTTCGCATAATTATGTGGAACGAATTCATTTGAATTGAATGCACTAATCTCAAACATATTATCACTAGTGTGCGGTTCGATGGTTTGTTTCACCGTCAGCGTTATTATCATTTGCTTCTTGTTTTAATGGAATTCGAGACAGAAGATCAGCTATAGAATTTTGTTTTCCGGGTACATATTCAATCGTACAATTAAATCCCGCGATCCCCAATGCCCATAACTGTATTGTCTTGTTTTGCATAGGTGATTCCAAAAGATATTGCAACGGCTTGTGATCAGTTCGAATGGTAAATTTGGCATTATGTAAATAATAATCAAACTTTTGTAACGCGTAATGGATGGCATAAGCCTCACGTTCTACAACACTCCTCTTCACCTGAGACTTTGATAACTTGTGTGACAAAAAGTAAATTGGGCGTTCGACTTTCCCTCCGTTTCCATCCTCGTGCACCTGCACTAACGCTGCGCCTATAGATGTATCGCTTGCATCAGTATAAAGTATATACGGTAAATTAGGATCTGGGTAAGCTAATAACGGCACCGTCGTTAAACTCTCTTTTAAAAATTCAAAAGCAGTTTGACCTTCAGATGTCCATTTAAATTTTGCATATTTCTTCGTTAATTTGATTAAAAGTTCAGCAATGGTAGAAAAATTTGGAATAAATCGTCTATAATAGCTACACATTCCCATAAAACTCCTAACTTCTTTTACCGTACGAGGTTGATCCATACCCTTAATAGCACAAACCTTATCCTGATCTGTTTTAATACCTTTAGGAGTGATGACAAAACCCAAATATACTATTCAGAAAAAGTAGGGGATATTTGATTTTTAAGTGTTATTAAAGTCACCTAATGAAACTGACGAAGAAACAAATGACAAAATGAAATGAAGTTCTCATTCATCGATTTATTCCAAATGATCGTTAGACTAAGTAAGGCACAGACTGACCATTATAAGGGTAAAATGATACCCGGGGTCAAACAGCAAAGTTACCACAGCATCACAACAAAGTCAGTAACGGGTAAATCCTCCTCTGTTTGCCAAACAAGCATTGATCCGACGTGGCACACTCCTAATGAGACGTCTAAGGTCATTTTGGTCCAGATTGTCCCATTCCTGTTGCAACGCAGCAGCAAGTTCTTGGACATTGGCAGGACGTTGATGACGTTGACGTAACCTCTGTCCAAGCATGTCCCAGACATGCTCGATGGGGGAGAGGTCGGGACTCAGTGCTGGCCAAGGTAATGTGGTGATGTTCTGTTGTTGGAGGTAACCTGTAACGATCCTGGCCCTGTGACATCTTGCGTTGTCATCCTGGAAGATGAAACGGCGGCCATGACGTCGTGCGAACGGACGGCACAACATGGACTGCCAAGATGTTGTCCCGGTAGTACTGGCCTGTAACACGCCCTGCGACAACATGTAAAGCCGTTCTTCCAGCAACAGTGATGCCTCCCCACACCATAACAGAACCACACCCAAATCGATCATGTCTGATGACGTTAACGTCTTGGAAGCGCTCGTTTCGACGACGCCACACCCTCCTACGTCTGTCCAAAAAATCAACAGTGAACCTTGACTCATCTGAAAACATCACATTGCTTCAGCGTCGATTATCCCAGTGTTGACGACCCCTACATAAACGACGTCTTGCCTGAATGTGATGATCTCTCAAACAAGGGATCACGCGAGGACGTCGGGCGCGAAGGTGACCCCTATGCAGTCGATTCCGAATCGTCTGGCCACTCACTCTCACACCAGTGTCTGTTTGAAGACGAGCGCTGATCTGATTTGCTGTGATGACACGATTTCTCAAGGCCAAGGTACGGATTAATCGATCCTGGGCTTGAGTTGTCGCCCTTGGTCAACCTGAGCGTGGTCTGTCCTGTACAGATTGTGTATCACGGTATCTGGACCATAGCCTGCTTATGACAGACTGAGAAACATTCATCGTCCGCGCCACAACCGCCTGTGTTGTGCCGATCTGTAGCATGCCAAGGGCACGTAACCTTTCATTTTGGGTAAGCCGACGCATATCAAAATTTGTTTTCTGGTCACTAAAACAATTAAACTGATGTTTCCACCCGGGAATTCAATGCCACAATGACTGTAACATTCAAAGTCAGAGTCGTGCAAATCTTGGGTTGGACCCCCATGATGATCCCAAGCATCACCTGCATTCCATGCGGTAGCTATTGGTGCGTTTGGGCGTCACATGTAACTGGAAATGTTTCTTCTGTTAGGTTCTATAGTGACTTTTTTCGTAGTCATTTGCATATTTTAGTATTATGCCCCCAAAATCAAATATCCCCTACTTTTTTTTAATAGTATATTTAGTTTCTGTTTTGAAAAAATTTACATTTAGAGGGTTTTAATTTCAACCCATGTTGACGCAAACGAATAAATACAAGCTTAATATGTTCATAATGTTCTCGCTTTGAACGAGAATAAATGAGTATATCATCGATATATGCTATTGCAAAATCTTCAAATTCTTTAAGAACGCGTGCCATTAAATGCGAAAAAATACTTGGACAATTGTTAATTCCAAATGGCATAACATTGAATTCAAACAAGTCTCGATGGCATACAAACGCCGTTTTTTCTTTATCTTTTTCATCGACCAAAACTTGCCAATACCCTGATTTCATTACGAGAGTTGTGAAGTATTCTGATTTATCTAATCGACCTAACATGTCCTCAATAAGGGGTAGGGGCCAACTGACGGTCTTAGTGATTTTATTAGGCTTCCGAAAGTCAACGCAAAATCGTTTGGTTCCATCTTTCTTGTCTACTAAGACAATAGGAAATGACCAAGGACTGTTACTCTCCGTTATGATATTATTACGTAACATGTCATCGATAGCCTCATTAACAATGGGTCTAGACGTCAATGGAGTACGATATGCCCGCTGTTTGATGTGGGAATGGGTACCAGTGTCAATAGTCATTTTTACAGTATCGGTATGTCCTAACTCTGAGTCACTGATCGCAAATAAATCATGATTTTTCCTCAAAAGATTAAATAACTTAACGCGTTCCGTATCTGGCACATTGATTTTAGCATATTTTTCATTTAAATTAGCATCAGTACACTGCGAAGCACTTTGTAAAATCTGATCTACAGACGCTATCGTACTGTCA
Source organism: Patella depressa (assembly GCA_948474765.1). Lineage (NCBI taxonomy): Eukaryota > Metazoa > Mollusca > Gastropoda > Patellidae > Patella > Patella depressa. The sequence goes on along the minus strand of OX419717.1, from coordinate 25,725,487 downwards.
AACGCATCGACAGCACGACCAATAACACATGCGCTTTTTAATCGAAACGTTTTGTTCGTACCGTTTTCTTTTACCAAAAGTTTTCGCACGTTCCATACTGAACAAAGAATTGCTTTTTTTAAAATTACATCGTTTGCTATTCGCAAAACAGAAGATATTTCGGCGTCATTATCCAAGGAAACATACATTTTTATACGCCCACATTGAAATGTGGCCGTATATTGTCGTCGCCCCCGTCCGTCCGTCCGTCGGTCCGTCGGTCCGTCGGTCCGTCCGTCGGTCCGGCGTCCACAATTGCTTGTGGACGCTCTAGAGGCTAAAGTTAATATCCGATTGACTTTAAATTTATACACAGTGTTTAAGGTCATGAGACGAAGAAGCCTATTGTTTTTCAGCGATTTCCGATAATAACTACCAGAGTTATGGCCCTTGACGACTTGAAAAAATCTTGTGGACGCTCTAGAGGTCAAAGTTAATATCCGATTGGCTTTAAATTTATACACAGTGTTTAAGGTCATAAGACGAAGAAGCCTATTGATTTTCAGCGATTTCCGATAATTAGTGCCAGAGTTATGGCCCTTGATCACTTCAAAAAATCTTGTGGACGCTCTAAAAGCCAAAGTTAATATCCGATTGACTTTAAATTTATACATAGTGTTTAAGGTCATAAGACGAAGAAGCCTATTGATTTTCAGCGATTTCCAATAATTAGTGCCAGAGTTATGGCCCTTGATCACTTCAAAAAATCTTGTGAACGCCCTAAAAGCCAAAGTTAATATCCGATTGACTTTAAATTTATACACAGTGTTTAAGGTCATAAGACGAAGAAGCTTATTGATTTTCAGCAATTTCCGATAATTAGTGCCAGAGTTATGGCCCTTGATCACTTCAAAAAATCTTGTGGACGCTCTAAAAGCCAAAGTTAATATCCGATTGACTTTAAATTTATACACAGTGTTTAAGGTCATAAGATGAAGAAGCCTATTGATTTTCAGCGATTTTCGATAATTAGTGCCAGAGTTATCTCCCTTGATCACTTCAAAAAATCTTGTGGACGCTCTAAAAGCCAAAGTTAATATCCGATTGACTTTAAATTTATACACAGTGTTTAAGGTCATAAGACGAAGATTTCCAATAATTAGTGCCAGAGTTATGGCCCTTGATCACTTCAAAAAATCTTGTGAACGCCCTAAAAGCCAAAGTTAATATCCGATTGACTTTAAATTTATACACAGTGTTTAAGGTCATAAGACGAAGAAGCTTATTGATTTTCAGCAATTTCCGATAATTAGTGCCAGAGTTATGGCCCTTGATCACTTCAAAAAATCTTGTGGACGCTCTAAAAGCCAAAGTTAATATCCGATTGACTTTAAATTTATACACAGTGTTTAAGGTCATAAGATGAAGAAGCCTATTGATTTTCAGCGATTTTCGATAATTAGTGCCAGAGTTATCTCCCTTGATCACTTCAAAAAATCTTGTGGACGCTCTAAAAGCCAAAGTTAATATCCGATTGACTTTAAATTTATACACAGTGTTTAAGGTCATAAGACGAAGAAGCCTATTGATTTGCATCAATTTCCGATAATTAGTGCCAGAGTTATGGCCCTTGATCACATCAAAAAATCCTGTGGACGCTCTAGAGGCCAAAGTTAATATCCGATTGACTTTAAATTTACACACACAGTTTATGGTCCTGAGAGGAAGAAGCCTACTGATTTTCATCAATTTCAAATAATTACCTCCAGAGTTATCTCCCTTGATCACTTCAAAAAACCTTGTTGCGCTGTAGATGCCAAACTTATCATCCGATTGACTTCAGATTGATACACAGAGTTTAAGGTGTTGAAACGAACAAGTATTTTGATTTTCAATGAATTTTGATAACTGAACAGCTAAATCCATGATATTAAATGTTTCCTATACTAATTGTTAGAGTGGGGCAAAACTTTATAAAAAGCAAACAAATTGTAATGATTTTCTGATAATTACATAATGAGTTGTTACTCAGATTTTAGTGTATTACAAATGTTTCATTACCAAAAAAAAGTAAAAATATGCGACAACCCTTGTTGACTGCCCGGACGATTTAGCTGCTGTGGGCGTATGTTTCGTTGCCTGGCAACCTATCTTTCCAATTTTCATACATCCTAAATCAAAGAAAAGCCTACAACCATGAGAAACGAGAAAATCACGACCTAAAATTACGTTTCTATTCATATTGGAAACAACATGAAACACGTGTCTTAACGTTTTACCCTTAATTTGAAATTCCAAATTGGCAGAACCTACCAAGTTAAGTTCAAGTCCATTTACTGACTGTAATATAATTTTACTTTTGTCCAATTTTGGTTTATATTTTAAAGAATCATATACCTGCTTACTAAGTAAAGATAATTGAGTCCCGGTGTCAACTAATGATCGAAAATTTCGTTTTTCTATTTTAATCAAACATGAACTTGAACAACCCGAAACATTTATACCAGAGAAGGGCTTTTTATATCTACTCTTCCCGTAAGCCCCCCGAAAAGAGTATCTTAGTTTCCCTGTTTTTGTGGAGTTTTAGGCTTAACTGATTTATCCCGTCGTTTATATCTTAGGTTTGATTTAAGATAGTCATCAAATTTCCTTCAGTCACGTTTAAAATGTCCCTCTACGCCACAAAACCAACAAGTCGTATTTCCTTGAAAACTCGCCTTAACGTGGTTTACACCTCGTTTTTGTCTGCATTCGCGGCTTACCTGACCACGACGAAAACATATTCCACACGTGCGGTTTCTCACATAATCGACATCCATGGGTTTATGTTCGCTATTTGCATATACGCGTGTGTGTTGTCCGCCTAATCGTAACGCAAATCTTTTCCTTATATTTTGTTCTTGGCTGGCCAAATCTACTGCTGCGACGAAAGTCTGCGGATCGTCTCGTAAAATTTTTGTTTTGATATTTTCGTGCTGAAGTCCGTCAACAAAGAAAGTAATTAGTTGCCTATCAAACTCTCGCTGTCCGGCATAACCTGGAAATGCTTCAGCGGCTAAAGAGAGAATTCTTTCAGCAAAAACTTGGACGTTTTCTTCGGGTTTTTGTCTAATTTTTGCTAGAATTGCCAATGCCTGTTGTGTATCGGTAATTTCCGAAAACGTGTTAATTAAATCTTGTTTCAATACATCCCACGTCATGTCTGCATCTGCTATGATTTTCCTTTGTATAAAATGACTTACGACCCCTCTACTTGATTGAAAAGCGACTAACTTTACCCGGTCTTCAGGTACTGTTGCGAGAACACAGTATTTTTCAATATTTTTTATCCATTCTTTAAATTGTTTTGGATCCCCTTTATACGGTTCAATTATATTAGCTACCGAATTTGTGGAAATCGAGGAAGACCTGTCAAATGGGCACCTAACTTTCTATAAAATTCTTCAGCCATTATTACAGATAGAAATCAGTGAAAATCGAAAAGAGATACTCACAAAAATGAAATTTGGCTAATTCTATCTGTCCCTGGAATTCACGGCACCAAATCAACACTGTAGTACTACTGCTACTTTTAGGACTTCTTCTTTGTTGTGTTTTTTTGTGATCGTAAAACAATACCACAGTATTTCAGCTATAAGAACTTTATTGCCAAGCTGGGTGACTTCGCGGGTCCCTTGTTCTTAACAGATAATGGCTGCTTGAATATCTGGGTGAATATCTAATGGGGCTTGATCTACACTCAAATTTATACCCCCATCCCTGCACGTCCAAGGTTTAGCCTTGACGTTAATTTCCATTCCAAATGCGTAATAAGCTACTAAATTTCACACAAATAAAGCAGGTGCTGATACCATATTATGTCTACTAACCATAGGTCCAATAACAGGAAGAGCGTGATGGACAGTTTTGTCACAGGTTATAATTTTACCAAAACATCACTGACTTATTATGTATAGCTTATATTTCACGTTTACTAGGTACGTGAGATTTTAATTTTATAGACAGGGAATTTAATAATTTAAATACCTAAGACCATAGTCTTACAACTTATTATAAAAAAAAACTCTATACAAAAAACAATAGAAATGTTAGCTGTTCAATAATAATTATTCGCGGGCTGCAGTTATTTATTTTTCTTGTCTTTTTGTGGATTTCATTTGTTAACATTATTGTGGTACTACTGAACTATAAATGCATGTGTCTTAAAATTGGTCGCATGCAATATCGCTATTTATCGATATCCCGATAAACCTCCATTTGTTTATCCGATACATGTATTAGTCCGAAAATATTTTGCTGACTTTTTAATTTCAGCACAAAAGAGTGTGGATGGTTTCATACTGTCAGTCAGGGTTCAATAATGTGAATTGAAACGTGGCATCATAAGAAACTGATTGACAGAATATAGACGCCCCTGTATCAACACATTGTTGCCATTTAAACTTTAATTGTAGATTGCCAGTAGTTATAATTACAGTAGGCCTACAAACAAATTTTGACGCATTATTGAATAATCAAAACTGTTACGCTATCGCCAATGATTACTTAAACCCCTTTCCCATGCATTCGTAATTTTATGTCCGGTTAAAATTCATGTCTCACTTAGCAGTGTTACATTCTGCTAAATATGAAAACGCTTTAAGTTTTAGTTACAACTCTATGGAGTGTCTTACCTTCATCGAAATAAAATCCATAAAATAGAATTTCCATGTATATGAATATTATCAATAACGTTGCGTTTATCTCCTCACAAAATTTATATTGCTAATGCAGAACACAAAGTAATTTGTATGTGATTGGCTTCAAAAGAACTAAGTTGTCAATCATCCTTTGAACTCTTAAGTATTCCTGTGATCAAAACTAATACCAATGTAACAATAACCAACTGCACGATTCTTTCAAGACAATGTTCTTTGATGCGTAGACATGTCGTCTCCTATGTTGAACCAATGCTGTTATAAACGACTACTACTACTACCTGATGTTTTAACGTCCGCTTCCACAGAAGTGGTATCGCAGACAAGACATAGGATAGCCGAGGCTTCTTCCTGTTTTTAGAATATGATTTTGCAATCTTTCCATTTGCGGCCTCGAACCATGGAGTAGGTTTAGTGAGAAGTTCTTCCCTTTATTTAATAAAACACATATTGTTTGGTAGTTGATCTGTAGGGACAGCATTTATGCAGACATATATGTGTCTCGTCTCTGGATTGGTAGAAGTCATCTTTTGAGGTATAGTGTTTAGGTGCCAGGCCCGTCTTATCGTGGCCTCCTCCCCTTACTCCACTTATCCCACGTTGTAGGTTTGGTGTCTTTGTAGTGGATTAGTGTTTAGATGCCGAGCCCGTCTTACCGTGACCCTCCCTTACTCCACTAGCCCGCTACTTTGGTGGATATCCCCTATGTAGTTTAGTGTTTAGATGCCGAGCTCGTCTTATCGTAGCCCCCTCTTACTTCACTATTCTACTTAATCCAACGGTGTTCATTAAATCGTGGATTAGTTCGAAGATTTGCAGCTTCAGATCGGGTCTTGGAAAGAGTAGGTTCTTAGTGTTGAGCGGTATGTTGTTGGTCTCCACCATCTCCACTAGTTCCGTTCTCTCTTCCTTGAATACCTCGCAGTCTACCAGGACATGGTTGGTTGTACATTCTTCTCCGCACTCACAGACGATGACTTGGTGTTTGTAGTCTCGCAGCCGCTCTTTCACCCTTAGTTTCGATATAAGTTTGCATATATCTCTTCTAGGGTGATTGATAGCTGTCTTCGTGTAGATCTTGTCATCCAGCCGGAATCTGTATGTGTCAAGTTCAACGAGCTTTAATTCCCAGAGTGAATTGACCTGTCTTTTTACCATACTGTAGATTTCCGTGGTGCTGTATTCTATGGTGCGGAGTGGTGCTGTGTCCCCGAGACCTTCATTTGCGAGTCGATCTGCTTCCTCGTTTCCTCTAATGTTCACATGTGATGGAATCCACACGAGCTCTAATTTGCTTCCCTTCTCTAGAACCCTCTGGTACAGCTGCCTGATTTCCAAAATAACTTCTGGTCTTGAGTCCGAGTTGTCATTTTGGATTGAAATCAGACTGCTCAGAGAGTCGCTTGGGATGACGAACTTACTAGTCTTTTGATAAGAGATCCATGATATAGCATCACGGATGGCCACAATCTCTGCAGTGTACACCGAACAGTTATTGGGCAGTTTCCTGCTTATTCCCTGTTCCCCGTTTGGCAGGTATATTCCAAACGAGCTGGTGCTCCTTTCAGGATTGCGTGAGCCATCCGTATAAACATGTTCCCAGTCATCCGACGGCCAGTTGTCTTCCAGGTGTTCCAGAGAGAGTCCGTGCTGCAGTGGGGTTGTTTTTCTTGTCGGTTTTCTGTAGCAGATCTAGATTGACCGGTGGTATTGGGAGTGTCCAAGGAGCGATCGATGGTGGGTCGTGTTCGTTTATCACGAGCTCCTCCAGTCGTAGTTCCTTGACTGTTTCCCTGATACCCTGGCCGAAGCTTTTCTTTCTAGGATCTCTTACAAATCTTGTCGTCTTTAGGCTGACAAAGGCCGGGGATCTCTTGCCCAATTGCGAGATCTTAGCCCAATACCTTGTTGCTAGTTCTTTTCTTCTTAGGGATAGGGGCAACTCTCCGGCTTCCTGTAGTAATGCCTCTCTCCTGGTCCCAAGCCCTACGCCAGTCGCAATACACAGAGCTTTGTATTGGATGGTGTCAAGCTTACTTAAGAGTGTTGGCGCGCAGTTCATGAAGACCAAAGATCCGTAGTCTAATACAGAGCGTATTAGAGCACGATACACCATTATAAGTGTAACTCTATTGGCTCCCCAGGTGCTACCCGTTATTTTTCTCATTAAGTTTAGGACTTTGGAGCATCTATCTACAGTCCAGTCGATGTGCGGTTTCCAGGTCAGCCTTCGATCAAAGATTACGCCAAGGAACTTGGTTTGGTCTTTAAACTCGATGGTTTTCCCGTTCATACACAGAGTCATTCTGCTTATCCCTCTATCCCTGCACACAAGCATGCCGACTGTTTTCTTCTCTGAGACCTTAAATCCCCAGTCGTTTGCCCACGTCATGAATTTGTCTAAGGCCTTTTGCATATTCTTTTGAAGTTCACAGAACCTCGTCCCTTTCCTCCATATTGTGCTGTCGTCAGCAAATTTTGCTAGCTCAGTTCTGGCGTCGAGATATGAAGATTTCTGTATGTCGTTGATCATAATATTGAAGAGAGTGGGACTGATGACCGACCCCTGAGGCGTGCCATTTTCTAATGTTTGCTCGGCACTCAGGAATCTGCCAACATTCACCTGTATCCTTCTATCGCTCAGAAAGCTTTTGATCCACCGAAACATTGTGCCCGTTATTCCGATACGCCCCAGCTTGAAAAGCAGCCCGTCCAACCAAACTAAATCGAAAGCCTTGGTTAAATCTACAAACACGGCACATAGCAGGTGCCCCGAGAGGAGTGCCTGAGACATGACTTGCTGTAGTCGCACCAAGTGGTCCATTGTTGATCGTCCCTTCCTGAACCCGCTTTGATTTTCGTCGATCAGTCGGTTACTCTCCAGGTAGAACTGAAGTCGGATGTTAACCATTGTCTCCAAGGTTTTGCACAGTGTGGATGTCAAGCTTACTGGTTGATAGGACTCTGCCTTTGTTCTCTCTTTCCCTGGTTTCGGAAGAGGGATGACGTTGGCTTTCCGCCATTCTTTAGGTACCTCCCCTGTCAACCAAGATGTGTTGAAGAAGTTCAGTAGTATCTTTTTGGCATTTCTGGGCAGATGTTTGAGCATTGGGTACTTTACTTTGTCCTCACCAGCCGCACTATCCTTCTTGAGGGAAAGAGCCTTATTTAACTCTTCCTCTGAGAAGGGCAGATTGATTGGTTCAGCCTCTACATTAGATTCAATTACTAATGAAGGGTGCTGCGAGTAAAAGATTTCTTTCCTCTTCATGAATTCTGGTGGTTGGTTTTCATCTTTACTTGCATCTGCAAATGTCTTAGCAAGTAAATCTGCCTTTTCATTGCAGTTGGTAACGTACTTGTCTCCATCTTCAAGGTTTGGTATGTTGAACGATCTGCGTTTTCCGTGCATGGCGTTCAGTTTCTTCCAGACGACACATGTTTGCGTGTTTTGGTTCAGCGCATTACAGAATGTCCTCCAGTGCCCACTTTGTGCCTTCTGGATGGTGTCTCTTGCGGCGTATTTCAACTTCAGGTAATTTTGGTGGTTGACTTCATTGAAGTGGCGTTTTCGTAGACGAAGTGCCTTCTTTCTTTCGTAAACTGCCTCTTGACATTCTGAAGACCACCAGGGTTTTGTATTCCTTGGTTTTCTGTCAGAAGTCTTTGGAATGGAGTTGTCTGCTGCACCTATAATTGCATTCGTGATATTGGCGGAGTACACGTCGATGTCGGTGTCGATGATATCTTCTTCCTTCCAATCGAGGCAGCCTACACGGAAGTTAGCCCAATCAGCTTCTATCATTTTCCAATTGGGTCTTCCGTTAAAGACTTCTCTGTTGGTTTCAGCTTGGATGTTAAATTCTATCACCAAATGGTCACTGCCAAGTGTCTCATCTTCATGTACTAGCCAATCGCAGCGGTTTGCCATACCAGGCGTGCAGAATGTGAGATCTAGGTGTGAAGGTGGGACATTTCCTCCAACAAATGTAGGGCTCTCATCATTCAGTACGCATAGGTCGTTCCCTTCTATTATTGAGCATAGGCTAGTCCCCCGGCAGTCATTCCTCGGTGACCCCCACAGAGCGTGCTTTGCGTTGAAATCTCCACAAAGCACCGATTCGCCCCGTGGAAGCTGATCGAGAAGTGACTGGAAGTCATCTGGTTCTATTGTGACCTCTGGGGGTGCATAGCCATTCACTATTGTCAACTTTGTTTTATTGCTCAATGTGATGGCTATGCCCATTGCTTCTAGGGGGTTGGTTACATTCAGTGGAGCAGAAATGTAATTTATGTTGTCACTGACGTAAATGACAAGGCCGCCGCCACGTGTCGTGCTGCCCGGCCTGTCCCTTCTCTGACAAATATATCCGGGTAAGTAGATGTCGCTCTTCGTTGGTAGTAGCTTGGTTTCTTGGAGGCATATTACATCTTTGGGGTTGCGGTTTATGTATTTTCTCAGTTCAGCACACCTGGGAGTCAGTCCATTGATATTAAGTTGTAGGACTTTTACCTGGCCCGCCATGATGACTGCCTGGATGGATGCCTCTCAGTCTTGTGGGGTTTACTGATCTATCGGCGTCTCACATTCCGTAGTAGGTACCTCATTAGTGTTCGCCTTTGGTGTTAACACCGGCAAGCAACTGGGCATATCGCCAGTGCTGTAGTGACGAACATGCGGTATCCTTCTACGGAGCGCGAGATTTACTGATTGATCGGCTTTTATAGATTCTTCGTCGTCTTCTTCTCTTGATCTTTTTTTGACTGTATTGATGGAGTTAATCATTACAATCAGTACATCGGCGTTGACCATGTACGTTCGTAGCTTACCGAGGAGACTGGCCATTTTTGTTGTTTGGTCGTCATTGGACACAGCCAAACTCAGGAACTCGATCATGAAGCTCATGAACCCACTCTCCGATTTAAATTTCGGGACGAAGTGGCCTTCATCAGCTTTCGTTTTCGGTTCCCCCTCTTTCATCTTGGGTTTTGTCTTTTTCTTGGGTGTGGTTGGTTGTTGTTCTGGGCAGGGTGCCGCGATTGGTTCCTTCGGCTGTACTTGCGGTGTCGAAGGAATCGGCTCCGGGATTGGTTTTGCGACCGGAGCCTTATTCCTGACCTCTTTGGACTTCCCCTCCTTCTTTTTCAGGATTAATGAGGCTTCATTAAAACTTACTTTTTCTTTCACCTGTATTTTTAAGACTGCCTTGGTATTTTGAATCTTTGGGCATTCGGGTGAGTTCGCTGCGTGACCGCCTTTGCAGTTCGAACATTTATTTGGTATGCCCGCCCTGCAATCAGTCGCCGCATGACTCCCCCCACACTGGGCGCACACAGTCTTTCCCTTGCAGTACTTGACTGTGTGTCCCAGTTTCTGGCAGTTGGCACACTGCCTCACCCTCTGAACATACGGGTGGGTACGTCTATTCAGGTACACGATTTTTAGGGCCTCGGGCGCTGTTCCTTTCTTGAAGGACAGGGCGACGCTTCCCTGGTCCTTCCCCTCGGCCACTTTAAACCGGTACACCTCGGTTGTCTGGTACCCCCTCTCTGTCAAGTCTTCCAGAATTTCATTCCCGGTATATTCGGCTGGTATCCCATGGACAACCACCTTGTCTATTGACAAGGTGATCGGTTCGGACACCATCACGGACATACCAAGAAGTGCCTTCTTTCCCAATGCCACATCCATGTCAGACCTGCTTTTTAAGGCTAGTCTGAGATGGCCTGGCACTGCTATCTTGATATCGGGTATGCTGGTGATACCCCACTTACTTTTTATCTCCTTCCCCACAGCCGTAAGTTTGGCCCCTTGGAAGGACTTGCCTTCAAGTGGCTTCACTAGAACGACGTGAGTCTGTTCCTCTCTCCTTTTTGTCACAGGAAAGAACTTTGGTGCAGGGCTGCTTTTAAAAGCGTCAGCCATGGACATGGTTGAGCTAACCTCTGACGCCATCGTTCTTATGCTGTCGAAATAATCAAAAAACAAAAGGAGGGACCGAACAGTGTTGATTGGAGTTTAAAGCTGTTGTTAATTAAGCTTGTAAGCTGATTTAACTGTTGTTAACCCTTTCCACCTTATAAACGACATTGTGGATTTGATTATGTATTAGTAATATCTGCTGCATCTTAGACTACCTGTGTTAAAAAAACAAATACAGGTCACGTGTCATTAAGCTATTTGTATTTTGATTTGCATAATAGGTGGGTCCCTTCCTTGAGCAATGTTCGTTTTTTGATATGTGCGACCTGGGTATAATCTTTGTTGCAGGATCAACCGACGAAATTAATTGGCTGGAAACCTTATAATACCACCATTTTCTTAACATGGCTTCTCCGACTATGAACGTTTGATGTCAGGCTGGGGGCGGAGAATTTTCCGCAAAGAAATGAGATTTTTGAACCTCTCACATATTATGGACCGCATATTATTTCACGGCATCTATTATCAACTCGACAGAAAACTGGAATATCAAAATAATTATCAGCGACTTTTCGGACTTACTTGGCGTCGTTTCGGACTCAGTCAAGTGACTTTTCGGACTCTGATTAATAACTAAATTAATGTAGAAAATTTGTGTAATAGTACAGCTGTTTGTTTTTTCGTTTTATGTGAGACTGATAGTTTATTTAATTGATCAGCGATTGTTGATGTCGCGATGAACACTGCTAGTTCCCTTTTGTTTCATCGGCGAGTATTGAACTTGGCAATAAAATATTGTTGAAAAATAAAATTTGTGTATATTTAGTAATACTTCATTCTTTTTCTTTTGTCAAAAATTAAACGAGCTTGATTGATCAATCACTGCTAATGTTTTTCTTTGGTGAAACGGAATAATTGCAATCAACACACGGCCGCCATTATCAATGATTGACAACTCACGTTTTTCATCATCCGCCAAAGAACCGCAAGCTTTCATTGCACATACAACAATAACATCGGGATTATCGGTTAATCAGCTTTAATTATCTCGCTTTGCTCGTTGCTATTTCTAATATTTTCCTCAGAAACACTTTGCTTTGTAGGTACGCACTAATTTATCGATTGGAATTGCCAAGCGGGAGGAATACATGTCAACGGGCAGCTCACCGGGTTATCGTTAACAATTTCTAGAGACTTGTAAAAAGAGTGCATGTCGTGTAAATTTTTGTTTTTGTGTAGGTCATTTTCAATAAATTCATCAGCATATTATTGGATTTAAACAAATGCATTACTTTTACGGGAAACGATGATTATCAAAGAACCGTAATGTTTTATCGTTTGGTGGAGCCTTTTACTAACCACGTGTTTCATGTTAATAAATATTTTCTTTCGTGTTTTAAATTGGCCTATTCCTAATAAATTCATCAGTGCAGCAATACATGTATAAAGAAGTAAAACGTTCTTTTGGTCAGGTACAAAACTCGGAAATCTCGGAAAACTCGGAATATATTTTCCGACTTTTCTCCTCCGAGTTTTATGATTTGACTCGATTGAAAATACAAAACTCGGGAAAAATTGTCCGACTTTTTTGTTTGAATAGAAAACTCGGAAAATATTTTCCGACTTTTCAATTTGAAACAAAAAGTCGGACAATTTTTTCCGAGTTTTCCGAGTTTTGTGTTTTCAATCGAGTCAAATCATAAAACTCGGAAAAAGAAAAAGTTGGAAAACTATCAAAAATATTATTTTTTTTAAATTGGCGAAAGTAGTTGTAGTAATACATCTATTTAATAAGTTGGACATAATCTGTAACTTTTCAGTTATATTTTAACCAAAATAATGCAATATGGCAGTTGTAATCGAATATCCGAGTTTTCCGAGTTTTGTATTTTGGCCTATACGAAAATATAAGACTGGGAAAACTCGGAAAGTGGCAAAAAGATATCAAAATAAACTAGTTTTCATTGGATAATTATAATTATGACAGTGACACATCTAATTAATAAGTTGGACATGATCTATAACCTTTTCAGTTAGATTTTAACCAAAATAATGCAATATAGCAGTTATAATTAAATTTCCGAGTTTTCCGAGTTTTGCATTTTCGCCTATACGAAAATACAAAACTCGGAAAACTCGGAAAGTGGCAAAAAGATATCAAAATAAACCAGTTTTCATTGGATAATTATAATTATGACAGTAACACATCTATTTAATAATTGGAAATGATCTATAACCTTTTCAATGAAAACTGGTTTATTTTGATATCTTTTTGCCACTTTCCGAGTTTTCCGAGTTTTGTATTTTCGTATAGGCGGAAATTTAATTATAAGACACAGAAGCATATATCAGAGCAGGGGAGAAAAGCTTTATTCAGTATTATTAAAGTCTGTAATGAAAATTATTTTAATGTTGAAACTAAATTAAAGATTTTTGGTATTTATGTAAACAGTATTTTGAATTATGGATCTGAGATTTGGGGTTTCCATAAAGCATATGACATAGAAAAAGTACATTTAAACTTTTGTAAACGGTTATTGGGCGTAAAACAGTCCACTAATAATAGCATGGTCTATTATGAACTGGGTCGATACCCATTGTATATTCAAAGAAAAATACACATTTTTAAATATTTTTTAAAATTATTATGTACAAAACATAAATTGTTAAAGTCGTGTTTAAATGAAATGGTAATGAAAAATGATATATGGTTGACCAATGTAAAAAGCGAACTGTACTCGATTGGATTGGGATATATTTGGGAGCGTTTTGATTATAATAAATCCTATCTTCCTATTATTAGAAATAGAATTTTAGACATTTTTAAACAAAAGTGTACAGAAGATATTTGTCAGTCAGCTAAAGGCATTTTTATCAACATATTATTTCTCATTTTGATCTTCAATATTATTTGAGAAAACCAGTACACTATAAGTATCAAAGGTTAATATGTAGAATACGTTTATCTTCCCACAATTTGTGTATAGAAACTGGTCGTTTTGAGAAAATAGAGCGCGGACAGAGAATTTGTAGATTATGTAATTTAAATGAAATAGAAGATGAATACCACCATATTAATATATGTCCATATTTAAATGATTATAGGAAAAAATATATAAAATCGTACTATTTTGTTAACCCAAATCTCTTTAAATTTTTTCAGTTATTATTGGTACAAAATATCAAAGAACTGAATAAGCTTGGTGTACATCTTTCTCTTACCGGTAAAAAACGTAATGAATATATCTGTTCGCTTTCAAAATAGAATTATATCATATATATGATTTGTTTAGGTTTATAGGCGTTGTGTGTAGTTCAATTTTATTTTATTTATATCCTTCACTTTCCGACCACAAACTAAATGTATATTTTAGGTCTTTCTCAATAACAATACTAAACAATAATTGTATATATTTGTATATTATATTTATTTATTGTATTTTTTGATTATTACATTGTATCTGATAAGTCGTATGACTTAAAGAACTAAATAAAGTAAAGTAAAGTCTAAATTTCAGGTTCCTCGGACAATTTGGGGCGCTTTCGCGGGCATAAACGACTTTTTCCCCCTTATGGAGTGCGTAAAAAACTGAATATTTTCGGCGAAAAAGTGGGGTGCCAAGAACAAACGCCTAGAAGGAATGCAGGTAGAGCCTTGAAATTTTCAGGATACCTGGGTACCAGGGAGACAAGTTGTTGGCCGAAATTTGGTAGGCATCGTGCCTTTGGTTCCGGCGCTACGCATGCGCAAAGGAAAATCCAGCTAAAAAGGCCTATAAAGAAGAATTTGTTTTTAAAAATGGTCGAATTTCTTCGAAACTTCGTTATAGATCATGTCCAACTTATTAAATAGATGTGTTACTGTCATAATCATAATTATCCAATGCAAAATAGTTTATTTTGATATCTTTTTGCCACTTTCCGAGTTTTCCGAGTTTTGTATTTTCGTATAGGCGAAAATACAAAACTCGGAAAACTCGGAAATTTAATTATAACTGCTATATTGCATTATTTTGGTTAAAATATAACTGAAAAGTTACAGATTATGTCCAACTTATTAAATAGATGTATTACTACAACCTCTTTCGCCAATTTAAAAAAAATAATATTTTTGATAGTTTTCCAACTTTTTCTTTTTCCGAGTTTTATGATTTGACTCGATTGAAAACACAAAACTCGGAAAACTCGGAAAAAATTGTCCGACTTTTTGTTTCAAACTGAAAAGTCGGAAAATATTTTCCGAGTTTTCTATTCAAACAAAAAAGTCGGAAAATATTTTCCGAGTTGTCCGAGATTTCCGAGTTTTGTACCTGACCCGTTCTTTTCGTAGACACTCAACATTGGAAATTTTGTCGTGTAGGTTCGTGATGCACATTATTATCATGTATACTGTCTATTTATGAGTACTTCTGTTTATGTTCGTCCATATTTTTGCCGTCCTTTTTTCCTCCCACTTCACACTTGTATTTATTATATTGTATGTTGTCCTCATTAAGGGAGGTTTGTATGCAATACTGTGTGTCTTGAGTTGTTATTGTTATATTGTTTTATCTTATGTACATGTTTATATTGTATGCTGTCCTCAATGGATGTTTCGATGCAATAAAATCTTATCTTATCTTATCTTATCTTATCTTATCTTATCTGTAGTACTGAAAATTAGAGGACTAAGTTATTATTTTACTACAGTATATTTCAAAACAAAAAAAACTTCGTATTGGAAATATGCGAAAATTTATTGCCATTGGTTGTTCTTCTTGAATTGGTTAATTTATTAAACATTTCAAAGTTCCATATTACTACACAAACTGACATCAAAGCAGGAAGTACGCTTCGCTGAACACTAACTTGGATCAACGCTGACCTAGATATTATATAACAGCTGCTAATTGTCAGACTTTATTGGGGGTAGTTAAATGATCATCGCCGCAGCTCAACAATTTTAGTGAATGTGTATTTTAAACCTCTTTCAAGATTTTATCTTGATTTTAACAATATTTATGTCAAATAAGATAGATTTTATACACCGTCAAAAGTTAAGGATTCAAAAACAAGCCAAAGGCTTATATTAATTCGTCTCCTTAATTAATACATATACTAAAATAAACGTATAATATATACACTTCACATACAAAATACATTTAACAGTACGGTATTTTGTGTTCACTATTAATCGTGCATGCAAGTAATTTAATAGTTTGTGTCACAAAAGTGCCTCACCATTTCATAATACGTTTTCAGGACGTCCGATGTATATTAACCGAGAATTTAATTACCGGTAATTCAGCTAGTATTTTACGATGGTTATTAGAGTCTTTTAGATAAATGTATAAATTTGTGGACTGTATTAAAAATGTACATATTCATTTGCAAGGTATTAATACTATCACTGTTAGTTAGAGTTTGTAAATTAATAAAAATATTTGGTAATGTACGGCTGTCATTTGCGCCTGCTTAGTCCATTCTATGTTCTTTTTAGATAATGTTTTCTGGTTTATGAATCAGCCTTTACTAATTATGTTGTGGTGTAGGATATTTTATTTTGTTCATTTCAAAATGGCAGCCATAACCATTGCAAAACACGTCTAGTGTACTGATAATTTAATGTTAATTCAATCTTAAATATTGAATATTAGGATCCTATATTCTCCTGGCAAAATAAGAATATCAACATCAATTGAAATTGACCGATATTGATTTCTATTCTAGTTTGATTAAACATTATTAAACTAAATATGATATCTCATTTCTTTGGGGAAAATTCTCCACCCCCATCCTGACATCAAATGTTCATAGTCGGGGAAGGCATGTTATACATGGAAATTTTAACTACTGGCAATCTACAATTAAAGTTAACAAGGCAACAATGTGTTGATAAAGGGGCGTTTATATTCTGTCAATCAGTTTCTTATGATGCCACGTTTCAATTCACATTATTGAACCCTGACTGACAGTATGCAACCATCCACACTCTTTTGTGCCGAAATTAAAAAGTCAGCAAAATATTTTCGGACTAATACATGTATCGGATAAACAAATGGAGGTTTATCGGGATATCGGTAAATAGCGATATTGCATGCGACCAGCTTTAAGACACATGCATTTATAGTTCAGTGGTACCACAATAATGTTAACAAATGAAATCCACAAAAAGACAAGAAAAATAAATAACTGCAGCCCGCGAATAATTATTATTGAACAGCTAACATTTCTATTGTTTTTTGTATAGAGCTTTTTTTATAATAAGTTGCAATGAAACAAGTACGTGTTACGTACGTTGTACTAATTTCAACACGCAAAACAATAAAATGGCTATGAGTTACAGGTTGCGCGGTACTCATTTCAACACGCAAAACAATAAACTGACAATGAGTTACTGTTTACGTGGTACTCATGTCAACACGCACAACAATAAATTGTCAGAACAAAAGAAAATATATAGACATACGGAAAATTAAGCTTATCGATATATACCTGGATATAATCAAATTGGGGTCTGACTGCTGGATACGTATAAATGACGACATTGTTTTCGCCTTTTTACGACAGATTACTGTCTAAATTTATATTTTATTATGCAACTTTTAAGTGGCGTGACTATAAAACACGTACTGTGTCTTCCGTTCATCATCAAATACAAAATACGCATAGAAGAAACAGCCCCGTACAACTGGACATACAAAGACCTGTCCTTATACAAAGGCCTATTTGCGTAAAACACACCGACGGTAAAAACAGTTTTCCTTCCCAAGTTTTGATACGCATCAAATAAAGCCTCATGGTCCTTGATTATACCCTTTTGGTGCAGTTATAACAACTATCGAGAAAACACACCAATTTAACAATACACACCGTGTCATTCGTTTTTTACCCGTCGGTTAATTAACGCACTCAGTACAGAAAACGCACCGTCCGAGAGTTGTTAAACCCTACCGATAATTAACTCGCCTTTCAGTCCATTCCCCCCCCCTTGTTAATTAACACGCCTTATCTTGAGATTTTAAGCCATAATGAGGAGTTATAATCCGAATATTATGTTTTTATCCAGATACATCGTTATTGACACTTTGAGATAGATTTTTATGAAGCAAATTTTGTTTTCCACCCTTACCAATTTCTCAGTGCTAGCTTTTGTATGTAGTGACTTGATGACTTTGCAGAACTTTCCGTTATAATTGAATTTAATACCAAGATAATTATAATCATCGACAACATCTAATATCGAATTACCATATTTAATGATGGCCCTTTTCCTTATTTTACCTCTTGAAAACACCATAACCTTTGTCTTAAAGGTATTAACGTCAAGGTTCCACTTGGAACAATAATCGTACATGGCATTCGCAGCTTCTTGAAGCTCCTTTTCAGACTCAGCAAAAATTATGGTGTCGTCTGCGTAAAGAAGAACAAACAAATCTACTAATAATAATAATAATAATAATATTTATTATTTAACGCCAATTACATCAACATAGATCTCAATAGGCGGTACAACATAAACATAAAATCAAAAGCAATAAAAATTATCACAAAGCATGCTGAATAAAAAGATGCACGTATATAATGAACATTTACGCTAAAAGTAAATACACGATTAAAAGAAAAAATTCAGAAAATAGTTTAAGAACAAAACAAAATTTTAAAGTTGCTTAAATGACTCAAATATAATAATTAAAACTGATAATATGCTATGCTAAAAAGATGAGTTTTTAGTAAGGATTTAAGAGATTCAAGCGATGGTGCATTACGGATGTTTAAAGGTGTGGCGTTCCAAAGACGAGGGGCGGCAACAGAAAAAGCTCGCCTGCCATAAAACTCCTGCTTGTATCTTGGCTCGAAAAGTTGTATTCCTGATGAAGATCTGGTGGTTCTGGTTGACTGACGATATGAGATAAGATCACATAAGTACAAGAGTGCTTGATTTTGTAGAATTTTAAAAACCATGACAAGTACTTTAAAATGGATTCGTTGTGCGACGGGTAACCAGTGTAGTGAAAAAAGAATGGGAGTGATATGTGAAGATTTCTTAGTGCGACAGACGAGGCGTGCAGCAGAGTTTTGAAGACATTGGATACGCTTGATTAGATAGTCAGGTGCATTAAGAAGTAAGCTGTTACAATAGTCTAAACGAGAAGTGATAAAAGCATGGACAAGTTTTTGAGTATTAGTGCGATCTAAGATATTTCTAATTCGACCTATTCGATACAGAGCAAAACTCGCAGATTTACATACAGAAGTAATATGTGATGACAATGAGCATACGTTGTCAAGATTAAAACCAAGATTTCTAACACTATTTACAGGATGTACAAATTCACTACCAATACGGACATTGTTTAAAATAGACTGATTACGAAATTTAGAATAAAAATGTATGACCTCTGTCTTGTCGTCGTTAAGCACAAGTCTATTTGCTGCCATCCATGCCCTAATTTCATCTACACCCTTTTCTATTGAATCAGTACACAGATCACCGGCTTTAAATGAGAAATAGATCTGAGTATCATCGGCGTAAACCATGAAGTCAAGACCATGCTGATTTATAATGTCCTCAAGTGGTGTGCAGTACAGACTGAACAAAACTGGACCTAACACACTGCCTTGCGGAACGCCACATTTCAATAGAGATTTTTCTGATGATGTACTGCCTACTTTCACTGATTGTTTTCTACCGACTAAGTAAGTTTCAAACCAAGAGAGGGCTTTACAACTGAATCCGAAGCGCCTATTCAAACGTTGTAATAGGATGGAATGGTCTATCGTGTCAAAAGCTGCTGAAAGGTCAAGCATTACCAGAGCGACTTCTTGATGATTGTCCAATGAGATTAAAATGTCATTAAAAACCTTTATCAGCGCAGTCTCAGTTGAATGGAATTTGCGATATGCCGATTGGAATTTGGAGTACATAGAGTTATCGGATAGATACTTATCGACTTGATTAAAAACAACCTTTTCTATAAGTTTGCCAAGGAACGAGATATTGGACACAGGTCGGTAATTTTTTAGTTCATTAGGATTAAGTCCTGGTTTCTTTACGAGTGGTCTGACAATCGCATACTTTTCGGAGGACGGAAATACACCCTCTGCGAGAGAAGCGTTGATCACCCTAGTAATATATGGAACAGTGCTCGACAAGCATAGCTTGAGCAGATGTGTTGGGATTGGGTCCAGCTCGCATGACTTAGGTTTCGTCGATTTCAACAAAGCCAAAACATAGTTCGATGACACATTGGAGAAACTGGGAAAAACATGGCCAAGGCTTAAATGTTCATTGTCTGCGGCAATGTCTGTAAATTTGGAGCGTAACGTGTCGATCTTGTTTGTGAAGAAGTCTGCAAACTTTTGTGCAAGTTCTACGGGATCAGTATAATCTGGAAGTGTACTGCGAACCGATTTGTCACCAGTCAGGTTGTCAATTTCAGAGAAAAGCTGACGTTGATCAGAATTTTCAATGCGTGACCTGAAGTATTCTACCTTTGTTTGATTGGTAAGACGATTATATTCGGCGCGCTTTTCAAGAAAGATCTGCTTGTGAATTTGAAGATTATCCTGCTTCCATTTTCTCTCAGCTGAACGAAGTTGGGCCCTGGCCTTGAAGACTGTGTCATTAAACCAGGGTGCTCTAGATTTCGCTGTAATGACCTTCTCCTTAGTGGGAGCCAATTCATCGAGCACCAATGATAGTTTGGTGTTGTATTCATCAACGAGTTCGTGGACAGGTGCGTCCTCTGGTTGTGATAGGGTGTGGTTTTCTATAGATGATGCGAGTTGTGCATACATCAAAGTCTTTAACTTCGTATAAATTATCAGTTATTTTTGTTTTAAGAGCCTTAATCTAGTATAGTTTTTGGACAGAGATGATTCTAAGTCTTGGAGGTATATAGAAAATAGCAGAGGTGATAAATTTGGTTGATGCTAGAAACATTGATCTGCCATATTTGGGTAGAGCTGCGTTGGATGAATTGAGTGTCTCTTAAATAGACGATATTTATCATCTTATTGTTTTGAAATTAATATGTGACAAAGTCTATTTGTCTTTAAACAATCTTTATTCATCACGGTTACAGAACTGATTTGACAGCGCAGCAATGCTGTTGACTATTAGCTCTCGTTCCCGCTCTCTCACTCACTGCATCCAGACAGACCACTACTAGCTGTGCTATAAATAGATCACATGCAAGAAACACAGCACGTAAACACAATCTTAAAGGGACAATACACACGGTCACAATCTCCCCAACGTTAAAGAAAATCCATCCCTGCATTTTAGATAATCTAGAACTTAACAGAGATGTACAAAATAACTGAATTCCAAATAACCTAAAGACCTAATAGTTGTACAACATAAATGGAAATCTTTAAAGACCTAAATACTACGAGAGAAAACAAAAATAATAAATAATAGAAATATACAAACTATATAACCAAAATGCAAAGTGTCGGTATCAGTTATTCTGGTTCTCGAAAGATCCTATTTCGCGTATGGCTGTTACCATAATTGAGTTGCTTAAACGAAGAAAAATGTAACACAAACAGGAAGTTTATAAACATTTGAATGCTGTCCACAATTTTCACGTACAGGACGCCTCAAGCCGGAATTCCTCACTGGATCATCAACGCACGCGACAGGCAAAATACCTGCATCATCCACAAAGGATGGTGAAACATCAGTATCTTGTGCAATGTCATAACTTAAATCCTGAGAATTCGCATCAGTATTCTCAGTTGAACCAGTAACAACACAGTCATGACAGAGTTTTAGTTCGGTTCTGTGTACAGTCTTAGTTATACTGTGATCATCAATGGGACTCACAATATATGGTTGTCATCATTTATTCGTTCCGCCACATAACATACCGTAGAGGACCAATAATCTTGAATTTTGTTTCTGCCCAAAAGTCCTCTGGCAAGGCAGTACACCATTTGACCGATCTCTAAAGGTGAGTCATGGGTTTTCCCATCAAGCTCACCTCTGTGATCAGCTGCTGATGCTAATGACTCAAATGCTTCCGCACCCATCCAACTGTCTGTATCTGTCTGGGGGTATTTCCAGTAGAAGAATGGGTTGTTGTTGTGTTGTAACACAATGTTAGTTCTAGAAGATGTTCAGCAGGCAATGTTCGAAGTAAATTATGCAAGGTTTCGGCTGAACCGTTCAGTCTGGCCATTACCCTGTGGGTGATACGGGTAGGTCAAACTCATCTTAATGCCATACATGGTACATAACTGCTGAGTCATTGGGATTCGAAATTTCTACCCTGATCCGAATTAATCCTCAGTGGCACGCCATACCGGAAAACCATTCTCAGGCTAGTACACGAGAAGTTGTGGCAGCTTTCTGATTTTTGTAGGTTATGCAAGAGTACGTTTTGAGAAAACGTCAGTCATGACCAATACATTTTCCAACTCATTTGATGCAAGTTCGAGTACAGTAAAATCTATAACAAGAACGTCAAGGGGTCGGGTAGCCAGTAGATTTTTCAAAGTAGTGTGTGTCAAATGGGACGGTTTAGAAACTACATACCGTGCACAGGTCTTATATTGATGCTTGACATCTTGCCAAATTCCAGGCCAATAACATCTTGCCTTGACTAAATGAAATGTCCGTTCAGTACCCTGATGTCCTGCCTTGTCATGTAAGTAAGTAGCCGAGAACAGTTGCTTTAATGTATCAGGGAATACTAACTGCTCTATAAGTCCAACTGAAGGATCAGTAACACGTCTGTATTAAACACCCACTTTTAGTGAAGATTTATCCTTCTGTCTAATAAGGGTTAACACAGAACAGGGAATGTCTCTCCTCTCTCTTTGCCAGGGAATCTATCTGTCATCCCAAAACGAACGGAAAATTTTAATCGTGGGATCCACCCTCTGCATGATCGATATGTCTTCTTGGGTATATGACGGTAACATTTTGAGAACTTTACAATAAACGGGCTTAGTACAAGAGATATCATCCGTAAATGGTGTTGGTACAAACGTTGACTTTGTGACTTCCTCAATCTTTGAATTTCACATCAACAGCTTTAATACCTGGTCGCCGAGACAGTAGTGTACATGTTCAGTAAGAACAATCAGTACCTGGCGGACCAACCACGTACCCGGATGACACACACCAACATACGTTTCATGCCTCAAGTCAGATTTCGGATCTGTTCTCGGGTCAACGATAAGTGTCCGAAAATAAAAAAGATTGTTTCAAAAACAAACTTCATTAGAAGCTACAAATAACCAGCAAATCTTCGAAAAATGTTGACCTCTTATCGATTTTATATAAATGAAATTACGGAAAATTCAGGCGTGTCAAAATGTGGTGATAAACGTGTGGATTATGTAATGACATCGTGGAAGGCTAAACATTCTCTATGCCAAAAGTCCGAGTATTTAGTGTTAAACAAAATATGAACTTCAAAACTAAGCATGCTGTCTACTTTTTACTTTGCTCGTGATGCGGGGTATACTATATTGGCAAAAGCGACCAACAACTAAACCTTCAAATGGATCTACACAGGTCCCAGACTCCACCAAGAAAACAGGACAATTCCACTAAGTAGTCATCTGAATATCTGTGGTAAAGGAAGTGCAAATATATATGTTATATCATATAAATGAACAAATATTGGTGTCAAAGAGAACAGACTATTAGAGTCATTTTAATTATAAAATTATCCCTTTAATCGATTCATACTGGAGTTATGTTCCATTATTGTAGTCGCGCTATTATGTAACTAGGCGACGTTTGTACATAGCCTTGGAGACGTCGTAAGTCGGGACGATCTTGGCGAAAAATGTAAATGTAATTTTTATGGTATATAAACCTGAGAGTTAAATTTAGAAACTTTAAATTTATTGCAGCTTGATAATTTGTACTTCATTGCTGTTAAGGGTTTATCTGAGAAGATCTGGTGTGTGAATAATGGTATCCAAACTGTCTACCTGCTAAGAAACTTGGGAGTTCCAATAAATCATCAAGATAAGGTTAGTTATGAAACATCTGAAAAACTACAAAGTTTGGGGATTCGAAAGTGCATTCTGCAATTTTCCAAAGCAAAACTAATGCAACACAAGTAGATACCACGAAAACAATTTAACAGAATTAAAAAAAGAAACTACATAAGTGGATGTAAATAAAACAAAATCAAACAATTTGAATACGACCCGCATAGAAATAAAAAAAAAAATAAATAAAAATATTTCACAATAAGATTTGTTAATCACAACACTCTAATAAAACAGGGGTTACACTATATACCGAAAAACACCCAACAACACCGGAAAACACCATGTTATTGTGATAGAGTGATTTTATTTATTTTATGGGTATTTTAATGGGATCACAATACTAATTTAATCTTAGATAATATGTTACACATCACTGCTTCTTTAAACTATCCTGTCCTATACACTCTTCTTAAAGGGGTTTCCAGTGAGTTCCAGTTCACTCAGCTCACTGGTAGTTTATTTCAACTTTGACCTGAGGTTTTCTTAGTTTTGTATCATCATCACTATGGTCACTTCTTAGGAATGATTTCATGAAGGTCAGAGGATATTTTCATTCTCTGTAATTCATGGTTAGTTTGTGTTTAATTTTATAGAGTTTTGTAGTTGAATCTTCTTCAATTTAGTCTAATATAGTGTATTATTGAGAGCAGGTGTTTTAATAAAGTTCCAGTGATAGAATTTAAAGGTATGTGTTGCTATTTGTTTTAATAGTTTTTATATTTCATTGTGTAATTGGTCTTTGTTAAAGTGGCGGCCATGTTAGTTTTATTGGTAAAGTTTTCAAATAAGTTAAAGTTAGTCTAGTTTTTATTAATTACATTGTGCAACTACATCTTATTTATACATATAGTCAATAATAATAACGCTATTTAAAGCATTTCGCTTTAAATCTACATTTATTACTTTCATACAACTTATATTATTTTATTACAGACTTCATAAGGTACTTCACCTTTGTTAAAGTCTGGTAAGCCAGGAAAACCCCTTTTCAGGGTAAGATATGTTATGATTTTATTAATTAGCTTTATAATAATTAGGAGCCTACGAGTTTCTGCATATGTTAACAGGAGGTAGTTTTACCTTTATAGATCAATATTATAGATTAAGTATAAGTAAATAGTAATTAGAAGTGTTTTATTATTAATATGTAATATATTATTTTAATGAATATGAACGCATTGATTTTTATATGTTTGATTGTATTACTTATATTATAAATGTATACTTTCAGGGTTTTTCTTTACTGGAATAAAGTTGTTAAACGGAACCCTTGTGTGGTCGCTTTGTATAATAATTTGACCCCCTACAACATTTGGAGCCCGATAAGGGACTACAACAGTTAAACCTAATTAAAAGGTACAACATTTGCAGTCTGGTAATGGTTTACAGTACACAGTGTGGTGCGAATTGATCAATCATCTCGACACCAGTCAACTTCATCAGTGAGCTCACACGCGTGCGCGTTCGCGAGATCAGCTTTAAGTTCAACAGCAATAGCAGTGACATTAACTTTATTTGTGTATTCATTTCTGTTTTGTGTTCCATGTGGATTATTATAAGGATATCTATGTAAGGTTCGTTACAATTTATTTCATTTTCATATATATATATATATTAATAAGTATTGGTATGTGAATTATCTCCCTTTACAACAAGCTTTACTTATTATATATTTATTAACTTATAAGTAAAGTACATTTATTATGTAACTTCTATATTTATTAGATTATTAAAAATAATATTTTCCGCTAGATATTCGGTAAACCTGTAGTATTTGCATTTAAGTCTTATTTAGTGAAAATTAGAGCATTTGAAATTTTGTGTCATAAAACTTCAGCCATTTTGTTTACGTTTTCAACTTCCTGTTGACATATATTTATTTATAGCTACTTCCTGTTAACCTACATTTGTACTTCCTGTTCACCTACATTTAACAACTTCCTGTTTTCCAATTGCATTCACTTCCTGTAAGTTTGCATACAATTTTCTTTTAAAATAAAAACATTATACATTTACATTAGGAAATAAACATTAGTACATTACAAATATTACATACATTTATACGGTACTTATAAATTGGTGTTTTAAAATCTAGTTAGGTGTTTGTTTTTCAGAATTCAATTTTGTTTTTCAGAATTAGAATTTTTCATTTTCAGACTTTGTATAAATTTAACTTTACTTTGGTCTTTACTTTCAATTTGTGGATTTTGACTTTCAGATTTTGAATTTTGATTTTTGAATTTGAACTTCGAAGATTTTTCGTATTTGAACTTGTGTTTGAGTTGAAAGGGTTTGTTTATATTTGGGTTGATTGTGAATTGAAAGTTTTTGTGTATTGAAGTTTGGACTTGAGTTTGTGGGGATTTATTTTCAGGATTGATTGTTCAGCATTCTTGTTTTGATATTTCTTCATTGTCTATATTGTTTCGACTTTTCATTTTGTTGTTATACATTTGAAAAGTGTGTTCCCTTGTATTTGTATGGAAGGTTTTGTCTTTTGAACTTCGACGTACATATATATTCTACTCTGATCTTTATTTTTCCGTCTTCATTTCCGTCTTATACCACTGCACTTAACCACTAACTAACAACCTGCACTTAAACATTTATTTGATTTATATTGAGGGTTGGGTTTGAATTTTAATGTCATTGTTGAATAGTGCTATGCATTGATTGTGGGATTATTTACTTATCAGTTTGGTATTTCGAATTTTGTTTCGAAATTATTTTCAGTTTATGCAGCGTTGATTTGATTGTGATTTTTTTTCTTGTTCTTACTTGGTCGTTTGACTATCAACTGGTGTAAATTATTGGTGAACAGATCCAGCATTAGTGTTTGTTGTTTTCCTGATTCCAGCGTTAGTGTACTTCATACTGACACCTTCAGGGAACAACAGGGTGTATTTTTTGCTGTTGGATTGCTTGTATTTTCATATTTTTAGTTTTATATTTTGATAATTTTGAGTTTCGCGTCAAGATGGCAACAGGTGGAGACCGCGATAATCCTGATAACTCCTTGTCAGAACAGGAAAAACAGAATTTAATTGATGCATTTTCAGATATGGGTGTGAAGCCGAAAACAGATTCGCCAGAATACTTGATCGACTGGATGTTCGGATATCTGAAGTCACAGGGTAGAATTAAGGAAGAAATGCCTGAAGAAAGAGTTGAACAACAACAAGACCATTTAGCATCTAGTTCGTCACCATCAACTGCAGACAGGTTTAAGTTTGTTCCCCAGCTGCCAAGGGTATCAACTTTTTCAGGAGATCCAACGACGAAGGGTGATACATAATTTGATCTTTGGAGATTTGAAGTGATGAGCTTAATGAAAGACAGACAACATTCATCAGAATCCATCAAGTTAGCTGTCATGAAATCTTTAAAGGGGGAAGCTGCTAGAGTGTCAATGCGACTCGGACACAGTGTTTCCACAAGAACCTTGTTAGACAAGCTACAGAGCCGATTTGGTGAAGTCGAGCAAGGCCAGTGTCTTCTTTCACAGTTTTATTCTGCTACCCAAGCACCTGATGAGTCAGTTTCGAAGTGGGCTTGCAGAATCGAAGATTTATTAGATAGAGCGAAAGAAGAAGGTGAGGTCGACATCGAGACATTCGATACCAAGCTCAAGTCGAAGTTCTGGAGTGGTCTGCACCAAGATTTAAAAGATAGATCAGCACACAAGTTCGATAGAATAACAGATTTCGAAGATCTACTGAGAGAAGTGCGTAGAATAGAAAGGGATACTGTCGTAGCCTCGTCGCCTACTCCTGTGAAGCCTCCAACAAAGTCGCACATGAAGATGGTGCAGCAACCAGCCGAGGACGATTTGAGAGCACTAGTGGCAAGTTTAACTGCGTCGGTGCAATCGTTACAGGAAGAGATGAAAGAGATGAAAAAGGAAAAGGAAAGATCACCAACATCGTCATTTTTACCATCTCAGATTTCAACACCAAAAACGCCATCACGTCATAATCCATCACCTAATCCTACACAACGCCAACCTGTACCTGACAATTTCCGATGTTACAGATGTGGACAACGGGGTCACATTGCTTTGGGCTGCCGAATGATTTTGCCTGGGGATTTAAACTAGGAAATGTCTCTGTCGAGGGACAGCCAGATGACATTTGTAATTCCAGTCCCAAGAAAGTAATTGGACACAGCAACACGACAGTTATGGAGATAAATGATAGAGTGTGTTCCTCCTTATTGGATACAGGGTCTACCATCTCAACAGTGTGTTTGTCATTTTACGAGAAGTACCTAAAGTCAGAAGATTGCGTAATGACTCCATTGGACCAGTTGCTTCTAATTGAAAGTGCGGGTGGCTATAGTTTACCGTACTTAGGATGTATTTCTGTTACAGTCAAGATTCCCAGTTTAAAGTCAAAAGCCATTGACTGTTTGTTTCTAGTGGTTCCAGATACTTCGTTCCATGCTACAACACCAGCTCTTGTAGGAACTAATGTGCTGAAGCCCATGTTGAATCAACTTTTAGCAGTTCATGGCCACAATTACCTTAACCAGTCAGTGTTGCCAGAAATTTGGAGTTTTACTTTTAGATGTATGCAAGTGCAGGAGAAACAACTAGATGGAAAGGTTGGAATTGTAAGGTGTTCCGAAGAATTACCAATAAGACTTGGTTGTAATAGATCAGTGTGTCTTGTAGGGAAGATCAAGGATTTGAACTTAACCCATCGACAGCGTTTGATTTTCCAGAATTCACCCGATTCCCGGATATCGACTTCGATTGAGGTGACGCCTACCGTTTTGGAGGTATATCCAGGGGAAGAGGAGAAAGAAGTTATCGTTCGGCTGTCAAATCTATCCTTGTCACCAGTGAGAATTTACCCACACAGTATCCTTTGTGAACTTCAAGTAGTAGATCTAGTTCGGAAGACGTCAGTGAATAGTGTTTTGCCATCATGTGACACAGACACCACAACTACCGGTACGTTCCTTGATCAGATGGACTTTGCTTCTTCAGCGTTGACTTCTGACCAACTCCATTCCTTCAAGAACTACCTACTTGAATGGTCGTCTATCTTTTCACAGAGTGATAACGATATAGGAAGCATAAGCCTGGTGAAACATGAGATCAACCTAACTGATAATGTTCCTTTCAAACAACCACATCGAAGAATACCACCTGGGATGTACGAAGAAGTGAAAGACCACCTTCAAGATTTGATGGAAGCAGGAATTATCAGGAAGAGTCATAGCCCTTACGCATCACCAATAGTGTTGGCAAGAAAGAAAGATTCATCATTACGCATGTGTGTTGACTACAGAATGCTGAATAAGAAGACCATACGTGATGCCTATGCCTTACCCCGCATTGAAGAGATGCTAGACAACTTAGCCGGTTCGAAATACTTTAGTGTTGTTGATATGAAGAGTGGTTACCATCAGGTCGGCATTGAGGAAGCAGATATTCCTAAAACAGCTTTTACTGTCGGACCTCTAGGATTCTACGAGTACCAGAGACTTCCGTTTGGACTCACGAACGCACCAGCCACATATCAAAGATTGATGCAGGATTGCCTTGGAGACCTTGATTGGAAGATCTGTGCTATTTTCATCGACGATCTTATTATCTTCAGTAAGACGTATGAGGAGCACCTTGACAGGTTATCTAAAGTGTTTGAGAAGCTGAAAGAACATGGCATCAAGTTATCACCGAAGAAATGCGAGTTCTTTAGGGAGAAAGTTAAATATCTCGGCCATATTGTGTCTGAAGATGGTGTTTGTACAGACCCAAAGAAGACTGATAAAGTTGAATCGTGGCCAGCTCCTACCAACGTTGATGAACTTCGTAGATTCCTTGGATTTGTGGGATATTACCGGAGATTTATTAAGGACTTTTCGAAGATTGCCAAGCCACTCAACGATCTGTTAGTTGGAGGTCCAACTAAAAAGAAGAGGGGGAGAAGAGTACAGGAGAAAGAAAGGAAAGAATGGATGTGGGAGAAAGAACAACAAGCAGCATTTGAGAAGTTAAGAACATCATTAGTTGAGCCACCAGTTCTTGCGTATGCTGATTTTTCGAAGCCATTTATTCTACATACAGATGCCAGTGGTTTAGGACTGGGTGCAGTCCTATACCAGGAACATAATGGCTTAGAGAAGGTGATTGCCTATGCCAGCCGAAGTCTGAACCGGTCTGAACGCAACTACCCAGCACACAAACTTGAATTTTTGGCATTGAAGTGGTCTGTAACAGAGAAATTCCACCAATATCTATTTAACAACTACTTTACAGTCTACACTGATAACAACCCTCTCACATACATCCTTACAACAGCGAAGTTGGATGCCACAGGACATCGGTGGTTAGCTGCCCTCACCAACTATAACTTCTCCATACGATACCGAGCTGGAAAGAAGAACATGGATGCTGACGCTCTGAGCCGGAATGTGAAAGACGATTTCGTAGAGGTCAACCAGGATGTGGTAGAAGCCATAAAGAACATCGACCTAGAGGATGGGTACATTCAGACTGTGAGCATGTCTCATCAGGTGGTACCAGATATTCCAAACATCACCACACCCTTAGCAAGTGTCACAGAGTGGCAGAAGAACCAACGCCAAGATCCCTTACTGTTGCAGTTGTGTCAACATATAGAGCATGGAAGACCAGCTAATCATACTCCTACATCTCCAGAAGAAGCCGCACTTTACCGTGATTTTGAACACTTCGTTCTCGAGTCTGGTATTTTATACAAGCGTGCCACTATAGCAGGAGAGGAAATATTTCAGCTGGTTTTACCCAACACCTATAGAAAGTTAGCAATGGAAGGGGTACATGACGAACTAGGACACCAAGGCAGGGATCGTACCATCAGTTTGGCAAGAGAACGGTTTTATTGGCCCAAGATGACAGCGATGATAGAGAGCTACATTCAGAACTGTCCACGCTGCATCAGAAGAAAGAGTTTACCATCTACATGTCCCTTGATAAACATTACCTCCAGTCAGCCGCTTGAACTAGTCTGCATGGATTATATGTGCGTAGAAGAGTCGAAGGGAGGCTACGACAGTATCCTTGTCATCACCGACCATTTTACGAAGTATACCCAGGCAGTCCCAGTTAGAAACACCACCGCCAAGACCACAGCTAAAGCGTTCTTTGATTATTTCATTGTGCACTATGGGATTCCTCAACGAATACACAGTGACCAAGGTCAACAGTTTGAGGGAAAAGTGATCAAAGAATTGTGCCAGCTGACTGGGATGGAGAAATCTCGAACAACACCATATCATCCACAAGGGAATGGCCAATGTGAGCGTTTCAATCGGACGCTGCTCAACATGTTAGGTACCCTACATCCTGAGCAGAAGTCTGATTGGAAGTCTTACGTTGCGCCGCTGGTTCATGCCTACAATTGTACCAGACACTCTTCAACAGGGTATTCTCCGTATGAGCTAATGTTTGGTAGGAAGCCAACATTAGCTATTGATGTTATGCTCGGACTCGTACGGGATAAAGAGGCCACTAAGAGCTATCATTCATACGTTGAATCCCTGAAGGAGAGACTGGAACATGCGTATTTAACTGCATCAGCCCTTGTGGATGATACGCACCAGAACCAACGAGATAAGTACAACTTGAGAGCCAGAACTAACACCCTAGAGCCTGGCGATGCAGTTTTGGTGCGGAGATTGGCTTTCAAGGAAGGAAGACACAAGTTAGCAGATAAGTGGGAGGATAAACCATTTAAGATCATCAGACAACCCAACGAAGAAATTCCAGTATATGAGTTGTTGGAAGTAGGAGGGAAGAGAAGAAGGACTTTACATCGAAATCATTTACTACCGATTAGCAGTCTTCCTGAGATACAATCCACCAGTAATACCAATAGACCTACACCTAAACCACGGACAGTCCAACTACCACCAAAGGTGACAGAGGTTAGAGAACCGGAAGATACAGAAAGTGAAGAGGATGAGCCTGTTTATCTAATGGAGAGCGCAGATATCCTGCACCCAGCTAGCCCAGCAGAGACACAGGTCAGAGTGGATGTAATTGAACCTGAGCTTGATAGTGTACATCAAGATGGTGCAGATAGGCCTCAAGCATCAGCCTCAGATTCGGAAACATCAGATGAACCCCTTTTGTCGGAAAGCCCCGCTCCAAGAAGATCAGGGAGAGAGAGGAAACCACCAACCCGGTATATGGATTACGTCATGTCGCAGCAGCAGGAAGTAATTTCTACTCCGCAGTTTCGAGCTGAGTTGGCGAAATCATTACTACCATCAGATTTTATGAGCCTGTCACCGGATCGATTACAGATTGTCCTGAGTTCGTTACCAGTTTTATGCAAGAGTTTGTTTCCAGATGTTTTTTATTAGCAGTTTTGGTTTTAAATGTTAGGGACAACATTTTCCCTAAGGGAGGGAGTATGTGATAGAGTGATTTTATTTATTTTATGGGTATTTTAATGGGATCACAATACTAATTTAATCTTAGATAATATGTTACACATCACTGCTTCCTTAAACTATCCTGTCCTATACACTCTTCTTAAATGGGTTTCCAGTGAGTTCCAGTTCACTCAGCTCACTGGTAGTTTATTTCAACTTTGACCTGAGGTTTTCTTAGTTTTGTATCATCATCACTATGGTCACTTCTTAGGAATGATTTCATGAAGGTCAGAGGATATTTTCATTCTCTGTAATTCATGGTTAGTTTGTGTTTAATTTTATAGAGTTTTGTAGTTGAATCTTCTTCAATTTAGTCTAATATAGTGTATTATTGAGAGCAGGTGTTTTAATAAAGTTCCAGTGATAGAATTTAAAGGTATGTGTTGCTATTTGTTTTAATAGTTTTTATATTTCATTGTGTAATTGGTCTTTGTTAAAGTGGCGGCCATGTTAGTTTTATTGGTAAAGTTTTCAAATAAGTTAAAGTTAGTCTAGTTTTTATTAATTACATTGTGCAACTACATCTTATTTATACATATAGTCAATAATAATAACGCTATTTAAAGCATTTCGCTTTAAATCTACATTTATTACTTTCATACAACTTATATTATTTTATTACAGACTTCATAAGGTACTTCACCTTTGTTAAAGTCTGGTAAGCCAGGAAAACCCCTTTTCAGGGTAAGATATGTTATGATTTTATTAATTAGCTTTATAATAATTAGGAGCCTACGAGTTTCTGCATATGTTAACAGGAGGTAGTTTTACCTTTATAGATCAATATTATAGATTAAGTATAAGTAAATAGTAATTAGAAGTGTTTTATTATTAATATGTAATATATTATTTTAATGAATATGAACGCATTGATTTTTATATGTTTGATTGTATTACTTATATTATAAATGTATACTTTCAGGGTTTTTCTTTACTGGAATAAAGTTGTTAAACGGAACCCTTGTGTGGTCGCTTTGTATAATAATTTGACCCCCTACAACATTATACTGCATGACGGAAAACACTAAATACCGGAAAACAACCTAAATAGCAACCCGGAAAGAAATAGTTCTTTATTGTTGCATATTTTCAAAAATCGTAATGCCCGTGAATAAAAAACATTATATACTGTAGTATCTGGTATGTTACTGTGGTAGAGTGATTTTATTTATTTAATGGGTATTTTAATATGATCACAATACTAATGTAATTTTAAGTAATATGTCACGCATCAATGCATCTTTAAACTATCCTGTTCTGTACACTCTTCTTAAGTAACCAGTGAGTTAGAGTTCATCATCTGCTCACTGGGATTTAATTTTCACCTTTGACCCAAAGGTTTCTTGGATTTGTATTTCCTATCTCCTTGGTCACTTACTTATAGAATCTTGTGGTGTAAGGTTGAATGTTTCATATTTCAGTGGTTTTATATTTAAAGTTTCAGTAATAGTAATATTTTCGTTTATTTGTATCAATTGTGTGCATTGGGTATTGGCAGAATTATTGTCTACAGATTTATTGTTTACAGTTTAAAGGTATGTGTTGCTATTTGTTTTATCAGTTTTATACATAATTTGTCTTTGTTAAAATGGCGGGCATGTTGGTTTTAAGTAAAAGTTGTCAAATAAGTTTAAGTTAATCTGGTTTTTATAAATTACTTTTACAAATATATTGCATACAGTTAACAATAATAACGCTATTTAAAGCATTTCGCTTTAATAATATATTTAATTTATATTATCCCATATTTTGTTACAGAGAGCTATAAGGTACTTCACCTTAGTCCAGACTCTGGTTACTTTATTAAAAACCCCTTCATGGGTAAGAATATATTATTTATTATTAGTAAGATTAATTAGATTATGCCTGTATATTTCATACTGGTTTGCAGGAGATAGTTTTCCCTTTAAAGTATCTATATAGATTAAGTTAAGTAATATTTAGAATATAGATTTATTTTAGTGTTAATATGTAATATATTATTTTAATGAATATGAATGAATTGATTTTATATGTTTGATTATGTTATTTATACTGTAATTGTATTATTTCAGGGTTTTTTTTATTATAAAGTAATAAATTGCTGTTTTACTGAACCCTTGGTGTGGTTATTTTCCTCGCAATTTGACCCCCTACAACATTTGGAGCCCGATAAGGGACTACAGTATTTGGAGCCTTCAAAGCGGTACAACGTCTGGAGTCCAGTAATGGTTTATGGTATATAAAACAGTGATGGTGTAACTGAATCTTCTCAACAGTGAGCTCACACGCGTGCGCGTTCGCGGGATCCTCCAGTTTAACAGATAGTGGCAGTGCAGTGACATTAACTTTATTTGTGTGTGTTTATTTCTGTGTTGTGTTTCATATTTGGATTATTATAAGGATATCTATACAAGGTTCGTTAAAATCTATTTAATTTTCATATATATGTATTGATATGTGAATTATCTCCCTTTACAATAAGCTTATTATTATATATATTTATTAACTTAAGTAAATTTAGGTTTATAAGGTAATTTCTATATAACTTAGTTTATTAAAAACAATATTTTCCGCTAGGTACCTATTTAGTAATCCTATAGTATGTGCATTAAGTCCTAATTACTGGAAATTAGATTTAGAGCATTTGAAATTTTGGGTCCTTAAAACTTCAGCCATTTTTGTTTACATTTTCAACTTCATGTTGGCATATATTTATTTATAGCTACTTCCTGTTAACCTACATTTATCAACTTCCTGTTTACCCATTGCATTCACTTCCTGTAAGTTTGCATACATTTTTTTAAAAAAAAAATAACAAGATTCTATATTTACATTAGGAAATAAACATTAGTACACATTACAAACATTACATAAATTTATACCGTACTTATAAATTGGTGTTTTGAAATTAGTGTTTGTTTTCAGAATTCATTTTTGTTTTTCAGAATTAGTATTTTTCATTTTCAGACTTTGTAAATTTAACTTTACTTCGGTCTTTACTTTCAATTTGTGGATTTTGATTTTGAGATTTTGGATTTTGGTTTTTTGAATTTTGTTTTTTTTGAATTTGGACTTTGAAAATTTTCCGTATTTGAAATTGTGTTTGAGGTCAAAGGTTTTGTTTACATTTGTGTTGATTGTCAATTGAAAGTTTTTTTGCGTATTGAAGTTTGGACTTGAGTTTGTGGGTATTTATTTTCAACATTGATCGTTCAGCATTCATGTTTTGTTGATATATTTCTTCATTGTCTATATTGTTTTGACTTTTCATTTTGTTCTTATACATTTGAAAAGTATATATTCTACTCTGATCTTTATTTTTTCCGTCTTCATTTCCGTCTTATACCACTGCACTTAACCACTAACTAACAACCTGCACTTAAAACATTTATTCAATATTTATATGAGGGTTGGGTTTGAACTTTGATATAATTGTTGAATAGTTTTGTGAATTGATTGTGGGATTTACTTGTCAGTTTGGTATTTCGAATTTTGTTTCGAAATTTATATCAGTTTATACTGTTTTGATTTGATTGTATTTTGTTTGCTCCTAGTTGGTCGTTTGATTATCAACTGCATTTTACAGATTATTATTTGTGGACGTACCTAGCATTAGTGTTTATTTGTTTCCTGATTTCAACGTAATAGTATACTTCATACTACGTCTTCAGCGAACAACAACTTAGTGTATTTTATTGTTGGAATGCGTGCGTTTTCTTATTTTTAGTT
Source organism: Patella depressa (assembly GCA_948474765.1). NCBI lineage: Eukaryota > Metazoa > Mollusca > Gastropoda > Patellidae > Patella > Patella depressa. The sequence continues at coordinate 25,689,748 of OX419717.1, read as the reverse complement.
TTATACCGTGATTATTTTATGCGTTTTCTTCAAGATGGCAACCGGTGGATCACATGACAACCTTGTCAGAGGAAGAGAAACAGAATTTGCTTGATGCGTTTACAGGAATTGGCGTTAAACCCAAGACAGATTCGCCAGAACAACTAATTGACTGGATGTACGGCTATCTCAAGTCTAAGGGGAAGATAAAAGATGAACCATCTGCAGATCTACATTCATCGACCACCACAGGAAATGTTTCTGCTCCACCACCAACAGCACCACCAGTTGACAAATTTTGTTTTGTGCCACAACTTTCTCGGGTATCTACTTTTTCAGGTGATCCGTCTAACAAAGGAGATACATCATTTGACTTGTGGAGGTTTGAGGTGATAAGTCTTTTGAAAGATCGTCAACACAGTCCAGATTCCGTCAAGATGGCTGTTACAAAATCATTAAAAGGTGAGGCAGCTCGAGTAGCTATGCGTTTGGGCCACAGTGTCTCTACAAGAGCTTTAGTTGACAAACTTGAAGGCAGATTTGGGGATGTTCAGCAAGGCCAGTGTTTGCTATCCCAGTTTTATTCAACCAGTCAAGCCAGAGATGAAACTGTTTCAAAGTGGGCCTGTAGAATTGAAGATCTTCTTGACAGAGCCAGAGAAGAGGGTGAAGTTGATATGGATACCTTTGACCCCAAACTTCGGGTAAAGTTTTGGAGCGGACTTCATCAAGACCCAAAGGACAGATCAGCTCATAAATACGACCGTATCACTGATTTCGGAGATCTTCTAAAGGAAGTGCGTCAGATAGAGCGAGATACTGTCATAGCCTCATCACCTACGCCTAAACCTGCTCTAAGATCCCATATGAGGATGGTTCAACAACCTGCAGAAGATGATTTAAGGACATTAGTAGCTAGCTTGACTGCATCAGTCCACTCTTTGCAGAAGGAGATGAAAGAGATGAAAAATGATAAGGAGAGACAACCCACATCGTTTTTTTCACCATCTCAGATGCCAACACCAAAACCATCTTCAAGTCATCAACCTGGGCCAGTGCCAAAACAGCGTCAGAAGTCTTCACCGGTAGCTGACAATTACAGATGTCACAGATGTGGAGAATGGGGCCATATCGCTTTAGGTTGCCGAATGATATTGCCTGATTTAAACTAGAAGATGTCTCTGTCGAGGGACAGCCAGAAGACATGAATATTTCAAGTCCCAAGAATGTTATTGGACACAGTAACACCACAGTCATTAAGTTAAATGATCAAGTATGTTCCGGATTATTAGATACAGGATCCACCATTTCTACAGTGTGCCTGTCATTTTTTGAGAACCATCTGAAGTCAGAGGATTGTTATTTAACCCCACTTGAACAGCTGATAGTGATAGAAGGTGCAGGGGGACATACTTTGCCATATTTAGGATGTATTTCTGTTGCAATACAGGTTCCTAGTTTAAATTCAAAGACCATCGACTGTTTATTCCTTGTTGTTCCTGATACACCATTCCACAGCAATACACCAGCTCTAGTAGGAACCAACGTTTTGAAACCTATGCTAAATCAACTGCGAGCTGAGGGTCATACTTTTCTGCATCAATCTGATTTACCAGAGATTTGGAGTATGACATTTCGATGTATGCAGTTACAAGAGAAAGAACACGAGCACAGCGCAGGAATAATTAAATGTACAGAAGATTCGTCAATTGTTCTGAGTAGCAACAAATCCATCTGCCTATCTGGAAAGATTGACAGACTGAATATAACTTGTCGCCAACGTTTACTTTTTCAGCGGTCACCTGATTCGCTGATACCCTCTTCAGTAGAAGTGACACCTACACTTTTAGAGGTGTATCCTGATGAAGAGGGGGAAGAAGTGTTGGTGCAGTTATCCAATCTGTCATTGAAACCAGTTAGGATTTATCCTCATTCCATCCTCTGTGAGTTACAGATAGTTGATTTGGTGAGAAAAGCATCCGTTAACCAATGAAACATCTAGTACTGGTACATTTCTTGATAACATCGTTATTTCTTCATCATCAGCCTTGACCGAAGAACAGCTCATGTATTTCAAGAACTACCTTCTTGGTTGGTCAGACATATTTTCTCAAGGAGACAACGACATTGGTAGCATCAGTTTGGTGAAACACAAGATCAATCTTACCGACGATGTTCCATTCAAGCAACCTCATCGACGAATACCACCTGCAATGTATGAAGAGGTTAAAGATCATCTTCAAGACTTGATGGAAGCTGGTATTATCCAACGTAGTTGCAGTCCTTATGCGTCACCAATAGTTCTAGCCCGGAAGAAAGACTCATCGCTTCGTATGTGTGTAGACTACCGGATGCTGAACAAGAAGACCGTTCGTGATGCCTAAGCATTACCACGCATAGAGGAGATGTTGGATAATCTTGTTGGATCACAGTATTTCTCTGTAGTTGACATGAAGTCTGGTTACCACCAAGTTAGTATTGAGGAAGAAGATATACCACAGACAGCTTTCACTGTAGGACCATTGGGATTTTACGAGTACAAGAGACTACCTTTTGGACTTACCAATGCACCAGCTTCTTACCAACGGCTTATGCAAGATTGCCTAGGAGACCTGAATTGGAAGATATGTGCTATTTTCATAGACGATTTAATCATCTTCAGCAAGACCTATGAAGAGCACATCGAGAGGTTATCCCAAGTATTTGGTAAGCTAGCAGAACATGGTATCAAGCTATCACCCAAGAAATGTGAGTTTTTTAAAGAAAAGGTAAGGTATTTAGGTCGCATCGTTTCGGCAGATGGTGTATGTACTGATCCGAAGAAGACAGACAAGGTAACTTCTTGGCCAACTCCTACCAATACAGATGAACTGAGACGTTTCCTCGGCTTTCTAGGATATTACAGGCGGTTCATTAAGGATTTTTCCAAGACGGCAAAACCACTTAACGATTTGCTAGTTGGAGGTCCAACTAAAAAGAAGAGGGGGAGAGCGGCTAAGGGCAAAGAGAACAAATGGAAATGGGCTGAAGAACAACAAAGAGCATTTGACCAACTTAAAAGATCTCTTGTGAAACCACCAGTCTTGGCATATGCAGATTTTTCTCAACCATTTATTCTTCACACTGATGCAAGTGGACATGGTTTAGGTGCTGTACTTTACCAGAAGAAGGATGGCATGGAGAAAGTGATTGCCTATGCCAATAAGAGTTTATCAAGATCGGAAAAGAATTACCCTGCGCATAAGTTGGAGTTTCTAGCATTAAAGTGGGCAGTAACAGAGAAATTTCATCAGTACCTGTTTAATAACACCTTCATAGTGTACACAAACAACAACCCTCTGACCTACATTTTAACCACTGCAAAGTTAGATGCCACAGGACACCGTTGGTTAGCTGCTTTAAACAACTACAACTTTACCATCCATTACCGCGCAGGCAAGAAGAATATAGATGCAGATGCCCTCAGTAGAACAATACAAGACCATTTTGAAGAAATAGACTCTGATGTTATTGGTGCTTTAAAGAACATTGACTCAGAAGATGGATTTATACAAACAATCAGCATGTCTCACCAAGCAACACCAACTACAACTGCATCAACAACACCTATTGTGAGAGATGATGAATGGGAAAAGAAACAGAGGGAAGATCCATTACTAGCACAGTTACGCCATGACATCCAAGAAGGTAGACCTGCTAAGCGACGGAACTACTCACCTGAAGAATCTGCTCTATACAGGGATTTTGAACATTTCGTTCTACAGTCTGGTGTATTGTATAGACGCAGCCATGTATCAGGAGTAGAGACTTTGCAGCTGGTGCTTCCAAAGGCTTACAGGAATTTGGCAATGATAGGAATCTATGATGACATGGGACACCAAGGCAGGGACAGAACTATTGGTCTAGCTCGAGAACGTTTTTATTGGCCGAAGATGACATCTGACATAGAAACCTACATAAAGAACTGTTCTCGCTGTATCAAGAGGAAAACTGTACCATCAACCTGTCCGCTGATTAATATCACATCATGTCAACCGCTAGAACTGGTGTGTATGGATTACATGTGTGTGGAAGAATCTCGTGGAGGCTATGACAGTATTCTCGTCATCACAGATCACTTCACAAAGTACACGCAAGCCGTTCCAGTAAGAAACACTACAGCCAAGACAACAGCCAAGGCATTTTTCGAAAGGATACATAGTGATCAAGGTCAGTAGTTTGAGGGACGTGTGATTAAAGAATTGTGTCTACTTACTGGAATGGAGAAATCACGAACAACACCATATCATCCGCAAGGGAATGGTCAATGTGAGCGATTCAATCGGACTTTGCTCAATATGTTAGGTACTCTACATCCTGAGCAGAAGTCTGATTGGAAAACTTACGTTGCACCTATGGTGCATGCGTACAACTGTACCAGGCATTCTTCGACAGGGTATTCTCCGTATGAGTTGATGTTTGGTAGGAAACCAACATTAGCTGTAGACGTTATGCTTGGACTCGTGGGGCGTAAAGAGGCCGTAAAAACCTACAACGCCTACGTAGAAACCCTGAAGGAGAAACTGGAGTACGCGTACCTAACCGCTTCAGCCCTTGTGGATGATACGCAGCAGGAACAACGAAAGCGTTACAATCTAAGAGCCAGAGCTAACATCTTGGAGCCTGGCGATACAGTTCTAGTGAGGAGATTAGCGTTCAAGGAGGGGAGACATAAAATAGCTGATAAGTGGGAGGACAAGCCATACAAGATCCTCAGAAGACCAAACCAAGACATTCCGGTGTACGAGTTGCAGGAATTAGGTGGAACCCGAAAGAGAACTCTGCACCGTAACCACCTTTTACCAATCAGCAGTCTTCCAGTCATCGAGCCAATCCATCGTGGCCCAACACCAAAGCCAAGGAAATTTCAACAACCAAAGGTGACAGAAATCAAAGAACCGGAAGAGGCAGAGAGTGAAGAGGATGAGCTTGTGTACCTGGTGGAAAGTGCAGATTTCCTGCACCCAGCTAGCCCAGCAGAGTCACAGGTCATAGAGGATATGGTAGAACCTGAGCTTGATATTTCACATCAAGATGATGCAGTTAGGCCTGAAGCATCAGTCTCAGATTCAGGGACATCAGATGAATCACCCTTGCCAGAAGATCCTACTCCCAGAAGATCAGGGAGAGAGAGAAGACAACCAGCCCGGTATAGAGACTACGTCATGTCTCAGCAACAACCAGTAACTTCTATTCCACAGTTCCGAGCAGATTTGGCAAAGTCTCTACTACCATCTGATTTCATGAGTTTGTCACCTGATCGTTTACAAGTTGTTTTAAATTCATTACCATCTTTGTGTAAGAGTTTGTTCCCAGATGTGTTTTACTAGTTTGGTTAGTTTTAAATGTTAGGGACAACATTTTCCCAAAGGGAGGGAGTATGTGGTAGAGTGATTTTATTTATTTTATGGGTATTTTAATATGATCACAATACTAATGTAATTTTAAGTAATATGTCACGCATCAATGCATCTTTAAACTATCCTGTTCTGTACACTCTTCTTAGGTAACCAGTGAGTTCATCATCTGCTCACTGGGATTTAATTTTCACCTTTGACCCAAAGGTTTCTTGGATTTGTATTTCCTATCTCCTTGGTCACTTACTTATAGAATCTTGTGGTGTAAGGTTGAATGTTTCATTCAACCTTGGTAGTGGTTTTATATTTAAAGTTTCAGTAATAGTAATATTTTCGTTTATTTGTATTAATTGTGTGCATTGGGTATTGGCAGAATTATTGTCTACAGATTTATTGTTTACAGTTTAAAGGTATGTGTTGCTATTTGTTTTATTAGTTTTATACATAATTTGTCTTTGTTAAAATGGCGGACATGTTGGTTTTAAGTAAAAGTTGTCAAATAAGTTTAAGTTAATCTGGTTTTTATAAATTACTTTTACAAATATATTGCATACGGTTAACAATAATAACGCTATTTAAAGCATTTCGCTTTAATAACATATTTAATTTATATTATCCCATATTTTGTTACAGAGAGCTATAAGGTACTTCACCTTAGTCCAGACTCTGGTTACTTTATTAAAAACCCCTTCATGGGTAAGAATATATTATTTATTATTAGTAAGATTAATTAGATTATGCCTGTATATTTCATACTGGTTTGCAGGAGATAGTTTTCCCTTTAAAGTATCTATATAGATTAAGTTAAGTAATATTTAGAATAGAGATTTATTCTAGTGTTAATATGTAATATATTATTTTAATGAATATGAATGAATTGATTTTATATGTTTGATTATGTTATTTATACTGTAATTGTATTATTTCAGGGGGTTTTTTTTATTATAAAGTAATAAATTGCTGTTTTACTGAACCCTTGGCCTGGCAATTTGACCCCCTACAACATTACTGTAAGCTGACACGTATTTTACTACTTCAAAACCAAATTTGTCTATTTTATCGAATATACAAACATTAAATTTATCGTTAATTATATTGATGCCCGAATTTTCTTTATTTAATCTAAGTTCAGGAGGATATATTTCACTTTTATTATACGTCCACATTCATAATGTGAACGTATTATGCCATCGCCCCTGTCTGTGTGTGTGTGTGTGTGTGTGTGTGTATGTATCACTGGGAAACTGGCATCGTTTAATATGGGGTTTTTAGACTTTAAAAAATTCTATAGAGTTTAATTTTAAAACATCGTTTGATAATTGACAATAATCGTTTGAAAATTACAAAAATGGTTTAATTAGAACCATAGTTTAATTTAATGGTACAGCGTTAAATTTCTCCGAGGGGGGGGGGGCTAAAAATGGACGAACCGTCGAATTATGTAATGTACTTCACCTTAGTCCAGACTCTGGTTTCTTTATTAAAAACCCCTTCATGGGTAAGAATATATTATTATTTATTATTAGTAAGATTAATTAGATTATGCCTGTATATTACATACTGTTTAGCAGGAGATAGTTTTCCCTTTAAAGTATCTATATAGATTAAGTTAAGTAATATTTAGAATAGAGATTTGTTTTAGTGTTAATATGTAATATATTATTTTAATGAATATGAATGAATTGATTTTATATGTTTGATTATGTTATTTATACTGTAATTGTATTATTTCAGGTTTTTTTTTATTATAAAGTAATAAATTGCTGTTTTACTGAACCCTTGGTGTGGTTATTTTCCTCGCAATTTGACCCCCTACAACATTACTGTAAGCTGACACGTATTTTACTACTTCAAAACCAAATTTGTCTATTTTATCGAATATACAAACAATAAATTTATCGTTAATTATATTGATGCCCGAATTTTCTTTATTTAATCTAAGTTCAGGAGGATATATTTCACTTTTATTATACGTCCACATTCATAATGTGAACGTATTATGCCATCGCCCCTATCTGTGTGTGTGTGTGTGTGTGTGTGTGTGTGTGTGTGTGTGTGTGTGTGTGTGTGTATGTATCACTGGGAAACTGGCATCGTTTAATATTGGGTTTTTAGACTTTAAAAAATGCTATAGAGTTTAATTTTAAAACATCGTTTGATAATTGACAATAATCGTTTGAAAATTACAAAAATGGTTTAATTAGAACCATAGTTTAATTTAATGGTACAGCGTTAAATTTATCCGAGGGGGGGGGGGCTAAAAATGGACGAACCGTCGAATTATGTAATGCGTTTGATTACTAGACATTGCTTTAATTTCCGAGCTGTCAATTAATTTATCAACAGTGTTTGAATATTAGACGAAACATTTATTCGCTCGCGAGTCGTTTATCCGGTCGGTTCAATTTGATTACGATTATTTACATATGAAATGAAGTACGAATAAAAAGGATGAATATAAAAAAAAATGCACACGAAAGATATGCTAAACTTACCGTGGTTGTAGTATTATTATCCATTAAAAATAATGATTCCACGGTACCATTGAGAAATACATAAAAAATCGGTACGTCCATTGTTATTATACCATCGGAAATCGGTAATGAATTTTTCTTTAAATTACAAATGAATGAACAAAGCTTTTATCCGGGCAGCGGCTAAGATGTTGGACAGGCGACCATGCTCCTTGTATTGCTGTAATCGGGATGACTTCCCAATTCAAAAGTTTCAGAAAAATGAAATGAAAATGGTAACAAAACATTAAATGAGATAACTTTGAACGGAACTAATAGAGAGAGAGAGAGAGAAATTGGGTTTAACGTCAACTCAACACAAACTAGGTCATTTCGGGACTAAAATATGGTTTAATTTTATTTCAATAATTCGCTTGCGCGTAGGGGTCTTTAGCAGTAGGAGGAAATTGGAGTGCCCGGAGGAAACCCACGAGGTTGAGAAGGCGCCCCTATCTCCATGCCACATACGCTCACACCAGGGCTCGAAACCACAACCGCAAGCCAGAGGTGACCGGCCAGCTAGAGGTCAAAGCGCGGCACTCTAGAACACTAGGCCATCCCCCCGAACAGAACTAATACTTTTTGAATCAGGTTGAACTCAACTGTTTGAATATTTACATTAAATATGTAAATTTGGAAAATTATAAAGACATAATTATCAAAATCGGTCAAAAACTCTCAAAGTTTTTATATAGTGAGAAACATTGCACCCAGACAAAAAAATAATCTTTAAACTAAAGACAACCATACTCCTTGTCAAGTACAACCGAGAAATCGAAACAACGCCAGTTGACTCAATGACAGACGTTACTTTACAGCGCGCACGTGCTAACCATTCAGCCACCTGTTGGTCCAATGCTATCTAACGGAGAAATCAAGTTTTTCGTAAGAGTGCCAATTTTTTTAACCTTTGTTTTTCCTATTTTGAATACTTCCGGTGTGGAGATTATTGTCGGGATAGTTTTAATAACCTGTTTGGGCACTAAAATAGCCAATGATATATTATATTATCAGATAAGATAAAATGCCCTTGAGAAATCCTATGTTAAAAAGTACCCAAAATGTCAAAATATCGAAAATTGAATTTCAATGACTACATTCATATTAGAATTGTAATTAGTTAATTGTAATAGTAGAGCATTTTCCAAAATTTCACGATTTTTCAATTTCCAGTCCGTTATTTCACCTATTCCAGAAATTTCAAATTCGTAATGGTATGTCTCGTACACAAGACTACTGCAGTGTAGAGAAAGTTTCATAAAATCACTGTTGCAGTTTTCGAGATACAGGCGTCTCGTAAAGAACGTGTTTTCAAAAAGAACGGTCAAAATTGTACATTCTGGCAAAACTACGTCACTTCCGGTGCCGAAAGAAAATTTTGGAGGTAAAAAATGAGTCGAAAATAACTTAATTTTACACTTAATTTTACATTTTATTTGAAATTGCCCGAAAATGAAATTAGAAAAAAAATCTGAGCTAAAGATTGTGTGTGCATCCTTTTAGTTATATCAGTTTTGAAAAAAAAAAATATTTTCTTTCAAAAAATGGTACCGAACTGTCAAAATTGTAGTTTTAATTAATATTACGTCAATTCCGTTGCCGACAGAAAAATGTCTCCGTAACAAAGAAAATATTGGGGTCACGGAGCATATGAATTTGTTTTATACAAATCGAACAATAAATAATTAATCTGGGCCCGAAAAACTAAATTAGCCAATGGCGGCTAACGCAAATTACTGAAGCAAAATTCTTTCTCACTCCTGCTCACGTAGGATGATAATTTAACCCTGTGTAAAACTGTAAAATACCATCAAAAAATATTCATAAATAAAAAAGGTTTTTGTAAAAAAAATGTTTGTTTTTTTTCAAAATATCGTACATTTTTTTCACTACTTCCAGTTTTACGATCATAGTCGTGATAGCTTTAAGAAGTTGTTTGGATACTTAACTTTCTGTAACAGAAGTGTCAGAAACACCCATTGAGTAGTTTTGGAAGAAAAGATAAATAAAAGAGCATTTACAAAAATTTAACGATTTTTTATTTTTGGGGCCATTGTTTGACCACCTATATTATTTCAATGCTTTTCTTCTTGGATTCACTATATAGACAACCGATAGGACTTTGAATAAGAAAAGTTTAAGAAAAATCGTAGGCGTCGTTTTCGAGAAAAGGGTGTCTCAGAATGTCAAAAAATCGGAAAATACTAGATTTTTGGCATACAATAATTTATTTCCTTACCACCGAAATCGTATCATTTAGATACCACACGACGGTCCATTAATAGGGCTACCCAATAGCACTTTAGTTATTTTGGTCCGCTAATACCTAACAGAGAAATCAAGTTTTTCACAAGAGCGCCAATTTTTTTAACCTTTGTTTTTCAATTTTTGAATACATGTACTTCCGGTATAGAGATTATTGTCGGTATAGGGCTCTGTAATGATATCTGATCAGACAAAATGCCCCTGAGAATTCCTATGTTCAAAATTGCCAAAAATGGAAAAAATATCAACATATCGGAAATTAAATTTCAATAACTAATTACATATTATACATCGATAGAATTGTAATTAGGTCAGCTATCTGAATATATATATTTTTTTTTTTTTTTTTGGAAAATCACGAAAAATAAAAAAATAATCGAGTGTTTTCCCAAATTTCACGATTTTTCGACTTTTTTTTCGATTTTAAGTCCGTTATTTCACCTATTCCAGATATTTCAAAGTCGCAATGGAATGTTTAGTACACAAGACAATCACCAGGTCTCTCGATAGAGAAAGTTTCATAAAAATCGCTAACGCGGTTTTCGAGATAAAAGCGTCCTAAAATGCTAAAAATCAGAAAATGCTTGATTTTCAGCGTGCCATATTTTGCTGCCTTTTCATAGTATCCGTCTGAGATGGGTATCACACAACAGTCCAACCCTCGTGCCATTCAACGGTACCTTATTCCGTTAAACCCATTAATATCGGACGGAGAAATCGCGTTTTTACCAAAAATATGCATTTTTCAAAACATTGCACATTATTTCGACCACTTCCAGTTTAAGGATTCTATTGCTATTGGACTATAACTTCATGTTCCAGAAGTTTCAGAAACGTCAATTCGGCCGTAAAACAAAACCCGAGCTCACAAAATGGGAAGAATATTCGAAAGAATCGAAAAATAAATGGCGATAACTCTGAATGAAACGTATATTACTGGAATTGGATGGACTTCATGTATCCAAAAATGTAGGTCAAATTTGAAAATTTTGAAAAATGACAAAAGTTTTCTCTAAAACAACATTTTTCATTTTTCGAACGCTAGAAGTCAGCGACAAAGTTCCGAGATTGCAGAATTTTTAACTGCTATTGTCCCAGAAAAGATTCAGGGTTTCCGAAAATGTCATTTGGTTGAAATTAGGTAAAGAATTAAGGAAACTACGGCCGTTTTTTAATTTTTTGGCACCATACCAAATTCGGCCTCTTCCGGTCTGCGCAGTCAAAAATAATCAAGTAGCCACCAAATGGTTTCCTGATAGAAAATTTGATTCCAGATCGGTATCTCTTACAGGGACTGAGAAATAAGGGTCCGCGGTAAATAATAAGAATAACTAGACCTGCATAGCAGTGCACAATCGGCTTTCAGGAATCAGACAGGAACCATACAAGTTAGAAACCATTTTGTGGTATCTGTATGATCGTATGGATTCAAGCTATTCGATGATTGGAATTAAATATCATAGTTTTAAAAATATTATAAATAAGACTCATTTGAATAAAATATTTGGGTTTTTTGTAGGTTAAAAATGCAGTTTTTGCCCAAATGACGTCATTTCCGGTCACAGTGAAAATGTAAAATTGACTTAACCTAGTCCAAATTGGCATTAGTCATCAAATGGAAAAAAATGTTGAAAAACAGATAATAATTTACTCTTTTTTAGGCAAAATAATGTGAAAAGTGATGCATGCAAAATCGCATATTTCTCGGCAACTGCTTATATTACCAACTAATTTTCGCACCCATCCTCTTCGTCTAGATTATTACTACGAGTTTATGAAAGTTACAAATAGATATTTCAAAATAGGTTGTAAATAACTGATTTTTACACTTTTATTTTTACATTTTGTTCGTAATTGCCCGAAAATGAAATTGAAATTAAAAAACCTCAGCTAAAAATTTCGCGCGCCTTTACAGGCGCCACATGATAGTCCATTGATAGAGCTATCCAACGGCAATTTAATTGTTTTGGTCCGCTGATATGTGACGGAGAATTCTAATTTTTGGCAAGAGCTCCATTTTTTATACGTCCACATTCATAATTGAAGTATTATGACGTCGCTCCTGTGTGTGTGTGTGTGTGTGTGTGAGGGTGCGTGTGCATTGACCATCACCCGAGGACCCTCATTAGAAAACACAGCTTTTACCCGAGGACCAAAAAATCGTCCGAGGACCAAAATCGTGGTCCTCGGAGAAGTGAAGTCTATTTCCATGTTGGATAACCTAGTCTACTTCACCGGACAAAATTTCTACGTGGTCCACACTTAGTGCATAAAACCCGTATAGTGTGTGCTCTCTTCACACAGTTTACTCTCGGTCAACAAACACACGAGGTTCCTGGGTAATTTAGCGAATCACGTGACGTCACCCAGCAAACCCATGTTCCTCAGAGACGTTGTTATGTTAGAGGTAAGAACGAAGAATACGTTTCCTTAATTTAAGTGTAAATTACCAGTAGATGAGCTAGTTTGTATTTTTGCACAGGACATTTCTTCGTTCAAGAGCATACTTCAGTGAATAACAAGAAAAATTATTTTGGTCTTTGAAGCCAACAAACGTATTTTGTAAACTTTGTTTCAATTTAACACGTTGTGGTTGAAACAATGTGGCGTCGAGTTTAGGCCTAGGTTTTTATACGCCCACATTTTTATGTGGACGTATATTGTCGTCGCCCCTGTCCGTCCCCGTCCGTCCGTCCACAATTGTTTGTGAACAGTCTACAGGTCACAATTTTTATCCGATTTCAATGAAACTTAAAATATAGGTTCATCACCCTAAGATCTCGGTTCCTTTCGATATTGGCATCTATCGAACTGTAACTTCATGGGTTATGGCCCCTGATTGTACGAAAAATCACGTTTTTAGCTTGTGAACAGTGTAGAGGTCAAATTTGTAATCCGATTCAAAAAACCGTTTGATTATATCACCGCTACATAGTTATGGGGGTTGAATTCGAATTTCGTGAAAATCGGACCAAAGTTGACAGACAAAATGGCCGCCGTTTGTACGCGAATAGTGTGAAATATGTTATATCAAGGTTGTGGACCCTATAGAGGTCACAATTTTGAATCGATTTTCATGAAACTTGAAATGCATGTTTATAACCGAAAGATCTTGGTTCCTTTCAATATTTGCGCATATCGGATCGTAACTTCCTGAATTATGGCCCCTGATTGTCCGAAAAATCACACTTTTTAGCTTGTGTTCCCTGTGGAGGTCAAAATTGTTATCCGATTCAAAAAACCGTTTGATTATATCACCGTTACATAGTTTTGGGGGTTGAGTTTGAAATTTCGTGAAAATCGGACCAAAATTGACAGACAAAATGGCCGCTGTTTGTACGCGAATAGTGCGAAAAAATGTTATATCAAGGTTGTGGACCCTATAGAGGTCACAATTTTGAACCGATTTTCATGAAACTTGACAAGTATGTTTATAACCCAAAGGTCTTGGTTCCTTTCAATATTTGCGCCCATCGGATCGTAACTTCCTGAATTATGGCCCCTGATTGTCCAAAAAATCACCCTTTTAGCTTGTGGTCCCTCTGGAGGTCAAAATTGTTATCCGATTTAAAAAAACGTTGGAATATACCACCGGTACATCTAAATGGAGGGCAAGATCGAATTTCGTGAAAATCGGACCAAAATTGACAGACAAAATGGCCGCCGTTTGTACGCGAATAGTGTGAAAAAATGTTATATCAAGCTATAGATGTCACAATTTTGAACCGATTTTGATGAAACTTGACATGTATGTTTATAACCCAAAGATCTTGGGTCCTTTCTATATTTGCGCCCATCTGATCGTAACTTCCTGAATTATGTCCCGTGATTGACCGAAAAATTGCCTTTTTTAGCTTGTGGCCCCCTCTGTAGGTCAAAATTATTATCCGATTTAAAAAAACGTTTGATTATATCACCGTTACATTGTTATAAAAGATGATGTGGAATTTCGTGAAAATTGGACCAAAATTGACGGACAAAATGGCCGCTGTTTGTACGCAAATAGTGTGAAAATATGTTATATCAAGGTTGTGGACCCTATAGAGGTCACAATTTTGAATTGATTTTGATGAAACTTGAAATACATGTTTATAACATAAAGATCTTGGTTCCTTTCGATATTTGCGCATATTGGATCGTAACTTCCTGATTTATGGCCCCTGATTGTACTAAAAATCGCCTTTATCACCTTGTGGTCCCTCTGGAGGTAACAATTATTACCTGATTTATAAAAACGTTTGATTATATCACCGTTACAGGGTAATCTAGGTTGAGTTTGAATTTCATGAAAATCGGACCACAATTGACAAACAAAATGACCGCCGTACGCGAATGGTGTAAAAATATGGTATATCAAGGTTGTGAACCCTATAGGGGTCACAATTTTAATACGTTTTTGATGAAACTTGAAATACATTTTTATAACCTAAAGATCTTGGTTCCTTGCGATATTTGCGCATATCGGATTGTAATTTCCTGAATTATGGCCTCTGATTATACGGAAAATTGCCTTTATGGAGTTCAAAAACATTTGATTATATCACCATTACACTGTAATGAATTTTCAGTTTGAATTTTGTGAACATCGGACCAAAATTGATGAACAAAAAGGCTGCCATTTTTACACGAATAGTGTAAAAATATGGTATATCAAGGTTGTGTACCCTGTAGAGGTCACAATTTGAATTCGATTTTGGTCAAACTGAAAGATCTTGGTTCCTGTCGATATTTGGACATATCTGATCGTAACTTCCTGAATTATGGCCCCTGATTGTACGAAAAGTCGCCATAATATGAAATGTTTCGTATCCAGTGGAGGTGACAGCTTATTCCATAATATTAAATGATTCGTATACTTTACATTAGCATGGAGCAGAACTTTATAAAAACCAAACAAATTCTAATGATTTTCTGATAATTACTTAATATGCAACAACTCTTGTTGACTGCCCGGACGATTTAGCTGCTGTGTAGGCGTATGTTTCGTTGCCTGGCAACATATTTTTTTATTCTGACTTTGTGTTGTCTACTCATAGACAGTAGCTCATATGTTGTCGTTTTCGTTGAAGTGATGTCATTTCTTTAAATAGGCGACTTATATCAATACTGCATGCAATTTAGTTTACCTGCCAATAGATGCACACCTCTGTTGAGGTAGTGGTAGGGTCAAAAAAAAGTTCAGGGAATAACAATTAGTTTTTCTTGAACTACACCGCTAGGCCTATCCTACGATGAAAAATGAAAATGTTTTACCGAGCCCTTTTCTAGAAATTTATAGTTGAAAAAAAAAGTAGGAAATTTGGTCAAGTTCCGCAAAATTATAATTGGCCAACGGTTTTCGAGTGACAAATTTCAACATTCCCGATAGAAACAAAAAGTATTCATTGACGTGGACGTCATCTGATTCCACTGATTCGAGACGACACAGATTTTGGCAAAAGTGTCCCCGCATTTGGAGATCGACCGTCCGGGACAGTTCGCGGCCGATATTTTCCGGGAAAAATAAAGTTTGCCTGGAAAATTCTGAAAGCGTGCATTGTCCTGATGTAGCTACCGTCAATTACAACACGCCATTTGCCTCATCGCCAAAATGCCTCGCGAGAAGTGCAGCCACAAAGAAAACAGACGGAAGGTATGTCTAATTTGCTTCCATAAACATGCTAGTATGATTGAAATTGCCGGCGAAAAACTCTTGTGCTGAGTTAGAAAGTTTTACATCGAAAATTTCGATCCGTCTGATTCCCGTCTTCCATGCGCTATTTGTGGGTTCAAACAACCACCATTTCCCCGAGGTCGACCATCTCAGCCAAGACGAGAAGGTAGTTTGGCATCTCCAAGGCCGAAAACTGTTTGCAGAGGGAGAGAGAAGTGGGGTTTAACATCCACTCGACACAAACCAGGTCATTTTGGTACTAACATATGGTTTCATTTTATTTCAGTGGGAGGAAACCGGAGGAAACCCACGGGGTTGAGAAGGCGCCCCTATCCCCATGCCACATACGCTCACACCAGGGCTCGAAACTAAACTGTTTGCAAACGGTGCTTTCAGCCAGTTGGTGAAGGAATTAATCATCCAAAGCCATGCACCGCTAATGATATATGCTCAGGAAAACCTAGCAAATATAAAGGATGTACCCCGGGCCGCGGATCTTGCAGCATCGGAATTGATAAAATAGAGGGCCTCAACCAGCGACAGTTGTATGATCAAAATAGGAACAAGGGGTGCAGATCTTTTAATACAAAACCCTCGAAATAAGCAGCCCAGTCGATGAGATTGGGCGTTTCCACACATCGCTTGGCCTTTCGCTAAATCAAACGGAAAAGGCTCTAACGTTCATTCGTTCATGAAAGGGTCGTGGTTCCGTGAAATCAGGGGCTATTGACACATCGCGTGCGAGAGACAGAGGTCTGGAGTCATTTTTCTCGACTGTAGTGCTCGATCTTGATTCGTCCTTGAAAAATACATCAAAAGTGAAAAGGTCTGTGGTATAATGCCATGATTTGACCGGATTGATCACGTGATAGATTTTCGGGGTGGGTCTGTGGGTGACTACATGATAAAAGTCGGCATGGACGGTGGTGGTTCTTTTCTGAAATTCTGCGTTAACATTATCTGTACACCCGACGCCACCAGGAATGAAAGATCACTATTATACGACTATAAGAATGTCATGCGTATATTATTGCTTACTCATCTTATGTATGCGTATGGTAATCACAGGTGCCCTATCCATTTACCAATGTTACATTTCGATGGATACTATGAATGGATAATTTCTCATCTGATTGGAAGCAGTTTTTACATTGGTAGTCTTTCCGAAATCACAGAATTTTGCAGTTATTTGTTAAATTGTGAATTTCTGGAAAAGGGCTCGGTAGAACATTTTCATTTTGCATCGTAGGATAGGCCTGAAGATCTAATTCAAGAAAAACTAATTGTTATTCCCTGAACTTTTTTTTGACCCTACCACTACCTCAACGGAGGTGTGGCTGGTTACCCACAGTCAGCCAACTTGTATGGCAAGAACTTTGTTAACATTGTCACAGCTCCTTGCATTTTTGTGATTTTATTATTTAAATAACTTCATTTCACTATTCTTTTGCCTTGGCAAATAAGCATTATTTGACTTAAAATTTGGCACTTGCATTAACAGACCCCTAGGCCATGCTTGATATAAAGAAGGATAAACATGTGTTTTAATAATTTTTATGTACATTTTTTGCATTTATTGAAGGTGTGATCAAACTTCACCACATGGATGCCATGGAAAATATTTTTAAAAATGTTGGAAAAAATGGTTGAATGGGAGAAGAACAAAAACAAAGGGAAGAGGAGGAAGGGAAAGAGAGAGAGAAATGGGGTTTAGCGTCCACTCGACACAAACTATGCCATTTTGGGACTAAGAAGGAGACAGCTGCAGAAGAAGGAATGAGGGGAGAATGGATAATTTGTTTGCCTGATAACGACCAGTGAATTCTTGTTGAAATGTCGTGTGTATATAATATAGTGATTCAAAGAAGGGGCAATAAGGAGAAAAATGGCATTTTTCACTGAACGTAATTTTCTGACTCATGAAATGTCATCTATGTTAAGCTGTGTGTTGCTTTCTATTAATCCACGTGGACTGTCATGTGTAGAGATATCTCTGCAGGTACTGTTGGAGAACATATATAAATTTCAAGGAGGTTGGGTGGGTGAATAGAAAAGGGACCAAGGCGGTGGTGTTCAGTTCTGCTATCTTGGACAATTTCGTTTTTTTTCGCACTATGCTCATGTACAAGCCCTGCTTTTTTAGGAAATATTGGAGCAATGAAGCTGTAATTTTCAGGGAATCATCCAACATATATTCGGGGGTGGCTCAATTAGAACTGTATATTTTAGGCTGTCATAAGCATAAAATGACATTTTTCAATTGAAAGCTGTACAAAATGTGGTTTTTGGCTCAAGTGAATGTGTCGTCATTTAATGTTGGCTCAACCTATTTGCACAGCACATTGGTCATATATTCAGGATGGTGGTGTTAAAATTTCAGCCTGTTTTGTCAAAAATTGAGAGTTTGAGGGCTTGCTCAGTTCGGGGTATTTCGGTTGTTTGGACAATTTCTTTCTTTTTTTCGCACTGTGCTCATGTACAACCCCTGGTTTGTTTTTTGGGGGAAATATTTCAGCAAGTCTAATGAAATTTTCACAGAATCTTCCTTCATGTATTCTGGGGTGGCTGTGCAAATATCAGCTTGATAGCTCAATTAGAACTGTATATTTTGGGTCGTTTGTCAGATTTCGTGTTATCACGACAAAAGTAACTGCTTCCAAATCTTTAATATTGCTACGAAGAATCTGCCATTCTCCCACAACCTTTCTAAATACATAATGTGACCAGTATAAAATATTTGAGGTCCATAGCTACAATATATCGCAATCCGTTGTACATGCCAAATAGCTGAACGTAGTCAGATATCGGCTGCAAGCAACAGGAATATATGGTCTAAAAACTTTAATATTCATTCAATTAGTCTGAAATTTGGAATGCACTTTCATAATGTATACATAATGGATGCCGAAAAATTTCATCTTCATAGATGTAAGAGAAATTAAAATAGACAGAAATGAAAATGAATATTTGATACTAACATACAAAATGAATTTGACATCAATATTTTGGAGCAATTAAGCTGAAATTTGAAGAGAATCTCCCCAGATACATTACAAGGTGGCCCCGAAAATTTCCGCTCAATTTATTTAGCCAAAATGGAGATATGGACTCTATTACTGTCACAAAATGTCATTTTCTGACTCATGAAATGTCATTATGTAATGCTGTGTGTTGCTTTGGACTGTAATTTGGAGAGTTACCTCTGTAGGTAATGTTGGAGAACATATATAAATTTCAAGGAGTTTGGGTGACTAGAAGGGACCAGTTGTGTTCAGTTCTGCTATCTTGGACAATTTTGTTTTTTTCGCTCTATACTCATGTGTGTCATTTGGGTGTCATTCGTGGTCAAAGGGGAGATAACTCACCAAGTCCTTTGAGGAATAGCAAAGTTTGTTAAATCTCTAATAGTGTTAAATCTACATTGTAGTCCTAAAGTATTAAACACTAAAGTCCCCAGAAATAAGGTAAAGTAAGTTGTATTAAGAGGTCCTCTCATGATAATATATGTAAACTATTATAAACTCAAGTCCTCTCTAGTGCATAAATGTAATTCAATCTTACACAGGTCCTCAGGTAGTCCTTAAAGTAAAGTATTAAACACTAAAGTCCTCAGAAATAAGGTAAAGTAAGTTGTATAAATGTAATTCAATCTTACACGGGTCCTCAGGTAGTCCTTTAAGTAAAGTATTATTAAACTCTAAAGTCCTCAGAAATAAGGTAAAGTGAGTTGTATTGAGAGGTCCTCCCATGGTAATAAATGTAAACTCAAGTCCCCATCAGTGTATCAATGTAAGTCAATCTTACACAGGTCCTCAGATAGTCCTTAGAGTAAAATATTAAACACTAAAGTCCTCAGAAATAAGGTAAAGTATGTTGTATTGAGAGGTTCTCTCATGGTAATAAATGTAAACTACTATAAACTCAAGACCTCTCTAGTGTATTAATGTAAATCAATCTTACACAGGTCCTCAGGTAGTCCTTAAAGTAAAGTATTAAACACTAAAGTCCTCAGAAATAAGGTAAAGTAAGTTGTATTAAGAGGTCCACTCATGGTAATATATGTAAACTACTATAAACTCAAGTCCTCTCTTGTGTATAAATGTAAATCAATCTTACACAAGTCCTCTGTAGATATTTAATACAAGCCAACGGTGAGGCTGATGTCCCCCGCCGAAATCCCAAAATAAATAGATGACACATATTATTTAATCGCACATTTATTTTTTTCAAACATATCGAGCAATCAAACTGTACACGAAGTGTCATCCAAAAGTGTTTTATAAAGAAAAATGCTAAAACCGACGAGAAAAATGAAAATGTACCCTAGTTAGGGGGACCCTAAAGGCTGACAAAAGGGGCCCCACGCTTGACAAAAGGGCCCCCCTGGCCAAGGGAAAGGGCCCTCGTGTCCGAGTCAATCGTTTCTATACATTGTTACTGTCGAATCCATTACTGAATGAGAATGCAGTCATTGTATTGGCATAAAAATCATCAATCAAGATGAACCTAAGTTATCTTGTCCCAAAGTATCAACCAATCAAATTGCTTATCTCTGCCTACCCTAAGAAGAAAATGCTCATCTTCGAACTAAATCAAGGCATTAACCTAATAAACATACACACCAATTTTGAACATTTTAACTCAATTCGAAGGAGAGTTATTGTGTTCCAAAGTCTCGGGAAAACAAATTGATTATCGCTCTGCTTACCCTGAGCAGAAAATGCTCATTAGCGATCTTAGTCAAGGCATTACTGTAATGAAACTATACACCAAGTTTCATCACTCTCACTTAATTAGAACTAAAGTTATCGTGTCCCAAAGCATCAACCAATCAAATTGCTTATCTCTGCTTACCCTAAGCAGAAAATGGTCATCTTCGAACTCCATCAAGGCATTGACCTAATAAGCATACACACCAATTTTGAACATTTTAACTCAATTAGAAGGAGAGTTATTGTGTTCCAAAGTCTCGACCAATCAAATTACGTATCGCTCTGCTTACCCTGAGCAGAAAATGCTCATTATCGAACTTAGTCAAGGTATTACTGTAATGAAACTTTACACCACGTTTCATCAATCTCACTTAATTAGAACTAAAGTTATCGTGTCCAAAAGCATCAACCAATCAAATTGCTTATCTCTGCTTACCCTAAGCGGAAAATGCTCATCTTCGAACTCCATCAAGGCATTGACCTTATAAACACATACACCAAGTTTGAGCATTCTAGCTCAATTAGGAAGAGAGTTATTGTGTCCCAAAAAGTGTGACGGACAGACAGACAGACAGACAGACAGACAGACGGACGGACCCATTTTAATAGCGGGGGACAATAAGAAAAGGCCTCATATAGTCTGTAAAACATGTTATATTTTTATGACTGAATCAATGCAATCTACGTAGCAGACAATGTACATGGTGGCACTGACAATAACTGTATAAAATCTTAAAGCCGTAAGACAACAGGAAACCTGGTTCCTCGGGAGGCTTTTAAAAACCATAGTCCTCACATAATGAGCTATGCAAGTATGTGAGGGTGTGTGTGTGTTTGTGTGTGTGTATGTATGTATGTATCTATCTTACTGGATTTTCTTCAAACTAAGCATACTTATACCCTAAGGATGATCCCTATTGTTTTTGGTGAATGCCCGACCCCAGGGGCAGAGCCACGCTCATTTCTTGTATTTGTTTCTCGTCTACAGGCTACATTTCTTAACAAATTATTTTGAAACTTTGCATACTTTTTCTTTGTGCCCTAAGGAACATTACTTGGGGTGCATGCCCCATCCCCAGAGGAAGAACCACGCCCATTTTTGTGTGTCTATGTGTGGCCTAAAGGCCACAATTTTTTTTTAATTAATCATCTTGAAACTTTACATACTTATTCCTTATACCCCAAGGATGATCCCTATTGTTTTGGGCGCATGCCCGACCCCCAAGGACTTAGCCACGCCCATTTTTTGGTATTTGTTTGTATGGCGTCTACAGGCTGCATTTCTTTACGTATTATTTTGAAACTTTGCCTACTTATTCTTTGTACCCTAAGGAACATTACTTTTGTTTTGTGTGTCTGTTTGTCGCCTAAAAGACACGATTTTTAATCGATCATCTTGAAGCTTTACATACTTATTCTTTATAACCTAAGGATGATCCCCATGGTTTTGGGTGCATGTCCAACCCCAAGGGACAGAGCCACGCCCATTTTTTTGTACAGACTGCATTTCTTTACGTATCATCTTGAAACTTTGCATGCTTTTTCTATGTAATAATGATAATAATCTGTTTTTAAAGCGCTGAATATCCAACTAACTAGTTGCTCAAGAGCTAAAGAACATCCCTATCGTGTTTGGGGTGCATGCCCAACCCCCAAGGACAGTGCCATTCTTGTTGTTGCTGTTTATTAAAGATTTAACGTCCAAATTGTTTAAGTTCACATATAGTTTATGTCATATTACTGATTGTGCCTTTAACACTGAGTAATTTTAGAACATTTTCAAAAATTGATTCAATATCCTGGCATATGAGGTCATTGCTGGGAGAAATTCTTGTGGATGAGTGGACCAGAAATGTCAATCAATGGGACAGAATCCCCAGATTTGTTTTGCAAGAGTTGGCATAACATCTGTACGATCTGACGCCCCAGTCCCCACACACCAGTGGTACTACAAACTGGGCAGTTCACTATAATCGTAAATATAATAGTGCTGAGACAATATAAGACAACTGAGGAGTAGAAGAATGATTTTAAAATGGAATCGAGCGCCGCAGTCGCGACAAAAATTTCAGATATGTAACGGAGCTTTTAAATTTTTGAGACAGGGCTTGAAAATTTGAATCGATATCATTGCAAATGGAACCAAATTCTTGTTAACGAGAGGATAAGAAATGGACATAATCTTGAGGCTTATCTGTCTATTTCGCCTGTTTTGTGATTGTTTATCTCATTAATTCATTAAGTCAGAGACTGACTGCAGTCTCATAGAACAGCATATACTCACTACAGAATAAGAGTGACAAGCAGACATGGTTATTTTATACTATAGTTTTGTGTGATGTATGCAATTTAGGCACACGGATTCACGCAAATACATAGTATGTGGGATCTATTCTGGCATTGTTTTTGAGACCAACGTATGCAATTTAGGCTCAGGGATTCACGCAAATACATAGTATTTGGGATCTATTCTAGCATTGTGATGGCACTTATTACAACAGAATGGGAGTGAAACACAGCATCTTTTCAAGCATGATAAGTTGACAAGGTTATTTTATACTAATGTTTTGCTCGAGTAGCGTGACGTATACTGTGAGCACTTATTTTGATACCGACTGCTCCTATTTTGCGACCGACTGCATTGATTTTGCGACCGACTATTTTTATACTAAAGTTTGGCGTGAGCACTTATTTTGATACCGACTGCACTGATTTTGCGACCGACTATTTTTTTTACACCCCCGCCCCCAGATTTACATCCCTGATCATTTGCTCTGTGACCGAAGGGTTGAGTCTCTGATTTGGCATTACTTTTGAATTTTTTCTGTGGTGTTTTTGTACACCTAAATGTTGGACAGATGTCCCCAAGATATTGCAGCTTAGGCCAGTATCTCAATATCAGTTCGTTGCTCCTCAATTCGAAGGACATTACATCTACTTCTTGCAATAGACTTTCCCTTTCTGTGCCAATTGAAGCCTTTGTGGCTATCTTTATTGCCTGATATTGTAAACTGATTAGTTTAGCAAGAGCCGTTTTATTTGCACTTGCAAACGCAACGCAGTCATAGTCACATATTGATCTTTATATTTATACACAGTGTTTATGGTCATGATACGAAGAAGCCTATTGATTTTCAGCGATTTCCAATAATAACTGCCACAGTTATGGCCCTTGATCACTTCAAAAAATCCTGTTGACTCTAGAGGCCAAAGTTAATATCTGATTGATCTTAAATTTATACAGTGTTTAAGGTCATGAGACGAAAAAGCCTATTGATTTTCAGCTATTTCCAATAATTACTGCCAGAGTTATGGCCCTTGATCATTTTGAAAAATCTTTTGGACGCTCTTGAGGCTAAAGTTAATGTCCGATTGATTTTAAATTTATACACAGTGTTTAAGGTCATGAGACGAAGTAGCCAATTGATTTTCAGCGATTTCCCATAATTACTGCCAGAGTTATGGCCCTTGGCCCTTCATGTAATTTATGTGAACTATATACATTTTATTAATTAGTGAGTGGGTTAACGTCTGATAAAAATCAGGGGGGTTGGGATGCCCTAGTGGTCTAGAGTGCCGCGCTTCGACTTCTAGCTGGCCGGTCACCTCTGGCTTGCGGCTGTGGTTTCGAGCCCTGGTGTGAGCGTATGTGGCATGGAGATAGGGGCGCCTTCTCAACCTCGTGGGTTTCCTCCGGGCACTCCGGTTTCCTCCCACTGCTAAAGACCCCTACGCGCAAGCGAATTATTGAAATAAAATTAAACCATATGTTAGTCCCAAAATGACCTAGTTTGTGTCGAGTGGACGTTAAACCCCATGTCTCTCTCTCTCTCTGATAAAAATCAATTTAAGTGAACTATGTTAATAATGGCTGGTCCTTGCCTCATTAACACTTTTAATCCGTTTTTATACGCCCACATTTTTATGTGGACGTATATTGTCGTCGCCCCTGTTCGTCGGTCTGTCCGAACGTCCGTCCACAATTGTTTGTGAACAATCTACAGGTCACAATTTTTATCCGATTTCAATGAAACTTAAAATATAGGTTTATCACCCTAAGATCTCGGTTCCTTTCGATATTGGCATGTATCGGACTGTAACTTCATGGGTTATGGCCCCTGATTGTACGAAAAATCACGTTTTTATACGCCCACATTTTTATGTGGACGTATTATGTCGTTGCCCCTGTCCGGCCGGACGTCCGTCCGTCCACAGTTTGTTTGTGGACTCTCTACAGGTCACAATTCTTATCCGATTTTGACGAAACTTGAAATATAGGTTTATCCCCATAAGATCTCGGTTCCTTTCGATATTGGCATGTATCGGATCGGAACTTCATGGATTATGGCCCCTGATTGTACGAAATATCATGTTTTTAGCTTGTGGACCCTATAGAGGTCACAATTTTGAACCGTTATGAAACTTGACATGCATGTTTATAACCCCAAAATCTTGGTTCCTTTTGATATTTGCGCCCATCGGATCGTAACTTCCTGAATTATGGCCCCTGATTGTCTGAAAAATCGCACTTTTTAGCTCGTTGTCCCTCTGGAGGTCAAAATTATTATACGATTTAAAAAAACGTTTGATTATATCACCGTTACATGGTAATGAAGGCTGAGTTCTAATTTCGTGAAAAATCTAACCAAAATTGACGGACAAATTGGCCGCCGTTTGTACGCGAATAGTGTGAAAATATATTATATCAAGGTTGTGGACCCTATAGAGGTCACAATTTTGAACCGATTTTGATGAAACTTGACATTCATGTTTATAACCTGAAGATCTTGGTTCCTTTTGATATTTGCGCTCATTGATTCGTAACTTCCTGAATTATGGCCCCTGATTGTACGAAAAATCACCCTTTTTAGCTTGTGGTCCCACTGGAGGTCAAAATTATTATCCGACTTAAAAAACCGTTTGATTATATCACCGTTACATGGTAAAGAAGATGGAGGTAAAATTTCGTGAAAATCGAACAAAAATTGACAGACAAAATGGCCGCCGTTTGTATGCAATTAGTGTGCAAATATGTTTTATCAAGGTTGTGGACCCTATAGAGGTCACAATTTTGAACCGATTTTAATGAAACTTGACATGCATGTTTATAACACGAAGATCTTGGTTCTTTTTGATATTTGCGCCCATTGGATTGTAACTTCCTGAATTATGGCCCCTGATTGTCCGAAAAATGACCTTTTTCAGCTTGTGGTCCCTCTGGAGGTCAGAATTATTATCCCATTTAAAAAACGTTTGATTATATCACAGTTTCATCGTAATGTAGGTTGAGGTCGAATTTCGTGAAAATCAGATCAAAATTGACTGAAAAAATGGTTGCCGCTTGTAAGAGTGTAAAAAACTGGTATACCAAGGTTGTGAACCCTGTAGAGGTCACAATCTTCATTCGATTTTGATGAAACTTGAAACACATGTTTACAACAATCTTAGTTCCTTTCGATATTTGTGCATATCGGATTGTAACTTCCTGAATTATGGCCCCTGATTGAACGAAAAATTAGCTTTTTTATACGCCCACATTTTCATGTGGACGTATTATGTCGTCGCCCCTGTCCGTCCAGACGTCCGTCCGTCCGTCCACAATTTGTTTGTGGACTCTCTACAGGTCACAATTCTTATCCGATTTTGACGAAACTTGAAATATAGGTTTATCCCCAAAAGATCTCGGCTGCTTCCGATATTGGCATGTATCGGATCAAAACTTCATGGATTATGGCCCCTGATTGTACGAAAAATCACGTTTTTAGCTTGTGGACCCTATAGAGGTCACAATTTTGAACCGATTTTGATGAAACTTGACATGCATGTTTGTAACCCAAAGATCTTGGTTCCTTTCGATATTTGCGGCTATCGGAACGTAATTTCCTGAATTATGGCCCCTGATTGTCCGAAAAATCACCCTTTTTAGCTTGTGGTCCCTCTGGAGGTCACAATTATTATCCGATTTAAAAAACCGTTTGATTATATCACCGTTACACCCTAAGGAAGGTTGGGTTTGAATTTCGGGAAAATCAGGCCAAAATTGCCATACAAAATGGCCACCGTTTGTTAGCGAATACTGTTAAAAAATGGTATATCAAGGTTGTGGACCCTGTAAAGGTCACTATTTTAATTTGATTTTGATGAAACTTGAAATTCATGGTTATAACCCAAAGATCTTGGTTCTTTTCGATATTTGCGCATATCGGATCGTAACTTCCTGAATTATGGCCCCTGGTTATACGCAAAATCCCCCTTTCTTTAGCTTGTGGTCCCTCTGGAGGTCACAATTATTATCCGATTTAAAAAAACGTTTGATTATATCACCGTTACACCGTAAGGAAGGATGAGTAAGAATTTTGGGAAAATCGGACCAAAATTGACAGACAAAATGGCCGCCGTTTGTACGCGAATACTTTTAAAAAAATGGTATATCATGGTTGTGGACCCTGTATAGGTCACAATTTTAATTCGATTTTGATGAAGAAGGTTGAGTTCTAATTTCGTGAAAATCGTACCAAAATTGCCGGATGAAATGGTCACCGTTTGTACGCGAATAGTGTAAAAATATGGTATATCATGGTTGTGGACTCTCTACAGGTCACAATTCTTATCCGATTTTGATGAAAAGTCACATTTCTAGGTTGTGTACCGTCACACCATAATCATTGTCGGCTTCGAATTTCATGAATATCAGACTGGAACTGACCAACTAAATGGCTGCTCTCAATACAGTATGAAATACAGGACTTAATGATGTAGGAAAAATCACTTTCGGTATTGCTTGTTCTCTATCCATCTCTCGAAAATGTGGGTGTATCCTGCCTGGCAGTGCCAGCCTATCTTTTTAGCTTGTGGTCCCTCTGGGGTCAGAATTATTATCCCAGAATTATTATTATATCACCGTTACATCGCAATGAAGGTTGAGGTCGAATTTCGTGAAAATCGGGCCAAAATTGACAGCTGTTCTTGTCAGGCCATCCATCCTTCATCACGAACAAGGGGAAACCACGCTAGAAAATCTAGATCAACTTTGTCACCCAATGCAGGGAGGATCAAACACCCAACCTCAAGGCTACCAAGCCAGCATCTTACCCACTTAGCAACATGATCCCCAGTCGAATTTGAAGCCTACTGAAATGAACCTTTATAACCCAAAGATCTTAATTCATTTCGATATTTGCACATATCAAATTCTAACTTAATGATGTAGGAAAAATCACTTGTTCTCTATCCATCTCTCGAAAATGTGGGCGTATCCTGCCTGGCAGTGCCTCCCTATCTTTTAGCCTGTGAACAGTGTAGAGGTCACAATTTTGAACCGATTTGGATGAAACTTGAAATGCATGTTTATATCCCAAAGATCTTGGTTCCTTTCGATATTGTGCCAATCGGATTGTAACTTCCTGAATTATGGCCCCTGATTGTCCGAAAAATCGCCCTTTTTAGCTTGTGGTCCCTCTGGAGGTCGAAATTGTTATCCGATTTGAAAAACCGTTTGATTATATCACCGTTCCATGGTTATGAAGGTTGTTTCGAATTTCGTGAAAATCGGACCAAAATTGACGGACAAAATGGCCGCCGTTTGTACACGAATAGTGTGAAAATATGTTATATCAAGGTTGTGGACCCTATAGAGGTCACAATTTTGAATCGATTTTGATGAAACTTGACATGTATGTTTATAACCCAAAGATCTTGGTTCCTATCGATATTTGCGCCCATCGGATCATTACTTCCTGAATTATGTCCCCTGATTGTACGAAAAATCACCCTTTTTAGCTTGTGGTCCCTCTGGAGGTCACAATTATTATCTGATTTAAAAAAACGTTTGATTATATCACAGTTACACCGTAGTTATGGGTGAGTTTGAATTATAATTTTCTGATGATTACTTAAAATGCAACAACTCTTGTTGACTGCTTGAAAATTTTTTATGCGATTTTATGTCGATTTTTAGACCTGTAATTTTGGAATTTACCATCCGGAAATACGTCAGAATGCACCAAATTGAATCTAATTTACCAAATTTTTCTGCGGGAGGGCCCCCCAACCCCTCGGTAATGGTTGCGGTGGCAATTATCAAACCTGGACCCCACCTGCAAAAAATCCTGGATCCGCGCCTGTAACCATTCGGCCACCCAGCCCCCTATAAACATACAGGATTTACTTCCTCAAAGTACTGAATAGCACCCCTGTCTTACCTTTCATTGAAAATAATTGTTGATCCCTATAGACTTTCATATTTCTATATTCAGAATGGAGACACGCCGTTATTGCTGTACTTACAAATGGAAGAACTAAATCCCGATGTAGTTGAAGCATTTCTAAGGTGTAATTCTGATGTGTATGCCACAAACATTGTAAGTTTTTGAAAGTATTGGATTTTTTTTTTATCCATGGCTACCCTATGTATTTCTGTAAAAATGGTGGGGACTGGAATCCTGCGGGTTGCTTGTAAGCGCCTTTCCGACATCACTTTCATACGGACGTGTCGTCGCCCCTATCCACCTGGATCGAAACTACCCGATAAAAGTATGTAGTACCAAGGTTGTGGATAATCTAGATGTCACAATTTTTTTCCGATTTTGATGAAATATACAATATATATTTATGTTCCAAACATCTCGGTTCCTTTCATATTCGCGCCTATGGGGCCGCAACCTCCTGGATTATGACCACAATTTTGAACCGATTTTGATGAAACTTGAAATGTATGTTTATAACTCAAAGATCTTGGTTCCTTTCGATATTTGTGCATATCGGATTGTAACTTCCTGGATTATGACCCTAGATTTTACGAAAAATCGTGTGTTATTGATCACTGTTACACGCTTATTATGGTTGAGTTGAAATTTCGTGAAAATCGGACCAAAACTGAGGTCCCACAACCTTTGGGTGGGGAGGGTGCGAAAAGTTAAGTCCGCGTGCGCGTTATCATAAGATATCATTGAGTCAAGTGGCCTGGTTTTGATTCCCCGCCTGTGTGTGACAAGGAGTACGGTAACCTGTTCAACATCGTGGGTTTTCTCTAGGTCCCCGGGTTTCCCCCCACTGCTAAAGACCCATCCTCGGCATATCCAATGGTCTCAATATGTCCTACTCCACTAACCCTAAGGTAAATTTACGTTTTCAAGTTATCTGCCCTTTATAATTATGCTATTTTCATTGTCCAATCCATAAATCGTTCATTAAAAAGGAAGTTGGTAAATGGAAGGAAATCTCAAGAAACAAGGTTAGGAATTAGCCAGAAGGTAGCCTAAACGAGAGAAGTCCAAGTTCTACCAAACGCGCATTTATTAATAACAAAATGCAACTAGAACTGTATTGTTGGGTTTCGCCGCTGTTATGTTATTCTTGAATTGACGTCACTACCCAAAACAATGAAAACATTTTATCAGATTTCCACTTTTGTATAGCACACGTGTTTTAAATTGGACGTAGAACTGGGAAATAAATCAAGTGATATCAGTTCCATTTATACATGAAATCTCGACACGATTACACCACATTTGCATTGCACATGTGTTTTAAATTGGACGTAGAAATGGGAAATAAATCAAGTGATATCAGTTCAATTTATACATGAAATCTCGACACAATGACACCACTTCCTTTATCAACAAAATATTGAACTTGGATTACAGAAATAACCACCCCCATTGTGTTTTGTATGACAAAAGATTAATTAAAAGATTAACAGAATTAACCCTTTAGTTGTTTTGACCTATTGAAACCCAACGGACAAATCGCGATTTATGCAAGAGTGCCTATATATACGCTCACATTTTCATGTAGACATATATTGTCGCCCCCGTCTGTCCACAATTTGTTTGTGGAAACACTTATCAGATTTTGACGAAACTTGAAATGTATGTTTATCTCCTACAGTTCTTGATTCCTTTCGGTATTGGCATGTATCGGATCAAGACTTCATAGATTATGACCCCTGGGTGTACGAAAAAAGTTCCTGGTTTAGCTTGTGGGCACTCTGGAGGTCACAATCTTCATCTGATTTTGATGAAACTTGAAATGCATATTTATAACCCAAAGATATTGTTTCTTTCAAAATTTGCGCTTATCGAATCGTATCTTCCTGAATTATGACCCTTGATTGTGCCAAAAATCGCATGTAGAGGTAACAACTTTTATCCGATTAAAAAAAAGGCTGTTTGAATACATCACCGTTACACCGTAATGATGGCTGAATTCTGATTTCGTGAAAAACAAACCAAAACGGCTGGACAAATGGCTGCATTTCGTTCGCTGATAGTGTAAACATTTGGTATATCAAGGCTTGGTTCCTTTTGATGTTCATGTATATATCGGATCGTAACGAATCCATGACCACTCGGACCAAAGACCACTCCGACCAATGTATTGTGATTAAATAATAAATAAATAGCATATTTTTATGCGCCCACATTTTCATGTGATATAAAATAATTAGTAAATACAATATCAAAAACTAAATACAAAAAAAAACCATTTTGTATTTAGTTTTCTTTACCTTGAGGAAGTTAGTATTTTTACTGACGAAACGTTGGATAAAGCGATGGTTTTTTGATATTGTATTCTACTAATTATTTTATATCAACTTATTTGAATATCATATGCATCATTTTGACTTTGTCGAAATCGATCCCATCAAATCGTCTGTATTTGGTTTGTGTTTCCTGTTTCTATTAATTGGAAGTTTCACATTTTCATGTGGACGTATATTGTCGTCGCCCCTGTTTGTCCGCCCGTCCGTCCGTCCGTCCACACTTGTTTGTGAATTGTCTACAGGTCACAATTTTTATCTGATTTCAATGAAACTTAAAATATAGATTTATCACCCTACGATCTCGGTTCCTTTCGATATTGGCATGTATCGGACTGTATCTTCATGGGTTATGGCCCCTGATTGTACGAAAAATCATGTTTTTAGCTTGTGAACAGTGTAGAGGTCACAATTTTGGACCGATTTGGATGAAACTTGAAATGCATGTTTATAACCCAAAGATCTTGGTTCCTTTCGATATTTGCGCCCATCGGATCGTAACTTCCTGAATTATGGCCCCTGATTGTCCGAAAATCGCTCTTTTTAGCTTGTGGTCCCTCTGGAGGTCAAAATTGTTATCCGATTTACAAAACCGTTTGATTATATCACCGTTACATGGTTATGGAGTTCGAATTTCGTGAAAATCGGATCAAAATTGGCGCACAACATGGCTGCTGTTTGTACGCGAATAGTGTGAAAATATGATATATCAAGGTTGTGGACCCTATGAAATAACGTCAAATAACGATCAGTTTGTGTAGTTTAAGAAATACCGTTTAGTTTTGACATCGGTCATCTATTATGACCATTTAGTTTAGTTTTGATATTGGTCATCCAGTTTATGACCATTTAGTTTCATAAACTAGACAACCGATGTCAAACTAAAAGGTAGCACAAACTGGGAGGTTTTTAATGAATCTTAATGGTATTTAATACTTTCTGGACAGCAATCTATTAACTGAATATGTGTATTAGATTATCGATGGTGAGCTCAATTTCTTTCCTTTTTTCATGAAATCTGAATGATACCTAGTCCCTAGTGTATAGAGGTCACAATTTTGAACCGATTTTGATGAAACTTGAAATACATGTTTATAACCTAAAGATCTTGGTTTTATTGCATATTTGCACATATCGGATCGTAACTTCCTGGATTATGGCCCCTGATTGTACGAAAAATGGCCTTTATTAGCCTGTGGTCCCTCTGGATGTCACAATTATTACCTGATTTAAAAAATATTTGATTATATCACCATTACACTGTAATGAATTTTCGGTTTGAATTTCATGAACATCGGACCAAAATTGCTGAACAAAATGGCCGCCACTTTTACGCGAATAGCGTAAAATATGGTATATCAAGGTTGTGAACCTGGTAGAGGTCACAATTTTAATCCGATTTTGATGAAATTTGAAATGTAAGTTTATAACCCAAAGATTGCGGTTCCTTTCAATATTCAGGCACATTGGACAATAACTTCCTGAATTATGGCCCCTGATTGTATGAAAAATCATGTTTTTTACCATGTGGACCCTATGGAGGTCACGATTTTATTCCGAATTAAAAAAACGTTTGGCTATATCCCCATTACATATAAATGATGGTTGAGTGTGAATTTCTTGAAAACCGACAATTGAACAGCTAAATCCATAATATTTAAATGTTTCGTATACTTAACGTTAGCATGGGGCAGAACTTTATGAAAACCAAACAAAGTCTAATGATTTTCTGATAATTACATAATATGCGACAACTCTTGTTGACTGCCTGGACGATTTAGCTGCTGCGTTGGCGTATGTTTCGTTGCCTGGCAACCTATTTTTTGTCCCCCGCCTTTCGAAGAAAGCAGGGGACTATTAAAATGGGTTCGTCCGTCTGTCTGTCCGTCTGTCTGTCCGTCACACTTTTTGGGACACAATAACTCTCTTCCTAATTGAGCTAGAATGCTCAAACTTGGTGTATGTGTTTATTAGGTCAATACCTTGATGGAGTTCGAAGATGAACATTTTCCGCTTAGGGTAAGCAGAGATAAGCAATTTGATTGGTTGATGCTTTGGGACACGATAACTCTCTTCCTAATTGGGCTAGAATGTTCAAACTTGGTGTATGTGTTTATTAGGTCAATGCCTTGATGGAGTTCGAAGATGAGCATTTTCCGCTTAGGGTAAGCAGAGATAAGCAATTTGATTGGTTGATGCTTTGGGACACGATAACTTTTAATTGAGCTAGAATGTTCAAACTTGGTGTATGTGTTTATTAGGTCAATGCCTTGATGGAGTTCGAAGATGAGCATTTTCCGCTTAGGGTAAGCAGAGATAAGCAATTTGATTGGTTGATACTTTGGGACACGATAACTCTCTTCCTAATTGAGCTAGAATGTTCAAACTTGGAGTATGTGTTGATTAGGTCAATGCCTTGATGGAGTTCGAAGATGAGAATTTTCCGCTTAGGGTAAGCAGAGATAAGCAATTTGATTGGTTGATGCTTTGGGACACGATAACTTTAGTTCTAATTAAGTGAGATTGATGAAACTTGGTGTATAGTTTCATTACAGTAATACCTTGACTAAGTTTGATAATGAGCATTTTCTGCTCAGGGTAAGCAGAGCGATACACAATTTGATTGGTCGAGACTTTTGAACACAATAACTCTCCTTCTTATTGAGTTAAAATGTTAAAACTTGGTGTATATGCTTATTAGGTAAATGCCTTGATGGAGTTCGAAGATGAGCATTTTCTGCTTAGGGTAAGCAGAGATAAGCAATTTGATTGGTTAATGCTTTAGGATACGATAACTTTAGTTCTAATTAAGTGAGAGTGATGAAACTTGGTGTATAGTTTCATTACAGTAATACCTTGACTAAGTTCGATAATGAGCATTTTCTGCTCAGGGTAAGCAGAGCGATACGCAATTTGATTGGTCGAGACTTTGGAACACAATAACTCTCCTTCTTATTGAGTTAAAATGTTCAAACTTGGTGTATATGCTTATTAGGTCAATGCCTTGATGTAGTTCGAAGATGAGCATTTTCCGCTTAGGGTAAGCAGATATAAGCAATTTGATTGGTTGATGCTTTCGGACACGATAACTTTAGTTCTAATTAAGTGATAGTGATGAAACTTGGTGTATAGTTTCATTACAGTAATACCTTGACTAAGTTCGATAATGAGCATTTTCTGCTCAGGGTAAGCAGAGTGATACGCAATTTGATTGGTCGAGACCTTGGAACACAATAACTCTCCTTCTAATTGAGTTAAAATGTTCAAACTTGGTGTATATGCTTATTATGTCAATGCCTTGATGGAGTTCGAAGATGAGCATTTTCCGCTTAGGGTAAGCAGAGATAAGCAATTTGATTGGTTGATGCTTTGACACACGATAACTTTAGTTCTAATTAAGTGAGAGTGATGAAACTTGGTGTATAGTTTCATTACAGTAATACCTTGACTAAGATCGATAATGAGCATTTTATGCTCAGGGTAAGCAGAGCGATAAGCAATTTGATTTGCCGAGACTTTGGAACACAATAACTCTCCTTCGAATTGCATTAAAATGTTCAAAATTGGCGTGTATGCTTATTAGGTCAATGCCTTGATGGAGTTCGAAGATGAGCATTTTCTTCTTAGGGTAGGCAGAGATAAGCAATTTGATTGGTTGATACTTTGGGACAAGATAACTTAGGTTCATCTTGATTGATGATTTTTATGCCAATACAATGACTGCATTCTCATTCAGTAATGGATTCGACAGTAACAGTGGAAAGAAACAATTGACTCAGACACGAGGGCCCTTTCCCTTGGCCAGAGGGGCCCTTTTGTCAAGCGTGGGGGCCCTTTTGTCTGCCTTTAGGGTCCCCCTAACTAGGATACATTTTCATTTTTCTCGTCGGTTTTAGCATTTTTCTTTATAAAACACTTTTGGATGGCACTTCGTGTACAGTTTGATTGCTCGATACTTTTGAAAAAAATAAATGTGCGATTAATTAATATGTGTCATCTATTTATTTTGGGATTTCGGCGGGGGACATCAGCCTCACTGTTGGCTTGTTATATTCTATTTCTTAAATGAATAAGTCAAGCCTTATAATATAATTGAATTGGTCCGAGTGGTCCTTTGGGTTAGTCCGAGTAGCAAAGATAAATTTTGGTTCAAGTGCTCTTACACTATAAATTACTTGGTCCGAGTGGTCTTTTAGTTTGGTACGAGTGGTCTTTAGTAATTGAATTGGTCCGAGTGGTCCTTTGGGTTAGTCCGAGTAGCAAAGATAAATTTTGGTTCAAGTGCTCTTACACTATAAATTACTTGGTCCGAGTGGTCTTTTAGTTTGGTACGAGTGGTCTTTTAGTATTGTTCGAGTGGTCTCTATTTTGATCCGACTGTCTTTATTTTGGTCCGAGTGGTCTTGAACCGAGTGGTCTTTGGTTCGAGTGGTTTGGATACCATTGTAACTTCCTGAAAAATTGTACGCAAATAATTTTAGCTTTTGGTCCCTCTAGAGGTCACATTTTTTATCCGATTTAAATAAAAAACAAAAAAAAAGCGTTTGAATATATAACCGTTACACCCTATTGGTGGTTGAGTTCGAATTTCATGCCAATCGGACCAAAACCGCAGGACAAAATTGCGGCCTCTCACACGCAAATACTGTAAATATATGGTTTATCAAGGTTGTGGACATATTTATAACCCAAAGATCTTGGTCCCTGTTGATTTTTGCGCATATTGGACTGTGTCATCCTGAATTATGGCATACATATCGCTTTAAAATACCGATAGGACATTTGAAATTGGCAAAATGCCGAGACCATTTATTAAGGTCTGAATTTTATAGAGAATTTCCCTAGAATCTTAACTGAATTTTACTACATATATAATAAAGTTAATAAAAACAAGAATTTGTTATTTATTTATACATGTATGTGGTAAATCTAATAATTTTACAAACAAAAAAGAATTATTAAAATCGATCATAACTATATATGTGTATATATAGTGAGTAATATTACACCCGGGCAAAACAAATCTGTCCAAGGAAATAACTGAGACTTTTATTGCTGTAATCGAATTCATTCCTGGCTCCAGAAACTTAAAATATGGATCTAGATGTTGAAAAACTGGACAGATGCGAAAATGAAATCAAAAATGACAGTAAAATGTCAAACAAGTTAATTGTGTCGTCGGATGATCATTTTGAAAATTATACATCTCTAGATTGCACGGTTATTACTTTGAGATGAAATGGGCTTTATGTCCTGCTGTTCTGCTTCTACTGGCCCATTAGAACGATTAGACAGCTGTTCTTGTCAGCGCATCCGTTATGTACCACTGACAAGGGGAAACGACGCCAGGCAACGAGACATACACACATAGCAGCAAAAACATCTGAGAAGTCAACCATTGTTGTTGCATATTTATTCTTTTGTATGTAATTGGGTGCATTTGCAAGACAGTTTCATACAGATCAGATCATAATTTGTGTCGTTTGCATGCGGGTTCCAAGGTTCTACAAATTGAAACAATGAGCTTCGTGGTTTAACTAATCTAAATGATGCATATCAATTTTATACAGATCGGATGATCACTTTTGGCGTTAGAGCGTTTACAATGTGAAACAAGCGCCATAAATCTAGATGTAAAAGACTGAAATTGCTGAAATTCAATAAGATTCTTATTTTTACTAATTTAATTGATGCGTATATATTTTATACACAATGGTAGTTAACTTTAAAAGTTATAGCATTCATAAGGTGCAAAGGGAAACAAGGGCCATAATTCTAGACGTCATAATAGGAAATTGCTGAGATTCAATAGGATTCTTTGTTTCTCTCCGGCGTTAGAACTTATACAAGATTCAACAACGTGAATCAAGGACCATAACTCTAGAATGGAAACTGCTGAAATCCAATAGGATTCTTTGTTTCACTAATTTAAACAAGCCAACAGTGAGGCTGATGTCCACCGCTGAAATCCTCAAAAAAACAGATGACACAATTTAACTAATCGCACTTTTTGTTTTTTCAAAGTATTGAGCAATTAAATTATACACTAAGTTTTATCACCCAAAGCATCGACCAATGAAATTGGTTAGCTCTGCTTAGCTTTGCTTAGCTTTAACTCGAAATGTTAATCATTGAACTCAGTCAAGTAATTCACCTAATGAAGATCTACATCAAGTATGTTCCAAAGTCTTAACCAATCAGATTGCGTGTTGCTCCTAAGCATAAAATTCGCCCCATCGAACTTAGTCACGGTAATGACATAATAGAGACTTTTGGCAAGTGGCATTTCTCCTATCCGTATCATATACGTGATACGTTGCGTCAGAGTAGTTTTAGAGTTTGGCAGATTCTCGCGTCACGTACGTATGCGTCACTGAACTATTTAAAAAAAAAAAAAAAATCGTTGACTTCGACTCGACAGCAATTTTTGGTTTCACTAATTTATCATTTATACCCCTTTACCATAGAAACACATCATTTACGGATTCGGAAGGTACAATTTCTACTTAAATTTATCACGTAGTTCAACCAGCATACAGACAGACAGACGGGAAAAGTATGAAAATTCCGAGAAAAATCCATCAAAAATAATTATTAACTTCCTGTCTTTATTATAGAATACACATAGATTCATAAAAATGCGAAGATACAACATTTCAGCGTCCAAAAAGATGACAATGTTATGCGGACCTACTCCGTATGGAAGCTGTTCGATACGGGCTGCCGTATCCGTGTGCCGTATTACGTATGAGAAATACACACACATTGATGACGTCATACGCAAAATCAATACGGATACGCGATACGAACTCAGAATTTACGCTTGCCAAAAGTCTCTATTGAATCCATATCAAGAGTTTCATCGACCTGACTTCATTAAAACCAAAGTTATCGTGCCCTAAATAATCAACAAATCAGATTTCTTATCTCTACTAACCCTAGGCAGAAAATCCTTATTTTAGTTTTTCATTCGATGCCCCGTCGATTTCCCAGAAAGATAGATGGGTTGATATGAAGACATTAGGTTGATAGACAAATCACTTTTATTAGCATAGTAGTGGTTACATGCTCTTTTACAAACTCAAAATTTTCCTGGCAACAAAACCTCCAACTTAAAAGAGTCGATGACACTTAGCTAAAGTGTAGTTATCTCCCTTTAACTAATTAATGAAATGTATCAAGATTTTCATAACACACTCCCCCCCCCCCCCTTATTGACGTAAGTCAATAATAGAAGATGAAAATTGAAAAATTGACAACATAAGAACATATTGATGCAATTAAACAATAAAGATTGATTTAAACGTTTGATTAATAACGAAAGTGAATGATTGATTGATAACACAAACTCCAGTTAATTCTCATTGTTCGATAGTTCGATAGGATACAATCTCTGAAGAGGTCTATTCATCAGAATAGGTTTTCCAGATTTGTTAAGCACTCTAACAACAGCTGAACGAATTTTTCCATCGCGACCTTCTAGAGTTCGTTCGATATGCACAAGTTCCAATTATGTCTCGGTACTTTATCCTCATATACGATGACAACATCACCAACGTGTACAGATTGTCCCTTTGTTTGATTGAATTGTAGAAATGATTTCAGTTCAACACCTTTAAACGTTTTACCATTGTCTGATATTACTGAAGTAGGAATTCCTCGACGTCCCATGAATCTCTTGAAACTACGGATGAATGTGGTCGAGCTGGCATCAGGAACCAGATCTAGATGCAAGGCACGACTACTAGCACATGTGTAGAGAGCGATATAAACCTTATGCATGTCCTCGGATTTGGAATAGATGTCTTTTACAAATAAAGGGCCTGCATAGTCTATTCCAATGTGAGAAAAAGCAAAGTCATCACTTAATCGAAACGATGGTAAAGGAGGTGCGACAGGAGTTCCATATGCTTTAGCTTCTAATTTCCTACAAATCACACATTTAATGATTTGCCGACCACGAACGACCCAATACTTGGTTCTGAATTGAGATAGAGTTTCTTGTACACCATTATGTACGACATCTTCATGCGATTTCCAGATGATCAATGTCGTAAGATGATAATTTTCTGGTAGAAATGCTGGATATTTCGCTTCATAATCTAGATTTGAATGTTCGATTCTTCCATAACCACGAAGAATACCATCGTTGTCTTGCTTTAGATTTAGTGAAACAGATCGTTGATTAAATTTATCATCCCGTTTGATGTTTGATTGAACAGTTTTGATCCACAATAATTCCAATTCTCTGTTGGCGAAATTCGTCTGATTTCTGTAACCCGATTTTGTACGAATTGCTTGTATTCCTTATTGGTATATCTAATCCAGCTTAAAGTGACCTGAGAATCTGACCAATAATATACTTGGTTGATTGTCAAATGAGTTAAAGCGTTCACGACACTAACAGCAAGCCGTGCAGATATTAAGCATGCTAAGAGTTCCAATCGCGGCATTGTGTGTTTAGATAATGGCGCTACACGCGTCTTTGATGCCAAAAGGTTACAATGGATAGATGACTCATGTTTACACAATAGGTAAATGCGAGTACCATAAGCTTGTTCGGATGCGTCACCAAACACATGAAGTTCGTTTTCAGATTGATCACAATAAAGTTTGATACAATAACACCTTGGTATTTTAATAATATCTGTATTTTCTAATTTTAGTAACAAATTCTTCCAGTCTGATACAAAGTTTTCACTCAGCTCATTATCCCAGTCTAAACTGAAAGAACATAGTTTCTGAAACAACAACTTGAAACTCAAAACGATTGGCGATATCAAACCCAAAGGATCATAAAACCTGGAAGCAACACTCAATACCAACCGTTTGGTTGCTGAATCAGATTGAATAGCACTACATATTTTCGAAAAATCAAAAATTAGATTGTCGAATTGGTTATCCCAGATAAGCCCAAGAATTTTAGGATTTCCTGTTGATTGTTGCGAGAAACTATATTTCGAATAACCCTTGTCTTCTTCTTTGACTGAAGTTTGATTGTCGGTTTGATTGTTAGAATTCTGAAAATTAGAGTCACTTTGAATTCGATTCAAAAGTTGTGTAGAATTTGATACCCATTTTCGCATATTAAATCCACCGTCTTGAAAGATATTATGTACTTGCTTACACATTTCGAAGGATAAATCCACAGAGTCTGACCCCAAGGCAAAATCATCAACGTAAAGTGATTCTGATACATCACGTATAAAATCTGGATTTTCACTTTCATAAAAACTCAAATGATGACGTAAAGTTGCGTTTAACAAAAACGGACTAGATGTTACACCGAACACAACTCTAGCAAATCGATAAACTTGAATTGGTGAATCTTGATCGGTAGGATTCGATACCCAAAGAAATCGTAAATAATCACGATGTTCTGGTACAATTGAAATATTCAAAAATGCTTTTTCGATATCTGCGGTAACTGCTATCTTATTCAACCGAAACCTAAGCAGAATGTCAAATATTAAAGGTATGAGTGATGGACCTGCGTATAAACAATTGTTAAGACTAGGGCTAAATTTATTCGACGTGGCTGATGCGTCATACACAACCCAAACCTTTGTAGTGTCCTTGTCACTACTTCTCGATGCGGAAGATAATGACAGTCACTCTTTCATGGTGTCAAAATGGCCTCCGTTTGTACACGAATACTGTTAAAAAATGGTATATCAAGGTTGTGGACCCTGTAAAGGTCACAATTTTAATTCGATTTTGATGAAACTTGAAATTCATGGTTAAAACCCAAAGATCTTGGTTCTTTTCGATATTTGCGCATATCGGATCGTAACTTCCTGAATTATGGCCCCTGGTTATACGCAAAATCGCCTTTTTTTATACGCCCACATTTTTATGTGGACGTATATTGTCGTCGCCCCTGTCCGTGCAGGCGTCCGTCCGTCCACAATTTGTTTGTGGACTCTCTACAGGTCACAATTCTTATCTGATTTTGACGAAACTTGAAATATAGGTTTATCCCCAAAAGATCTTGGCTGCTTTCGATATTGGCA
Source organism: Patella depressa (assembly GCA_948474765.1). Classification (NCBI taxonomy): domain Eukaryota; kingdom Metazoa; phylum Mollusca; class Gastropoda; family Patellidae; genus Patella; species Patella depressa. Next base: position 25,648,677 of record OX419717.1, on the reverse strand, counting down.
TGTATCGGATCAAAACTTCATGGATTATGGCCCCTGATTGTACGAAAAATCACGTTTTTAGCTTGTGGACCCTATAGAGGTCACAATTTTTAACCGATTTTGATGAAACTTGACATGCATGTTTATAACCCAAAGATCTTGGTTCCTTTCGATATTTGCGCCTATCGGAACGTAATTTCCTGAATTATGGCCCCTGGTTATACGCAAAATCCCCCTTTCTTTAGCTTGTGGTCCCTCTGGAGGTCACAATTATTATCCGAAAAATCACCTTTTTATACGCCCACATTTTCATGTGGACGTATTATGTCTTCGCCCCTGTCCGTCCGGGCGTCCGTCCACAATTTGTTTGTGGACTCTCTACAGGTCACAATTCCTATCCGATTTTGACGAAACTTGAAATATAGGTTTATCCCCAAAAGATCTCGTTTCCTTTCGATATTGGCATGTATCGGATCGGAACTTCATGGATTATGGCCCCTGATTGTATGAAATATCATGTTTTTAGCTTGTGGACACTATAGAGGTCACAATTTTGAACCGATTGTGATGAAACTTGACGTGCATGTCTATAACCCAAAATCTTGGTTCCTTTCGATATTTGCGCCCATTGGATCGTAACTTCCTGAATTATGGCCCCTGATTGTCCGAAAAATCGCCCTTTTTAGCTTGTGGTCCCTCTGGAGGTCAAAATTATTATCCGTTTTAAAAAACCGTTTGATTATATCACCGTTACATGGTAATGAAGGGTGAATTCAAACTCGTGAAAATGGGACCAAAATTGACAAACAAAATGGCCGCCGTTTGTACGCGAATACTGTGAAAATATGTTATATCAAGGTTGTGGACCAAAATTGCCATACAAAATGGCCGCCGTTTGTACGCAAATACTGTTAAAAAAAAGGTATATCAAGGTTGGGACCCTGTAGAGGTCACAATTTTAATTCGATTTTGATGAAACTTGAAATTCATGGTTATAACCCAAAGATCTTGGTTCCTTTCGATATTTGCGGATATTTGATCGTAACTTCCTGAATTATGGCCACTGATTATACCCAAAATCGCCCTTTTTTTAGCTTGTGGCCCCTCTGGAGGTCACAATTATTATCCGATTTAAAAAAAACGGTTGATTATATTACCGTTGCACCGCAAAGAAGGTTGAGTTCGAATTTCGGGAAAATCGGACCAAAATTGCCATACAAAATGGCCGCCGTTTGTACGTGAATACTGTTAAAAAATGGTATATCAAGGTTGTGGACCCTGTAAAGGTCACAATTTTAATTCGATTTTGATGAAACTTGAAATTCATGGTTATAACCCAAAGATCTTGGTTCTTTTCGATATCTGCGCATATCGGATCGTAACTTCCTGAATTATGGCCCCTGGTTATACGCAAAATCCCCCTTTCTTTAGCTTGTGGTCCCTCTGGAGGTCACAATTATTATCCGATTTAAAAAAACGTTTGATTATATCCCCGTTACACCGTAAGGAAGGTTGAGTTTGAATTTTGGGAAAATCGGACCAAAATTGACAGACAAAATGGCCGCCGTCTGTACGCGAATACTGTTAAAAAAAAGGCTGGGGCTATTTGCCACATGTGGTAAGACAATTCGGGGGCTATTTGCCACTTGTACGTCTCCGCACAGCAATAAATTAACTAATAGCCACGAAACTCACATAATATGATAACATTAATATCATCTCGGAGTAGCCAGGTCATAATTTTAATTCGATTTTGATGACACTTGAAATGCATGGTTATAACACAAAGATCTTGGTTCCTTTTGTTATTTGCGCATATCGGATCGTAACTTCCTGAATTATGGCCCCTGATTGTCCGAAAAATCGCCTATGGTCCCTCTGGAGGTCACAATTATTATCCGATTTAAAAAAAAACGTTTGACTCTATCACCGTTACACCCTACGGTAGGTTGAGTTCGAATTTCGAGAAAATCGGACCATAATTGCCAGAAAAAATGGCCGCCGTTTGTACGCGAACAATGTAAAAATACGGTATATCAGAGTTGTAGATCCTGTAGAGGTCACAATTTTTAATTCGATTTTGATGAAACCTGAAATGCTTGTTTATAACCTAAAGATCTTTATTCTTTTCGATATTTGCGCATATCAAATTGTAACTTAATGAATTATGGCCTTTGATTGTAGGAAAAATCACGTTCGGTATTGCTTGTTCTCTGTCTATCTCTCGAACAGTTATTATCTGATTTAAAAAAAAACCTCTGATTATATTACTGTTGCACCGTAAGGAAGGTTGAGTTTGTACGCGAATAGTGTAAAAATATGGTATATCATGGTTGTGGACTCTCTACAGGTCACAATTCTTATCCGATTTTGACGAAAAGTAACATTTCTAGGTTGTGTACCGTCACACCATAATCATTGTCGGCTTCGAATTTCATGAATATCAGACTGGAACTGACCAACAAAATGGCTGCTCACAATACAGTATGAAATACAGGACTTAATGATGTAGGAAAAATCACTTTCGGTATTGCTTGTTCTCTATCCATCTCTCAAAAATGTGGGCGTATCCTGCCTGGCAGTGCCAGCCTTTTTTTTTTATCTTGTGGTCCCTCTGGGGTCAGAATTATTATCCCATTTAAAAAAAACGTTTGATTATATCACCGTTACATCGTAATGAAGGTTGAGATCGAATTTCGTGAAAATCGGACCAAAATTACAGCTGTTCTTGTCAGGCCATCCATCCTTCATCACGAACAAAGGGAAACCACGCTAGAAAATCTAGATGAACTTTGTCACCCAATGCAGGGATCAAACACCCAACTTCAAGGCTACCGAGCCAGCATCTTACCCACTTAGCAAAGTCGAATTTGAAGCCTACTGAAATGAACCTTTATAACCCAAAGATCTTAATTCATTTCGATATTTGCACATATCAAATTCTAACTTAATGATGTAGGAAAAATCACTTTCGGTATTGCTTGTTCTCTATCTATATCTCGAAAATGTGGTCGTATCCTGCCTGGCAGTGCCAGCCTATCTTTTTTAGCTTGTGGTCCCTCTAGAGGTCTCAATTATTATCCAATTTTAGAAATAATGTTAAATGTTTCGTATACTAAACGTTAGCATGGGGCAGAATTTTATAAAAACCAATTAAATTCTAATGATTTTCTGATAATTACTTAATATGCGACAACTCTTGTTGACTGCCCAGACGATTTAGCTACTGTGTGGGCGTATGTTTCGTTGCCTGGCAACCTATTTTTATTAACAAAATTGTCCGCGGATTGGCGTTGATTCTCATACGCGATGTTATAAAAGGATCAAGTACGACTCTTTAAGTCGCCGATAATTATACATGGACCCTGTATGATCCCTTTACTCTTCAGTTAGCCATTCAGGAATCAGTGTGTAATGGCTAAATCTATCAGTGTCATCATAGCCAGTTATGCAATCATCAATGTGTTGTTCGTATCTATTTAACTCTATGGAAGTTATTCTATTTTCGCAACATGTTTCAATGAATTACACAGTATGCCAATTCAAGCCCAAAACAGATACAGCCAGAGTATTCTATCCCCGGATCCCTGAAGAATATAATGTTTTCAGCAAATTAAGCATTGATTTTAAGTCTGTGTCCACATCAGTTTCAGGGTGAAACAGCTTGTTGTATGCGATGAAATAACACTTTTTGTTATTTGTGTTCCTACAAAGTCTGTCGGTGCAGAAACAGTTTGCGAAGTTTTAATTCCCTATTTGGTCCTACATAAGTTATCATATCGGATGCTGCTTCAAGTTTTACTGGAAAACTAGTGTCTTCAATATGCACAGCCCTTGGTGTTATTCAGAAAGTGGTTAGTGTTGCTAATCGAACGCCGCATCAGGTCAATTTCAGACTTCTTAAAGGTCAACTTAAATCAATATCGAACCGATTGGGTCAGATACGTGTCTACATGCTGCTATGCATTCAACTGCTTTTCTTCATCACGATTAGGTATTTTTTGTCCTTACGAATTAATGTTTGGTCGTAAACCGAAAAATCTTACTCATCTCAATTGGCAATTTGATGGCATTTGTCGGATTATATTTCCCGATTGAAGGACAGATTTAATCATATATCAAATACCATAATTAGGGGTGACTATTGTTGGTAATATTCACTATTGCGATAGTATTGCTATTGGGTAAACAGCTATTGCAATACTATTACTATTGGGGATTAAATATTGCGATACTATTGGACTATTGCGATAGTTTGATCTGTTTATTAGTTTAGGTTTAAAACACACTGTCATGTATACATTTATTATAACATTTAATCAAACTAAAAATTTTGAAACACTAGAAAGTTCCAGGTAATGTTAGATAATATAATACAAGTAGACTCCCAATAATATAACGGACAATCGCTTATACGGACAGAAAAGTTTGGTCCCGATTTTTGTAATAAAAATTTCTTGTTTTCAAAGTCTTTTTATAACGGACACTCGATGTAAGAGTCCATTTTTATTACGGACATGTAAGAGTCCATTTTTATTACGGACTCTCGTATAAGCAGAACAAAATAATGATGTTACTGATTATATTATCGGTGACCGGAATACTTTTCCCAGAAAATAACCATACTGATTTTTAGTGTTGTCACAATTACAAAATTCTTGAATCGGGTAATCGGCTCGCCAAAAATCGTATCGGTTGGGCTGTGGAAGACATTCCCGCATTCTAACTTACCCCTACTGCTTTGACTGCTAATTAAAAATCCAGTACTTGCAATAGATTACAATTCACTAGTTGATCAACATCTCCAGCCCGTAAATCAGTACGTAATATTTTAACACGGATATCGGTAGTCATATCGACAAATAAACCGACAGAATTAAGCGACACAAGACGGTGCAGATAAAAACAACATGTGTCTTCTAAAGGTGCGGCAAAAGGGGAGGGGGCGAATAGAAGAGCCTCCTGGCTGATATCTCAGGTACACGGTAACGTCGCATTCTGAATGTGAATTAAATAATAAAGTAGATTGGGTTTTTTTCTTTATATTATATAAAATTGTATATTATTAATATTACATTGGTAGTTTAGTAACTTGTAAAAAAGGCATAGCCAACTTTCCTGTCATATGCGGCATGCAGCATGTCTGTTATTGGCGTACGTGACCATTTTCAGCTTTTTCGCGCCAAAATCAACCATTTTACACATTTCTTAGTACGCCATACCTAATATGGTAGACGAAGATTTCCATGTGACATTGAGATCGTGTAACGCTATTTTAGTGATAACGGAGCTTTTTGTTATAAATACAGAGTAATTATTCGACAAATACGAGTGAATTTGAGCCATGTTACTTCGCTATTACAAACTATCGAAACTATCGATAGTTTGCCTGACTATCGCAATTTTTATCGATAGTTTCTTTTTACTATCGATACATACTATCGACAGTCAAACTATCGCGATGCATCGATTGTTCGATGTATCGTTACACCCCTAACCATAATTGATCTACAGACATGTAACAGGTATCACAAAACATTAGTGTTGCTCATAATTAGAGTAAGAGTCATATTTATGGATTGGGCCAGCTGGTGTATTTTCTCAAGCCTCCATCTTCCAGCTTAACTTCAAATTCACAAAAACAAGACCGATTGGTCTGGTTCTTTGTTTGTCCATCAGGTACTTGGTCGAACCCATTACGTTCTTGCCACATTGGATGGCAGAGTGCTTTCGGACGTCTATTCTATTAACAGAAGACTCAAGCCATGCTTTGTACGGTCACCCAATTTTCTACCTAAAAATACCCATATTGATCAACTGCAAAAGGAGCTGGGTAATGGTCCAGCCAATAATGATCATACCCTTACTGAAATTAATCCTTTACGTTTAATTACTGATGAGAATGATATTGTACTATTCAAAGAGAATGTACTCCCTTATAATAGGATCACAAAACCAGTTAATTTACATCAGTCATCAGTATGTACATAATAGTAATGATAATTTATTTATGGATTGGGCCAGCTGGTGTATTTTCTCAAGCCTCCATCTTCCAGCTTAACTTCAAATTCACAAAAACAAGAACGATTGGTCTGGTTCTTTGTTTGTCCATCAGGTACTTGGTCGAACCCATTACGTTCTTGCCACATTGGATGGCAGAGTGCTTTCGGACGTCTATTCTATTAACAGAAGACTCAAGCCATGCTTTGTACGGTCACCCAATTTTCTAACTAAAAATACCCATATTGATCAACTGCAAAAGGAGCTGGGTAATGGTCCAGCCAATAATGATCATACCCTTACTGAAATTAATCCTTTACGTTTAATTACTGATGAGAATGATATTGTACTATTCAAAGAGAATGTACTCCCTTATAATAGGATCACAAAACCAGTTAATTTACATCAGTCATAAGTATGTACATAATAGTAATGATAATCATCATCTTGCTACGTTATCTAATTATCAGTTAACCCAACAATGCCATGTTTTACAAAATATTTCTAATGTTTCTACCATGGAGCTAAAGAAAGCACGGTTCAAGTGTGGTTCCCTACCTCAAACAGAGGCAAGCCATAGGTCTTCTCGGATCCCTATAAATTATTGCCCTACATTATTTACCATTGTCAATAACCCTATTCATGAAGACGCATTAGTAAATATAGATTGGGTAATATGTAATATTGTTGTTGTAGTGTTCATTCAGAAAGCGAGCTGTATATGAACACTCATGGGGTTCGGAGCATTATGAATGTTCACTTTTACAGCTTCCATATTGCTGTAGACTTTACTTTATGTAAATGTATTATTTGTGTTATAATGTGTACCATAGTTTTAGTTTTGCTTTTCTTAAAATCATAGTTTAAATTTTGTCAAACCAGTTGTACTTTGATTTCAAGAACTGCTCTTTTTGATTTCAGTCGGGGGGATGTTGTATAGCCATATATCAGTTCTAAGCATTTATTATGGTGGTACATGACTTATCTCCCTTACGTATTCCCTGTTGTTAGACTTGATAATTTGTATGAAAGGAAGTGAATAAGCATCTTTTGTTTCTATGAATGTCTTCTCCAATGAAAAATATACGAATTAGTGTGGACTGGACAGCACACAACAATCTAACTGGCGACTCATAGCACGCATAGTGCTACATTATATACATAATCAAATTTGATTTTAATAAATGTTTTTGACACATTTATCCATTTATTAATTTCTCCTTTTATTTCAGGAAGGTTGTTACCCTCTGGAATTGGTTACTATAAAACAAAACATTCCAAAATCTGTGAAAGATGTTTTTATGAGATATGTTGTAAGTATTGATAGAGTAGTTCAACACATTTACAAGAAACATTGTTGAAAAAACATAAAATTGGATTCAAACATAAAAATGCATCAAATAGAAGAATCCCATTTCCTAAACCTTGACCCTGAGTTGTCGTCATTTACCCAGAATTGACCCGAGTTACCTTTTTTGACCACCAGGATTTCATTTCATTGATTAACAATTTTTATACGCCCACATTTTCATGTTTTGGACCCTGTGGAGGTCACAATTTTAATTTGATTTCGATGAAACTTGAAATTCATGGTTATAATCCAAAGATCTTGGTTCTTTTCGATATTTGCGCATATCGGATCGTAACTTCCTGAATTATGGCCCCTGGTTATACGCAAAATCCCCCTTTCTTTAGCTTGTGGTCCCTCTGGAGGTCACAATTATTATCCAATTTAAAAAAACGTTTGATTATATCACCGTTACACTGTAAGGAAGGTTGAGTTTGAATTTCGAGAAAATCGGACCAAAATTGACAGACAAAATGGCCGCCGTTTGTACGCGGTATATATCATGGTTGTGGACCCTGTATAGGTCACAATTTTAATTCGATTTTGATGAGGAAAGTTGAGTTCTAATTTCGTGAAAATCGTACCAAAATTGCCGGACGAAATGGTCGCCGTTTGTACGCGAATAGTGTAAAAATATGGTATATCATGGTTGTGGACTCTTTACAGGTCACAATTCTTATCCGATTTTGATGAAAAGTCACATTTCTAGGTTGTGTACCGTCACACCATAATCATTGTCGGTTTCGAATTTCATTAATATCAGACTGGAACTGACCAACTAAATGGCTGCTCCCAATACAGTATGAAATACAGGACTTAAAGATGTAGGAAAAATCACTTTTGGTATTGCTTGTTCTCTGTCCATCTCTCGAAAATGTGGGCGTATCCTGCCTGGCAGTGCCAGCCTATCTTTTTTTTAGCTTGTGGTCCCTCTGGAGGTCACAATTAGTATCCGATTTAAAAAAAACGTTTGATTATATTACCGTTACACCGTAAGGAAGGTTGAGTTCGAATTTCGGGAAAAGCAGACCAAAATTGCCATACAAAATGGCCGCCGTTTGTACGCGAATACTGTTAAAAAATGGTATATCAAGGTTGTGGACCCTGTAAAGGTCACAATTTTAATTCGATTTTGATGAAACTTGAAATTCATGGTTATAACCCAAAGATCTTGGTTCTTTTCGATATTTGCGCATATCGGATCGTAACTTCCTGAATTATGGCCCCTGGTTATACGCAAAATCCCCCTTTCTTTAGCTTGTGGTCCCTCTGGAGGTCACAATTATTATCCGATTTAAAAAAACGTTTGATTATATCCCCGTTACACCGTAAGGAAGGTTGAGTTTGAATTTTGGGAAAATCGGACCAAAATTGACAGACAAAATGGCCGCCGTCTGTACGCGAATACTGTTAAAAAAAAGGCTGGGGCTATTTGCCACATGTGGTAAGACAATTCGGGGGCTATTTGCCACTTGTACGTCTCCGCACAGCAATAAATTAACCAATATCCACGAAACTCACAGAATATGATAACATTAATATTATCTCGGAGTAGCCAAAATTTCGACCACTTCCGGTTAGCGGTTTCCGAGATACAGGTTACCACACATTTCATGTGGCACGACTACAGACCATCAACCGATATCCATGAAACTTACAGGATATAATAACAATGATAATATCTCAGAGTAGCCAAAATTTCGGCCACTTCCGGTTAGCGGTTTCCGAGATATCGGGTTACCACACATTTCATGTGGCACGCCTACAGACCACAATTATCAACCGATATCCACGAAACTTACAGGGCATAATACCAATAATAATATCTCGGAGTAGCCACAATTTTGGCCACTTCCGGTTAGTGGTTTCCGAGATATCAGGTTACCACACATTTCATATGGCACGCCTAAAGGCCACAATTATCAACCGATATCCATGAAACTTACAGTGCATAATACCAATAATGATATCTCGAAGTAGCCAAAATTTCGACCACTTCCGGTTAGCGGTTTCCGAGATATCAGGTTACCACACATTTCATGTGGCACGCCTACAGACCACAATCATTAACCGATATCCACGAAACTTACAGGATATAATAACAATAATAATATTTCGGAGTTGCCAAAATTTCGACCATTTCCGGTTAGCGGTTTCCGAGATATCAGGTTACCACACATTTCATGTGGCACGCCTACAGACCACAATCATTAACCGATATCCACGAAACTTACAGGGCATAATACCAATAATAATATCTCGAAGTAGCCAAAATTTCGGCCACTTCCGGTAAGCGGTTTCCGAGATATCGGGTTACCACACATTTCATGTGGCACGCCTACAGACCGCAATTATCAACCTTTCGACCACTTCCGGTTAGCGGTTTCCGAGATATCAGGTTACCACACATTTCATGTGGCACGAATACAGACCACAATTATTAACCGATATCCACGAAACTTACAGGATATAATAACAATGATAATATCTCGGAGCAGCCAAAATTTCGACCACTTCCGGTCAGCAGTTTCCGAGATATCAGGTTACCACACATTTCATGTGGCACCCATACAGGCCACAATTATCAACCGATATCTACGAAACTTACAGAATATAATTACATTAATAATATCTCGGAGTAGCCAAAATTTCGACCACTTCCGGTTAGCAGTTTCCGAGATATCAGGTAATTACCACACATTTCATGTGGCACGCCTACAGACCAGAAGTGGTCGAAATTTCGGCTACTCCGAGCTATTATTATTGTTATTATATCCTGTAAGTTTCGTGGATATCGGTCGATAATTGTGGTCTGTAGGCGTGCCACATGAAATGTGTGGTAACCTGATATCTCGGAAACTACTAACCGGAAGTGGTCGAAATTTTGGCTACTCCGAGATATTATGATTGTTATCACATTCTGCAAGTTCCATTGAAATCGGTTGGTAATTGCAGTCCGAGATATTATTATTGTTATTATATCCTGTAAGTTTCGTGGATATCGGTTGATAATTGTGGTCTGTATGCGTGCCACATGAAATGTGTGGTAACCTGATATCTCGGAAACTGCTAACCGGAAGTGGTCGAAATTTCGTCTACTCCGAGATATTATTATTGTTATTATATCCTGTAAGTTTCGTGGATATCGGTCGATAATTGTGGTCTGTATGCGTGCCACGTGAAATGTGTGGTAACCTGATATCCGGTGACTTCCGGTGTTACATTAACAAGGATGCCACACAAACATGGCCTCTATCAGAATGACATCCTATTTTTATCAAGAACTATATCTCCGGTGAATGGTGCACCTCACTCAACCCACATATAGCTTTAGTCATTAATTACCTTATAGTAAGTGCAGGAGGGCCGCACTAAACGCGAAACAAAAATCTACAAGATAACCCTGCGGGCAAGACAGAAATCAGACATTACAAAAAAATAAACAAATATCAAATCAAGTGAATGCATCCGGGGGGCAGTCGTAAGCGTCCACTGTCCTATACAGTCACGGGCTTGTTATGGTACGGGCTTCACTATAATGATTTACAAAAAAGACGTAACAGAAATAATGCAACCGATCTTGACAGCGGTCGTCTCTTAAATGCCGATAGTCTGCCAGTTGACATCAGGTGTTAGAACATCAAACAATAAGGGCGATAATCCGGATAGAATTTCGGAAAACGCTAAAATAATAATTGTAGTGAGCAAACAAGAGCAAAGGTCGACTACGAGAACATTCTGAAGTACGAAGGACTAAAATTCTACACTAATTTTAAGTGCAGGAGGACCGCACTACACGCAAAGCAAAAATCTACAAGATAAACCTGCGGTCAGGACAGAAAACAGACATTGCAAAAAATAAACAAATATCAAATCAAGTGAATGGATCTGGGGGCCAGCCGTAAGCGTCCACGGCCCTATACAGTCCCGGGCCTGGTACAGGCTTCACTAAAATCATTAACAAAAATAAGAAATAATGCAACCAATCTTGACATCGGTCGTCTCTTGAATAGCGATAGTCTGGCAGTTGACGTCAGGTGTTAGAACGTCAAACAATTTAAACATAATTCGGATAGAATCTCGGAAAACGCAAAAAAAGGTAACTGTAGTGAGAAAACAAGAGCAAAGCCCGACAACGAGAACATTCTTCACTGCGAAGGGCTAAAACTCTAATCTAATAATAAGCGCAGGAGGTCTGCACTACACGCAATACAAAAATCTACATGATAAAGGATTAGGAAGTTAGTAGACCGTGGATGTAGGACTATAGTCTGTTTTAATTAATTAGTATCACTGGTGTAAACTTCTCACTTTAATTATTGTTACTGGTGAACACTTCCCACTATCAGTAGATGGGTGAAATAGGTGGAATCATTTTACTAATAATTTTACATTGTCAGCTATTTTGATGTAAAAACAAATCAACTATTGATATTTAATCACAGCTTATCAGTTTATATTTATAGCTCCTCTGAATCGCAAATGGTCATTCCAAAATGGCGAACGCTCTGGTTAACTTTAAATACATTACACTAAATACACTAAAGGTGTTCAGAATTTAGTGCTAGATGGTTTTAAATTCAGAGTTATGTTTAGACGTAATATTATCATATATTGGGAATAATTATATATGCATATATTGACTAAATTAATAAATATTGATATATCTCAAACTGTCTATACGTATCTATACTATAAAAAATGTATTTATTTAGTGTGTTGAAGTGTCACAAACTTGTTACAGACTATACTTTAAGTCCCTTTACACCCTCTTTATTGGTTAATTAGTCATGGCCAGATGGTTCTAGACTCTAAACAATAGATGTGGGGAAAGTGAGGTGTCCCCACTCATTACATTACTATCGTTCTACCTAGTATTAGTGAATAGTTTTCCACTTCATTAGTACTCATTAGCAAATTATCTACAAAAAAACAGAGTTTTTACTGACATTCCTTTTATTTCCTCTTGTTAGGACTACATCCGTCTTAACATAGAAGAATACACAGCTTTTGTGTACCCTCCATGCTTATATAGAAAAATCAACCTGTGTGATCTTGTTGCCTCTATTAATCAATTTTTGACAGGCACGCCTCTTCTGTGAATTCATTTCTTTCCGAATTCTGACGGTATCGCATTTTATTTAATTGCCAAACGGCGTCTTGAAATAAAGGTGATCAATGTTTATTCAAGACAAAAATTGGATTAACTAATGGTTTTAATAACCACACACCACCGTAAGTTATTGTATTTCTTACTTTCAAAACATATACCAATTGACTAAGTTCGTGACGTCTTCTTTGACATGAAGTATGGTTTATGTAAAGACCACAGATGGCATGTCCGAGAATTCAAAATTTATTCGAGAGCTAACCGCACATTCGAATCCAACATTAAATTACCTTTTTACCATGGTATGTTTTCCCACTTTTAACTCATACTTTGAACTTGTTCTCCTTTATTGTAGGAGCCCATGTTTCCTTTTTTAAAAAAAAACCAATACGAACATCTGGAAACCGATACATTGCTTATATTGCAGGACCCCGTGCTTCCTTTCAAACCTTTTATTTAAAACCTTATACCGACCCACACGCTTATCTCGCGAATTTACCAACGGCAATTCAGTTTTAAATTTACCTGGATATTTTACTGTACCCTCAATCCTAAACGCTATTTACACAGGTTTGTACTATAACCAAATGTTACCAAACACAACTACATATACAGGTACATTACATCCATGTGCAAACAAATCGTCTCCATACCAATATACTTTTCGAAATATATATCTATGCCTCAAGAACCATTCTTATGGAGTTTCGTGTCAACCGCGCAAAATCTCCATTTCGTACTTAGACCGGAGATACCATTAATAATTGTTTTATTCCCTATTCCATTTCCTTATTATTCCTTAGTAACCTACTCCTTGCAACCTACCCATTACATACACTTTAAATCTAATTTAACAATTTTAACATACCTAGCTAGTCATATATGACATGTCCGTCAAAACTAAATAATGAATATATTTTATTATTATTTAGTTGAATTTGTCTTGTCTTATTTAATTTTAATCTTATATTAATTGGTCTGGTTAAACAGTTTCATTTTGATAGCTGTTTTCTTCCAAATTTCTTCCACAGGTTTTGGAATCTATGTTACAGCTCTAAAACCAATAATTATGTAGCACTATGCAGTGCGATGGGTCGCTGGTTAGATGTGGAAAGCTACTCTTACAAAACTCCCCACATCCAATGTGTGACGCACACTCTATTCTCTACTACACATATTTTCAGGGTCGATATCCTTAAGTGAACGGCACCAAAAATCTTAACTGTACACTACGACCCGTGATACTCGGGTGACACTATCGTCAAGGCCTTTCTTGGACTTCACGTCGTGATAACTATCTTATTATATCAATCCGAGGGAGAATAGGTTTATATCCGACACATACAACGCCATGTCATCCTTAAATTAAATGGGCTCTTCCAATAAAAGTCATCCCTGGTTGGATACATATTCGATAGTTTCCGTCAAATAACGAAAATTACCGAATTAATCAAGTGAATGCATTGTTTATACTTTCGCCATTTTAGACCGCCAAAGCTCAGAGAATGATTTCACCAACTGTGTTAAGTGGATTGTACCAAAAATACTTTACAAAGGAACTCTTGGGTTATAAATACTTTCAAGTCTTGAAGTGTGTGGAGAAATATTCGAAATATGGACGAAGAGAAAATTTGAAGAGATACCTTAGACTTGGATAACAGATCTAAATATACCGATAAGTATGCTGTCTGTCTAAATTAGTGCTAAATAATGCTACAAACAGTACCATTAAAAAATTTAATTGTCAAAAGAATAAAAATGTATGTCTGTGTTCTTTGTATTATTTAGATCATCAACGTCATCAGTGGTTGATATGAAATATCAACCTGTCATGACGTCATTGGCCGTTGATATTGTGATAGAGTGATTTTATTTATTTTATGGGTATTTTAAATGGATCACAATACTAATTTAATCTTAGATAATATGTTACACATCACTGCTTCTTTAAACTATCCTGTCCTATACACTCTTCTTAAAGGGGTTTCCAGTGAGTTCCAGTTCACTCAGCTCACTGGTAGTTTATTTCAACTTTGATCTGAGGTTTTCTTAGTTTTGTATCATCATCACTATGGTCACTTCTTAGGAATGATTTCATGAAGGTCAGAGGATATTTTCATCCTCTGTAATTCATGGTTAGTTTGTATTTAATTTAATAGTTTTGTGGTTGTGTAGAGAATATCTCCTTATAGGTACCCCCCTTATAGTACATCTTTGACAGGTTATCCCTGTCGCACGATCACGTGATAGATGTTTGGTCATGTGACTTGTTATGATGGTAAAGCGGGATTTCCCGCGCTCTTTTCGTTGAGTTTGTAGCCCGGATTTGGGTTTTGGGAATAAAGTGTTGTTGTGAGATCACTGTTGCCTGTTTTATAAATGAGATCCCGACCCCCGGGCGTGTGTTGAGACACCAACCACGCCACAGTTGTATAGTATATAGTTTATTATGGTGATAATCAAGAGCAGTGGTTTTAATAAGTTGCAAGGATAGAATTTAAAGACTTCATAAGGTACTTCACCTTTGTTCAGGTCTGATAAGCCAGGAAAACCCCTTTTGAAGGTTTTTTTCTTTACTGGAATAAACAGTTGTTAAACTGAACCCTTGTGTGGTCGTTTTTGTGCAATAATTTGACCCCCTACAACATTTGGAGCCCGATAAGGGACTACAACAGTTAAACCTAATAAGAGGTACAACATTTGCAGTCTGGTAATGGTTTACAGTACACAGTGTGGTGCGAATTGATTAATCATCTCAACAAAATACATCAGTGAGCTCACACGGGTGCGCGTTCGCGATATCTCCGTCAAGTTCAACAGTATAGCAGTGACATTAACTTAAGTAAATTTAGATTTATTATTTAATTTCTAGATAAATCAGTTTATTAAAAATAATATTTTCTGCTAGGTAACATATTTAGTAAACCTGTAGTATTTACATTTAAGTCCTATTTTGTAAAAATTAGAGAGTTTGAAATTTTGGGTCCTAAAACTTTAGCCATTTTGTTTACTTTTTCAACTTCCTGTTGACATATATTTAGTTATTTATAGTGCTACTTCCTGTTAACCTACATTAGTTACTTCCTGTTCACCTACATTCATCTACTTCCTGTTTTTCCATTGCATTCACTTCCTGTAAGTTTGCATACAATTTTCTTTTAAAATAAAAACATTATACATTTACATTAGGAAATAAACATTAGTACATTACAAATATTACATACATTTATACCGTACTTATACATTGGTGTTTTAAAATTCAGTGTTTGTTTTCAGAATACATTTTTGTTTTTCAGAATTAGAATTTTTCATTTTCAGACTTTGTAAATTTAACTTTGGATTTTGGTATTTAATTTGTACTTTGAAAATTTTCCGTATTTGAAATTATGTTTGAGGTCAAAAGTTTTGTTTACATTTGAGTTGATTATTGATTGAAAGTTTTTTTTGGTGTCTTGATGTTTGGACTTCAGTTTGTGTGCATTTATTTTCAGCATTGATCATTCAGCATTCATGTTTTGTTGATATTTCTGTCCAACCCAAGTTATTCCGAGATATTATTTGTACTAAATCAAAGTATGTCGCCTCTAACGGTCATGTGAAGGATAAAGCAATTTAAAAAATAAAACGAGCGTAATTTCTAAAGATGCCGTAATAACCAAAACGCCAAATATTACTGCTATTCACAATAGATTTTTTACGACTGTAATAATTGATAATGTGTTTAGAATTTCCACGGATTTTCGCAGGCTGTGGCTATTTATAGACTCAACGAGTGTGCGAGACTGTCAGAAAATCAGTAGTAGTGAACTAACTAAATGCGTGCACATTCAACGTGTCTAGTATAACTTTTCAGTAGGCACGTGGGGCACCCTACCATAAGAGTAGAATGGACAGGTTGACGCAGTTTTCTGCATATGACACAGTTTCCAATTACACCTTTAACAATACATCTGCCACAAACTATGCAGAAATTTCTTCTGGTGTCACTTAAAGTTCTCTCTGAGCCACAATGACCATTATTCACATGTCAGTCTCGAACAATAAGTTTTGAAATATAACAGTCTGGAGATAAAAGAACAGGGTGAATCTCACTGTATTCTAATGGTGATTTTCTTAAGCGACCACCAACTCTCACAATTCTATTCCTTCCTAAATGGAGATAAGTCCCCAGCTAACAAAATTTAGTTTTCCGAACGTTTTCAAAACATTATTTTTTCGTTATTTAACGTTCCCTGTGAATGTTTGTGGCACGTGACCGCGGAAAGTTTTGTTGTCGTAACGTTGACGTTTTTACAAACGTTACAGGATATGTTTTGAAAACATTAATGTTAACGTTTTGAAAACATTAATGTTAACGTTTTAAAAACATTAATGTTAACGTTTTGAAAACATTAATGTTAACGTTTTTGAAAACATTAATGGTATAACGTTTTGAAAACATTAATGTTAACGTTTTGAAAACATTAGTTATTCTGTTATTTCACGTTAGTTTTGAATGTTCATGTAACGTAAGCCAGGAAAGTTTTGTAGTTGTAACGTTAACGTTTTTAAAAAAGTTATAGGATACATTTACTGGACTTTAAAGTTAACGTTTTGAAAACATTAATGTTAACGTTTTGAAAACATCAATTATTCTGTTATTTCACGTTAGTTTTGAATGTTCATCTGACGTTATGGGCCTGTCACACTATAACGTTTTAGACAACTTATTCCGACGTATGAAATAATTATCCAACACGCTGGCATACGCTGAAGTTGAATTCAAAAATCAAGAGGACGCACTTTTTGGACGCATATATAACGTACTTCTAACGCGCTGAACGAATATATAACCTATGTTTAACTTATGAGTTACTTATTATCCAACGTAAACATAACTAATACAAGTATATGATAGCGTGTGCCCAACTAATTTTTAGCGTTCTTGACTTATGAAGAACTGATGTACAACGTTAGTCTACCTTAGGCCTAACTTATCCATAACGTGTTGGGGCTTATTTTGACGACCACGTGAGGTCAGATATATACGCTGGGGCTCGCTAGACCAAAAAGATATTATAGGGCAGTCACACATTAGTTTAAACATATTTTATTGCATCAACAAGAAAAATTCTTGATACAATTGGATTGGACAAAAGTTATTAAAACTTACAAACGTCCTTTCCATAGTCAGAAATTGTATAAATGTAATATATAGTGCAGCTTACTTAAAGAATTATGAGATGTAACAAATTTGATCTAATGTACATGATAAATAACAGACAAATAAACAAAAAAAAAACCATAAATGAACAGGGTGCAAGTGAACACAGCTTACAAACAACATTTAAAACGTTTAGTTGCTTTTTTATATGAACACACTTTTCCGAACAATGAATTGTTTAGGTGGTTGGGTAAATTGCTGTCACCCCACAATAGTGTGTGCACTTTACTCGTAGGGAAATGGGTCAGGGATTCAAATAATTTTGCTCTTTCACTATTAAATTGCTTACACTGTAAAAGAAAATGGTTTGCGTTTTCATTTGGATATCCACAATTACACTGAGGGCTATTAATCAATTTAATTTTATGCAGATCAGAATTTAGCGAACTACACTGGTGAGTGGTGACGCATTCTAGTATGTATAATATTTTCTTTTCTGTTACCGGATTAAAAAAAACTGGGCGCTACATTGTCATTGTTGGTATTATTTATTTTAGATTTAAAGTGTTTAATATCAGGAATTGTTTTTTATAGATTCGTGTAAGTTGTTCCAGTCTCTTATTGTTTGGGGTATAAATGACTTTGGTATAATGTGGATTTACAAAAAGGAACGGGAATATCAGCATTGTTACGTAGGTTATATACTATTCAAAAAAAGTAGGGGATATTTGATTTTGG
The DNA here is from genome assembly GCA_948474765.1 of Patella depressa. Classification (NCBI taxonomy): domain Eukaryota; kingdom Metazoa; phylum Mollusca; class Gastropoda; family Patellidae; genus Patella; species Patella depressa. The sequence goes on along the minus strand of OX419717.1, from coordinate 25,630,359 downwards.
GGGCATAATACTAAAATATGCAAATGACTACGAAAAAAGTCACTATAGAACCTAACAGAAGAAACATTTCCAGTTACATGTGACGCCCAAACGCACCAATAGCTACCGCATGGAATGCAGGTGATGCTTGGGATCATCATGGGGGTCCAACCCAAGATTTGCACGACTCTGACTTTGAATGTTACAGTCATTGTGGCATTGAATTCCAGGGTGGAAACATCAGTTTAATTGTTTTAGTGACCAGAAAACAAATTTTGATATGCGTCGGCTTACCCAAAATGAAAGGTTACGTGCCCTTGGCATGCTACAGATAGGCACGACACAGGCGGTTGTGGCGCGGACGATGAATGTTTCTCAGTCTGTCATAAGCAGGCTATGGTCCAGATACCGTGATACACAATCTGTACAGGAAAGACCACACTCAGGTCGACCAAGGGCGACAACTCAAGCCCAGGATCGATTTATCCGTACCTTGGCCTTGAGAAATCGTGTCATCACAGCAAATCAGATCAGCGCTCGTCTTCAAACATACACTGGTGTGAGAGTTAGTGGCCAGACGATTCGGAATCGACTGCATAGGGGTCACCTTCGCGCCCGACGTCCTCGCGTGATCCCTTGTTGAGAGATCATCACATTCAGGCAAGACGTCGTTGGTGTAGGGATTGTCAACACTGGGATAATCGACGCTGGAGCAATGTGATGTTTTCAGATGAGTCAAGGTTCACTGTTGATTTTTTGGACAGACGTAGGAGGGTGTGGCGTCGTCGAAACGAGCGCTTCCAAGACGTTAACGTCATCAGACATGATCGATTTGGGGGTGGTTCTGTTATGGCGTGGGGGAGGCATCACTGTTGCTGGAAGAACGGCTTTACATGTTGTTGCAGGGCGTGTTACAGGCCAGTACTACCGGGACAACATCTTGGCAGTCCATGTTGTGCCGTTCGCACGACGTCATGGCCGCCGTTTCATCTTCCAGGATGACAACGCAAGATGTCACAGGGCCAGGATCGTTACAGGTTACCTCCAACAACAGAACATCACCACATTACCTTGGCCAGCACTGAGTCCCGACCTCTCCCCCATCGAGCATGTCTGGGACATGCTTGGACAGAGGTTACGTCAACGTCAACAACGTCCTGCCAATGTCCAAGAACTTGCTGCTGCGTTGCAACAGGAATGGGCCAATCTGGACCAAAATGACCTTAGACGTCTCATTAGGACTATACCACGTCGGATCAATGCTTGTTTGGCAAACAGAGGCGGATTTACCCGTTACTGACTTTGTTGTGATGCTGTGGTAACTTTGCTGTTTGACCCCGGGTATCATTTTACCCTTACAATGGTCAGTCTGTGCCTTACTTAGCCTAACGATCATTTGGAATAAATCGATGAATGTGAACTTCATTTCATTTTGTCATTTGTTTCTTCGTCAGTTTCATTAGGTGACTTTAATAACACTTAAAAATCAAATATCCCCTACTTTTGTTTGAATAGTATAATTGTGCTTTGACGTGTATAGCTCTGTTAATGTATCTGTAAGATAGTGTGGAGAATTGTTATAAATAATTTTGTGAAAGAGAGACAGTCTTCTTATCCTGCGACGTTCTGACAAATTAACCAGGCCAGTTTCATAATATAAAGATTCTTTACTTGAGTATTTTGGGAGTCCTGTAATAATTCTAGCTGCCTCGAGTTGATTTTTTTCAAGTTTATCGCAATCAGATACATTACAACAATCCCACAATTCACACGCGTATTCCAGTACGGATCTTATGAAAGATTTGTAAATAATTTCTAGTGTTTTTCGCTTAAAGGTATATTTAAATTTTCTTAATATATTTAAACGTTTAGATGCAGCTTTACAGATATTATCGACATGTTCGGACCATTTACAGTTATTTGATAGAGTAACGCCAAGGTGTTTGTGGTTAACTACAACATCTAATGATTCATTACCAAAATATAAAGTTGGGACGTTCTCGGGGGTTTTGCTGAAATGCAATCCTTTTGTTTTAGAAGGATTAAATTTTATCAACCAATCTTTGGACCACAACTTTAGTTTGGATAAGTCAGCGTTTAATGAATTTTCTATTTCATATACATTAGATTTAGCGCAACCAATGGCGGTGTCATCGGCAAATAATCTGGCTGTATTTTCCAAAGAATCTTGAATATCGTTTATGTATACAAGAAATAAAAACGGACCCAATACAGAGCCCTGTGGAACTCCAGAATTAAGCGATAGGGTCGACGAGTAAGCGTTATTTACAAAAACAGTTTGGTTTCTATCGCTTATATAAGTGCTAAGCCAATGGAGAAAAGTACCATCTAAGCCGTAACTAGAAAGTTTTTTTAGTAAGCCATTGTGATTCACTCTATCAAATGCCTTAGAGATGTCACAAAAGATGAATCATGAACTTTCGCCATTTTCTAATGACTGCAATATGCTATCGTATAATTCAATAAGTTGGTGTACAGTCGAAAATTTAGGTCTAAAACCAGATTGATAGGAATTTAGTAAATTATTAAAATGAAAATAATTGTAGATGTGTTTAAAAACTATTTTTTCAAGTAATTTGCTAATAGCACTTAATAACGATATAGGTCGATAATTAGTAACATCGGACTTGTCACCTTTCTTAAATAGGAGCATAACATTAGCTTGTTTCCATATCTTTGGGAATATTCCCTCTTGTAAGGATTTATTAAATAGTAGAGATAAGGGGATAGAGATACTCTTTGCTAGATGCTTTAAGAGGAGATTACTTATTCTATCAGGGCCGTTTGCTTTTCTGATATCAAGATCTAAAATTAAGTCAGTTATTTCAGAATTTTGAATCTCGGGCATTTTAAATATAGAGTTTGTTTTAGAACGAAATTCTAATGAGTCGCTTAGTGATTCATTATTGGATACGGATATAAAAAACGAATTTAGTAATTCGGCTTTTTCGCAGTCAGTTTATGCAACTTTACCATCTGTATTTGATATTAAAGTCGGTATAACAGTTTTAACATTTTGACCTAATAAATTTTTCATTGAGTACCAAAAATCACTAGACGTATTATTCGGTTCGGTGATAGTTGAAACAAGTTTATCATAATATTTAGATTTTAATTGTTTTTTTAAATTGTTAACTTTATTTCTTTGTTTTTTGTACCGATTCAAATCCTTCAGTTTTTTTGTTTGAATAGAAATTCTTCGTAACCTATCACGTTTTCTAATCACTTTCGTATTTCGGAATTAAACCATGGTTTGTCAGAAGGTCGAATTGTCACGCGTTTTTTGGGGATGCATTCGTTGATAAACTGATTTAAAGTATCGTAAAATAATTCAGTTGCATCATCTAAATTGAGAAAATTAAATCGATTTATCCAGTCAAAATCATATATAAGATTGTTGAATTTATCATAATTCGCTTGCTTATAAATAGTTACTTCTCTTGTAAAACTTGCCGTAGTATTAGCATTAATATCTATAATACAACTAACACCTTTATGATCAGAAATATGTTTATCAAAATCTATAGTTTCACTTAAGCAAACGTTTAGGTCTAGTGGAGTTAAAATGACGTCTAATAAAGTAGATGTAGTGGACGTAATTCTTGTTGGCGTTAAAACAACATTTCTTAACGAGTTTGATAACAATAAATCATGTAACTTACTGTTTTTTGTAGTGATAAGATCGATGTTCAAATCACCTAGAATTATAACAGTGTCAGTAGTTTGGTACGCTGTATCCATTGATGTATCTAAACGAGACCAAAATTCATAGTTAGCATTCGGTTGTTTGTATGCTGTTGCTATTAAGATGATCCTATGTTTGAATTTGATTTCTACCCATTTGATTTCTGTGTCTTTATGTTCTAAATCGTTCCTTCTTTTGCAAAATAAAGTTTCGTTAATATAAACCAAAATACCACCACCGTTTGAATTTCTGTCCTTTCGAAAGGGACCGTGGAAACCAGTTCTTAATAAACACTCGTGACTTATTTTGTCGTCTAAATGTGTTTCAGTAAAACCACGCACATAAAAATCGTCTGCTATTTCGAATATTTGGTCAAGTTTATTTTTTATACTTCATGTGTTAAGATGGAATACCGATAGCGGATCTATATTTTCAATGTTGGGGCCGGGATTCAGTTCTATATCGCCGGATTTCAATAGAAGTGATTTGGGAATGTAAACATTATCAAATAGATAAGTAAACGGAGAATATAAGAAAATGTCTTTTGGGATACATATATAAAGCAATAATACTTTCGATGTATGAGACCCATCAAACCACTTTCTCACACAATCAGTCCTATTGAAATAGCAAACAGTAGTATATATAACTACTAATCAAAGGATTGTGAAAGTGAGTTGGATGGGTGTCAGTCATATAATCATTAGTTGTTGTAGCAAGCATGTCCGTGTGTTCATTAGACAAAGAAAAAAGAAGAAGAAATACAAAATACACAACAGCAGTGAAATATTTACAGTTAAAACAAAGGTATAATACATAAACATTGAATGATTCGGTCATAATTAAGTTATTATAACATTTATCGAACGATATTTAAAGTAGACAGATTGAACAAGAATGAAGATGGAAGTTTAAAGTGATAATACTTAGAGGGTGGTCAGATTAACAATCCGATATATAATTTTGATACGAGAAGTGAGTTCCCATAGTTGACAATTATTTAGATAACTGGCTGTCTTCAATCTATCTGTTAAAAGGAATAAATAACGAAATCAAAAGTTTAGACTGGGATGATAACCCAAATAGTAAATATTTGAATGAAACCTTTGAGTAGTTAATTTTACAAGCATTGTATTGTGGGCACAGTTTATACATTCGATGAAATTTATATCGTAATTAGTCGTGTAATAATATAAATGTAATACATGTAACTATATAATATAAACTAAATAGTGGCCTAAGCTTACATAACTCAGTAAAATTGGACTATAGGGAACCATCAAGTAACGTACGTGACATTACTTTACAGGGAGATTTCGACATTGTTTTTAAAAATCAAAGCAAACTTATAATTACATGTAGGATAATTGTGGCAATGGCGAATGCATGAAACAATTTGAGGTATTATCAAGTTGTCATCAACTTAAAGATACTTTATGGGTGATTAGGTAATAGTTACAAACTAAATAATGTAAATGGAATTTGCTGAAAATTTCAGTCGAATTGATCCACTCTGAACCTAGGATTTAGCGATTGAATTTTCGACCTAACCTCGATCATCGTTACGAAGGTCTGCACGATAAAGGGCATAGTATCAGTTATGCATTTCATGATTAAATCGTGAATGAAAACTAATTAGCAAATCAGATCCTAATCCAGTAAATAATGCAGGTTAGCGATGACGTCGAAAGTTGATTATGGTCTGAGTAACTTTTAATTAATAATTTAGATAACATTTCAGGCCTAAAGTAAGACTTACAATAGCTATGTTACAGGTTCGCGACGGGCACGTTTCATGTAAGTTACTCATAAATTACATCTGACGTCCTGAACGTGTTTGAAACGTGTTAGAGATGCGCATGTGCAGAAGTCTACAATCATGGCGGACCTTCCACTTTTATATCTGACGTCACGTGGTCGTCGAATTATGCCCCAACACGTTCTGCACGAGTTCCGCGTAAGTCAAGAACGCTAAACATTCGCTGGGCAAACGCTCTCATATGCTTGTATAAGTTATGTTTACGTTGGAGTTATACGTTATGAATAAGTTACTCATACGTTAAACATAGGTTATATATTCGTTCAGCGTGTTAGAAGAACGTTATATATGCGTCCAAAACGAGCGTCCTCTTGATTTTTAAATTCAGCTTCAGCGTATGCCAGCTTGTTGGATAATCTTTTCATACGTTCAGTAAGTTCTAAGAGCGCCAAAAGTACGTTGTCTATAGGTTAGAAATAGGTTACGCGTACGCTGCTCAATTGCCCTGCTGGTAGCCAACGTATGTCAACTTATAATGCATACCTTACCCGTCGCGTACTTCTAACTTACGCCTAACGTGTAAGCAATACGTCGGAATACGCTTAAAATTTTGTGCATGCAACTTATACCATCGTATTTCAGCATACTCGTAACTTGTTAAAAACGTACACCAACGTGTTTGCTAAATTTCCCATACTTCGGCATACGCTATACGTCAATATGCAACTTATACCATCGTATTTCAGCATACTCGTAACTTGTTAAAAACGTACACCAACGTGTTTGCTAAATTTCCCATACTTCGGCATACGCTATACGTCAATATGTGACAGGCCCCATTAGCCAGACGTTACAGGATAAGTTAACTGAACATTAATTTTAACGTTTTGAAAACATTAGTTATTCTGTTGTTTTACCTTAGTTTTGAATGTTCATCGGACGTAAGCCATGAAAGTTACCATTAACGTCTATAGCATGTGTTAAAATTCACCCCTTAACGTTCGGGATAATGTCAATAAGATGTGGTAAATTCCCCTCCTTAAACGTTCCTGATAACGTATATATCATGTTTTAAATTCTCCTAACCTAAACGTTATAAATAACCTCTGGAGAATATGTTAAATTCCCCCCCCCCCTGTAAGGTTTCTGATAATGTCGATAGCACGTGTTTTATTTCCCTCCTTTAACGTTACAGATAACGTCTAGTGCAGGTGTTACAATCCTCTCGGTAAACGTTTCCTATAACGTCTACAGCATGCATGACACCCCCCTCCGTTAACGTTCTCGATAACGTCTATAGCAGGTGTTCAACTCTCCCCCTGAAACGTTCTCTCTAACTTCTGCAGCATATGCTAAATCCCCACCGTAATACGTTACCGATAACGACTATAGCAGGTTTTAAATTCTCCCCCTGAAACGTTCTCTGTAACGTCTATATTATATGCTAAATTCCCACCCTAATACGTTACCGATAACGTCTATAACAGGTTTTTAATTCTCCCCCTGGAACATTCTGTATAACGTCTATAGCATGTACTACATTCTTCCCCCTACACGTTAACGATAGCGTGTAATTCAAGCATTACCTGTAATATCATTTCTTCAAAGGTCAGCTTAATTCTATCATCAAAAATATGAACATTAACACAAATATTTTTTAGAAATAAATTTAATAAGTAATGATAACAACATTAAAAAGTATAAATCAATATCACAGAAATCACACATCAATATCACCGAAAGGGTAATTAATCCTACAGTAATCAGAATCACAGTATCAGTATATAATCATATAGTATCGCAGAACCAGTATACATGTATATCCGTATTAAAATGATATAGTATGAGTATTATAATCAAAATCAATATAATATTATGCAGTATCAGTATACAATCATAAAGTATCACATAATCAATTATCGGGCAGTATCAGTATATAATCATAAAGTATCACAGAATCAGTATATTATCATACAATATCATTAAAACAAAATATTTCTATGTACCTGAAGGGTTTTATCTCTGAACTTTCAGCCTGGCTCAGATCGACCTTGTGACGCGACTCAACTGTCGGCGACTATCGTAGATTTCACTTAGATCGAATTCAGCAATGATCGCCGACCAGTTGCTATCGGTCGTACGATTGAACGCGAGCGCGCTCACATTGACACCGATACACTGACTTGGTCTCTCTTCCCACATAACAACCAGGCTTTCTTCTTCTTCGGTCGTCCATGAGCATGAGGTCGCCATGTTGATTTATCATTCGCCGCTCTGATTGGCTAAAATTTATAGCACAGTCGGTAACCGATCGTAGAAACGCACACATCGACGATGACGAGTCGGCGACTGGTTCCGTCGCGTCGTAGTAGAAGTAGAACATGTTCAACTCCTGCGACTCAGTCGCCGATCACGAAAACTGTCGCACGACAGTCGTAGCTAGACTCGGATCGACTAGAACAGCGACGGAAATCGTGCGTCGATCGGCAGTAGTAGCCGGAAAACCAGTCGGCGACCAGTTGAGTCGCGTCGTAAGGTCGATCTGAGCCCCCCTGAAGAAATCAACATTGTCATCAACAGAAATTGGATGGGCGACAAGACACAGCGTAATAGTCATGCGCTTGCAAAGCATGCGGAAAAGATTAGTGACACCTCATTAAAGGGACAATCCTGCAACTGGGGACAATAACAATTAACACTGAACTATAAAATATATTAAACTAATCAAATATTCACAATAGTCTTTGCAAATTGTCATTGTCATGCCACAGAACGTGTCAGGATGGCGTGCAGTTGCAGAGGTCAAAGGTCAATAAGCCTTAATAATAATAATAATAATCGTTTTCTATAGCGCTGAACATTCAGTCACTCGGACTGCTCTGTGGCGCTTTACAATGTAGATATGTTATAAAATAAGAAAAAACAAAACAAAACATACACGTATATACAAATAACCACAGTAATACAAAGGAATAGTTAAGTTACAATATACAGATAAAAAGTGAAGCATTTCAATTATTGTTCAAAAGTTTGGGTAAAAAAAAGGGGTTTTTAGACGTCGTTTGAATACAGCCAAGTTTGGACTATTTTGGACTTCCAGGGGCAATTTGTTCCATTCTTTGCTTAATCAAATCGGATAAATAGGATGGTGCCAAAAGATCGTTTAAACAATTGAAAGTGATTGTGTTAATTTTGAACATAATGCGTTGATTAACCGGTAGCCAATGTAACTGTTTTAGAACAGGTGTAATATGGTCAGATGATTTGGTGACACAATTCGAGCTGCTTTATTCTGGATTTTCTGTAGCTGACATACATGAGTTTTAGGAAGATAATACAATAATTAATTACAATATTCTAAGGATGACATAACAAAAGCATTTATTAACATTTTAGTGGTATCAAGGTCAATATAGGATCAAATTTTGCCAATGTTATACAAGTGAAAGTTTTCCTTTTCTGCACACCATGGATACATGGGTTTTCATATCGAAGGAAGAGTCAAAGAACACACCAAGATTCCTGACACAGTTGGTTTGGGTTATTGCTGTACTTCCAATAGTCACATAGTTGATGTCAATGTTCTTCTTATTCCCAATTATTATATTTTCTGTTTTGTCATCGTTCAATTTCAAAAAATTGCAGTGCATCCAGATTCTAATTCGTTCAATGCATGCTTCAAGTTCTGATGTAGTGGTATCTGGTGATGGATCGAGTTCAACATATAACTGGGTATCATCCACATAGAGGTGGTAATCAAGACCCATCTCACGGATGATATCTCTAATTGGTGCAGTGTATGATGTGAACAAAACCGGCCCCAATACGGATCCCTGGGGAACACCAAAATCAAGAACTTTAGGCATTGATTGCGATGCGTCGATAACTATTCTCTGCTGTCTTCCATTCAGATAGGACTCAAACCACTTCAGCGCGTCTCCGGATATACCATATCGAGTTTCAAGTCTCCCGAGTAAGATAGATTGATCTATTGTATCAAATGCCGCACTCAAATCCAATAAAACTAGCGACACCGGTTTCTTCCGATCCAAGCTACATTCAATATCATTGTGAATACGCAGTAAGGCGGATTCTGTACTGTGCTGTTTTTTGTATGCTGACTGAAATTTTTCTTGGAGATTGTTTTCACACAAATGATATTTAAAACGATTAAGGACAATTTTTTCTATAATTTTCGATATGAAAGATAAATTCAACACAGGTCGGTAATTTTTTAGCACATTACGATCAAGTGTTGATTTTTTAATGAGGGGTGTCACATGAGCTGTTTTAAGCGTTTCACATACTTCTGCGCCTACTAAAGAGGTGTTCACGATTTGGGTGATCACTGGAATTAACTCTACTTCAGACTTCTTTAGTATCCATGTTGGCAGGGGATCGAGGGAACATGATTTTGAGGCTGATTTCTGAATTGTTTCTCTTATCTCATCTTCTATTGCTAGACAAAAGTTCTCAAGCGTGCGACCTTCAAAAATTTTCCCAGTGAATATGTTTGTTGGTTTATTTACACTGAGTCCTTGTCGAATGGTGGAGACTTTGTCGTGGAAAAATTCAGAAAATTGATCTGACAGGCTAGCATCATTTTGAACCGATGGCAGAACCTTTGCTTCTCTTGGTTTTAGCAGACTGTTTGTAATTTTGTCGACTTCATGTGGATTATGTTTGTTGGATAACAGACAGTCCTTAGTGAAGGATCATTTAGCCAATGCAATTAAATTGTTAGTGGTAGTTCGAGCCTTATTTTAAATTTGTCTGTGAATTTCAAGATTAGTTTTTCTCCATGTTTTCTCTGCTTTCCTGCGTTGGACCTTATGATCACGTATTTCATCAGTGTACCATTGTTTATTAGGCCGAATAATGATTTCTTTTGTTTTCAGTGGAGCATGTTTTTCCAGTATTTCGGAAAGAACGTCGTTATAAACATCCACTTGTTGGTAGGTATCCGGCTTGGTGGCAATGGTACTCAGAAGTAATGAATTATTAATATCGCTTCTAAATTTATCAATAGGAATGTTTTTTGTTTTTCGGAAACTTATTGTCCTCTTTATTGGTTCAGGCTTGGGAAAAGAAAGATTGCAGAATAAACTGTAGTGATCAGATATTTGATGATCAACTACGTCGCATGACTGAATAATGGAATCATGTTCTCTCGTTATCACCAGATCAAGAATATAATTATGTCTATGGGTTGGCACATCCACATGCTGTTTTAAACTAAATGCGTCTAACAATAGCGGTCAATGTGACAACAAATAACTTGTATTACATGTATAGTATAATTAAAGGACGTCATATTTATATTTTCAGTCAATCTCGATACTCGATACTCAAAATTATTTGACAATGGTTTGGTGTTTTGTATTATGGTATCGTGAATTGGCAATGTGGGCTTGTGGTATCGTCATCGTCATAGTTTCGTCCATGATAGTAATTTATCCAAAGACTTAGATAGAATCATCATATGGTACTTTGGAGCCATATAGTGGCTGTAGTTTTTCAAATTTAATGGGAAACATTGGGGCCGTGAAAGGATGCAACCTATTGATTTTTCGGTTTTCCATCTTTCCGAAAACATTTAACTGCGATAGGGGCTATGATTTTTAACGGATTTGGTATGATTCATTGAGGCCACGGGAGTATATTCAGCTTTCTGTGACTTCCCATTCACAGATTTATAGATATATGCTTCGCTTCCCGAAAAAGCTTATGAACATGATAAGGCTATTGATTTTAATAGATATTTTTATACGCCCACATTTTTATGTGGACGTATATTGTCGTCGCCCCTGTCCGTCCGTCCGTCCGTCCGTCCGTCCGTCTGTCCGTCCGTCCGTCCGTCCGTCCGTCCGTCCGTCCGTCCACATTTTTTTGTGAACAGTCTACAGGTCACAATTTTTATCCGATTTCAATTAAACTTAAAATATAGGTTTATCACCATAAGATCTCGGTTCCTTTCGATATTGGCATGTATCGGACTGTAACTTCATGGGTTATGGCCCCTGATTGTACGAAAAATCACGTTTTTTAGCTTGTGAACAGCGTAGAGGTCACAATTTTGAACCGATTTGGATGAAACTTGACATGTGTGTTTATAACCCAAAGATCTTGGTTCCTTTCGATATTTGCGCCAATCGGATCGTAACTTCCTGAATTATGGCCCCTGATTGTCCGAAAAATTGCCCTTTTTAGCTCGTGGTCCCTCTGGAGGTCAAAATTGTTATCCGATTTAAAAAACCGTTTGATTATATCACCGTTCCATGGTTATGAAGGTCGAGTTCGAATTTCGTGAAAATCGGACCAAAATTGACGGACAAAATGGCCGCCATTTGTACGCGAATAGTGTGAAAATGTGTTAAATCAAGGTTGTGAACAGTGTAGAGGACACAATTTTGAACCGATTTGGATGAAACTTAAAATGCATGTTTATAACCCAAAGATCTTGGTTCCTTTCGATATTTGCGCCAATCGGATCGTAACTTCCTGAATTATGGCCCCTGATTGTCCGAAAAATTGCCCTTTTTAGCTTGTGGTCCCTATGGAGGTCAAAATTGTTATCCGATTTAAAAAAACGTTTGATTATATCATTGTTCCATGGTTATGAAAGTCGAGTTTGAATTTCGTGAAAATCGGACCAAAATTGACGGACAAAATGGCCACCATTTGTACGCGAATAGTGTGAAAATATGTTATATCAAGGTTGTGAACAGTGTAGAGGACACAATTTTGAACCGATTTGGATGAAACTTGAAATGCATGTTTATAACCCAAAGATCTTGATTCCTTTCGATATTTGCGCCAATCGGATCGTAACTTGCTGAATTATGGCCCCTGATTGTCCGAAAAATCGCCCTTTTTAGCTTGTGGTGCCTCTGGAGGTCAAAATTGTTATCCGATTTAAAAAACCGTTTGATTATATCACCGTTCCATGGTTATGAAGGTCGAGTTCGAATTTCGTGAAAATCGGACCAAAATTGACGGACAAAATGGCCGCCATTTGTACGCGAATAGTGTGAAAATATGTTAAATCAAGGTTGTGAACAGTGTAGAGGTCACAATTTTGAACCGATTTGGATGAAACTTGAAATGCATGTTTATAACCCAAAGATCTTGGTTCCTTTCGATATTTGCGCCAATCGGATCGTAAATTCCTGATTTATGGCCCCTGATTGTCCGAAAAATTGCCCTTTTTAGATTGTGTGCCCTATGGAGGTCAAAATTGTTATCCGATTTAAAAAACCGTTTGATTATATCATTGTTCCATGGTTATGAAGGTCGAGTTTGAATTTCGTGAAAATCGGACCAAAATTGATGGACAAAATGGCCGCCATTTGTACGCGAATAGTGTGAAAATATGTTATATCAAGGTTGTGAACAGTGTAGAGGACACAATTTTGAACCGATTTGGATGAAACTTGAAATGCATGTTTATAACCCAAAGATCTTGATTCCTGTCGATGTTTGCGCCAATCGGATCGTAACTTCCTGAATTATGGCCCCTGATTGTCCGAAAAATCGCCCTTTTTAGCTTGTGGTGCCTCTGGAGGTCAAAATTGTTATCCGATTTAAAAAACCGTTTGATTATATCACCGTTCCATGGTTATGAAGGTCGAGTTCGAATTTCGTGAAAATCGGACCAAAATTGACGGACAAAATGGCCGCCATTTGTACGCGAATAGTGTGAAAATATGTTAAATCAAGGTTGTGAACAGTGTAGAGGTCACAATTTTGAACCGATTTGGATGAAACTTGAAATGCATGTTTATAACCCAAAGATCTTGGTTCCTTTCGATATTTGCGCCAATCGGATCGTAAATTCCTGATTTATGGCCCCTGATTGTCCGAAAAATTGCCCTTTTTAGATTGTGTGCCCTATGGAGGTCAAAATTGTTATCCGATTTAAAAAAACGTTTGATTATATCATTGTTCCATGGTTATGAAGGTCGAGTTTGAATTTCGTGAAAATCGGACCAAAATTGATGGACAAAATGGCCGCCATTTGTACGCGAATAGTGTGAAAATATGTTATATCAAGGTTGTGAACAGTGTAGAGGACACAATTTTGAACCGATTTGGATGAAACTTGAAATGCATGTTTATAACCCAAAGATCTTGATTCCTGTCGATGTTTGCGCCAATCGGATCGTAACTTCCTGAATTATGGCCCCTGATTGTCCGAAAAATTGCCCTTTTTAGCTTGTGGTCCCTCTGGAGGTCAAAATTGTTATCCGATTTAAAAAAAAAGTTTGATTATATCACCGTTCCATGGTTATGAAGGTTGAGTATGAATTTTGTGAAAATCGGACCAAAATTGACGGACAAAATGGCCGCCGTTTGTACACGAATATTGTGAAAATATGTTATATAAAGGTTGTGGACCTTATAGAGGTCACAATTTTGAACCGATTTTGATGAAACTTGACATGTATGTTTATAACCCAAAGATCTTGGTTCCTTTCGATATTTGCGCCCATTGGATCATAACTTCCTGAATTATGTCCCCGGATTGTCCGAAAAATCGCTTTTGTTCGCTTTTGGTCCCTCTAGACGTCAAAATTATTATCCGATTTAAAAAAACGTTTGACTATATCACCGTTACATGGTAAAGAAGAGAGAGGTTGAATTACATGAAAACCGGACTAGAATTGACGAACAAAATGGCCGCCGTTTGTACACGAATAGTGTGAAAATATGTTATATCAAGGTTGTGGACCCTATAGAGGTCACAATTTTGAGTCGATTTTGATGAAACTTGACAGGTATGTTTTAAACCCAAAGATCTTGGTTCCTTTCGATATTTGCGCCCATCGGGTCATTACTTCCTGAATTATGTCCCCTGATTGTACGAAAAATCACCCTTTATAGCTTGTGGTGCCTCTGGAGGTCACAATTATTATATGATTTAAAAAAAAACGTTTGATTATAAAAACCAAACAAATTCTAATGATTTTTTGATAATTCCTTAATATGCGACAATTCTTGTTGACTGCCCGGACGATTTGGCTGCTGTGTGGGCGTATGTTTCGTTGCCTGGCAACCTATTTTTCTTATTTGGCTTGAAGCATTGGAACCACCGATCCCTGTTGATATTCATTATCCGTAGAGCTATCCCCACTTCGCAGAAATCTTGTGAACGCGATAGATTACAGGCTGTAACGGATTTTGTTTTTTTCAAATTTAGTTGTAAACAAGAGAATGATCCCCAGAGATTAGATTTTTACCAAATATGCTCAACATCCAAGTTTTCCTTTTGGATAAGCTGCAGTTAAGATAAAACTGCTGTGTGGTCGTATTCCATGATTTGTGCAGCTATCTTTAATCTTCCAGTTGTATATCTTGTACATTTTAGCCGGGTATATGGGAAGCAGTAGAGGGAGATGATGCTATGAATGTTAGAAAATTAGTAAATCAGTGGTGTAGAGTAGATGTACAGCAGGTAATATCTTTTGTAATTACCGCCATCATAAACATCCATTATATGTTTGCCAATTTCAAGAGAATAGGGAAATTCGTCACCAAATTGTGTACAGGTACATTTAAAATCACTGATCATTTGAGATATGTTATAGACCGTTTTAAGGTCACGAGACAAACAAATTCTAATGATTTCTGATAATTATTTAATCGCTTGTTACCCGTAATCAGATTTTAGTGTGCTGTAAAGGTTTTCATTACTTACAAAAATGGGCAAACGACTTGGGATTCAAAGTATCAGGAAAGAAAACAGTCGACATAAATGTTTGCTGGGAGAGTGGGCTAACTATAATGAACGGTAATAATAATAATAATTATGTATTTATATAGCGCCTATTATCCAGTAAACTGCTCAATGGCACCGAGTTGTCTGTCACAGGATATTATGTTATATTGAATTAAAGAGATGAGTCCTTAGTTTCTTTTTGAATTCTACAAAAGTTCCTTCTTCTTTCACATGTTGGGGTAGCTTGTTCCACAGGACTGGTGGTGCTACGGAGAAGGCCCTATCACCACACGATACGCAATTTGTTCTTGGTATATCAATTTGTTTGATATTAATTTTGACGACCTGGTAGTTCTTTGATGGGATTTTATATGAATTAAGTCATGGAGATAGTTTGGAGCTATGGCATGAAGACAATGTCAATAGTCAATAGTAAAATCTTGAATGCTACACGTTTCCTCACGAGTAGCCAATGCAGTTCCCTAAGAATTGGTGAAATATGCTCATGAAGTTTCGTTTTAGTAATAATTCTTGCGGCTGTGTTTTGAATCTTCTGTAGATGATTTAATGCAGTTGTTGGGAGACCGTAAAGTAGGACGAGAAGTTATGGATTCATTGACAAAAGTTTTGGTCGAATCCACATCAAAATATTTTCAAATTCTACTAATTTGGCGCAGCTGAAGGAAATAGGATTTGGTCACAGAGGAAATGTGTTTATTAGGGTTCATGGATGAATCGAAGATAACCCCTAGATTTCTGGCTGATTCGACAAGAGGAATTTCACAATCTCCAATAGATATTTGACCGTTGTTGGGATCTGCTGTGGCTGTTTGGCTCGGTCTAGAGATCGAAAGAAATTCTGTTTTGTCTGAATTAAGTTTCAGGTAGTTTTCATGCATCCATGATTTTTTCAATGCAGCTTTTCAGAAGTTGGTGTTTTTTCTCTGGGACATCACAACGGGGTTTCATCAGGGAAGGGGTGAACATTTGCGTCACATTCCCTGATAATATCGCCGAGAGGCAGCGTGTAAATTTTGAAAAGAATTGGACCGAGGACTGATCCTTGGGGAACCCCGTACTGTATTACTGTTGGTTGTGATTTTGCACCCCCAACACACACTAATTGTGATCTGCATGTTAAATAGGATCTGATAAGCTCCAATGGCGAATCAGATAGCTTTATTCTTTGCTTTAAGCGTTGCAGTAGACGTTGGTGATCTATGGTGTCGAATGCGGCTGATAAGTCCAATAATACGAGTAGAATAACATGCTTTTTGTCCATGGCCCGAAGAATATCATTGCGAACCCTTGTAAGGGCCGTTTCTGTACTATGCTGATTTCTGTAAGCAGACTGATATGTTTCTAGTAGATTATGTTGATCCATGAGGTCCTTTAGTTGATCCGCAATGATTTTTTCAATATCTTTAGAAATGAAAGATAGATCTGAAACTGGTCTGTAATTTTTTAATATGTCTTGGTCAAGGTTCAGTTTTTTCAGGAGTGGTTTCACATAAGTTGTCTTAGATACTTCGGGAAATTCTGAGCTGTTTATTGTATCATTGATAAGGCCAAGGAGATATGTTGTATTCGCACAGGAAAATTTCTTGAAAAGCCATGTAGGTAATACATTCAATTCGCATGCTTTTGACGGAGCTTTCTGGATTAACTTCGTGAGGAAGTTTGCGGATATCGCTTTTACCGCAAACGGTGGAATATAAACATTTTGCTGGTCATTATGGTCATTAAAATCGTTTTCAATTTGAAAGGCCTGTCTTATTTTCTCAATCTTCTCTGTAAATTATCTGACAAAGATAATGGGAAGTTGCCTCGCTCTATAGCATGATGGCATAGCGTCTGAAAACGAATTTTTCGTGGCAAAGATAATCGGAAGTTGGTTCGCTTTATAGCATGATGGCATAGCGTCTGAAAACGATTTTTTCGTGAGACTTTTGCAGATATTGAATAATACTTTACTCCCGGCAGCATTGTTAATCTTCTCTTTTAAATATTGGGTTTTGGCATACACCATAGCATTGTTATACTGGTTTCGTTTTCCTTGAAGATTTGGTGATGAACTTCTAGCCCAGATTTTCGCCAAGACTTCTCCGCTGATCTATAGTTGTTGAAGTGAATCATCAAACCATGTTGTATCAGGTCGGATAACAACGGACCTCGTCTTAAGTGGAACATGTTTATCTAAAACAACTTGCAAAGAGGACTAATATTTGCACCAGCGATCGTTAAGTGTCTGGACCTGCCGTGATTGAACACCAGCAAGCTGCACATTAACGTCCATCGCAAATTTCTCAAAGTCAATATTGCGACACTTCCTATAACTTATATCCATTCGTTTTGGAATGTTTAGAGTAAAGAACACACTGGAGTGATCGAATACTTCATGGTTCTGGGCATCAAGCTGCTGTATCAACCGGTCGTTGGACTGTGTAAGTACCAGGTCAAGAATATGCCCATTTCGATGTGTTGGGTATTGGACATGCTGCTTAAATTCCAAAGATTCAAGAACTAGATTATATTTCCTGGTTTGCCTATCCGTCTGGTCGTCAACGTGGATGTCCGCGAGTATAACTGGGTCATCGTATGATACGGAAACATGGGATAAAAATTTGAAAAATTCCTCTTCAAAAGTAAGATATGTTAATTTGTTTTGGGCAGATGGTGGGGGTCGGTAAATAACTTCAATGCTGGTCTTTTTATTCTGATGACTTAGTTGTAACCCGAGGTATTGTTGTATGAGCTGGCAGTCTTAAGGTGCAGAGAATCGTCTGATTTAAGCCAAGTCTCTGTAATGATAAGAATATCTATGTTGTTATCGAGGATATATTGATATAAAATTAATGATTTTTTTCGTATAGAACGGGCGAGAAGACACAGTTTTGGAGATTTATTTTCTTTAGATTTTGATTTCATTCTGAGCGATGATTGTGAATTATGACGAGTTTTGTTTAGAAAGGATTTAAACTTCTTTCCACCTCTTTTACCCCTCTTTCTTTTCTTCTTGATTAGTAAACCAAATTGCTTAACAATGTTAAAAACACGTAGTTTAAGTTTTTACCCTGTATTGTTCAATAAGGTTAATTCTTCCCTGTTATAACTCACTCCCATGAGTAATTCTCACAGATCTTAAACACTGAGCACAATTGAACTAATTAACCCTCACTTTATCCTATTGAATATTATATTTCACTAAATATTCCAAATACAAAATTTACTGGTGACAAATTTTAAGGACTAAAGTTTCTCTGGTACTCTCTGAATTCTGAATACACAATAAACATCATAGATATGACAGAGCTCTCTCAAGCAGTTTCTTAGCACAAGGGAAATAACTCAAATGACATTGAGTTTAAAGACCAAACCAAATTCTCTGGCATTATCGTTGATCGACGTCTAACCTGGAAACCTCAGATCGAGGTTGCTGATTTAGGACAGGCAAAACAAATTTAACATCTCGAGCGCCCGAGATACTAAGTCGAGCGCTCGAGATAGTTAAGTCGAGCGCTCGAGATAAAACAACCGAACACGCACACTCCATCCCATGTTCATGATCACCACTAAATATTTCCCTTTATATTTACCCCCTTCCAAGTGGGGAGTATATCGCATGTTATTATACGAATCAATAATTGTATATATATAGAGGGTACCAGGGCTCGACACTGCCGGTGGCCACGGCGGCCATGGCCTCCGAATTTTAGAATTTGGCCGCAGATTTGTGGCTGATTTTCAATTATCCACGGCCATGTATGGCCGCCGATTAGAGCTGGGTATCGATAGTTATTCTTACTATCGATAATCGGCATTGAAGTGTCGATTGATAACATTGAAACAATCTTATTTTCACAGTCGTAATCAAGACTGGATTATGTGTTTAAAAGTCAAAACCATACAATGTTTTGCGATAGTTGTTTTTTGTTCGTCTAGTTAATAATAAACCGTCTCATACTCATATTACGTATAAATTGTACTTAATTTTCAAATAATGTAGCCGTGGTTCTTAATGACGAAAAACAGTTGATAGGCCGATGTATGTTGAGGAACCAAAATAAAATGAGCACGAGTCGACTCAAAGCATTGCGTACGTGAGCGCGACAAATACCAACATGGCGGATAATTCGTGCAAAAACTATGGAAAAATGAATTGTCTAAAGTAAGGCTAAAGAGCTTGTTATCATAAATTGTTCATTGAGATTGGATTGAGACTTTGAAATATAAATATAAAGTGACCGATGTAGGCTATTGTATTATTATATATACGAAGGATTAAGTCACGGAAAACATCGAGTCGACTCCTCAGTCCCCTACGCACGCACGAAAAATAGACGAAGAGAACGATACTTGATAGTGCTTTTTGGCATATCTTATCAATACTATCAATTTGTATTGATATTTTATGAAGCTCTACCGATGATATAATAATACTTTCAACTCCTAATAAAAATGCCGATTTTTAAAAATATTTTTTAGAATAAAAATTCGTACTAAAAACGGTACGATAAGAGTTTTATCCCCCTCCCCCTAAACTGTAAGGATGCATTATTTTTGTAAAAGTAATAAATAACAACCTGTAACAACCATTTGACTGAGAAAAAAGATCTACAATAAACAGATTTATAACGTAATATTACATATTGAGCTGATAATATAATAATTTATGACTTGGCCTTGGATTTTTAATTTTTGGCCTACGATCAAGGTTGCACTTTGGCCTATCGTAGGCCAATGTTGGCCTTCGATCGAAAAAACGAATTTCGAGCCCTGGAGGGTACAGAGTTTTGCTATGAGAGACTGACATTTCCTCTTATCTAGAACAGAGCGGAGGGCCTGACAAGGACAGCAGTCTAATCGTTCGGATGGGACGAAAACCCTAGGTCCCGTGTACATATTGGCATACACGTAAAAGATTCCTTGGCAGTTGGAATCCAATTTAAGAATAGGCCCTAGCGCCGCTGAGAGGGCAAAATTTCCCTCAAAGCACACTATGTGACGTATACCCGTCTTCAACAGCCCAGTTTAGGAGCAGAACAGTAGGACGTTGAACCCCATTTCATTCCATTTCTTATGTAGAAGCTCAGGTCTGATCCAACGTTATTTATTTCATATGCAGGAACTGATCAATGTCTAATTATATATATATGATTTACCCTGAGTCAAAGTTAAGAGGTGTGTAATCTGGGATGGTTGAGGTGAATTCACGCTTCGACTCTCGCGCTCCACCGATCCTTACACCTTGTTCAAACAACAAAACCTTATTAAATTCAGAGTCCTTGCTGTGGGAGGAAACATTAGGACGCTGATTAAAACCACACGATTGAGTTGGGAGGGGGTAGATATGTAGTGGTGCTGATGTATATGGGGTGGAGTTTGGGGAGGGGGGTATCCACTTCTAAGTTAAGGTGTGTGTAATCTTCAAGCTTTAACTGGCCAGCTATCTCGGGATTGTAGTTCTGGGTTAGGTCCCCGTTGTGAGCGTATGTGACTTGATGATACGGATTCCTTATCAATCGTTTGGTTTGACAAGGTGTCCTTAGGTTTCCTCCAACAACAAGGACCCTGAATTTAATAAGCATACCTAGCTGGAGCAAGGTGTGGGGTGGGGGTGGGCGTGGAGTGGGTGTAGAAGCCCGACATGACCGCGCATCTTGCGCCAGGGTAAATTAGCCAATGATCAGTTCCTACATATGAAATCCGTAACATTGGATCAGACATGAGCTTCTAAATAAGAGGATATGTCAATTTCTAATAGCAAAACTCTGTAATCTCGATATATACAATTATTGATTCGTATAATAACATGTGATATACTCCCCACTTGTAAGGGGGTAAATATAACGGGAAATATTTAGTGGTGATGATGAGCATGGGATGGAGTGTGCGTGTATGTGTGTGTGTGGGTGGGTGTGGGTGTGTGTGCGTGTGCATTGACCATCACCAGAGGACCCTCGTTAGAAAACACAGCTTTTACCCGAGGACCAAAAAATCTTCCGAGGACCAAAATCGTGGTCCTCGGAGAAGTGAAGTCTATTTCCATGTTGGATAACCTAGTCTACTTCACCTGACAAAATTTCTACGTGGTCCACACTTAGTGCGTAAAACCTGTTTTGTGTGTGCTCTCTTCACACAGTTTACTCTCGGTCAATAAACACACGAGGTGCCTGGGTAATTTAGCGAATCACGTGACGTCACCCAGCAAACACATGTTCCTCGGAGAGGCTGTTATGTTAGAGGTAAGAACGAAGAATACGTTTCCTTAATTTAATTGTGAATTACTAGTAGATGAGTTAGTTTATATTTTTGCACAGGACATTTGTTCGTTCAAGAGCATATTGCAGTGAATAACAAGTAAAATTATTTTGGTCTTTGAAGCCAAGGAACGTATTTTGTAAACTTCGTTTCAATTTAACACGTCGTGGTTAAAACAATATGGCGTCGAGTTTAGGCCTAGGTTTTTTTTTCTGACTCTGTGTTGTCTACTCATAGACAGTAGTTCATATGTTGTCGTTTTCGTTGAAGTGATGTCATTTCTTTAAATAGGCGACTTTAAATAGACACATCTCTGAAAATCCAGCTTGCAATTGTGGTCACCCTTTCGAGGATAGCGAACACTATCTTTTACACTGTCCAAATTTCAATACTTTTCGACAACTAACCATTTCTACATTACCTGATGAGTATAAGAATAGCAAAACTCTACTCTGCATGACTCCACCAGCGAAATTAATAACCTTACCTTTACAACAGTTCAATCATATTTCAATCTAACTAAACGATTTTAATTATTATTTAACTAAACTATTTTATATTATTATTTAACTAAATTATTTTATATCATTATTGTTGTTGTTATTAATATTATTACTATTACATACTATAATACTTTAGGTGTATTCAACTAAGTAGGGGTTGTATATATTGTATATACTGCTTTTTATTATTAGTATATAATTTATCATTGTAAATAGGGATAGGGGTCTGACATAGGCATTTTGCCTGTTCCCCAATTTCCCATTCATTCATAGTGAATAAAATATGTTTATAAAAAAAAGACTTATATCAATACTGTACGCATTTTAGTTTACCTGCCAATATACGCTTTTCTTATGACATCACGCTGGTTACCAACAGTCAGCCAACTTGTATGGCAAGAACTTTGTTTATATTATCACAGTTCCTTGCATTTTTGTGATTTTATTATTTAAATAACTTCATTTCACTATTCTTTTGCCTTGGCAAATAAGAATTATTTGACTTAAACTTTGGCACTTGCATTAACAGACCCCTAGGCCATGCTTGATATAAAGAAGGATAAACATGTTTTTTAATAATTTTAATGTACATTTTTTTTTGCATTTATTGAAGGTATGATCAAACTTTACCACAAGGATGCCATGGAAAATATTTTTAAAAATGTTGGAAAAAATGGTTGAATGGGAGAAGAACAAAAACAAAGGGAAGAGGACGAGGAGAAAGAGAAAGAGAAATGGGGTTTAGCGTCCACTCGACACAAACAAGGCCATTTCGGAACTAACAAGGAGAAAGCTGCAGAAGAAGGAATGAGGGGAGAATGGATAATTTGTATGCCTGATAACGACCAGTGAATTCTTGTTGAAATGTCGTGTGTATATAATATAGTGATTCAAAGTGATTGTTTTCCATAGAACTGTGTTGTGTTATATGGATGAATATATTATATAATCGAAACGTCGTATGTATATAATATAGTGTAATATTCGGTTGATAATTAAAGGTACCGTGCAAATTAAACTGTTAAAATAGAAAATTTGGCCCGGTTGAAATGTTTCTCGCTGTAGGTCAGCAATTTGCCAAATTTAGGGAGGTTGCGTGGCTGAATGGTTAGCACCTGCGCTCTGTATTGTAACGTCTGTCATTGAGTCAACTGGCGTTGTTTCGATTGAAATGCCCGGTTGAAATGTTTCTTGCTATAAGTCAGCAATTTCCCGATTTTAGGGAGGCTGAATGGTTAGAATGTGCGCGCTGTATCGTAACGTCTGTCATTGAGTCAACCGGCGTCGTTTCGATTTCCATGTTGCACGTGACATGGAGTATGGTGTCCAGCCTCGTGGGTTTTCTCTGTGTCCTTCGGTTTCCTCCCACGGCTAAAGACCTGTACGCGCAAGGGAAGTTTTTAAATAGAATTAAAAGACATATGTTAGTGCCGAAATGACCTCGTTTGTGTCGAATGGACGTTAAGCCGCATTTCTCTCTTTCTCTTTTATTTTTAAAGTGTTGTAATAATCGGTTGGTAATCAATGGTACTGAAAAATTGATAATACAGAAAATTTCGCCCGGTTGTAATGTTTCTCACTTTAAATTCAGCAATTTGCCGATTTTAAGGAGTAAACTCTTATTGCGAACGATTAAGCTGGTCAGGGGGAGCTTATTTTTAAAAGTTTTGTAATATTTGAAAATACGTCGCTGTGATTTCGAACCGGAAGTTGAGACCAACTTGACAACTTCTTTAATAGTTGTACGATTTTCATGAAATTTATTATGTAAGTAGACATTATTGATGCGACTTGAAAAATGACTTTTAAAAATTTTCTAAATTATCTCCCCTTGTTGAAATTAAGAATCAAATTTTTCAAAAAAATCGTCGAAATAAATGTCAGAATGACCTAATTTTTATATTCGATACTAGACAAGTAATTACTGATTCGTACACAAAACATTGAGTTTGTCGATCGAAACGGAAGTGCCACCATCTTGAAACATGAAAAAACAATAGAACTTTTGCGATATTGCACTTACAGACATGGGAGTTACATTTTCTGAATCCTTGAAGAAAAACATAAAAAACGTTCAGAGCAGAATTTGGATTTAGGTCAGCTGATGGTCGCCATTTTGAAGTGAATATGAAACATAGTGAAAAATCGACATTTACGGACTTGTAAACCAACACAATAGGGCATAGTATGTTCAATGCGTCTCCTATGTCTAAAATTTAATACATTTCAGGATAGCCGGGATACGGGTCGAATTTTTGGTATTTGAATATTTCAGATATTCGAATTTCGATGTTTTTCGTGCCGACAAAGTTGTTTACGAGTGAAAAATGACATTAACTTACTAGATTGTGACCGATTTTAATGATTTATTTTTTCTTGTTCGGATTATTTATATGACATGTGACAGGAAGTCACTGTGAATATGAAAGCTTTCATATCTGCATGGGACAGTAGCAGATCTAGTTTTATGTTTTATCCACAAATCGGATTTCTCAGAATCTAACCATAGGATCTGTCTGAATCTTTTACCTATCCCCCCAAAAGTGAGTGGTGCCTGTTGATTAAATATTTTTTCAAAACATTTTACGAATCCGATATCACCTAATTTTACGAACGAATGCATTTGTCCTACAATGCTGTTACTTTGTGACTATTTGACCTATTTTACTAAATCTTTATTCTTTGAGTACCTTGAGACAAGTACTTCAAATCTGCAGTTTCAAATTTAAATTTTCGAAAATTTGTCGCTGTGATTTCGAACCGGGAGGTCTGACCAATTTGACAAATTCTTTAATAGTTGTACGATTTTCATGAAATTTAGCATGTAAGTAGATCTTACCGATGCGATTTCAAAAATATGATTAGAAATTTTCTGAACTATCACCCCTTAATGAAATTACGGATCAAAATATTCAAAAAAAATCATCGAAATATAGGTCAGAATGACCTATTTTTTTTTCAATACTAGACAAGCAATTACTGATGCGTACACAAAATATGGAGTTTGTCGATCGAACCGGAAGTGCCACCATCTTGAAACGTAAAAACCAATAGGGCTTTTTTGACATTTGAGGTATATTTTCTGAATACTTCAAAGAAAGCCTAAAAAACATTCAGAGCAGAATTTTGATTTAGGTCAACTGATGGTCGCCATTTTGAATTGATTATGACAAATAGTAAAAAATGGACATTTACGAGCTTCTGAACAAACACAATAGGGCATACATAGTATGTTCAGTGCGCCTTCTTTTTATGAAATTAATACATTTCAGGATAGCCGGGATGGGATACGGGTTAAATATTAAGTATTTGAATATTTCGAAAATTCGAATTTTGCCTTTGATGTTTTTCTGTTTAACGTATGAGTTACTTATTCGAAACTTATCCCCAACGTAAACATAACTTATACAAGTATATGACAGCGTGTGCCCAACGAAGTTTTAGCGTTCTTGACTTATGAAGAACTGATATACAACGTTAGTCTAACTTATGCCTAACTTATCCATAACGTGTTGGAGCTTATTTTGACGACCATGTGAGGTCAAATATATACGCTGAGGCTCGTTAGAACCACAAGAAATTATTGGGCTGTCACACATTGACGTATAGCATCAGCGTATGCCGACGTATGAGAAATTTAGCGAGCACGCTGGTATACGTTGAATACGTTATGGGTACGTTTTTAACAAGTTACAAGCATGTTGAAATACAATGGTATAAGTTGCTGTACGCTCAGCGCGGCCCAAAATTTTATGCATGCATACAATTTTCAGTGTATGCCGACGTATTGCTTACACGTTAGGCGTAAGTTAGAAGTGCTCGACGGATAAGATATGCACGCGTTCAGGCATGTTACATGTAAGTTAATCATAAGTTGCTTCTGACGCCCTGAACGTGTTTGAACGTGTGCAGAGATGCGCATGTGCAGAAGTGCATGATGGACCCTCCACTTTTATATCTGACGTCACGTGGTCGTAGAAGTATGCCCCAACACATTCTGCACGAGTTCCGCATACGTCAAGAAAGCTAAACATTCGCTGGGCACACACTGCCATATGCTTGTATACGTTATGTTTACGTTACAGTTATAAGTTATGAATAAGTTAAACATAGGTTATATATTTGTTCACTGCGTTAGAAGTACGTTATATATGCGTCCAAAACACACGCCCTATTGATTTTAAAAGCGAACGATTAAGCTGGTCAGTGGGAGCTTTTTTTTTTAAAAAGATTTTTGTAATATTCGGTTGATAATTAAAGGTACTGTGCAAATTAAAACTGTTAAAATAGAAAATTTCGCCCGGTTGAAAAGTTTCTCGCTGTAGGTCAGCAATTTGCCGATTTTAGGGAGGTTGGATGGCTGAATGGTTAGCACGTGCGCGCTGTATCGTAACGTCTGTCATTGTGTCAACTGGCGTTGTTTCGATTTCTTGGTTGTACGTGACAAGGAGTATGGTCGCTTGCCCAACCTCGTAGACCGTAACGCCGCTGCCCGGGTAAAACTTCCCTCATTGCAAACTTTATGGCGTATGCCCATCTTCACCAATAGCGAGCTAGTGCTACTCGGAGAATTTAATTTCCACATTGATCAGCACTCCAACGCATTGACACGTCTATTTACAGATTTATAAAACAGTCATTCCTTTTTA
The DNA here is from genome assembly GCA_948474765.1 of Patella depressa. Lineage (NCBI taxonomy): Eukaryota > Metazoa > Mollusca > Gastropoda > Patellidae > Patella > Patella depressa. The sequence goes on along the minus strand of OX419717.1, from coordinate 25,603,784 downwards.
CAGCATATTACTACATCAACCCATAGCAAAGGCCACATATTGGATTTGGTTATCACAAGAGAAGATAGTTCTATACAATTGGACAATATCACAGTTGATGATTAGTTAATATCTGATCATTTTCCTGTTAACTTCCAATTATCTATTTCACAACCAAAATGTGCAACAAAGTCTGTAACATATCGAAAATTGAACAATTTGCAAGAGGACAGTTTCTGTCAAGAATTGGAATGAAACGGGTTTTCTGAAATATTTCTCCATTTTAAACATAACCTTAAACCCACTTGCACCTGAAAAGACCAAGGTGTTTAAACTAAGATCTAATTCTGCTTGGTTTAATAACGAGTTCCTGGAAGCCAAACGAGAAAGAAACACATTTGAACGTATCAGGAGAAAATGAAAATTAATAGCACACAAACAAATATACCAATCCAACAAAACTAAAGTGAATAAAACCATTTGTAAAGCCAAACAAACGTACTATTCAAATAAAATAGAAGAGAGTCAAAATAAACAAAAGGAATTATTGAAAATTACAAAAACGTTGTTAAATCCTGACCATGACCAAAATATGTTCCCAACCACTTCTTCTCCCGAGCAGCTTCCAAATCTTTTCTCAGAATACTTTACACAGAAAATTGTTAAGGTTAGGAATGGATTGCTTGCTGAAATGGATGACCCAAACACTTGTTTAAATTGTGATCATCTTCTTTTGTCAAAACCAGCATTTCTTACCAAATTTTCGTTTGTTTCTGAATCAATTGTGTCTGGACAACCGAGAATGTGCCTTACCTATTTTGTTGGATTTACCCGCAGCATTTGACACCGTTGACTATAATATCCTTTTAAATCGTTTAGAATCTGTATTTGGAATATCTGATGACTGATGACGCTTTAGCACTCCTGAAATCTTGCATCACTAACAGGTCACAGAAAGTGAATGTAAATGGAGTGTATTCATCTCGACAGACCATTTCATCTGGAGTACCACAAGGCTCAGTCCTTGGGCCCATTCTTTTTAGCCTTTACACGAAACCACTTGGTGACATTTTCAGGCATCATGGGCTTTGTTTTCATCTCTATGCCGACGACACTCAATTGTATTTTTCGTTTAAGCCCACTGAAAGCCATTCGATCAGTCTAAACAGAATATTGAATCATGTATATTAGATATTAAGACTTTGATGAGTAAAAACTTTTTAAAGCATAATGACGATAACACAGAATATTTGCTTGTTGCGTCAAATGTTAACATAAACAAATTAAATGATGTGTCTGTTCAAATTGGTAATTCTAACATTAACCCATCTAAATCCGCGAGAAATATTGGTGTCATTTTTGATTGTCAACTATCCATGGAAACTCAAATTAATAATATCTGTAGAACTGGTTATTTTAATCTTCGTAATATATGCAAAATTAAGAAATATATGTCTGATTCTCTTGTTACATCTCGTATTGGTTGTTTTAACTCGTTAGTCTATGGTACTTCTGCTAAACATTTTGATAAGTTTCAAAAACTTCAAAACTCTGCTGCTAGACTAATATCAGGTACTTCCTATCGTGACCACATTACACCTGGTTACCCGTTGTATATAGAATAGAATATAAGATTTTACTTTTAACTTTCAAATGTTTAAATAATATAGGCCCTTCTTATTTGTCAGATATTTTACAATTTTATAAACCTCGTCGTTGTTTACGTACTGCCTCTGATGAATATCTACTTGTTGAGAAAAAAGCTAATTTGGAGTCTCACGGTGAGAAAGCCTTTCCAGTCGCCTCTCCAAAACTCTGGAATAAACTCTCATACACTATGCGTAGTTGTCAGTCCCTTCCCCATTTTAGATGTCTGCTTAAGATCCATCTTTTTATTTCATATTGTCATTTTATATTTTATTCGATTTGTTGCAATTTTTGTAAAGCGCTACTGAACACTCCTAGTGAAAGCAGCGCTATAGAAATACAGGTATAATAATAATACTAATAATAATAATAATTCGTCCATCATGAAATAAGGGGAAATAATTACTAGTCTTAGTCCATTAGTGACTGTATTCCGGTTGTCATGTAATGGAGTTAGTATGATGGCTCCAACGTGCATGAATGTTATGTTGAAGAATAAGCACGATCTGCATTAATGTCCTCTGTGTTCCATACATCCATATCATACAACTAAAATTTGTAGATATTCACATTTGTTCCCCCCAAAAAAGTTACAGTCGCCTTCTTTGGGCAAATTTGGGAGATTCCGGCCTTTTCTTCTAAACCACGTTATGCAACCAAATTTCGTAGGTTTGTTGATTGAGTGATGGGGAGCTGTCGGGGCATCTTGAGTTTGACATAAATTTTGATACATCAAGCCGCCTGTCCAAGCTTGTTGGTTTTGTCCTCCGCCCCCCCCCATCCCATTGCTAAAGACCCGTACGCGCAAGCGAATTACTGAAATAAACAATATGTCAGTCCCGATATGGCCTAGTTTTTGTCGAGTGGTCGTGTGTCTCTATCTCTCTTCCACCCTATCTCTCTCTCTCACCCCATCTCTCTCTTTTACCCATCTCTCTCTTTTACCCCACCTCGCTCTCTCTCTCTCTCTCCGATATCTTCCATCCGCCGTTGCTCAATACTAATGGGCGATTATTTCCCTTGGGCCTCTTGTTTCACGATTTGGACACGTTAATCATATAGGTAATGTTTATTAAAGATGTATTGAATCACTTTTACTATTTTCAGAACGGTAAATCCCTGTTACAGTTGTCATTAGAAGTTGGCAATGAAAGTATCATTAGAGTTGTAAGTTGTATCCGACCTTCCATGGTATGTAATATCTGAGCTTCTATACATGATACTATTATAAGGCCCCTTCACAAATAATCCCTCTGTCTCGTATGGATTCTTTTCATAACAGGACAAAACCCTATCGATTTCCGTTCTGGTGTTAAGCCCTCTTTGTGAACGTGTCACAGGCTACATATGTGTAAGGCATTGGGGTTATCAGTGGAGGAACCCATTTCACTTACAGCAATATGCATAATCTGTAAAACATGTGAATTTGGTGGAGGCTACAGTTTTAAATTATAGAGCACATAAAATGGCCAAACAAAGTAAGCTATTAATGCTTTCTATATACACTTTTCAATGTTTGCATTAAAGCCTTTAACCGATTGATTGGCGTGTGACGTCACGTGAACTACACAAAAGATATACACAAATGTTTATTGAAATTCCAATTAGCACACTGACTGAATTAATTATTTTCTAAGCTACAAGTAGCTAACATTATAAATCAACCTGTCATATTTAATGTATTAGACGTTAAATCTGTAATAAACATGAAACAACAACATAAGGCAGAAGAATTAATGAATTATTATGAGCGGACTTTTCTCATCCTGAATTTTTGACTGGAAAATTTTACTTTCAATTCTAAAATACCACATTGTCTTTTGTATTATTGCCAGTTGTGAAAATTCCAGTTCTGAAAGAAATTTTCAAAATAATAATTTTGAAGTATCTATTTTGGAACTATTATAGCAAGAACAACCAGCCCTTTTTGTCCGTTACGGAACTAATTTTTATTCATATCAGTCCTCAGATAAAAGGCTTTAGATAAAAGTAGCAACGTTACTCGTTAATCAAGACTCAGTCTCGATTCTCCATTTTGAATTAAAAGTCATTAAAGGGGAAGACCAACGAATTTCAACAAGGCTTCCATAAATCTTAAATGTATATTGTTAAATAATCCCCTCTGTAACAAAAGCAAAAAAGTTTTTGTAAGCGAGAAATTGATTTTTATTAAAACCGGAAGTGACATAGTTGGTTCAACACGCTCACTGGGCTCTATAGTAAGCATACAGATTTGGCATACGTTTACTGCTGTATTGTGTGCACTCATCGTCCTTTGACCAAAGATCTGATAAAATGGGCTGTTTATTAGGATATTATAAAAACGAATTTATGTTTTGTTAACGTTTAGTACACAAAGCCGCTACGTAAATTCACTCATACTGAACAGTACACAGTGTCTCAATTCACGTCACATGGCTATTTGTTTACATCACGTGGTTTGAGAGACAGCTTGTAAGTCACATGTATTTCGTCTGCTTCGGTGTTTTTTTGCTTGCTGACAGTGTTTTACAACATAAACAGACTAAAATTATGAGCATGTGGGGCATATACTATAGTGCATTTTGCAACATAATGTCGACGTTAACGGATTTTCTTTTTTTCTTTCATTTTCTCTTGAGAATGGATGGGCTCGACTCTGTACAGCATTACTGTACACTCATGGGTGAGATGTGTTATATTCCAATACGTTGGTGTCTGACGTTGACATACTTTGGAAATTTATATATTTATTTGAATATATACATGTGTCACAAGTCCGTTGAAATAAATCAAACATCTGTCACCAGATACCCAGCACGTGCAAAGACATTCAAGCAGACGAAACATCTCTCACTTGCCGGGTGTCAATCAAACCACGTGATGTCAACAACTGGCCATGTGGCGTGAATTGAGACGCCGTGTACTGTTCAGTATGAGTGAATTTACGTAGCGGCTTTGTGTACTAAACGTTAGCAAAACATAAATTCGTGTTTATAATATCCTAATAAACAGCCCATTTTATCAGATTTTTGGTCAAAGGACGATGCGAGTACACAATACAGCAGTAAACATAGACCAGATTTGCATGCTTACTATAGAGCCCGGTGAGCGTGTTGAACCAACTATGTCACTTCCGGTTTTAATAAAAATAAATTTCTCGCTTACAAAAACTTTTTTGCCTTTGTTACAGAGGGGATTATTTAACAATATATATTTAAGATTTATGGAAACCTTGTTGAAAAACGTTGGTCTTCCCCTTTAAATGGCGATGTATTTCAATCCGTTTACATCTCCGCCATCCTATGGTGTAGGCTTATCATGTGTATAACTGTCTAAATAATAAAAAAATATGTAACATTTTGAAGCCAAAGTGAAAACCTGCAATAGGCAGATTTAGCTATTAGGGAATGCATCTTTAACAGTCGATTCTTTAAACTCAGCCATACTTATTCCCATCATATCCTGAAAGATATGTAAATTGAAAGTTAAAATAGAATGAATCGAGTTGCACTAGACTTCAACTCATTAAGTTCGTTTTCAAAAACATGTGTCTTTTGCAACGTTAGACGGTGCTATACTCAGTTGTAACTTATGCCAGAAAAAACCTTATTTCAATCCAGTTGGGTGGCGGCGTCTTTTATCTTCGAAATCAATTTAGATTACCCATTTAACAATCTTAATCCCCTGAACAGTCAGTTGCCAAATTAATTATTTGTTGAGATTAACTTAGTCTAATAAAAATTTATAATAAACTGTATAGAGAAAGACAGAAAGTGTAATATACATTTGTAAAATTGTAAATGATAAAAATATAATTTACAAATAGTGGATCATTATAACCCAGTCATTGTAAATTATGCTTTACTGGAAAAGTGAATATATCAGGTTTGTTATAACAAGGTTGTTCAATAACAATTTCACACATATCTTAATGTTTTAATCGGAAGCCAATAATTGTTTGGGTATTGATGACTGTCGAATGTGGCTAATTATGGCATTTATAAGACAAAATCTTAATATGATATACAATCAAACCACTATTAATAATAATCTTTGAATGGCATTTAGTAACTGGATAGAGTAAAAAATAAAAACACATACTAATGGAAAACAGCTACTCGTGTATTTAAAGGCGATGCTTGGAAGAGTATTCTCTAAACGTTATCAAGCTAATACAACATTAGTCTCGTCTGTAGTACCACTAGTATTTTGTCAGACGTGGAGAGCGTACCACGCTAAAGCGGTCGCCACATCCTACGTATGACTCATGCATCTTTTCTTACATCATATTCTAGTACAGTGGTTCTCAACCTTGGGACACATAAAAAAATAGCGGCACATCTGGCTAAATATATAGGAAAATATACTCTTCCAAAAAAGAAATGTTAGATTTCGACGTCGGTATATCCTCGCTCTACCATCGCCTTGTTGCAACAGGAACCGTGACACGTCGCTGAACCAAACTGTTCTACAGTGTTGCTGTGGCAATACCCCCAGTGTCTGGCCCCACTGAGGTTGGATTTTACGGCGTGGGCGTATTTCAAAACAGCAGCTCCATCGGGAACGTCTCGCTCGTTATACGGTTTCACGTAGGCGTTTACGGACTGTCTCGACTGATATTCTACGCCATCCGGGACTTTCTGCTGCAATAGATGTCGCTGTTGAAAACCGTTTCCGCCAATGACGTAACCGGAAGTGACAATCCAGGACAGGGAGGTTCACACTTATTTGGCCTTAGCTTGGGCGGTCACGTGTTGAACTTCGCTGTCGATACCTATCCCAAAGGCGAGAAATGGAACCGAGGGAAACATTTACATGTAGCAGCCTGGCTACATCTGTCTGGAATTCACCTGGTTGTAATTGACCAATAGCGTTGTTGCGTTGGTCTCCGTTCAGATGTGGCATCACTTGGTTCGCTGAGTGTTAACATCTGCAACTGATTTGGAAACCGAGAACCTCTGGATTTTAAAAGCCTTAAATTAAGGTCCCATACGAAAAGCTCGCGAAGTTGTTAAATTCATGTTTCTTGGTGCAATCAAGCGAAAAAAAATTTGGGCAAAAAGGATGACCAGTCACAATTAGTGACACTACATTTAAAACCAATATTGAATTCCCTTTACCCTTACATCATGACATTAAAAATAAGTAAGATTTATGGAAACAACGACCTCGTTCAAATATAAAAAGATGAAAAATGGGCATTATTGGAATTTTGCAAAATAAAAACATCTGAAGTCATAGACGGCATACAATCGTAGACAAAGACCAATCATAGACACAACGATTGACCCCTCCCCTGCGAAACAAATATGAACTCTGCGTAAGTTCGAATTGATCTTTAGCAAATACGTCTCGGTATTCAACGAGTAATTTAGACAATTTAAATTGGTCAGCTGGAGTTAACAGTCCTTTTGATCTGTTATATAAATCTACTATATGCTCTGGAATTTTAAGTAATATTAACTTTACTATTATCATTCCCGTCACCCGTCTCAAACGGTTTCATGACGCCAGTTTGATTAGTCTTTAATACAATCGTTTCTTCTTGTGATGGATTCATTAAACATATCCGAGGAAATTCCGTTTCGACGTGAGAATGGGCAGATCGTGCTATCAACAAATTTGGATGATTTAGGGGTTCCACAACATATCGCGATAGACGTTTACTTAAAGTACATTGCAAACGCGCTACACGTAACGGTGGTATAAGAGTACGTTTTATATTAAGTCAAAATCATCATTGCCAATTTGTAACTTGTCCCTAAACATATCAATTCGAACTTTATTTGCACGCATAAAATGTAATCCTAGCAAAATGTCGTCTTCAATAGGAGCGACATACAAATGATCTAATTCCATTTGGAAAGAGCCAAGATCTACTACAGCGGGGCCTACGATAAAACCTTGTAAATCCTTTTCGCGGCTCGCAGTATACAACTTAACGTCAAAAATTTTTGGCGGCTTTTTCTTAAGTATTTCGTAGCGTTTATCGCTAAGAATAGTGCATTGACTACCAGTATCTGTAACAGATAATATATCTCCTCCTTGTACATTGCATCAGTATTGACGCGACGAATACTCGCAGGCGCGAATCAAGGAGTTTCAGGTATTATACCTATGACACCATCACCAATGGTATCAGCTGGAACAATATTGACACCGACCTCCGGGGCAATGGTGTTTTTAGCTGTAGCACCGACGGCTTTGGTGGTATCACAAACCGGAACAGGAAGCTCACTCCTGAATTTATGTGTACCGTCCAAACCGGCGTCGCTGAACGTCTCGTCAAAAAGCGGCAAAGGCGAATCATAATTAGGTGGGATCGGACACTCGCCCGTTCGTTCGAACTTTACTAGTTTAAATCCGATTCAAAAGCCACATGTTTATCGGCGTCTGTTTTACCCGATAAAGGCGTACTATGCCTTGGAAGATATAAGTCTGGACACTGCCGCTTGACATTGATTCCCACAGTAAAAATATGCACTTTGGTCCCTAGACGGAGAGCGAGATGAGATCTAGAAGGAAATCTTGAACGCAATTTCAAATGATCAGTGGACTCTATTATCTTTTTCATAGTCAAAGATATTTCGTCAAAATGCTTTTTTATATCGTCAACACGTTTCTCTAATGCTTCAATCCTATCACTATCTTTTGATTCCCTGGAGGTTATTGCTTTCGTATCTTTAGCAGAAGTAGCTAAGGTCTGAACCCGTGCTTCGTATTCACGACTTGAATTACGTGAGTTATGCCCATAGATGGCAATGGTATTGTGTTGAACCATTTAACCGACTGAATAGTCGACTGTATATTTGGAGGACGCATATTGCAAGCGTACTGTCCTGCTTCCTTATCAAAACAATCTATTAGAATATGATCTGCCTACCTATGTGGGCTTCCGTACAATCGGAAAAAGCTTTATTTGCTACTGTTAAGACGCGGTGGGACCAATCACTTAAAGATTCGTCACGATGTTGTCTCAAGTTTGTAAACAAAAGCATTGAAGTTTCAGGCAAGTCCTGATTTCCGAAACGTTGTTCCAGTTTCCCCAATAATTCAAATAATGTAAGATGGGCATACCTATCAGATATCAAGCAATAATATTCACATGCTTTGCCCTCTAAACAAAAGCACAAATTATCACAACTTTCTTGGTCGGAAAGGGAATTCATAGTGACGTACCGCATGAATTTATTTGCAAATGCTTGCTAACATAACTTAAATGTTTAGGAATGGCTTCCGTATTCCTACGTATGAAATTATCAGATCTGGGATGCCTACCCCCATTTGACCGTGTTGTATACGATGAACTACCCATCCGCTCTTCACAACACAATTTGACAAACACACTTGCGGGCAAATCCATAACTTCTGGAATTCGCACAAGTTCCTCTTGTCAAGGCGACAACCCTAAATCCTTTCAGCCGCTATAGGACTAACGCCCAAGTCCAATAAATATGACAAGGATGCGGTATTTCTATTTATAAAGAAGTATCCAAACCCCTTTAATCATTTATGAATATATATATTGTGTATACACAATATCAGTTGGACATCAATGGTATATCACCATACAATGCCGCCACGTGCTAATCTGCACGTGCAATGCACGCGTACCCGTGTGTTATTGTCAATAGACCACTTGTATAAGTTACAATAATATCAATAAACGATTAAACAATATACCACAACTTCTCCTCCCAGTCAATAGAAAAATTTTTTTTTCAATCACCGTACTATAATATTTTAATACGCACTACCAATAATGTGTCAACCCTCCGAAGTCCCACTTTGGTGTATGTCTGCTATAACTACTAACAACAATTCCTTTTAACTTCTTGTAATAATCTGTATAACTTCTGAGTGTCCCTCACACGTTGTTGTTCTTAGCGTTTAACGTCCGCTTCCACCGAAGGTGATATCGCAGACAAGTCTTATTTTTTCATTTTTATTATCTTAGCGCACGCGCAGGGGTCTTTGCTGTGCGAGGAAACCGAAGTGCCCGGAGGAAACCCGCACGGTTGAGAAGGAGCCCCCATCTCCATGCCACATACGCTCACATCGGCTATCGAAACCACAGCCACAAGCCAGAGGTGACCGGCCAACTAGAGAATATTCACAAAGAATATTAACGTTTACAGGCATCATATAATACAAATGTGTATATAATGAATAAATACATGTATATAATACAAGGTTAAAAGTTGGTTATTTATTTTAATAAAGAAAGGTTTAAAATAAATCTATGTACATTTTAAACGATGCCTGCATTTGAAGTTCATAGTTGTAAATTGGCAGAAATTATTTCAGGGTTATGTATGGATTACAATAATGTTGTATTTATAATAATGGAATTGTGGAATTTAGTCCCTATAATAGAGACCTTCGAAGATGGTACGAAATAGAAGATCTCTATAGGGGCGATTCCACGGCACTCTTATAATTAGCTCGTGATATTTCGGGACTTTACCATTGGAAAAGTTGTGCTGTATATAACTAGCTATATATCTTGTGATAAATAATGAATTCATAATACAAGGGAGACATTTATAAATTAAGATTAATTACGGGAGTAGAATTATGTACATAAATATATGGTGGGTTGAAAATATTAACCCATACCAAAATTCCCGTTATTATTTACATATAAATTATCCCAATATTCTACTGACATATTCTACTGACATCTTATTCCGTCCGATTTATCATCGGTCATAAATGTGAGATCTTGCGTTTTTACAATTGGATGTGATTCGCTATTAATTATACTAATCCATTCAGTCGGTATGGCATTACAAATTATATTGTACTGGTTTTCTATAATAGTATGACTAATATCAATATCTTCACATTCAAACATATGTATAATAAATGCAAGTGGAAATAATCCGGGTATAACACAGTGTGAAATATCAGCTATTTTAATGATATTACACTTTATGAATAGATTAAAAGATAAGGGGTTGTTATTATGTAATATAAATGGGTTGTAAAACATGGGTTGGTTCATAATGCTATTATATGTACATGGTTTGAAACAAATTTTTACTATTTAAAATATCCCATGCTGTGAGTAAGTTGACGTAAAAGGGTGGCATAGGCCCAAACCCCTTTTTAAATATATTAATTGAAAATACCTTCAAGGGACAATAACATTCTTGCTGGCCTGGTAGCTCCAGAAAATAAATAATACCCTTATTCTAAGTACAAGATGTTTAAGTGTCCTACCTGTTGTGTGAATTATCCATTACAACCTATTTTACTTGTCCAGAGGGTTCGAAAATATTTTAAAATCCAAGTCACATTTAAAAAGGTTTACGTTAGACTTTTCAAATCCATTGGTTGAATTTTTCCAATTTTTCAAAATAGTTGTGTTAAGATGAAATTTATATCACCATTTAATTGGAATATTCTAAAATAATACGATTCGTTGACCAGAATGAAGATTGTGACATATTATTCAGTTACAACAAAAGTGTTATTGGGGCTTTAAACTAATACACTGATATCACTCAAAGGTTCAAGATAGCAACAAATATTACTAAAGAAACCAAATAATACACCAACATATCCAAACTGCGGTGATTTGAAATTAGAGATTATATTCTGGAACTGTCGTAGTTTCCTAAGGCATATCGATAATAAGGAAGTTATTAATCTTATATCCTCATCTGGGATCATTGGAATAAGTGAATCTTGGATTTATGACACCTGTTGTTTAGAACTTGAGAATGTTGTGGACTCGCATATGTTTTATCAATGTTGTCGTGAGAAAGGAAAACATGGAGGAATATTGGTGTTTGTGGCCAAATGTCTTGCCACAGGTATACGACGAATATTCATTGACGTTGATGACATGGTTATCTTATTTCTCGACAAAAACTTCTTCAACCTGGATAGTGACGTCGTCCTTATATGTGTGTATATATCTCCTGAGAACTCTGCATATTATAATGGGCGCGAACAGGATACAATGAGTGTGTTACAGAATGTACTTATAGAAATTCGTACTGAATATGGATTTGTAGATATTATATTAGCCGGTGATTTCAACAGTAGGACGGGCGATCTAGAAGATTATGTGGAGAATGATAGTTTACGTTATATCCAAGATATGGAAATATACGAACCAGATATTTTCAACATTCGAAGATACAATCTTGATAAAGAGATAAATAATTATGGACGTCAATTGATAGATTTATTGAAGACGTATGGAATCCATTCTATTAAATGGCAGGTTCCCTGGAGATAGAGAAGGGAATTATACATGTTTCGCAAATAGAGGTAAGAGTGCTGTAGACTACATTGCCATATCCACACCTCTATTCCAATATATTGCAGATTTCTCTGTTCTCAATTTTGATGAGTCTGATCACTTTCCTATCAAATGTAAAATTAACCTAAAGACATCGAACAAGACTCAAAATATAGAATGTGATATAGACAATTACACGTGTTTACAATATCGCAAAATAAATTGGAATAAAATCAACCATGATAGATATATAAACCTGATCAAGGGTGATTATTCAACTGAACAGTTTACGAAAATATACAGTAACGCGTCTTTAAGTGTAGACTCAGTTGTACAGATTCTCAACGATATTATTTACAGGGCGACAGAGACACATATGCCTAGAAAGAGAACCGTCAGAAATCAACAATCGGAACAACCCGCATGGTTTGATCAGGAATGTGAAAAGCTGAAACAAAATAAATATGATTCACTAAATATCTTTCGAAGAACTAATCTAAAATCTGATCTAGAGGTATATTTTGGACTGCGTGCGAAATTTAAAAGTGTATGCCATAACAAAAAACAATTACACGCCCTTCAATTGCAAAATTCGATCGCATCGAGTATTGGAGACCCATGCAGGTTTTGGCGAAATATTAAATGCGTTGTTAATCTACATCCAAACCCCCCTCATATTAAAGCAGACCACTGGTTAGAACATTTTAGGAACCTTTTCCATTGCGACTCTGATCCCCAAAATCAAGACATTTTAAAAGTAGTCTCAACCCATGATGTGAAATGCGAGGACTGTGACTCATCTATGCCTGAAGAACTTAACATCCCAATAAGTGACAGTGAAATAAATGTCTGTCTCTCCGATATGAAAAGCGGAAAATCGTCTGGCATTGATGGAATATGCATTGAATTAATCAAAGAAGCACGAATAACACTTGTCCCAATCCTAAATGTAATCTTTAATAAAATTTTCGATCTGGGAACATTTCCAGCAGAATGGGCCACTGCCATGATATGTCCTGTATTTAAGAAAGGACAGAGGAACTGTGTTGAGAACTACAGGAGCATATCATTACTACCAGTAATTAGTAAACTATTCACAAAAGTCCTGAATAAGAGACTCAGCAATTGGTGTGATGACCTCAGTAAGATTTCAGAAAACCAGGCGGGTTTCAGAAAAAGATACAGAACCATTGACCACATATTTAGTCTACAGGGGCTTGTGAGCAAGTACTTGTCCAAAAAAGGCGGCCGCTTGTACTGCCTATTCATTGACTTCCGTTGCGCATTTGATTGTGTCAGACACGAATATTTGTGGTCTCGTCTAATAAACTGTGGTATCCATGGTAAATTTCTGAATATATTAAGGAATATATACCATTACTGCAAATCGTGTATAAAAACCGAACATGGTGTAACTGAAACCTTTCCGTGCTGCATAGGTACTCGACAAGGGTGTATTTTAAGCCCTGTAATGTTCTCACTTTTCATAGACCAATTCGTATCCGAATTAGAAAACCTAGGTTGCCAGGGTGTGTTCGTCTCTGAAAACTATGACAACGTTTTCTCACTATTATTTGCAGACGATATAAGTAACATTGCTGATACAGCAGGTAATCTTCAGAAACAATTAAATAGTGTAGAACTATTTTGTAGTAAATTTGGCATGTCAGTTAATAAAAGTAAAACGAAGATAATGGTTTTCAGAAACGGGGGTCCGCTAAGAAGATATGAAAAGTGGTCGTTTTTGGGAGATCCTATGGAATGTGTCAATAATTACAAAAACCTGGGTTTGATGTTTACACCCAAGTTAGTCTGGACCAAAGCGCTAGATACACTTAAATCACAAACAAACAAAGCGCTTTTTATAGTCAAATGTCTGAGCAGGAAAATACATGGTATCCCGATCAATATAGCATTAGAAATATTTGATAAAATGATATCACCAATCTTGACTTACGGGTCTGAAATCTGGGGCCACAGTTATCAACATAACATAGAGAATGTTCAAATAAATTACTTAAAATATATTCTAAAATTACCAAAGTATGCATGCAATGCAGCGGTCCTTGGGGAAAGTGGGCGAAAACCACTATTCTGTACATATAGTATTAAATGTATTAAGTATTGGGTTTGTCTACTAGAAATGAATGAGTGCAGATTACCAAAACATGTTTATGTAATGTTGCATCGGCTAGATGAAAGTGGTAGATGTAATTGGGCTACACATGTCAAGAATCTTTTATTTCGATACGGCTTCGGGTATGTCTGGATAAGCCAATCTATTGGTAACAAAGAACATTTTATTAGTCTCTTTAAACAGAGAATAGGTGACTGTTGTACCCAAGAATGGCGTATTAGTGTACAAAATAACTCTTTACTTGATAAGTATTATGTATATAAGACAATTCTAGAAGTAGAAGGGTATCTACACAACTATGACAAATTCAGCCACGCCTTATGCAAATTTAGATGCTCAGCACACGATCCCCTGTATATTAGAGGCAAGTGGAAAGGTCTGTCTGAGAAAGATAGGATATGTAAGTCATGTGACATGAACCAAATTGAAAATGAATCCCATTTTATGTTCACCTGTCCCCTATACAGTAACCTTAGATCTACTTTTATCAACAAACATCTAAAAGCAACTTCACAACAAAACCTTGAGATTCTCATGTCAACTAAATCCATGACAGTTTTGAGAGATGTTGCGAAGTTTATTTATTTTGCCTTTAGAAAGAAAAGGGCCACCCAATGCAGTCACATCCCTGTATAGCATATACTCTAAATCCTTAATTACCAAAATACGTATTATATTGCACGTTTCTATTTTCTATTTTCACTTGACCTTGATGAATTGATTAGATTTTATATTATTAACATCTTTAGTTGTTAAGATAATCCCAGTATAGTAAGTAATTACATGTATATCAAAGTTTATGACAATTGTGCACATTGTATGTATGTTCTTTGGGTCTCTGACCTTGAAAAATGAAAATAAACAAACTATCTATCTAATGTCTAACTTTAGATTACAATATAATGATAGGAAATATGACATGATCAAATGTTTCCATATACAGTTAAAATTGGGATCGACATATCTTTTTAGCCATACTAGTCGGAAGGCATGCTGTCTACAGAGTATATTAGGTATATTAATTCCGCCTTGTTTATAGCTACCAATTACGCTTGAGGACTTAATTAATGGAGTTTTGTTATACCATAGAAAATGTTTGATAGACTAATTTATATCACTGACAACAGGGTCGGGAATATCAAAAACTCTTAGTACATACCATAGTTTCGATACACAAAGCATATTGACAACTATCGCTTTGCCTATTAAGGATAGCTTTCTCTGGTTCCATATATTAAGAATGTTTTTGATACTTCTAACTCTAGTGTCCCAGTTATACTTAATACATGAAGTCTTATCTGGTCCTAAATATACACCCAGAATTTCTATGTAACCTCTAATAATATTAATATTCAAGGGTAAGTTAATATCCACAGCTTTAGCATCTCCAATAGGAAGCAGTTCAGATTTTTCCTCATTGAATTTTTCTCCGGAGGCATCGCAATAATTTTTCATTTCTTTAAATGTGTTAATAACGGAGTTAGTGTCGGCAAGTGTAAGAGTAACATCATCTGCATGTTGGTAGATTATAGACGGCGTAGCTATACCTTTAATAGACATTGCAGTCTTAACAATAACATTAATTGGGTGTGCTGCCAGGGCATATAGGAGGGAACTAATTGGGCATCCTTGACGTACACCTGTTGATAGTAAGAAGTATTATGATAAGTGTCCATTGACTTTCACGCAACTGCGCATATTACTATATAGTGTTTGGATGTGTGAAATAAAATTAGGGCCAAAATTAAAACTAGCTAGAATCTAAAATACATATGGATGAAGAATCCTATCAAAAGCCTTCATTGCATCTAATCGTAAAATCTATCCTTCTACTAACATCTACATAGTCTATTACATCTCTTATGGAGGATATATTATTAGCTATGTCTCTACCAGGGATACATGTTTGTTCAGGGGGAATGATCGTGCATAAGACTGACTTAAATCTAAGAGCTAAAATTCTTGCGCAAATCTTATAATCAATATTTAGTAAGGTGATGGGCCTTTAATTCTTTAGAAGTCTCCTGTCTCCTTTATTCTTATAGAATAAACATATAACACCACAGCACATACCTAGTTCTCGATAATGATTTGGTTTTAACAATGTGCTTTAAAATATACATATAAATAGGGGATAATATGTGCTTAATGCAGATTCTACTGTATGCATATAAATAGGAGATAATATGTGCCAAAAGTGTAAATAGAATTCGACCGACAGGCCATCAGAGCCGGCTGATTTCCCCTTTTTATACGCCCACATTGAAATGTGGTCGTATATTGTTGTCGCCCCCGTCCGTCCGTCGGTCCGTCGGTCCGGCGTCCACAATTGACCGATCGCGGCTGTCAATCAAAATAATAAATCAACCAATCAAACAACGTCTTCACTTCTGCGCGAGCTAGCTATATTTTGTCCGTCATTATGCCCGTCAGACGTAAACAAAAACATTTCCAGCAGACGTTAACCACCAACCCGTCAAAATGGTAAAGCGATGTGCTTGGGGTACGTGTAATTCGGATAGTAGATACCCAGAGAGACTGACAGGAGGGATAACCTTTATTCCTTTCCCAAAGCTTGGAAGAACGCGTGATAAAGCCAAGCGATGGATACGGTTATGCGGGCGACCTTTCGAGCAGTTAAACGAAGAGATACTGGGTGAGCGAAGAAAGGCTAAACATCTGTTCGTGTGCTCTAAGGTTATTATTTATTTATCCTTTTAGGCCTATAGATTTTCGTGCCTACTATATTTTTTTTTTTCAAACAAAATGAAATAGCTGTGTCTAATGCATCCTCATCATTTTCCTGATTTAAGTATACCAGTGGGGCTATAAAGGAAAGGCCTAGCAGTAGGCCTTATTATAATTATAGGCCTAGTATTTGTATTTATTTATTATAATACGCTAATTAATATGATGTTAGGCCTACATACTATGTGGCTGTTTTGACAATGTGACATTGAAATGTCAGCTCAAACATTTTTTCTAAATTTATTCTGTTATTGCGCCAGGGCAGAAGTGATAGCCAAACTTTAGATCTTATTATTTCAATTTGAATTATTTTTTTCTTCGAATGCATGTATGTATAGGCAGGCCTGCAGGCTGAATAGTTCAGACATTATTAGCATTAATTTCAAGTTTGAATAAAAAGTTAACAAAAAGCAAAAATGGCAGACAAAACAAATCAAGTTGCCAATTTACAATTTGGTAAATTTATGGGAATGAAATGGTCATGTAAACTTACTTGTATTATTATGTACTGGTATCATAATAATAATAATAATATTCTTCTTATTCCTTTTCCCTTTTTAGCACTTTGTAAATGGTCAGCCAGATCCCATTGCTGCACTGCACTATGATGATCATATTACTCAACCAAGACCACCACCCAAACCCAGAAGTAATTATATTTAGAAAACTGCAGTGATTGAATCAAAGGTTTTAAGGTAACAATGGTTTTATCAGCTTCAGAATAATTATTTCCTGTGTTCACATCAAGCATGTGTTGTCTGGAGGTTAAAATCCATTTGTCTCTGTCTTACACCTAGGGGGGTTGGATGGCTGAATGGTTAGCACACGCGTGCGTGTTGTATCATAAGGCCTGTCATGATTTCTAATCCCCAGTTGTACATGACAAGGAGAAGGGTTGCCTGTCAAACCTCGTGGGTTTTCTCCAGGTCCTCTTGTTTCCTCTCACTGCTAAAGACTCATACGCTCAAGCAAATTATTGAAATAAAAATAAACTATATGTTAATCCCAAAATGACCTAGTTTGTGTCGAGTGGACCCTAAACCCCATTTCTCTCCCTCTTTACACTACAGACTGTTCTACATATCATTTTAGATATATTCCATTTAGATCCTGGTAACACACATTCTTTATGCATAGATGTAAGCTCTATGGTAATAGCATGAAATTAAAATAGAGAAAGTTGTGTTAATGCTGCATTTTTTTTATTAATGGCAAGTCTAATTATTAATTTATTAATAAGACGCCAGGTTTAGCAGCAAACAAGAAATTGTTTTACTATTTACAAAATTACAGTCTCTGGTATAAAAATACTGAATAAAGTGAATATATTTATGTACAAATTTTATATTTATGTACAAATTTTACATAATTATGTACTTCTTTACAGAGTTTCTATAAAGTCAAATAATGATATTGAGTATGAAAACTGTGAACTAAATGCCTTGAATAATAAAATGGTACAGACAGAGAATGCAGTTGATGCTGTCATAGGTTAGTTGAACTCATAGAATTTTTAATAAGAAATGGCTTTAAATGTTCAACATAAAAACATGATAATTTTGAAACGAGCTTCTGCATGGTTTCTTTTTCGGGATATATTTTATATTCTCTCTATGCAGAAATCCTGTCTCGTAAAAGTGACAAAGTCGCAAAATTGAGCCCCAGTTACGAGAAGTTGTCCCTGAACCTGAAACCAGTGAATATGGTTTCTAGACAATTTAAATTCTACATCATTTTGCACTAAAAAGAAATTTTTCAGTGTATTGCATGCTTCTGTTAGTGTAATATCTCGAGCTGAAAAAGGACATTTAATTTCAATGAGCCCAGTCTCGCCTTTGTCACAAACTATTGCATCTGGTGTGGCACCTAAAAATGAAAAAGCTGGATTTATTACAAGTCCAATGTCATGAATATGATTTCCGGTCTGTTTTATATACATTTGTTTAGCAATGGTTTCATTTGCTTGCCCATAAGAAGTCGGAACAGAATAAAAATTACTTTTGTGAAATGTGTTTTTTAAAAATGAATCGTTTATCTCCTTCTTTCTTTTCATAACAGCTCCAAAATTTGAGGCAGTAATACGACACTTTCTTTGGTTCATCCAGGTGTTATTATTATTTCTTGTGGATCTCTCTATTTTTATGGCTTCATCTTGATTTACATCAATTTCTTTCCACTCAACTTTCATCTTTTCTATCTGTTCTAAATCTAAATGTACAGCAACTGGTTTTGGGAAAGCTATTTCACCACATTTACCTGAGTTCTCTGCTCTTGGTTCTGTTGTCACTTGCATAAGGGGTGCCTGAAATACATATTATAATCTATTTACTGTTCATATTTTTCAGGATTTCAACCGATGGACATCTTGCCCCATGCTGCAGAAAATATAAAAATGAAGGAAGAATATGCAAAACTAATTCTGGAAAATGAAAATCTTAAACGCAGTCAAGTTAAACAAGTAGATAAAGGAACTAGTATAGACCTATCCACGCAGCGTTTTAGTTGTTCAGCTTTAACAAAAGATTCATTTCAATATTATACTGGCTTTTCATATGACCGTTTTTATAATGTATATAAATTTTTTGTACCAGGAGTTGATTTACCGTTTGAATTTTCTAAGAATATTAGTTGCTTAGTCAGTTTTTCTCTAGAAGATCAGCTTCTATTAGTGTTAATAAAATTAAGACAGGACTTTGATTTTAAACACATATCAAATATGTTTGGAATTTCTTCTCAAGATTGTAGCTGTTTATTTACTAATTGGATAAACTATATGTTTTACAGACTTGGCTCTCTTGATATATGGCCACACAGAGACATTATCATTGAAAATATGCCAGAACAATTTAAAACTGATTATCCCAACACAATGGTCATAATTGATGGAACAGAACTAAAAATTCAGAGGCCAAGTTCCCTCCATAGACAGAGCCAATGTTATTCAGACTACAAATCTTGTACCACACTGAAGGGTCTTGTTGGTGTCGACCCAAGGGGATCTATTGTGTTTGCATCCATGTTATTTTCTGGATCAATCTCAGACAAAGAAATAACCCACAGAAGTGGGTTTTTGGACACTTTAAAATCATTATTACAAAGTGGTAAACTTCAAGAAGGTGATGGAGTTATGGCTGATAAAGGATTTACGATAGAAAAAGAAATCAATAATGTCAGATTATGCTTAAATATTCCACCATTTGTGCCATCATCTGCCTCCCAAATGAGTGCCCCAGCCGTTGCAGAGACAATTAAAATAGCTAAACATAGGGTACATGTTGAAAGAGCAATATGTCGGGTTAAACAGTTTAAACTCCTAACCAATAAAGTAAGTCTGAGCTTGTTCAGCTGTGTTAATCAAATATGGCTAGTATGTTGTGTTTTAACGAATTTTATGCCATTCCTTATTGAGAAATAAAAATAGAATATAAAATACTGCATTGTGTTTTTGTTATGGTACTGACAACAGAGGGAGTTAACTAATGATATTGTTTATATTACGGTTTTGCATCAGCTCTTTGGCTGAAAAACCTATACAGGCCCAAATCATAGATACATTATTACATACATGATATGCAAGTGGAGATCCAATAAGTTGTGGGCCAATGGGTGTTGTAATGGAGTCTGCTGTGCTGCTCACCAAGTATGAGATGGGACTGTCCTTCAAGGTTTGAAGATGTAAAATATCAGCATCTGATACTTGAATTTTTCTGAAAAAGAAAGTATCAATCTATTAAACAAGCATATTTATAGAAATGGCATGCATGTGACACTCCTTGTATTTTAAAATATTTTTCGCATCACTGTCACGATAATAACATCACTCTCTAAGAACTTTTTTCTAATGCAGTGGTTGCCTTTGTCACCTGAACACTTACCTGTTGTCGTTAAAATTAGCCATCACAGGCTTTCTTTTTCTGTTTACATTCCCAGGCCTTGAAATTATTATGTGTGAAACAGGGTCTGGTTCAATTTTTGACCCCCTTGGCTTATCCCACTGCTGTGGTAAACTTGTTGATGACGGTTGAGAAGGAACATCTTTATATCCTGCAATCTTCCATTCTTCAATCATTATGATTATTGCCAACACATGAGCACACCTTCCTCCCATTCTAAAAATACAATTATTTTTCTGGGTTAAAAGGGGTCATATATTCTAGATAATAGACAAATTTATTAACATTTTCAAGTTAACTATTTATTAGTGATAAATAAAACTAAATAATTCAGTCAATACAATTCAATTTATCCCCAAAATTGACACCTGAATATTTTTTCATGATCTACGAATATAAGCAGGTAATTTAACATCTACACAAAAGTAGCTGGGAGATACTTACAGGATACAAAATGTAAAAAAAAGAAACTAAACCGGTAAACAGAAAATGTTAAACTGAAAAAAAGCACAATAGAAATAATAAAAAACAAAAATAATGCTGGGTAGGGCCTAGATCTGATCTAGGCCTATGCAATTTTATAGTTTTTAGCCTCTCCTATTTTTCATCATGAAAAATTAAACCACAGAAATGATAAAATAATGTTACAATTTCTACAGTAAAAAAGCATACTACCAATCAAATATGAATAGGCCTAGTAGTACTAGCCTAGTACCGATAGGCTAATATTAATAGGCCTGTGACTGTGGCGAGGATAATATAAATACAGCCAGACGAGTCAAAAGAATAAAATGAATAATTATCATTTTGGAAAACGTTTAAGAAATGGATGATATTTCTATAAAAAAAATAAATAAGCTGAGGCTGATATTTACCCTGCTTTACAGCTACAAAGAGCATCTGTTATAGTCCGATCTTCAAATGTTGACATCTATTGACGTCTGGTGCGGTTCGTCCGATTTTTTCATGCTTCGATAAATTCGAGCGAAAACATGAATGGATGTTACGTCAATCCCGGCCGATATGGACATGGATTTGATGTATGACCCCTTGGAAAAAGCTGTAGCTCGCTGTTTCTGCCTTAGCGAAGGTATATACGGCAAATACCTCGAGGAAAAATCGCTTGGTACATCGCTTAAACTTAAAACTGCCGCCATTATTGTTTGCCTCGCTGACGGGCTTAAATTGGGTTATCTCCCTTTATTTTAAGGGGCGTGGCTACGTCCGCACTGGCGATCCGTCAATTGCTTGTGGACGCTCTACAGGCTAAAGTTAATATCCGATTTACTTTAAATTTATACACAGTGTTTAAGGTCATGAGACGAAGAAGCCTATTGTTTTTCAGCGATTTCCGATAATAACTACCAGAGTTATGGCCCTTGATCCCTTCAAAAAATCTTGTGGACGCTCTAGAGGCCAAAGTTAATATCCGATCGACTTTAAATTTATACACAGCGTTTAAGGTCATAAGACAATGACGCCTATTGATTTTCGGCGATTTCCGATAATTAGTGCCAGAGTTATGACCCTTGATCTCTTTAAAAAATCTTGTGGACGCTCTAAAGGTCAAAGTTAATATCCGATTGACTGTAAATTTATACACAGTGTTTAAGGTCATAAGACGAAGAAGCCTATTGATTTTCAGCGATTTCCCATAATTAGTGCCAGAGTTATGGCCCTTGATCACTTCAAAAAATCTTGTGGACGCTCTAGAGGCCAAAGTTAATATCCGATTGACTTTAAATTTATACACAGTGTTTAAGGTCATAAGACGAAGACGCCTATTGATTTTCAGCGATTTCCGATAATTAGTGCCAGAGTTATGGCCCTTGATCACCTCAAAAAATCTTGTAGACGCTCTAGAGGCCAAAGTAAATATCCGATTGACTTTAGATTTATACACAGTGTTTAAGGTCATAAGACGAAGAAACCTATTGATTTTCGGCGATTTCCGATAATTAGTGCCAGAGTTATGGCCCTTGATCTCTTTAAAAAATCATGTGGACGCTCTAAAGTTCAAAGTTAATATCCGATTGACTTTAAATTTATACACAGTGTTTAAGGTCATAAGATGAAGAAGCCTATTGATTTTCAGCAATTTCCGATAATTAGTGCCAGAGTTATGGCCCTTGATCACTTCAAAAAATCTTGTGGACGCTCTAGAGGCCAAAGTTAATATCCGATTGACTTCAAATTTATACACAGTGTTTAAGGTCATAAGACAAAGACGCCTATTGATTTTCAGCGATTTCCGATAATTAGTGCCAGAGTTATTGCCCTTGATCTCTTTAAAAAACCATGTGGACGCTCTAAAGGTCAAAGTTAATATCCGATTGACTTTAAATTTATACACAGTGTTTAAGGTCATAAGATGAAGAAGCCTATTGATTTTCAGCAATTTCCGATAATTAGTGCCAGAGTTATGGCCCTTGATCACTTCAAAAAATCTTGTGGACGCTCTAGAGGCCAAAGTTAATATCCGATTGACTTCAAATTTATACACAGTGTTTAAGGTCATAAGACAAAGACGCCTATTGATTTTCAGCGATTTCCGATAATTAGTGCCAGAGTTATGGCCCTTGATCTCTTTAAAAAACCATGTGGACGCTCTAAAGGTCAAAGTTAATATCCGATTGACTTTAAATGTATACACAGTGTTTAAGGTCATAAGATGAAGAAGCCTATTGATTTTCAGCATTTTCCGATAATTAGTGCCAGAGTTATGGCCCTTGATCACTTCAAAAAATCTTGTGGACGCTCTAGAGGCCAAAGTTAATATCCGATTGACTTCAAATTTATACACAGTGTTTAAGGTCATAAGACAAAGACGCCTATTGATTTTCAGCGATTTCCGATAATTAATGCCAGAGTTATGGCCCTTGATCACTTCAAAAAATCTTGTGGACGCTCTAGAGGCCAAAGTTAATATCCGATTGACTTTAGATTTATACACAGTGTTTAAGGTCATGAGACGAAGAAGCCTATTGATTTTCAGCGATTTCAAATAATTACTGCCAGAGTTATCTCCCTTGATAACTTCAAAAATTCTTGTGACGCTATAGAGGCCAAAGTTACCATCCGATTGACTTCAGATTGATACATAGAGTTTAAGGTGTTGAAACGAACAAGTATTTTGATTTTCAATGAATTTAGATAACTGAACAGCTAAATCCATGATATTAAATGTTTCATGTATATACTAATTGTTAGCGTGGGGTAAAACTTTATAAAAAACAATCAAATTCTAATGATTTTCTGATAATTACATAATGAGTTGTTACTCTTAATCAGTTTTTAGTGTATTACAAATGTTTCATTACCGAAAAAAGTAAAAATATGCGACAACCCTTGTTGACTGCCCGGACGATTTAGCTGCTGTGGGCGTATGTTTCGTTGCCTGGCAACCTACCTTTCATTCCATTTAAAGCCAGTAGGACTTCATTGGGGGTGATCTCGCGCTCCTATTTGTTTCTACCATGGTCAGTTAACTGAGTATCTATTAGATTACATACTGTCGTCTGCTGCAGTTCAGTATTATTGTCGATAGGAGGAGTAGCATATAAATCATTATAAAAAATGTTTACAAGTGACTAATACAGCAGGATTATCAATAATATCATTATTAATGTACAGAATTAACATAATGGGATTCTTTATTCTTCTTTTCAAGGTTTAGGAAATAAGAGGTACATCGATCTGATTCTAGAGCGGCATCCCAACACCCTGTCCCTCACATGTTCAACACTCTTATATATACGTAGAGGCGTGGGAATCTCAAATAGTCCCGTCTGCTGTCGGGAATCAGACCACCAATCTCAAATAGTCCCGTCTGCTGTCGGGAACCAGACCACCAATTACATCAGAACCTATTTCCTCTCTTTACGTTATTTAACTTTGACATCAACTGCATACAAGAAACATTTTGGGACCAAGAAATAGCAGAATTGTGCAGACATTTGTGAGACGGAAAAATCATCTATAATAAGAACTTCAATAACAATAGACAAGGGGTAGCCATTCTATTTACAAATAAATGTAAAAATCGTACATCAAATGTGATCAAAGATACAGAAGGTAGAATTTGAAAAGTTACAATTGAAATCGGTAATAATATAAATTTATTCACATTTATAATATTGTAACAGTTTGGCCTGCGTTGTTTACAAGTAACACCATATTCACCATTTTTCTAAGATTTATTCAATACAACCATAAGATAAAATACACAACCATTATTTACAATAATCAGGTAATATTAGTGTTGGTTATATGAATGGGTCTTGTGGGCGGTGGGAGATAGCTATATAAACGTCACTTATATAATGTTCTAATGTCGGAGGTCATGCCTGACAATGTCCACCCTGACAATGTTCAACCTGACAGGTTGACGCTGTAAGTCCTGACAAGTTCGCCCTGACAACCTGACAACCTGACAACCCGCCATGCCTGACGGATTGCTAAGGCTCAACTACGTGATAATCATACTAAAACGTCAAGAGGAGACGGTTCTACCAAGATGGTCGGTAGTGCCGTCATAATCCCTTTTTGTCAGGCCAGCTTTAAGAGGTCCTTACCCTAAGCTGCCATAGAGCTATCTGCCGACATCGACGACTTGACGTCTTTTATAGGCTGCAGGCAGAGCTATTGACCAACCACAGGCGCGCATTCTGCCTGACAAGGACTACGTTTTCCTGACAAGTTAATGTTTTACAATAATATGAAAATTAATAAAGATGTTTATCATTAATCATTGCATTACGTGTAAGTAACCTATTCTGAATCTAAAATCAAAGTAATGTACAATTAGACCAGCATAAATACATTTACGAGGAAACACCTAGCCCATGAATCGTGCGTAACGCTATTCTACAGCGACGAGGTGGTAGGCTACAGGATCGGAACTACCTGAGAGCAGCAAGTAGGTCTCAGAATGCTTAACGAATATAATATAATAATGAGAAGGAAGTACAAAGTAAGTAACAAAAGTAATAAGCAGTGTAAGGCCGTGAATTATTTACAGTACACCATTAAATCAACGTGAGAATGATCACGTTACTATCGGTAACTATCCATAGCAACCATATTACTACGCCCGCGGCGTCTGACTCGATTGCACGACACGGTCTACGCATAGCATCCTATGCTAATAGCACATTCCTATGTGGATATAATTTGAATTGCTATCGTCGCCCTAGGTCCAGTCGCATAGTAATACATTACGACATGTCTTACAAATCCGACCCTAAGTATCGATGTTCTATAATCTAAGATACGACGTGCTGTCGTCAATGTAAGTAGGCTACATTAGGCAAAACAAAAATTGTAAACAGTGAGAGCGTACGGCTCGTTCTATTTATAGTAACAATTAAACCTTTCAACAACGATAAAGACAACACTAAGATTGTAGTAGTACCAACAACAAATACTTAACAAATCTAATAATAAAACTATATGAAAATGTATATGTAACTATTGGTTGCTAACAATATGCAAACAACATTATCAGTGATCAGTGATAATGATAATTATAACAATGATAATTAAATCCACCCCCCCCCCCTACATATAACACTCTCCCCACCTTAAATACACACAATTCTCCTGAATTACGTACCAATTAATTAACATCGAGTCTTGCGATAAGAGTAACACAATCAACGTCCAATAATGTTATTTTAACGTCATACTGATAACTGGGTATTATTTGAAATCCACGACGTATTACCGGTTCTTCCGTTAAATGTTTAATATCACTAGCACAACGTAAGCACGCTTCTAATTCTTCGTATCTGTTTATCTGTATCGCGTAGCTGCACGTTAGAATAATCAGTTCGAAACACAATTTAAATAAACAGTTCTCCCTATAATCGAAACAATGATGAATGTCCACTGATGGAAAATGCCGATGCCGAACGCGATGGGCGCAAAAACACTTATCAGTTCCGTAGATTTTTCGTTAAAATATATCATAATTTTCTGTGAAACGCGCACAATGTTTTTCTTGTTTTTGTTGTACCAGCTCTATAACTTCACACGGAAGCGACAACGGATTTGTTGTTGATCCAACTTGTCCGATATCCAATCAGTATCATTCTCCCTATGAATAGCTGCTGCTTCCATCATTTTTATGAACGTAACATCTTGATGTTGGGTGACGTTTCCATTTACGATCTTCTTCATCATCTCTTCGTTGCAATGGCGCATCTGGCATACTTGTTTGGAACTGCTGGTTAATGGTGGTCTAGCGGAGCCAGGTAATGACAGCATTTGGTACTTAGAGATGAGGTAGGCACGGTCCCAGGTTTGTGTTTGAGCTAGTTGGCTGTTAAGTTGGAAGGCCATTGTCTCGAGTGCAAACAGCTTTTGATCGGGACTAAACTGCTCCCATCCTTGAGGTGGCCAGAATAATGGCTGTTGCGAAGTTTCTGAGTTTAATTGAAATCTGGTAACACCTCTCCAGTCTCTTTTCGCGGGTGGTAGGATGGGCATGATACCTTTCTTGAATAATGTGACCCCTTCCTTATCACTATCTACCTTCGGTGGGACATACTCAGACACGTTGAGCGACAACGCCGGCGAAAGACTACCTGCTGGCGTGTCAAAGAGAGCATCGATTTTAGTTGCAAGGTTAGTGGCGCTAGTCGAGGCATCAGGAATAAGGTCACATACTATGCTTTCGATGGGTAATTCTGGTAGATCTTGTCGGTTGTTGATATTTATATCAACCACGGTGCTCTCAGTCGGGAGTTCATGAATGCCCAAGTCCATGGTGCCTGTGGAGAGATTTGTGGCTTCATCCACCTCATCTGCAAGTGCTGGGATAGAATCTGTTACTGCAACGGGAGTACTGGATACTGGCATCGCCAATGCCCTGCTAATGTGCATAAGAAATTCAACCGGAATACCCAGTGTGGCAGATATCTGGGATTCAAGTTTGATACCCGGTTTTGCGATGGTTGTCAGGTTTCCCGGAGGTGATGTTGTATTCTCCCCCACAGCAGGCACTCTTCGGAATAAACTAGTAATGGCTTTGGTGGACAGGTTTGGTGAGATGGAGCACTTGTACCATACTGAGCATTCTTCGTTAAGTAGAAAAGCCTCAAACCCAACGGGTTTCATTACAATGCTATGTATAGACAGCGACGTTTCCTCGATGGACGGGTTCTCTGGATCGTAGTGGACTTTCTTTGATGGCGGGGTTTCTTCGTAGTCTGGAACAAAATTACTCTCACAGGGTATAACAGGTGTCCTGTCTCGTTTGCTGGAAGCTAAATCCCATCCTCTTTCGAAGTCCCTCAGCTTGATACTATTCCCTCTGACGAAGTCAAACCACCCTCGTACCATTTTTCGGGCCTTTCTCGCTTCATCTGACGACCTTGCTGTATTGGAGACAATCCGCAAATAGTCGGCGGGGTTTACGGACAGCCACAATCCGTTGCTCTCGGAGAAGAATTCTTTGGAGAGTGTGGTGAAAACTGTTGGATGGTCCCTTTGGTAATGGTCTCTCAATTCGGGAACTGACCTCCGGAACAACCTTTCTCTTGGACATGTTGGGCATACTACTCTCAACGCCCCGTGCTCTCTGTTAGCCATGTGGTTCTTCCTCTCCCTGTTCGTCTTAAAGACCATCGTGCACTTCCAACAACTTAATTTTAGCTCGGTACTCATTCTGAAACAAATAATTACATAAATCTTCCGTAGGAGAGTAGTTTAACAAAAATAAACAGGCAATCAGTCACTGGTCAAGGATAGCTGTCACGGATGGAACCAACACTAAGATGACATACTTGTAAATAATGATTTTGACACAACACCAGGAACTCGATAGGTGTTCAGCCCAAGACCTCGTAACTTAGTAACCATCGGCTAAATTAAAGTTGCTACCATCAGCTAAATTAAAGTTGCTACCATCAGCTAAATTAAAGTTCCACTGTTCTTCAACAGCTACGGTTGGTTTCTTCTGGGTGATCAGGCCAGTTACTCCCAAAACCCCGTGGTACCACATTCACGCCTCCTGTGGGCCTTCCGCCCTAAATAATAAAATATAAATTGGTTACTCAAGAAACGGTTCAGAGGGCTGATACCATAAGTTCACTGTTCACTACATTTCGTTCCTCTTTATCGCATCTTGTGTATCGCTGTATCCAGTTTGGTATATTCCTTCCATGATACAGAGCCAGTTTGTCTATGTGGTATACTTTCGGTGACTGTGTTCTACTTCTCTTAACCTTATAAATGACGTCGTTTATTCGTTTAGTGACCAAGAAAGGACCCTTCCAAGGTGATGTAAGCTTCGAACAGACTCCCACCTTTCGAATCGGTTCGTAAATCCACACCGGTTGACCAATAGCTAGGTGTCTTCTCTGTGCACGAATGTCATAATGCTTCTTCTGGTATTCAGAGCCCCGTTTTAAGCATCTTCTCGCTACGTCGTGACTCACCGAAAGTTTCTTTTTGAGAGCTTCGATATAATCTTCACTGTGTCTCAACACAGGATCGTTCTCTTCGGGTACATTGACAACAGCTTGGAGTGGCATCGTGATTTCTCTTCCCAGGGTCATCATGTTTGGAGTTTGGGATGTAGTGGCGTGTACTGATGACCCATAAGCCATCATCACTTGTGGAAGAAACTCGTCCCATCTGCGTTGGTCACTCTCGCTATACATGGTCAGCATCGCAGAAAGTGTCCTGTGAAATCGTTCGATATTTCCATTGGATTGTGGCCTCAGTGCTGTCGTTCTGGTTTTGTCAATTTGCAAAAGTGAACACATCTGTTGGAATACTTTCGATTCGAAATTAGTGCCACGGTCTGAATGGAGTTGCAGTGGTGTACCAAACCGACACACAAAGTTGTCGACGAATGCCCTCGTTACTGTTATGGCTTCCTGGTTCGGTAGTGGTACGGCCTCGGTCCATTTGGTAAAGCAATCACACATCGTCAAAACATATCGGTTTCCGCTTAATGTTTTCGGCAGTGGCCCGAATATATCGATCTCAACTCGTTCAAACGGTTCTCCAACCAAGTAACTTCGAAGAGGAGCTCGTTTTCCAGTAGGTTTAACTTTCCTTGAGGCACATTTGTCGCAGGACCTGCAATAATTCTTCACGGAATCATTCATACCCGGCCAGTAAAATCCCATCTTTATCCTCTCAAGCGTCTTCTGGGTCCCAAGGTGACCTGATGACGGTATGTCGTGCGAATATCGAAGGACCAATGGTTGTTTTGTTGTGGGAACTACTAGTTGTAGCCCCCCTCCATGTTCCGACTCCCGATTCCGATAAAGTAATCCTCCCTTTAACACCAAACTTTCCCACTGGGCCCATAAGGTTTTCAGGTGTCTGGTGGCGCTCGATATCTCTTCTCAGGTTGGACGCTCTTCCCCAGCTTCTAACACCGTCATTATTCGACAAATATCGGGGTCCGCCATCTGCTGTATCCGTAGCTCTTCAAGACTCCACCCAGTCAATAACTCACTATGGTCTTTGAATTCTTTTTCCTGTTGTCGGGTTACCGCCCTCACTTTTCCATTATTTCCTTCTGGCGTGTAATCTATGTGTGGCACACACGTAAGATCTCTATCTCGTAATTCTTGTTCTGTATCGTCATTATCAACATTGAGATCCTCTTGTCTTTTACATGATTTACACGGATTTCTACTAAGAGCATCAGCATTCTGATGTAGATGTCCTGCTCGGTGGGTAACCACTAGGTTGTAGGTCTGTATTTGTTCCAACCACCGCGCAACTTGACCAGTAGGTGACTTTAAATTCTTCATCCAGCTTACCGCGGCGTTGTCAGTACGAAGAAGCACATTTTGCCCATATAAATACGAGTGAAAGTTTTTCAGCGCTGTAACTACTGCTAAGAGCTCTTTCCTCGTTACGCAGTACGATAACTCGTGCTTGTTTAAGGATTTATTCATATAGGCGATGACCTGCTCTTTCCCGTTATTAAGTTGTGATAAGACTGCGCCAACAGCAAAATTGCTCGCATCAGTGTCTAAAATAAATTCCAAGCCCGGTACTGGATAAGATAAGATTGGTGAAGATATAAGAGACTGTCGTAGGCTTTCAAAAGAACGATGACATTCGGGCGTCCATTCGAACCTAGAATTCTTGTCGGTTAATTTATGAAGAGGTCGCGCTATTGTAGCAAACCCATTTACAAACCGTCTGTAATATGAAGCTAGTCCCAGGAAGCTCTTTACTTGTTTCGCGGTTTTAGGAAGATTCCAATTTTTAATTGCTGAAATTTTATCAGGGTCGGTCTTTATCCCATCCTTGGACACAACATGCCCTAAGAATTTAACACTTCTCTGGAATAAAGTACATTTGCTTGGTTTTAACTTTAGATTTGCATCTTGTAATCGCTTGAACACGTTTTCAAGTCTCAAAAGTGTCTGTTCAAATGATTTCCCCGGAACAATAATGTCATCCATGTATAGAAGACATTCCTCCTACTGTAAACCACGTAAAATATCTTCCATGAGCCGTTCAAATGTGGAAGGAGAATTGGTCAATCCGAATGGCATAACTCGGAACTGGTAGAGGCCTTGACTTGTTGAGAATGCCGTCTTTTCCTTATCGGATGGATCCATTCCTATCTGCCAAAATCCAGAGTTCATATCAAGACAACAAAACCATTCCATACCAAAAAGTGAATCAAGGCATTCGTCTATACGAGGCAGCGGATATGCATCTTTTATTGTTACGTCATTTAACAACCTATAATCAACACAGAACCGATAGGTATTATCTTTTTTTGTTACCAAAACAACATTCGAACTCCAAGGACTGTTCGAGGGTTCGATAACACCTCGATCTAGCATCTTCTTAACCTCTTCAGCTTCTACTTCTCTCTTTCCAATTGGTAACCTTCTTGTTGATTGTCGAATTGGGGCAGCGACTCCAGTATTAATTCGATGTAGTACTCTGTCCTTCCTTCCGAGATCGGCAGACGATTTCGAAAATACATCCTCATACTTAGCTAATAGGAAAGCTAACCTTTTCTGTTCATCTAATCCCAGATGATCTTTACTCCGATTATATAGGTCTTTTAAATGCGTTGGAATTTTCGGATTTTCTTCTGTTCCTGTTTCTGCTGTTATACTTCGGCATAACCCTGGATGTTCGACCTCTTCTAAGTATATAGATTCACATTTGCCCAACCTCGCGTTTGGATAGACAGTCAACGGCGTGTCTTGGAAATTTGTAATTTTGATGGTTCTGGTGTCTGCCTTCATATCAAGGATACCAGTCGTGACGACAAGACTGGATCCAGGAAGTGTTTCGACTAGGCCTAATTCACTGGTAATTCCACAAGTAGGTGTCTTTACATCAATCAGCATACTGCTCTTTGCTGGAATATGCGTTGTCTGAGTGGCGTAAACTGCACATACCATTTCCGCTTCCCCACCAATCCAACATGGCACGTAACCTCTCTTCATTTCGATTCTCATTTTGTCATAGTCCAATTTGTTGACATGTTCCAAGAGAAAATCTTGGCCAAGGATGGCTGGTGCCAGAATATCACAAACGAGAACTGGTTGCCGGTAAGTTTCTTCACCTAAAGAAATACTCATCTCGACAATGCCATAAGTGCGTAAATTTTTACCGTTAACGTCTTTCAGGGTCAATTCTGAGTTTCTTAAAGAAGGAACTAATTCTTGTTTTATTTTCAAAAAATACTCGTAGGACATAATCGTATTAGTGGATCCGCTATCAATCAAAAAGTGTGTGGGAACCTCATTGATTCTTCCAGCTGCATAAAATCCATTATCAAATTTACCACTTGTCTCCCCACATGTGCCCAGTCTGTCATAGGTTTTCGATGATGTTTGGTCAGTTACAGACCTTGTGTCTCCCGTCACCTCTCGGCCTACTGAGATGGCGGTTTGGAGTTTCCCTGATTCTGATTCCTAGGATATTTTGTTTCTCTGTTCTGCCTTTGTCTTTCCGGGCAATGTCGTGCATAGTGTCCTGTCCTATTACATTCATAACAGGGCACACTCGTTCGTCTGTCGTCATCATTCCGTTTCTCAATCCTTTCCAGTCTATCAATAACATCCTTCAGAACCTTATCTATTCCATCTGTCTTCCTCGTTTCCTCTTGACCATAGCCCGATTGTATATTCACCATTCTAACTGATCGTTTCTTCTCCATTCCGTCACCCAGCATGGTTTCGTATCTCTCAATGACGTCTACCGCTTGTGCAACAGTTCGGCAATCGCGATCTAAACATCTACACTTCATTTCCAATCCTATAGTTTTGTAAAGCTGGTTCAAAGCAAGCGCTTCCTGTGCTTTCGCATCGAATTCAGGATAAGCTCGCTGTGCCATCTGACGCAGGTCGTCTCCCAGCTCAGCGATCGATTCGTCTGCCTTTCGTCTCCTGCCTTCTAGTTTCGTCATCCATCTACCATGTTGTCGAGTACTTCCGAATCGGTGACTTAACTCCTTAACCAACGAAGCATAGGTTCTCTTCTCACGCGATGATAAGTTGAGATAGAACCCTCTCGCCGATCCTCTCAAGCTTGCAGCTAAAGTTAACATCCTACATCTCTCCCCCCAACTGCCAAGCTCTGCACAAATCTCGAAATGACTAATATATGCCTCCCAATCTTCAGATCCAGAGAAGGTTTCCGGTCTCATCTGGACAGTTTTAAAAGTTCTGCGTTCCCCGATTTCATTAACACGACGGGCACCGGTAGTCTCCATAATCTGTCCATCATCGCTTGCACCAGAATAAACGTCTAGATCATCTTCTTCAACGGATACATCACCCTGACCTAATCTAGGAGCGTCTGGTAAACTTGGTTGGGTTTTAAAAACTATCTCTTCATCGGGCGTCTCAGCCATCGTTTATTATAGATTCAATTATTTAGTTAGTATTCTTCTCCCTGTAACATATTGTAACATATTTACACAAAATTCAATTTACATCACCACCACTCACAAAAGCCGGCGTTGGTTCGTACCACTGGATGCCATTATACCTTCGACATCCCACTTCTGACACCATTGTAACAGTTTGGCCTGCGTTGTTTACAAGTAACACCATATTCACCATTTTTCTAAGATTTATTCAATACAACCATAAGATAAAATACACAACCATTATTTACAATAATCAGGTAATATTAGTGTTGGTTATATGAATGGGTCTTGTGGGCGGTGGGAGATAGCTATATAAACGTCACTTATATAATGTTCTAATGTCGGAGGTCATGCCTGACAATGTCCACCCTGACAATGTTCAACCTGACAGGTTGACGCTGTAAGTCCTGACAAGTTCGCCCTGACAACCTGACAACCTGACAACCCGCCATGCCTGACGGATTGCTAAGGCTCAACTACGTGATAATCATACTAAAACGTCAAGAGGAGACGGTTCTACCAAGATGGTCGGTAGTGCCGTCATAATCCCTTTTTGTCAGGCCAGCTTTAAGAGGTCCTTACCCTAAGCTGCCGTAGAGCTATCTGCCGACATCGACGACTTGACGTCTTTTATAGGCTGCAGGCAGAGCTATTGACCAACCACAGGCTCGCATTCTGCCTGACAAGGACTACGTTTTCCTGACAAGTTAATGTTTTACAATAATATAAAAATTAATAAAGATGTTTATCATTAATCATTGCATTACGTGTAAGTAACCTATTCTGAATCTAAAATCAAAGTAATGTACAATTAGACCAGCATAAATACATTTACGAGGAAACACCTAGCCCATGAATCGTGCGTAACGCTATCCTACAGCGACGAGGTGGTAGGCTACAGGATCGGAACTACCTGAGAGCAGCAAGTAGGTCTCAGAATGCTTAACGAATATAATATAATAATGAGAAGGAAGTACAAAGTAAGTAACAAAAGTAATAAGCAGTGTAAGGCCGTGAATTATTTACAGTACACCATTAAATCAACGTGAGAATAATCACGTTACTATCGGTAACTATCCATAGCAACGATATTACTACGCCCGCGGCGTCTGACTCGATTGCACGACACGGTCTACGCATAGCATCCTATGCTAATAGCACATTCCTATGTGGATATAATTTGAATTGCTATCGTCGCCCTAGGTCCAGTCGCATAGTAATACATTACGACATGTCTTACAAATCCGACCCTAAGTATCGATGTTCTATAACCTAAGATACGACGTACTGTCGTCAATGTAAGTAGGCTACATTAGGCAAAACAAAAATTGTAAACAGTGAGAGCGTACGGCTCGTTCTATTTATAGTAACAAATAAACCTTTCAACAACGATAAAGGCAACACTAAGATTGTAGTAGTACCAACAACAAATACTTAACAAATCTAATAATAAAACTATATGAAGATGTACATGTAACTATTGGTTGCTAACAATATGCAAACAACATTATCAGTGATCAGTGATAATGATAATTATAACAATGATAATTAAATCCCCCCACCTACATATAACAATATATATAATGCCTCTAATGATTGCCATGAACGTATTAAATTCCTGAATAAATTAAGTGATAGTTTCATTGATAAAACACAAGATAATATCGTTTGTAGAGATTTTAACGATATCTTAGATAAAAACATAGATGGGTGTAAGTATATGGTAACTAACAATCAAAAATCTAAAGTTTTTAATAATTTTGTATCAACTAATACACTAGTTGATGTTTATAGATATATTAATTTACTCATATACAAAATAGAGAAGGTTCTATCAAAATGAGCAGGATTGATTATATACTTTTTAATAATTCCCTACTACAGTATATACACCATTCTTTTATTCAAAATACGTGTTTTTCTGACCGTAGTATTGTATGCACTATATGCAATGTTGACATCACTGAAAGAAGCTCTGGCCTGTGGATGATTAACAATACTTCGTTAGACGATAATCGTATACATCATCAATGACGAAAATAATCAATGATAAATTACAATGTAACCTGTATATTTCCGACCCACTTGTTTGGTGAGATAACCTTAAATATACAATTAAAAAGAATCAGTTAATTATTCTCGTAAAAAGTCTCATAAGGAAAACCAGCGACTGCCAGGCAGCATACGCCCACAATTTTGAACCGATTTGGATGAAACTTGAAATGCATATTTATAACCCAAAGATCTTGGTTCCTTTCGATATTTGCGCCAATCGGATCGTAACTTCCTGAATTATGGCCCCTGACTGTCTGAAAAACCGCCCTTTTTAGCTTGTGGTCCCTCTGGATGTCAAAAATGTTATCCGATTTAAAAAAAAGTTTGATTATATCACCGTTCCATGGTTATGAAGGTTGAATTCGAATTTCGTGAAAATATGACCAAATTGACGGACAAAATGGCCGCCGTTTGTACGTGAATAGTGTGAAAATATATTATGTCAAGGTTGTGGACCATATAGAGGTCAGAATTTTGAACCGATTTTGATGAAACTTGACATGTATGTCTATAACCCAAAGATCTTGGTTCCTTGCGATATTTGCGCCAATCGGATCGTAACTTCCTGAATTATGACCCCTGGTTGTTCGAAAAATCGCCCTTTTTAGCTTGTGGTCCCTCTGGAGGTCAAATTGTTATCCGATTTAAAAAACTGTTTGATTGTATCACCGTTCGATGGTTATGAACGTTTGATTATATCACCGTTCCATGGTTATGAAGGTTGAGGGTGGGGGTGGAGAATTTTCCCCAAAGAAATGAGATAGCATATTTAGTTTAATAATGTTTAATCGAACTAGAATAGAAATCAATATTGGTCAATTTCAATTGATGTTGATATTTTGCCAGGAGAATATCAATCTGTTTCACGGAGAATTACTTACGAATTATCTCTGTGACATATGACTGTCCAGAACACGTGCGTTGACTGCACGCGCCGTAGTCATTGGCTCAACGGCTCGTGCAATGTTTACTTAACACCTAACTGCTTCGGGCAAAATGATGCATTTTACTCATTTTAATACCCATTTACACTAAATAGGAAATATTTTTTAACTACAAATACTTCAAACGTCGATGTCATGCTTATCAGTGATTGTAGCGGCCAAGCGAATATTCACTGCGGGATCAGTTTGGGAGAATATAGGATCCTAATATTCAATATTTAAGATTGAATTAACATTAAATAATCAGTACACTAGACGTGTTTTGCAATGGTTACGGCTGCCATTTTGAAATGAACAAAATAAAATATCCTACACCACAACATAATTAGTAAACCAGAAAACATTATCTAAAAGAACATAGAATGGACCAAGCAGGCACAAATGACAGCCGTACATTACCAAATATTTTTATTAATTTACAAACTCTAACTAACGGTGATAGTATTAATACCTTGCAAATGAATATGCACATTTTTAATAAAGTCCACAAATTTATACATTTATCTAAAAGACTCTAATAACCATCGTAAAATACTAGCTGAATTACCGGTAATTAAATTCTCGGTTAATATACATCTGACGTCCTGAAAACGTATTCTGAAATGGTGAGGCACTTTTGTGACACAAACTATTAAATTACTTGCATGCACGATTAATAGTGAATACAAAATACCGTACTGTTAAATGTATTTTGTATGTGAAGTGTATATATTATACGTTTATTTTAGTATATGTATTAATTAAGGAGGCGAATTAATATAAGCCTTTGGCTTGTTTTTGAATCCTTAACTTTTGACAGTGTATAAAATCTATCTTATTTGACATAAATATTGTTAAAATCAAGATAAAATCTTGAAAGAGGTTTAAAATACACATTCACTGAAATAGCTGAGCTGCGGCTTTGATCATTTAATTACCCCCAATAAAGTCTGACAGTTAGCAGCTGTTATATAATATCTAGGTCAGCGTTGATCCAAGTAAGTGTTCAGCGAAGCGTACTTCCTGCTTTGATGTCAGTTTGTGTAGTAATATGGAACTTTGAAATGTTTTAATAATTTAACCAATTCAAGAAGAACAACCAATGGCATTAAATTTTCACATATTTCCAATACGAAGTTTTTTTTTTGTTTTGAAATATACTGTAGTAAAATAACTTAGTCCTCTAATTTTCAGTACGACATGATAATAATGTCATAGTATTTCATCCTATATGTTTAATCTTACAACCCCTCTTGTTGTTTTCTGGTACCGTGAAGGTATAGGAATCGAAATCTCAGATAGGATATAAATTTTGATATTATTTGTAAAATATATTGTAGTAGTAACCGAGTAGAAGGTACTTACAACGAAGAGTCTGGACATAAAGTGACAAGTTGATGAGTCGTGTTGTAGTGAGTCACGTGACAGGTAGTTTCCTCCACATTCCCCCCCTTCTTGTAGAACCAAACTAACCCCCACGAAAAGGAACATTGAAAACAAATTTAACCAAAGTAGTAAAACCCATATGGAAAATGTGTATAAAACAAATGTAGGAGGGCGGGAACAAAAAAAAACAAAACAAAAAAACAACACAGTTCTGGCGTGAAGAGAGCTGCTAAAAAGCGCTAACACGCTAAAAGCGTCAGTTGGATCAATAAGACAGGTCATTTCCAAGGTGCCATAATAATAATCATCCACAGAATCAGCCATCTAAAAAAAATAGAATGGGCACCAGGTACGTTTAACCAGGTTAAAAGGCGGAAGTTAGTGAGAAAAACAAATGTATAATTGAGTTTTATCACTCATGTTAAAAGGTGCGTGAATATTTTTTTATATACAATTAAAAATGAGAGTTATTCCTCGTGTTAAAAGGTTAATTAATTTGTATACATACAATTAAAAATGAGTATTATTCCTCCTGTTAAAAGAATAATTTATTTAATATATTTTATTTACAGAGGTGCTGACAGCACTGCATATAGCATCATCACCATCACCGGTCATATATAATCCTTCAGATGAGCAGGTCTGATTATAGTTCGACCAGAATGGCTGATGGGTTTCCCTTGAAACAACAAAGAAAGATTGCCTTCTTTTGGGATGTCCTTATGAGCAACTTCAGACAATAATTTACCGTTAATGACTTTTAAACCATAGACATTTCCGGCACAGAGAGAGGCTGTCAGTAGAAGATGAGGACAGTCCTCTGGTATGGTTGGAATTGAGTTTGGAGGGATAGTACAGTTTTTGAGAGCTAGGACCCTCGGAACTGTAATCGTAATATCTCTAGTGGGGGTCTGCTTTAAAGTGGCAGTAATAATATCACCTATTGACAGAGTGGAATTGCGAAGATTTAAGACACAGCCATTAGACTGAAGAAAACATATGCCTAGGATCACTGGATCAGATATGGGAGCTAAACACACCTTGCCAGAAAATACTCTTGACCCAATCCGTATATCAACATCTTCAATCAGATATCCTGTAACATAACCTAACCCAATTCCCTTCAGTCTGACAGTTAGTGATATGAAAACAAGCCTCATTTATTATCGTTATCATAGCTGCTGTGTCCACTACTGCGTTCACAGTGACTGGTATGACCAAACTTGTCCCAGTAGTTTCTCGTACCACCAACACAGGAGAGGAATCACCATCGTCTGGTCTCAGGGAGCAAGAATTGGCTTTGTCTAATGCTGGTTCAACTGAGGGTCTGCCCCCATCCTCAGTTGATTGGAGTTTAAAGGATCCTTACCTTGTGGAGAGTTCAACACACGAGAACTAGCATTACCAACAGGAAGTGATTCACTAGTACCACCAGTTCTATTAGAAGCATTAACAGTTTGTGATTGATTTGAGGACTGATTGGAAGATCTGGAACGGTCAGGGCTGGGTGGTCGAAAATTGCCCTGACTAGAATACCGTGGTGGACTGGAAAATCTATTGTCCCTCTGACTATAGAAACGTGACGGAGATGGAGATGGAGATGAATATCTCAGATGATAGCGCAATATCTTTTGAATATCAAGCATTATGTCACGTAGCTCCTTAATTCCCTCCTTCGTTTCCTGTTGTCTGAAATTTCCAATTGAGGCTGAGGTAGCTCGCACTTCATATTGCTCCTCGTCATCAACAGCGACTTGCCTGTGCTGAAAAGAAACTGTTTTAGTCCCGGAAATGGCTTTTACATTTGCCAGCGAAGATTTTAGAGCTCGGACTGCCTGATGGACATCTTTAGGAGACTTCTCCATTGTGATCCTTGCTGCTTCCTTCTCCCTGCAACCACGCAAAAAGGCATCTACAGCAAGCTGATCGATAACATTCCGCTTTGTCTCAGGATACCCGTCAAGAGCTAGAAATTGAACCCTCTGGGCATATTCCTCAAACGACTCACCTTCCTGCTGCCTTACAGTTTGTAATTCGCGCCTAGCTGTTACCGGTGCATCTCAAGTACTAAAACGGCGCCTTAGCTCTTTAACCAACTGGCTGTACTTCCTAATACCTAAACGATTAACATACTCCAAGGCACCCCCCCCCCCCCTTAGACACTCCGACATCCTCTGAAAATGTCTTCGTTCCGACCAACCGCACGAATGACCTACCCTCTCAAATTGCACAAAGAAAGACTCCCAGGATGTTTTATCATCACCCGAAAACAGCATCATCTTAGGGGTTACAGGACTTGAATTCCGAGATTGACGCCGTCCACGGACATGTTCCTCAGAGTCCGAATCCGAATACAATCTGGACCTCATCGCAAAGGAACCTATCGAATCTGGAGAGCTAGGAGGACTATTACACTGAGGATTAGCTATGGGATCCATCGAATGTTGCTCCAAGGTGTTTACTGGTGGAACCAAATGGCGTTCCTGACTTTGAGGATCATCTTTCCTGTCCCTGGACCCAGACCTGTAAATTCCATCTGGTGGAATGACATTTTTTATCTTGTCAATATTGTTTGGGGTAGATGAACTAGGAAGAGTCATTGGGTCAACTGATTTTGGAGGCGAACGGGTATAAGCAGGATCAAATGATGCCAGAGCTTCCGTCTTCGGGATGGTTAGAGAATCAATGCGTGCTTCTTAATTCCAAAATCTGATGTCCTGTGTTTTCTGCCAATTCAGAAAACCTTCGGTCAGTATATCTAGTGAAATCATTAAACATCCCCTTTGCTTCTCCCTCAATGCTATTATTTTTTCAGCTTTTTGACGCCCAACATTTGGTAAATTTAACAATTGTTCTAAATTAGCAGTTTGCATATTTAAAGCCATTTTTATTCAGACTTTAAATGTATATGCCCCTTTAAATTTAATAAAGTTTAACTACCCCTTTAAATTTTATAAATTGATAATAAAATTGTATTAGAATAGAGTTCTAAATTAATTGTATTGTTATATTGTGCTTGATGATATAGTTTGAACTGTATATAATTGAATAAACAATTGACCAACGTGAACCAACACCAAAATTAATTGATATCAGCTGAAGGTCACGGAGTGCTCAATTATAGTAAGCGTGGGGATAATAGTAAAACAATTGATCAATGAGATCACAGATTTTATGCACTTACTGTGATGAATGTCAGCGTAACCTGAGTAATGTGCGTGACAAAAATCTGCTAAGTCGATTAGTCAATTATTATTAAGATTATATATATTATTATATTGTCTACGCCTTTATAATAAACTAATGTTACTTGTTAACAACCAATTTGAACATTCATAAAACCGGTAAATAAAATATTCACCGATTACTCGAACGCTATTGGCGGTAACTATGGTAAACAAAATTACAAAGGGGGAAAAATGGCGTAGTAATACAATAACAAGTATTTATAGATTTACGTTGAAAATACAGGTCTTATACTAATAATTACTCACTAGATAGGTTTCAATGCATACTGCTACTCCCAAAGATAGATATAAAGATAAAATAACCAACCTTATCTGTCTATCTTGAGGAACTATTTTTTACCTCGCACTGAATTATGAATGTACTGAATGAACTTCACGATCGTCGAAAACCAAAAGTTATATCATCGATCGGGAAATAATATTCTGTATTCTTATAAATAAATTGACTTTACTAGTGACTCAACGACTTATAACAAATCGAAAAATCGAGCGACGCCAGTTGTAGTAGTAACCGAGTAGAAGGTACTTACAACGAAGAGTCTGGACATAAAGTGGCGAGTTGATGAGTCGTGTTGTAGTGAGTCACGTGACAGGTAGTTTCCTCCACAATATGCTGACAATTATACTGAATTTTGATATTATTTGTAATATATGCTTACAATTATACTCATCGAGCATTTTGGCGCTGGTACTACTACTACTACCTGATGTTTTAACGTCCGCTTCCACAGAAGTGATATCGCAGACAAGACATAGGAGAGCCGAGGCTTCTTCCTGTTTTTAGAATATGATTTTGCAATCTTTCCATTTGCGGCCTCGAGCCATGGAGTAGGTTTAGTGAGAAGTTCTTCCCTTTATTTAATAAAACACATATTGTTTGGTAGTTGTCTGTAGGGACAGCATTTATGCAGACATATATGTGTCTCGTCTCTGGATTGGTAGAAGTCATCTTTTGGGGTATAGTGTTTAGGTGCCAGGCCCGTCTTATCGTGGCCTCCCCTTACTCCACTTATCCCACTTTGTAGGTTTGGTGTCTTTGTAGTGGATTAGTGTTTAGATGCCGGGCCCGTCTTACCGTGACCCTCCCTTACTCCACTAGCCCGCTACTTTGGTGTATATCCCCTATGTAGTTTAGTGTTTAGATGCCGAGCTCGTCTTATCGTAGCCCCCTCTTACTTCACTATTCTACTTAATCCAACGGTGTTCATTAAATCGTGGATTAGTTCGAAGATTTGCAGCTTCAGATCGGGTCTTGGAAAGAGTAGGTTCTTAGTGTTGAGCGGTATGTTGTTAGTCTCCATCATCTCCACTAGTTCCGTTCTCTCTTCCTTGAATACCTCGCAGTCTACCAGGACATGGTTGGTGGTACATTCTTCTCCGCACTCACAGACGATGACTTGGTGTTTGTAGTCTCGCAGCCGCTCTTTCACCCTTAGTTTCGATATAAGTTTGCATATATCTCTTCTGGGGTGATTGATAGCTGTCTTCGTGCAGATCTTGTCATCCAGCCGGAATCTGTATGTGTCAAGTTCAACGAGCTTTAATTCCCAGAGTGAATTGACCTGTCTTTTTACCATACTGTAGATTTCCGTGGTGCTGTATTCTATGGTGCGGAGTGGTGCTGTGTCCCCGAGACCTTCATTTGCGAGTCGATCTGCTTCCTCGTTTCCTCTAATGTTCACATGTGATGGAATCCACACGAGCTCTAATTTGCTTCCCTTCTCTAGGACCCTCTGGTACAGCTGCCTGATTTCCAAAATAACTTCTGGTCTTGAGTCCGAGTTGTCATTTTGGATTGAAATCAGACTGCTCAGAGAGTCGCTTGGGATGACGAACTTACTAGTCTTTTGATAAGAGATCCATGATATAGCATCACAGATGGCCACAATCTCTGCAGTGTACACCGAACAGTTATTGGGCAGTTTCCTGCTTATTCCCTGTTCCCCGTTTGACAGGTATATTCCAAACGAGCTGGTGCCCCTTTCAGGATTGACGCTGGCAATATCATAATACAAGTTTGTAGTCTCATTTCTTTGCGGAAAATTCTCCGCCCCCAGTCTAACATCAAAAGTTCATAGTCGGGGAAGCCATGTTAAGAAAATGGTGGTATTATAAGGTTTCCGACCAATTAATTTCGTCGGTTGATCCTGCAACAAAGATTATACCCAGGTCGCACAAATCAAAATATAAATAGCTTAATGACACGTGACCTGTCTTTGTAATTTGTTTTTTTAACACAGGTAAATGTCTACGATGCAGCAGATATTACTAATACATAATCAAATCCACGATGTCGTTTGTAACAGCATTGGTTCAACATGGGAGACGACATGTCTACGCATCAAAGAACATTGTCTTGAAAGAATCGTGCAGTTGGCTATTGTTACATTGGTATTAGTTTCGATCACAGGAATACTTAGAGTTCAAAGGATGATTGACAACTTAGTTCTTTTGAAGTCAATCACATACAAATTACTTTGTGTTCTGCATTAGCAATAT
This sequence comes from Patella depressa, assembly GCA_948474765.1. NCBI lineage: Eukaryota > Metazoa > Mollusca > Gastropoda > Patellidae > Patella > Patella depressa. The sequence goes on along the minus strand of OX419717.1, from coordinate 25,560,155 downwards.
AAATTTTGTGAGGAGATAAACGCAACGTTATTGATAATATTCTTATGCATGGAAATTCTATTTTATGGATTTTATTTCGATGATGGTAAGATACTCCATAAATAGAGTTGTAACTAAAACTTAAAGCGTTTTCATATTTAGAAGAATGTAACACTGCTAAGTGAGACATGAATGCATGAGAAAGGGGTTTAAGTAATCATTGGCGATAGCGTAACAGTTTGATTGTTCAATATGCGTCAAAATTTGTTTGTAGGCCTACTGTAATTATAACTACTGGCAATCTACAATTAAAGTTTACAAGGCAACAATGTGTTGATACAGGGGCGTCTATATTCTGTCAATCAGTTTCTTATGATGCCACGTTTCAATTCACATTATTGAACCCTGACTGAGTATGCAACCATCCACACTCTTTTGTGCCGAAATTAAAAAGTCAGCAAAATATTTTCGGACTAATACATGTATCGGATAATCAAATGGAGGTTTATCGGGATATTGGTAAATAGCGATATTGCATGCGACCAATATTAAGACACATGCATTTATAGTTTAGTGGTACCACATTAATGTTAACAAATGAAATCCACAAAAAGACAAGAAAAATAAATAACTGCAGCCCGCGAATAATTATTATTGAACTGCTAACATTTCTATTGTTTTTATACGCCCACATGGAAATGTGGTCGTATATTGCCGTCGCCCCCGTCCGTCCGTCTGTCCGTCGGTCCGTCCGTCCGTCCGTCCGTCCATCGTCCACAATTTCTTGTGAACGCTCTAGAGGCTAAAGTTAATATCCGGTTGACTTGAAATTTATACACGGTGTTTAAGGTCGTGAGACGAAGAAGCCTATTGATTTTCAGCGATATCCGATAATTACTACCAGAGTTATGACCCTTGATCACTTTGAAAAATCTTGTGAACGCTTTAGAGGCTAAAGTTAATATCCAATTGACTTTAAATTTATACACAGTGGTTAAGGTCGTGAGACGAAGAAGCCTATTGATTTTCAACGATATCCGATAATTACTACCAGAGTTACGACCCTTGATCACTTTGAAAAATCTTGTGAACGCTCTAGAGGCTATAGTTAATATCCGATTGACTACACAGTGTTTAAGGTCAGGAGACGAAGAAGCCTATTGATTTTCGGTGATATCTGATAATTACTGCCAGAGTTATGACCCTTGATCACTTTGAAAAATCTTGTGAACGCTTTAGAGGCTAAAGTTAATATCCGATTGACTTTAAATTTATACACAGTGTTTAAGGTCATGAGACGAAGAAGCCTATTGATTTTCGGTGATATCCGATAATTACTACCAGAGTTATGACCCTTGATCACTTTGAAAAATCTTGTGAACGCTCTAGAGGCTATAGTTAATATCCGATTGACTACACAGTGTTTAAGGTCAGGAGACGAAGAAGCCTATTGATTTTCGGTGATATCTGATAATTACTGCCAGAGTTATGACCCTTGATCACTTTGAAAAATCTTGTGAACGCTTTAGAGGCTAAAGTTAATATCCGATTGACTTTAAATTTATACACAGTGTTTAAGGTCATGAGACAAAGAAGCCTATTGATTTTCGGTGATATCCGATAATTACTACCAGAGTTATGACCCTTGATCACTTTGAAAAATCTTGTGAACGCTCTAGAGGCTAAAGTTAATATCCGATTGACTTTAAATTTATACACAGTGTTTAAGGTCATGAGACGAAGAAGCCTATTGATTTTCGGTGATATCTGATAATTACTGCCAGAGTTATGACCCTTGATCACTTTGAAAAATCTTGTGAACGCTTTAGAGGCTAAAGTTAATATCCGATTGACTTTAAATTTATACACAGTGTTTAAGGTCATGAGACGAAGAAGCCTATTGATTTTCGGTGATATCCGATAATTACTACCAGAGTTATGACCCTTGATCACTTTGAAAAATCTTGTGAACGCTCTAGAGGCTAAAGTTAATATCCGATTGACTTTAAATTTATACACAGTGTGTAAGGTCATGATAAGAAGAAGATAAGATTAAAATTGTGACCTCCACAGGGTCAAAAACCGTAATATAACATATTTTCACACTATTCGTGTACAAATGGCGGCCATTTTGTCCGTCAATCTTGGTCCAATTTTCATAAAATTCGATCCCAACCTTCATTACCATATAGTGATATAATCAAACGGTTTAATAAATCGGATAATAATTTTGACATCCATAGGGACCACAAACTAAAAAGGGCGATTTTTCGGACAAACAGGGGCCATAATTCAGGAAGTTACGATCCGATGGGCATAACATATCGAAATATCTTTGGGTTATTAACATACATGTTAAGTTTCATCAAAATTGTGAACTCTATAGAGAGAGAGAGAGAAATGGGGTTTAACGTCCATTCGACACAAACGAGGTCATTTTGAGACTAACATATGGTTTCATTTTATTTCAATAATTCGCTTGCGCATAGGGGTCTTTAGCAGTGGGGGGAAACCAGTGTTTAAGGTCATGAGACGAAGAAGCCTATTGATTTTCGGTGATATCTGATAATTACTGCCAGAGTTATGACCCTTGATCACTTTGAAAAATCTTGTGAACGCTTTAGAGGCTAAAGTTAATATCCGATTGACTTTAAATTTATACACAGTGTTTAAGGTCATGAGACGAAGAAGCCTATTGATTTTCGGTGATATCCGATAATTACTACCAGAGTTATGACCCTTGATCACTTTGAAAAATCTTGTGAACGCTCTAGAGGCTAAAGTTAATATCCGATTGACTTTAAATTTATACACAGTGTGTAAGGTCATGATAAGAAGAAGCCTGTTGATTTTCAGCAATATCCGATAATTCCTGCCCGAGTTATGACCCTTGATCTCTTTGAAAAATCTTGTGAACGCTCTAGAGGCTAAAGTTAATATCCGATTGACTTTAAATTTGTACACAGTGTTTAGGGTCATGATACGAAGAATCCTATTTGATTTTCAGTGATATCTGATAATTTCTGGCAGTTGATCACTTTGAAATATCTTATGGACAAAGGCCTTGAGACAAACCATCAAAACTATTCTAATCATTTCTGATAATTATTTAATGGGCTATTACTCGTAATAAGATTATCATGTGTTGTAAATGTTCTCCTTACTGATAAAAGAAACAATATGCGACAACCCTTGTTGACTGCCCGGACGACTTAGCTGTTGTGGGCGTATGTTTCGTTGCCTGGCAACCTATCTTTTGTATAGAGTTTTTTTTTTATAATAAGTTACAATGAAACAAGTATGTGTTACGTACGTTGTACTAATTTCAACACGCAAAACAATAAAATGGCTATGAGTTACGGGTTGCGCGGTACTCATTTCAACACGGAAAACAATATAGACATACGGAAAATTAAGCTTATCGATATATACCTGGATATAATCAAATTGGGGTCTGACTGCTGGATACGTATAAATGACGACATTGTTTTCGCCTTTTTACGACAGATGAATGTCTATATTTATATTTCATTATTCAATTTTATAAATGGCGTGACTATAAAACACGTACTGTGTCTTCCGTTCATCAACAAATACAAAATACGCATAGAAGAAACAGCCCCGTACAACTGGACATACAAAGATCCTTATACAAAGACCTATTTGCGTACAACACACCGACGAATGAAAAATCGCACGGTAAAAACAGTTTTCCTTCCCAAGTTTTGATTTAACAATTACACCGTAGTTATTAGTTACTATAATGTAACGATAACTATAGCTGGTTATCGTTACAAGTGGTACAGTCTAAGGCCTTTGACGCAAGTTCAAATAGGTTAAAACGCACAATTGTCATTACAGTTTGTATTAAAATAAGTAATCCTATCATACATAATGAAGTCTTAACAACTAAAAGAGTTACCGAACAGTTTTTCTTTGTGGTAATGCGTTTTACATTTTCTTAGCGGTGTTTCTTGTAATGTGCAGGCAGCCATGACACAGGCCAGTTGAAATCTCGCCAAATAACGCGACGCCTTAACTCCGCCCATCGCTTTCGATATAAGGCAATACCCACTATCGCTGCCAGCTTAAATACTATTACAATTTCGTTCCCAGAGGCAGCCGCAGAGCCGAAGGCCTCTGGCACATTAGACCGTCCATTTTTTCCAATTTTTTTCAAACCTAAGCCCCGCCCATTCTGACCTCTGATTGGTCAATCTTTTTTTTTTCGATTTCTCGAAAACTAGAGGTTTCGTTTGTTGTAAAATGATCCTTGAGTCAAAGTCAACTCACCGACATAAAAAATTGGATCCTAAACGAACAAATTCAAGTTTTTGTAAAGATCTATTTTTCTACGCGTGGGTATATTTTTAAGTGATTCGGTCATCCAGTCAAGTAAAATCAGGGGCGTAAGACGCAAATAAACGAGAAATTTCGCGTGTAGGAATTACATGTCATTTTCCGGGAAAATGGCTACCCCGATTCACCAGAGAAATTTCTTCAAAAATTTTTCTGGTTTCGAGATTGATATTATTATTGTTTCAGACATTTTTTCCCATGCTAAGGTCATTAGCATATAATTATGGTCATATGCCATATATGGAAAGGGGCGTATGATCACGTGAGTTGGATTGCGCATGCTCTATTTGACTGGGCAGGCATTATATTTTCAGAACTTGAGAAATTTCACGAAAGGTATGGATTTCATCAAATTAATAAATTATGCGGTAAGTCTTCACCTTTATTTTAATGGGGAATTAATTTATTATATGTTAAGCTATGTGCAGTACAGTTTTGGGTTAGTGTCTGTGTAAATTAAGGGAGCTATAGACCAGTAAACTTGCGCAAAGGAACTCTGTAGGAAAAGCCACTATTGTGCCTGAAGTATGACGGAAGGCATCAGTAGTGGAACCATTTCTACGTAGTTATGGGTGAGTTTGAATTATGATTTTCTGATGATTACTTAAAATGCAACAACTCTTGTTGATCGCTCGGACGATTTGGCTGCTGTGTGGGCGTATGTTTCGTTGCCTGGCAACCTATTTTTTTAAATTTTATTTGCGTAAAAGCAGCTGCCATTTTGTTTGACAATTTTGGTCTGATGTTCATGAAATTAGAACCGAACCTTCATTACGGCGTAACAGTGATATAATCAAACAGGTTTTTTTTAAACCTGGTAATAATTATTATCCCCAAAGGGACCACAAGCTAATAAAGGTGATTTTTCGTACAATCAGGGGCCATAATTCAGGAAGTTACAATCTGATATGAGCAAATATCGAAAGGAACCAAGATCTTTAGGTTATAAACATGTATTTCAAGTTTCATCATAATTCAGGAAGTTATGTCCAATGTGCCCGAATATAAAAAGGAACTGCGATTTTTGGGTTATAAGCTTACATTTTAAATTTCATCAAAATCGGATTAAAATTGTGACCTCCACAGGGTCAAAAACCGTAATATAACATATTTTCACACTATTCGTGTACAAATGGCGGCCATTTTGTTCGTCAATCTTGGTCCAATTTTCATAAAATTCGATCCCAACCTTCATTACCATATAGTGATATAATCAAACGGTTTAATAAATCGGATAATAATTTTGACATCCATAGGGACCACAAACTAAAAAGGGCGATTTTTCGGACAAACAGGGGCCATAATTCAGGAAGTTACGATCCGATGGGCATAACATATCGAAATATCTTTGGGTTATTAACATACATGTTAAGTTTCATCAAAATTGTGAACTCTATAGAGAGAGAGAGAGAAATGGGGTTTAACGTCCATTCGACACAAACGAGGTCATTTTGAGACTAACATATGGTTTCATTTTATTTCAATAATTCGCTTGCGCATAGGGGTCTTTAGCAGTGGGGGGGGGGGAAACCAGAGTGCCCGGAGGAAACCCATGATCAGGTTGAGAAGGCGCCCCTATCTCCATGCCACATACGCTCACAACAGGGCTTGAAACCACAGCCGCAAGCCAGAGGTGACCGGCCAGCTAGAGGTCGAAGCGCGGCACTCTAGACCACTAGGCCACCCCCCCAACCCCCCAACCCCCCACCCCCCACCCACGTGAACTCTATAGGGCCCACAAGCTAAAAACAGTAGAGTTCTATCTACACTTTTGGCACATATTATCTCCTATTTATATGCATATTTTAAAGCACATTGTTAAAACCAATTCATTACCGAGAACTATGTGCTGTGGTGTAATATGTCTATTCTATAAGAATAAAGGAGACAAGGGACTACTTGAGAATTGTAGGGTTATCACCTTACTAAATATTGATTATAAAATTTATGCAAGAATTTTAGCTCTTAGATTTTAAGTCACAATCTTATGTACGATTATTCCTCCTGAACACACATGTATCCCTGGTAGCTAATAATATATCCTCTATTAGAGATGTCATAGATTATGTAGATGTTAGCAATTCAGAAGGATATATTTTACGATTAGATGCATTGAAGACTTTTGATAGGATTCTTCATCCATATATATTTCAGATTCTAGCTAGTTTTAATTTTGGCCCAAATTTAATTTCACACATCCAAACCCTATATAGTAATATGCGCAGTTGCGTGAAAGTCAATGAGCACTTATCATCATACTTCTTACTATCAAGAGGTGTACGTCAATGATGCCCAATTAGTTCCCTCCCATATGCCCTGGCAGCACAGCCAATTAATGTTATTGTTAAGACTGCAATGTCTATTAAAGGTATAGCTATTCCAAATAGTCCATCACCGTCTATAATTTACCAATATGCAGATACCGTTACTCTTACACTTGCTGACACTTACTCCGTTATCAACACAGTTAAAGAAATGAAAATTTATTGCAATGCCTCCGGGGCCAAATTCCACGAGGAAAAATCTGAACAGCTGCATATTGGAGCTGCGAAAGCTGTAGATATTAACTTACCCTTGAATATTAATATTGTTAGAGGTAACATAGAAATTCTAGGCGTATATTATTTAGGACCAGAGTTAGAAGTATCAAAAACATACTTAATATATGGAACCAGAGATGGCTATCCTTAATAGGCAAAGCGATAGTTGTCAATATGCTTTGTGTATGTCCTAAGAGTTTTTTTTTATTCCCGATTCTGTTTTCACTCATATAAATTCTTCTATCAAACATTTTTTATGGAATAACAAAACTCCATTAATTAAATCCGCGACCGTAATAGGCAGCTATAAACAAGGCGGAATGAATATACCTAATATACTCTGTAGACAGTATGCCTTCCGACTAGTATGGCTAAAAAGATATGTCGATCCGAATTTTAACTGTGTCTGGAAACATTTGATGTCATATTTCCTATCATTATATTGTAATCTAAAGTTAGACATCGAGGTATTTTCAATTAATATGTTTAAAAAGGGTTTGGGCCCTATGTCACCCTTCTACGTCAACTTACTCACAGCATGGGACATTATAAATAGTAAAACTCGTAACAAACCATGTACATATACATGTAATAGCATTTTGAATCAACCCATATTTTACAGCCCATTTATACTACATAATAACAGCCCCCTATCTTTTGATTTATTCATAAAGAGTGATATCACTAAAATAGCTGATATTTCACACTGTGTTATACCCGGTTTACTTCCCCTTGCATCTATCATAGACAAATCAGTATAATATATAATCTTTAATGCCATACCGACTCAATGGATTAGTATAATTAATAGCGAATCACATGTAATTGTAAAAACGCTAGATCTCACATTTATGAGTGATAATTTATCTGTTAATATTACTAATTGTACATCTAGAATTTTCTATACGTTTTTACGGAATAAGATGTTTCAAAAACCCACATCAGTAGAATATTGGCATAATTTATATGTAGATATTAACTGGAATTTGGTATGGGTTAATACTTTCAACCCACTGAAAAGTTCGAATTGTCTAAACAATGATTTTAATATTGCTCATAATATTATTTTTACTAATGGAAAGTTATTTAAGTATTCAATAATACATCAACCTCACTGCAAATTATGTAATAGTCATGTTATTGAAACTATGAAACATTTATTTATATCATGCCCTAATATTCAAACACTTATTGACGGTATAAAGTCTATCTTAATAGATTTCAACCCAGATGGCTTCAGCAAGAGTTCAATAAATGGCTTTTATTTAGCTACGAACGTTCGGCGTGTAAGAAAACTAATACAATTTTTAACATTATATTATCCGCTGTTCGCTTAGCTATTGTTAAAGGCAGGAATTTAGTTGCAAAAACAAACTCTTACTTCATTATCCACCATATATTGATGTACACAATTCTACTCTCGTAATCAATTTTAAATTGTAAATATCCCCTCTATATTACGAATTCAATATTTATCACAGGATATAGATAGTTATATAACACAAATTTTCCAGTGGAAAAGTCCCGAAATAACACAAGCTAATTATATGAATACCGTGGAATCGCCCCTATTTCGTACCATCTTCTAAGGTCTCTATTATAGGGACTAAATTCCACAATTTCATTATTATCAATACAAGATTATTGTAATCCATACATAATCCTGATATACTTTCTGATAATTTATAACTATATGCTTCAAATACAGGCACCGTTTAAAATGTACATAGATTTATTTTAAACCTTCCTTTATTAAATTTCTGACTTTTACCCTTGTATTATATACATGTATTTATTCATTATATACACAATAAACAATTGTATTATATAATGTCCGTAAGCGTAAATATTCTTTTGTTAATAAATATTTAAAAATATTGCACCTGTGATAGGGTGCCCCGAGCTAAATAAAAATCTCGAAAACTATTTACAGTTATGGCACTATATCTATACAAACAACAACCCTAGATAATCCTTTATTATAAACTGTCAAGAAACTGTACCTGCATGCTATATTTTACAAGATATACAGTATCCACCTGACTGCACGTTAAAATACACTGCTTTTGTGTTCTGGCGGCGGGTTTTTTTTGGTTTTGGACTCAGACTAGTAATTATTTGCCCATTTACTTCAATGTTAAATGGCTATAACATCACAGGCTGTAGCATTTTGCTCAACATTCCGGTGGTTCCAATCTTTATAGGGACAATGGGGACCACATTTAACAATCTCCTTAGGGGGTTGACCGTTTAGATTTTTTTCTACAGGTATTTGAAGTTGACTGGGGTGAAAATCTCACTTCCGTCACAATGATTGCTCTGCAGAAAGACACTTTACACCCCCTATCCCTCCGCTGTAATATCATCACAATCTCCCAAAACTGCTATGAAAATAGAAAATTTGATGCCTTTTCTCCAATTCTAGACCAAAAAGTCACCCCAAAAATGCAGGAAGTGGGGAGAAAAAAAAATAAGAGAAAAATTGTCTATTATATAACTCGCACTACATAATTAATAGTCTTTTCAATGTTGACGGAGTTCTGTTCTCTTGGTCATATCAAATTATTGATTTCTTTCCCGATAAGAATTGGGGGGCTGTGATGGCCTAGTGGTCTAGAGTGCCGCTTCGGCCTCTAGCTGACCGATCCACTTGCGGCTTGTGGCTGTGGTTTCGATCTCTGGTGTGAGCGTATGTGGCATGGAGATAGGGGCGCCTTCTCAACCTCGTGGGTTTCCTCCGGACACTCCGGTTTCCCCCGACTACTAAAGACCCCTACGCGCAAGCAAATTATTGAAATAAAATTAAACCATATGTTAGTCCCGAAATGACCTAGTTTGTGTTGAATGGACGTTAAACCCCGTTTCTCTCTCTCTCTCTCTCTTTCCGATAAGAATTAACCACCACTACCATTCAGGACTATTCATTTAAATCATAATTTTCTATCTGACGAAATTGGCTCCATGATACGATTGAATTTCAGATCTATGAGCATGCACAACGGAGCTCAGTTTTTGGTTCAGCCATTCCCGTGTACTTAATGGGGATACTCGATTGAACGTCCCGGAATTAAATTCTCTCAATTCCGAAAAGAGTGCCAATCGAGTGAAAAGGGGAATTTCGGAGTACAACGCATTTGCCGACTGCATAAAAAATAACTCAACCAATCATGGCAGCTGAAACATATTTGTTGTGTTTAATTACGTCATGATTCTACACACACCACCTCAGCTGTCTGGACTGGCCGAAAAGTGACAGGACTGAATTCCGTATCACTAATTTGCAATTCTGTCAATACAAACTAGAAGATGATACATATTTAAAGGACAATATTGGTGCCAGTCATTATCACATATGTTATAGAACTGATTAAACACTTTCCAAATATAATATTAACACAGAGATCATCGCTACCATAGAGGAGTAATAAAGGATTCATGAATCGGAAGTGACGAACGCCAAAGGAAAACACGAGTTATCTCTCTATGTGAATGACTGAAGTGACGAGTGACGACAGATAAACGGCCGAATTTCTGCTCACTAATAATTCCTTCGAATTAAATTCTCTCAATTCCGAAAAGAGTGCCAATCGAGTGAAAAGGGGAATTTCGGAGTACAACGCATTTGCCGACTGCATAAAAAATAACTCAACCAATCATGGCAGCTGAAACATATTTGTTGTGTTTAATTACGTCATGATTCTACACACACCACCTCAGCTGTCTGGACTGGCAGAAAAGTGACAGGACTGAATTCCGTATCACTAATTTGCAATTCTGTCAATACAAACTAGAAGATGATACATATTTAAAGGACAATATTGGTGCCAGTCATTATCACATATGTTATAGAACTGATTAAACACTTTCCAAATATAATATTAACACAGAGATCATCGCTACCATAGAGGAGTAATAAAGGATTCATGAATCGGAAGTGACGAACGCCAAAGGAAAACACGAGTTATCTCTCTATGTGAATGACTGAAGTGACGAGTGACGACAGATAAACGGCCGAATTTCTGCTCACTAATAATTCCTTCGAAGACAAAAAGTTGTTATATACTATTCAAAAAAAGTAGGGGATATTTGATTTTTAAGTGTTATTAAAGTCACCTAATGAAACTGACGAAGAAACAAATGACAAAATGAAATGAAGTTCACATTCATCGATTTATTCCAAATGATCGTTAGACTAAGTAAGGCACAGACTGACCATTATAAGGGTAAAATGATACCCGGGGTCAAACAGCAAAGTTAACACAGCATCACAACAAAGTCAGTAACGGGTAAATCCTCCTCTGTTTGCCAAACAAGCATTGATCCGACGTGGCATACTCCTAATGAGACGTCTAAGGTCATTTTGGTCCAAATTGTCCCATTCCTGTTGCAACGCAGCAGCAAGTTCTTGGACATTGGCAGGACGTTGTTGACGTTGACGTAACCTCTGTCCAAGCATGTCCCAGACATGCTCGATGGGGGAGAGGTCTGGACTCAGTGCTGGCCAAGGTAATGTGGTGATGTTCTGTTGTTGGAGGTAACCTGTAACGATCCTGGCCCTATGACATCTTGCGTTGTCATCCTGGAAGATGAAACGGCAGCCATGACGTCGTGCGAACGGCAAAACATGGACTGCCAAGATATTGTCCCGGTAGTACTGGCCTGTAACACGCCCTGCAACAACATGTAAAGCCGTTCTTCCAGCAACAGTGATGCCTCCCCCACACCATAACAGAACCACCCCCAAATCGATCATGTCTGATGACGTTAACGTCTTGGAAGCGCTCGTTTCGACGACGCCACACCCTCCTATGTCTGTCCAAAAAATCAACAGTGAACCTTGACTCATCTGAAAACATCACATTGCTCCAGCGTCGATTATCCCAGTGTTGTCGATCCCTACACCAACGACGTCTTGCCTGAATGTGATGATCTCGCAAACAAGGGATCACGCGAGGACATCGGGCGCGAAGGTGACCCCTATGCAGTCGATTCCGAATCGTCTGGCCACTCACTCTCACACTAGTGTCTGTTTGAAGACGAGCGCTGATCTGCTTTGCTGTGATGACACGATTTCACAAGGCCAAGGTACGGATAAATCGATCCTGGGCTTGAGTTGTCGCCCTTAGTCGACCTGAGCGTGGTCTGTCCTGTACAGATTGTGTATCACGGTATCTGGACCATAGCCTGCTTATGACAGACTGAGAAACATTCATCGTCCGCGCCACAACCGCCTGTGTTGTGCCGATCTGTAGCATGCCAAGGGCACGTAACCTTTCATTTTGGGTAAGCCGACGCATATCAAAATTTGTTTTCTGGTCACTAAAACAATTAAACTGATGTTTCCACCCTGGAATTCAATGCCACAATGACTGTAACATACAAAGTCAGAGTCGTGCAAATCTTGGGTTGGACCCCCATGATGATCCCAAGCATCACCTGCATTCCATGCGGTAGCTATTGGTGCGTTTGGGCGTCACATGTAACTGGAAATGTTTCTTCTGTTAGGTTCTATAGTGACTTTTTTCGTAGTCATTTGCATATTTTAGTATTATGCACCCAAAATCAAATATCCCCTACTTTTTTGAATAGTATATGAGACCGCAAGAGGAAATCTGACGATTCAATAAAGTAATTAAGTGTCATAAGATAAGAGAACACGGGAAAAATAGAAATACTCCGTACAGCCCCTTGTTTTTATTCATTCTATAGGGGAGACCGGGGCTCATTGAACCATTTTGTTCACATACATGCTTGTCCTCATTTCATTTCAAATGTTTTTATTAGAAGATCTCTTTATTTTATTGTATTGTTTAAAGACATATCATAGTTGCTATCGTGTATCAGATTCAATTAAATTAAAATAGCATTATGCAAGAGCAAAATCTGCTTATTACAGGTCTTTCTTTAGGCCTGAGATGTTATCTAAATAATCAATTAGACATTAATTAACATATCCAGACCATAGTAAACTCTTTATGTCAAGGCTAGCCTTCGATGTTGGCAGATTAAATTCTTATATGCCGCTTAATGGCCGTTGATAATTTAATCAAGTGGATAATCGAGACTATGTTGTTTATATTAATGATTTGATAATTTAATCAATCAAGTGGATAATCGAGACTATGTTGTTTATATTAATGATTTGAGTAATGATGACCGAGGCTATGTGAATATTTCAAACGCTTTTTTTCTCGGCTAATATTGGATCAATTTGACTGAGTTTCGAACAAGTTGAATTCCTTTTATACGATAGGCCTACAGAGTTGGATAAACTGATATTCTAAATCTTTTGTTTTTATTTTCAAAGGATATTTTTAAAAAATTCAAAATGGATCAAGCCCTTGTTTATATGGATTGTAGATTACACATACAAGAATTTCTTAGGCTAAACAAATTATTAAATGATATATAGTCTATAATTCACTGGGGAACATTGAACCATGGTTCAAAGTACCCCGCTGACACTGGTTCAATTAGAAATGGTTCCACTACTGATGTCTTCCGTCTTACTCCAGCCACAGTAGTGGTTTTTCCTACAGAGTTTTTTAGTCAAATGACTGCAAAATGTTTACTGGCCTATAGCTCGCTTAATTTACAATTAAAGTGGCACGTAGCTTAACATGTAATAAATCAATTCTTATTGAAATAAAGGTGAGGCCTTACCGCATAATTATATGATTTTATGAAATCCATCTGCTACGCGAAATTTCAACTGGCGGTGTCATGGCCGCAAGTTGCGTAATACGTCATTAGGCCTACAGCATAAACAGCGCTATGCAAAGAAAAACTGTTCGGTAACTATTTTAATGGTCCAGTCTTCACCATTTTCAATACAAACTGTAATGACGTGTGTTGACAATTGTGCGTTTGAACCTATTTGAACTTGCGTAAGGGGTCTTAGACGGTATCAATTGTTACCTTAAACACAGTTTAAGGTTACAAATATAGTTACTATGGTTCAATCTGCCCCATCACAGTTTCATGATCAAAATTAAAAAAAAATCAATATGCCCTCTTATATGGATCATACCCCGGTTTATCTGGATTGTATATTATAGACATATATGAACTTATTTTAAGTACAAGAATTTCCTAGGCTAAGAAGTTAACATGTATGGAAAATTTTTCTCTTTTAAGCGCTTTTTTGAAAAATTCACTGCCTAAGAAAATAATTGACAACATGTGACTTCTTGATGGAGAAATGGGTCTAAGAAGTTATCTCACTTCTGTATAGTGTTGGGTTGTATAGTATTATTTATAAAGGATATATCCATGGTGGTTCAATGTGCCCCGGTCTCCCCTACCTTATAAAAACATGGTAATGCACGGACTTTTTTCTGTTTTTCTTTCGCGTTCTCTTATCTAGTGGCAATCAATTCTTTAGGTCTTCGAGGGAATTATTAGTGAGCAGATATTCGCCCATGTATCTGTTATCACTAGTCACTTCAGTTAGTTATATAGAGGAATAACTCGTGTTTTCCTTTGGCGTTCGTCACTTCCGATTCATGAATCCTTTATTACTCCTCTATGGTAGCGATGATCTCTGTGTTAGTATTATATTTGGAAAGTGTTTAATCAGTTCTATCACATATGTGATAATGACTGGCACCAATATTGTCCTTTAAGAACAAATTGAAATGGACGACTCGTTGCCAAAATATTAGTCGAGGGCGCGATCCCCATTAATCTATCAAGATGACTGAACACGGTTACTGGTAATTTGTTGTGAAGCATGGCAGAACACAAAGGATTAAAGTCATTTCCATATTCAAGTAAAATTTTTGCAATATACTTTCTGAACTCGGCAAAGAGGACTTCCAAAACATGGACCAGGGTTGATTTAAGAGTTCAATCAGAATTCAAATGGGTGTAATTTGCCTTCAACAAAATTTTGAATATTTGGGTTTTCGAAAAATTCGTATAAATAGTTTTCTTGTCAAGTACATTAATGCCGCTTTCTTATATGTGCCACAGTGGAGCAGTAATTAATTTATCTATCAAGCTCAAAGCCTGGCACTCAATATGAAATACATGTAATTGAATTTTAATATCTAAAAATATGCTTTGGGTCAATCTATTTTCTGTTCCAAAATCACCAAGAAAATTTGTTATATGCTTGGCCATATAATTTACAATGGCGGCATTGTGGAAAATTATATTAAACCGGTTACCATGAAATGGCGTTAGCGATAATTGAAATCCCAAGGGACTTGAGATATAAATAGTTTTCTTGTCAAGTACATGTACATTAATGCCGCTTTCTTATATGCGCCACAGTGGAGCAGTAATTAATTTATCTATCAAGCTCAAAGCCTGGCACTCAATATGAAATAATGCAATTTTAATATCTGAAAATATGCTTTGGGTCAATCTATTTTCTGTTCCAAAATCACCAACAAAATTTGTTATATGCTTGGCCATATAATTTACAATGGCGGCATTGTGGAAAATTATATTAAACCGGTTACCATGAAATGGCGTTAGCGATAATTTTGAAATCCCAAGGGACTTGAGATATAACTTAAAAGGCAAATAACAACCCGACATTTTGTCCCCACCCTGCGTTAAAGCTTTACAGATAGTCCGAATCAATCGAACACACTTAAGTTCGTTTGGCAATAATGAAGAAGCGCTTTTAAACGTTATGGTCAAATACGTTTTAAGATACATTTCCTCAGATTTCTCCAATCCAGACGCATTTTTATCGGCCAAACCAGTTAATAGATGAAGCCCGCTAAAGAAATGATTTATATTTAGGTGAATATTTCGCTCTGAATCTGATAAATCTGACCAGTTTTCTACTAATTTAGAAAAATATTACCTCCGTACTATGTAAATAAAGTGTTAAAGAGCTTTTTGGAGCTGACTCTGTCTGAAATTGTATTTCTAATTTTTAAAATTACAAATTTACTAATGGGCCCAGCTATATCATGAAGATCTGCCAAATTTCAGTTTTAAGAGTACATCTAGTTTGCACAGATTTATCAGCCATATTTCGAAGACCAATAACGAGTCCGCGGTGCATATGTACCAAATTTGGAGAAAAATTTTGTAGTTTCGTCCGTATATAAAGGGTTGTTTCTTGCTGACTTTAGGGTTTCCGAAACATGTTTTAAAGATACACCGACGCGCTATTTTATTTCTCCGCCTACTTTCAGTTTGACAGATCACATATTTTTGACATCAGTTTAACATCACGTATTGTCCAGTTGCAAGCAGGTTAAATGATTTAAAAATACCCCCGTCCTAATTCTTTAAATGATTAGTTATGCCATAAATATTTGAACATGTCAACTATATTTCCAAAGAATTTACTACACTTGTTCTTTTCAATGTAGCCATGCTGTGCGGTAGTACCACAGAAAACCAATGATCCGTATGTATGTCGTCAACTTTGACCCCCAACCGGTGTCACAGTTTCAGTTGGTCCCTGGTGTGTGTTTACGGTTTAGTGCATGCGCAATTGTAGGAGTCAGCTCACACTGTTATAGACACAGTGTGCGTTGACTCCCCGTGAAAGGATTACCCCTACAATTTTCTTACGGCCTGTTAGTTTATTTCAGTAAAAAGGAGAAATACAAATTGACGTTCTTTATAATTCAGTAGGCTATAAAAATTGAATATTCCCGTCCACATGTGGAAAGAGAAAACAACTGCCTTTTATATAAATGTAGAGTATGCAATGCATTGTGCATGCATGTTTGAATCCAAATTTACAAGGAGTATTTATTACCACATTCTTTTCTTTGTATGGAATTGTGATTCATACATGTTCAAGAAATAGTGGTATTTTCAGATTTAGTTTCAGATGTACATGTAGAACCCTGGTTACTATAATAGCGGATGATTTCGGATAGAGACCAAAGCCCATAAATATTCGATACTTATAGTAACTAGTATAGTAGGTCCCATGGTTTGCATGATAAAGTATTTGTATTTGAGAAATAAAACACATAGGCAACTTGTAAAAATTTTATTATGTACAAAATTAAGATAATGATTCAGAGAAATTCCAATCATATATAGGCCAATTTTTAATCTGCAAAACAGTTAATTATTAAAACATAGTTAAAACATCGAAAAGTGATTTATAAGTTTTTAACAAAAAAGGAATCTACAAATACCCACTGGGAAATAGCGTGATCAGTAGAGCTCCATAAGCCGCAAGGTGTATTCCCGCGAAGGCGCAGTTACAGAGCGTGACCAAAATTAATCCTTCCCGCGAAGGCGCAGATATCGACTTATCGGCTTTTGTTTGCAGAGAGACATGTTGTTATTAGAACCCAATTAACGGTGTTAAAAATTTTATGAATTTATGTTCACTCTGAATTTTATTCATCAATTGGCAACTAACGATTAAAATGATGAAAACGATTTTATGAATTTATGTTCACTACAAGTGCAATATAGAGAAGACGAAGATGGTATGGAGATTTGCAGCTCTACCATTGATACTGGTAGAAAGGGTAGGTGTATTATAATGGCGGAAGTGGATAAAGCTGTGTTGCTAACACAAACATCAGTCTTGGACATGCGCAAGTGCCCAGGAGCAAACACACACCAACGACCAACTGAAACTGTGACACCGGCACATGGCATCACTTGACTGCTAATGTAAACGATTTTACTGTCCTGTCTTTTTTAATATTTTTTCATCACATTAAACTATAATTTATTATGTTTCCTTTCGGTTGAGCTTTTGTTTGTAGAGTGTCGTGGTTAATAAATATTATTAATTTTGTCAACCGGTCGCTACCAATGATTGAGGCTATCTCATGTTACGTGCTTGGAAAAAAGATTACAAATGACAAGTCTAGTAGTAGTATTTATGAAAGATGTATGCGGTGTCTTCAATAACTGATTACAATGTGGTAGCTACCATTCCTGGTTTTTGAATGTCAAATATGTTATTGTAGTAGGGTGTAATTTGTAAATGTTTTGTTGTTTATATGTAAATAAAGTTTATGTAATATATGGTGTTGTATCTTATGTCAGCTTGGTGTATTGGAATCTAGCCAAGATGTAGTGTCCAGTGTGTGTGTGTGTGTTGTATTGTGTTTAGTGAGTTGTTTTAATGATAATAATCTACTACTACCTGATGTTTTAACGTCCGTTTCCACAGAAGTGATATCGCAGACAAGACATAGGAGAGCCAAGGCTTATTCCTGTTTTTAGAATATGGTTTTGCAATCTTTCCATTTGCCCCCTTGAGCCATGGAGTAGCTTTAGTGAGAAGTTATTCCCTTTATTTAATAAAACACATATTGTTTGGTAGTTGATCTGTAGGGACAGCATTTATGCAGACATATATGCGTCTCGTCTCTGGATTGGTAGAAGTCATCTTTTGGGGTTTAGGGTTTAGGTGCCAGACCCGTCTTATCGTGGCCTCCCCTTACTCCACTTATCCCACTTTGTAGGTTTGGTGTCTTTGTAGTGGATTAGTGTTTAGATGCCGAGCCCGTCTTACCGTGACCCTCCCTTACTCGACTAGCCCGCTACTTGGTGTATATCCCCTATGTAGTTTAGATGCCGAGCTCATCTTATCGTAGCCCCCTCTTACTTCACTATTCTACTTAATCCAACGGTGTTCATTAAATCGTGAATTAGTTCGAAGATTTGCAGCTTCAGATCGGGTCTTGGAAAGAGTAAGTTCTTAGTGTTGAGCGGTATGTTGTTGGTCTCCATCATCTCCACTAGTTCCGTTCTCTCTTCCCTGAATACCTCGCAGTCTACCAGGACATGGTTGGTGGTACATTCTTCTCCGCACTCAACTTCAAGTAATTTTGGTGGTTGACTTCATTGTAGTGGCGTTTTCGTAGACGAAGTGCCTTCTTTCTTTCGTAAACTGCCTCTTGACATTCTGAAGACCACCTGGGTTTTGTATTCCTTGGTTTTCTGCCAGAAGTCTTTGGAATGGAGTTGTCTGCTGCACCTATAATTGCATTCGTGATATTGGCGGAGTACACGTCGATGTCGGTGTCGATGATATCTTCTTCCTTCCAATCGAGGCAGCCTACACGGAAGTTAGCCCAATCAGCTTCTACCATTTTCCAATTGGGTCTTCCGTTATAGACTTCTCTGTTGGTTTCAGCTTGGATGTTAAATTCTATCACCAAATGGTCACTACCAAGTGTCTCATCTTCATGTACTAGCCAATCGCAGCGGTTTGCCATACCAAGCGTGCAGAATGTGAGATCTAGGTGTGAAGGTGGGGCATTTCCTCCGACAAATGTAGGGCTCTCATCATTCAGTACGCATAGGTCGTTCCCTTCTATTATTGAGCATAGGCTAGTCCCCCTGCAGTCATTCCTCGGTGACCCCCACAGAGCCTGCTTTGCGTTGAAATCTCCACAAAGCACCGATTCGCCCCGTGGAAGCTGATCGAGAAGTGACTGGAAGTCATCTGGTTCTATTGTGACCTCTGGGGGTGCATAGACATTCACTATTGTCAACTTTGTTTTATTGCTCAATGTGATGGCTATGCCCATTGCTTCTAGGGGGTTGGTTACATTCAGTGGAACAGAAATGTAATTTATGTTGTCACTGACGTAAATGGCAAGGCCGCCGCCACGTGTGATGCTGCCCGGTCTGTCCCTTCTCTTACAAGTATATCCGGGTAGGTAGATGTCGCTCTTCGTTGGTAGTAACTTGGTTTCTTGGAGGCATATTACATCTTTGGGGTTGCGGTTTATGTATTTTCTCAGTTCAGTACACCTGGGAGCCAGTCCATTGATATTAAGTTGCAGGACTTTTACCTGGCCCGCCATGATGACTGCCTGGATGGATGCCTCTCAGTCTTGTGGGTTTACTGATCTATCGGCGTCTCACATTCCGTAGTAGGTACCTCATTAGTGTTCGCCTTTGGTGTTAACACCGGCAAGCAACTGGGCATATCGCCAGTGCTGTAGTGACGAACATGCGATATCCTTCTACGGAGCGCGAGATTTACTGATTGATCGGCCAATTTAGATTCTTCGTCGTCTTCTTCTCTTGATCCTTTTTTGACTGTATTGATGGAGTTAATCATTACAATCAGTACATCGGCGTTGACCATGTACGTTCGTAGCTTACCTAGGAGACTGGCCATTTGAGGTCAATATATATGAAATTAATAAGAAACCATTTACATGGATTAAATAACAGTAATAGAAGTAATATAAGGGGTAAAGGATATTTAACAAAAACAACAAACATAACAAGGTAATAGCTACAAATAAACAATAATATTGCATGAGTAGGGGGTTATTAACAGTTAGAGGCCCTTTAAAGGGTGCCATGTATGAACAAGAAGTGAGGCCATTTCCATATTATGAGGCCCTTCAAAGGGTGACTTGTATAAACTAGGAGTGAGGCCATATCCATAAAGGCTAAATTGGGTATGCATTTTCTTAATATAACTACATGTATAACAAATACACAATATAACTGAGAGAATAAGTAAAAGAAAAGGGAAAAGAGGGGACAGGTTAGGGAGAATGTATAATACATGTAACTTATTGCTGGGGTGGGGGGGGGAATTTCATTATTACAATAAAAGTGCTTATGTTATTATATTAAGTTGTATTATGCATCTTATTAATAACGTCATCCTATGCCCTGGGGATGTAAAGCCCAAAGTCCCTATTAAGTTCAGGTGAATATCTTCTGATATTTATGGCCTCTAGGATCTGCCTGGTTTTCTTGTTTTATTTGTTGGCTGTTAGTATCTGGACCTCATTCCATTTAACTCTGTGTTGTGGGTTATTCTGGAGATGTTCGGCTATTGCTGAATTATTAGTGAGAGCTTTGGACCTATGTTCCTTTATCCTTTTGTCAACGGGACGTTTCGTATGTCCAATGGATGAGACATTGCAGGAGCACACCACTTGATAGATGACTCCTTTGGGTTGAGTGGGGAGAATTGGTTGCAGCTTGCCGTTGGCTTTCAAAATCTGTTTCAGGGTGGTCGGGACCGAAAAGGTTGTATCAATGTTTGATGAGCGACTCTTGAACACCTAAACAAACAGCATCCTAGAATTAAATTTACAATTGAAATCGAAAAAGAAGAGTCGCTACCATTTCTAGATGTACAAGTCATAAAAGTTAATAATCAAATGAAAACTAAAATATACCGCAAACCAACCCATACAGATCAATATATTAATTACAACTCCAGCCATCCTCATTACATCAAAAGAGCCCTGATATCTATAGAAGACCAAACAGCTCTTTATTCAGTGTTCTTAGTTCTTAATTCTAAATTCTTAGTCCTTAATTCTTACTTCTTCATTTGTTGTCGCATTTCGACATTTGTACATTAAAATTAACATTTGTATCTTAAAATCAATATTTTCTTCACAAATCAGACATTTGTCATATCAGATTTGTAAAATGTATTTTAATATAAGAAATTTATTTTTTTAGAAAATCAAAAAATTAGTCTATATTTACATTTCATCAGAAAAATACAACAAAAAACAAATATCGAACAACAAATTTCAAAATACAAATCACCAAATACAAATCTTGCAAAACATTTCTCCAAAAACATTCCTCCAAAAAAAATTTTTCAAAAACATTTCTCCAAATACATTTCTCCAAAAACATTTCTCGAAATTCATCTAACAGGAACATTAGAAATCAACCTGGCATACAATAAGTCACCATACAATAACGAAGAATCGAGCAAGCATACAACACGTAAAATCGTACAATGACCGTGACTCTAATGAAATAACGTGCGTGTTATGTTTCTATAAAATGTATTTCGACCTTCTTAATGGTGTGCAACCTGATATCTTGTATTTCGTGTTATGGCCGGTATTTTGACGTTAAATACTGTCAAGGGATCGTTTCACTAGAGTCGCGGTCACCGAGCGATTGTTCTTATTGGGGGATCGTATCACACGCGTCGCGGTCACCGAGCGATTGTTCTTATTGCACATGTGCTTATACTCGATTCCCATTATTGTATAGTGACTTATTGTATGCCAGGTTGATTTCTGATGTACCGGTTCGATGAATTTCGAGAAATGTTTTTGGAGAAATGTATTTGGAGAAATGTTTTTGAAGAAATGTTTTTGGAGAAATGTTTTTGGAGAAATGTTTTGCAAGATTTGTATTTGGAGATTTGTATTTTGAAATTTTTTGTTCAATATTTGTTTTTGGTTGTATTTTTCTGATGAAATGTAAATATAGACTAATTTTTTGATTTTCTAAAAAAATAAATATCTTATATTAAAATACATTTTACAAATCTGATTGACAAATGTCTGATTTGTGAAACAAACATTGATTTTAAGATACAAATGTTAATTTTAGTGTACAAATGTCGAAACACGACAACAAATGAAGAAGTAAGAATTAAGGATTAAGAATTTGGAACTAAGAACTAAGAACACTGAATAAAGAGCTGTTTGGTCTTCCATAGATATCCACCCTAGCACGCAGAGCAATCACCATCTGTGAACCCGAATTCCTGCAGGAAGAATTGGACCATTTACGCTACGTGTTTTGTAACCTCAATAATAATCCCCCCTTACTAGTAAATAAGCAGATCAATGAAACAATAAAAACCACCAGGACAGAGTATCAAAAACCTGAAAAATCCCCCATCAGAATAACCTTGCCATTTTTATACGCCCACATTTTCATGTGGTTGAAATATATAAAACTGCCATTTAAAACCATCATACATGTCCACTATCCTGACTAGTTTCGTCAAATAAATTTTTACTTTTTCAAAGGAACAGTTCAACAGAAGAAGAAGAAGAAGAAAAGAAAAAAAAAAAACCAAAGAAAAACCCCGTATTATGTCGTCACCCCTGTCCGTCCGTCCACAATTTGTTTGTGGACTCTCTACAGGTCACAATTCTTATCCGATTTTGACGAAACTTGAAATATAGGTTTATCCCCAAAAGATCTCGGCTGCTTTCGATATTGACATGTATCGGATCAAATCTTCATGGATTATGGCCCCTGATTGTACTAAAAATCACGTTTTTAGCTTGTGGACTCTATAGAGGTCACAATTTTGAACCGATTTTGATGAAACTTGACATGCATGTTTGTAACCCAAAGATCTTGGTTCCTTTCGATATTTGCGCATATCGGATCGTAACTTCCTGAATTATGGCCCCTGATTATACGCAAAATCGCCTTTTTTAGCTTGAAGGTCACAATTATTATTCGATTTAAAAAACCGTTTGATTATATCACCGTTATACCCTAAGAAAGGTTGAGTTCGAATTTCGGGAAAATCGGACGAAAATTGCCATACAAAATGGCCGCCGTTTGTACGCGAATACTGTTAAAAGATAGGTTGCCAGGCAACGAAACATACGCCCACAGCAGCTAAATCGTCCGGGCAGTCCACAAGGGTTGTCGCATATTTTTACCTTTTTCGGTAATGAAACATTTGTAATACACTAAAAACTGATTAAGAGTAACAACTCATTATGTAATTATCAGAAAATCATTAGAATTTGATTGCTTTTTATAAAGTTTTACCCCACGCTTACAATTAGTATATACATGAAACATTTAATATCATGGATTTAGCTGTTCAGTTATCTAAATTCATTGAAAATCAAAATACTTGTTCGTTTCAACACCTTAAACTCTATGTATCAATCTGAAGTCAATCGGATGGTAACTTTGGCCTCTATAGCGTCACAACAATTTTTGAAGTTATCAAGGGAGATAACTATGGCAGTAATTATTTGAAATCGCTGAAAATCAATAGGCTTTTTCGTCTCATGACCTTAAACACTGTGTATAAATCTAAAGTCAATCGGATATTAACTTTGACCTCCAGAGCGTCCACAAGATTTTTTGAGGTGATCAAGGGCCATAACTCTGACATTAATTATCGATAATAGCTAAAGAAAGGGGGATTTTGCGTATAACCAGGGGCCATAATTCAGGAAGTTACGATCCGATATGCGCAAATATCGAAAAGAACCAAGATCTTTGGGTTATAACCATGAATTTCAAGTTTCATCAAAATCGAATTAAAATTGTGACCTTTACAGGGTCCACAACCTTGATATACCATTTTATAACAGTATTCACATACAAACGGCGGCCATTTTGTATGGCAATTTTGGTCTGATTTTCCCAAAATTCGAACTCAACCTTCCTTACGGTGTAACAGTAATATAATCAAACGTTTTTTTAAATCGGATAATAATTGTGACCTCCAAGCTAAAAAAAAAGGCGATTTTGCGTATAATCAGGGGCCATAATTCAGGAAGTTATGATCTGATATGGGCAAATATCGAAAGGAAGCAAGATCTTTGGGTTATAACCATGAATTTCAAGTTTCATCAATATCGAATCAAAATTGTGACCTCCACAGGGTCCACAACCTTGATATACCATTTTTATACGCCGACATTGAAATGTGGTCGTATATTGTCGTCGCCCCCGTCGGTCCGTCCGTCCGTCGGTCCGGCGTCCACAATTGCTTGTGGACGCTCTACAGGCTAAAGTTAATATCCGATTGACTTTAAATTTATACACAGTGTTTAAGGTCATGAGACGAAGAAGCCTATTGTTTTTCAGCGATTTCCGATAATAACTACCAGAGTTATGGCCCTTGATCACTTCAAAAAATCTTGTGGGCGCTCTAGAGGCCAAAGTTAATATCCGATTGACTTTAGATTTATACACAGTGTTTAAGGTCATGAGACGAAGAAACCTATTGATTTTCGGCGATTTCCGATAATTAGTGCCAAAGTTATGGCCCTTGATCTCTTTAAAAAATCATGTGGACGCTCTAAAGGTCAAAGTTAATATCCGATTGACTTTAAATTTATACACAGTGTTTAAGGTCATAAGGCGAAGAAGCCTATTGATTTTCAGCGATTTCCGATAATTAGTGCCAGAGTTATGGCCCTTGATCACGTCAAAAAATCTTGTGGACGCTCTACAGGCCAAAGTTAATATCCGATTGACTTTAAATTTATACACAGTGTTTAAGGTCATAAGACAAAGACGACTATTGATTTTCAGCTATTATCGATAATTAATGTCAGAGTTATGGCCCTTGATCACCTCAAAAAATCTTGTGGACGCTCTGGAGGTCAAAGTTAATATCCGATTGACTTTAGATTTATACACAGTGTTTAAGGTCATGAGACGAAAAAGCCTATTGATTTTCAGCGATTTCAAATAATTACTGCCATAGTTATCTCCCTTGATAACTTCAAAAATTGTTGTGACGCTATAGAGGCCAAAGTTACCATCCGATTGACTTCAGATTGATACATAGAGTTTAAGGTGTTGAAACGAACAAGTATTTTGATTTTCAATGAATTTAGATAACTGAACAGCTAAATCCATGATATTAAATGTTTCATGTATATACTAATTGTAAGCGTGGGGTAAAACTTTATAAAAAGCAATCAAATTCTAATGATTTTCTGATAATTACATAATGAGTTGTTACTCTTAATCAGTTTTTAGTGTATTACAAATGTTTCATTACCGAAAAAGGTAAAAATATGCGACAACCCTTGTGGACTGCCCGGACGATTTAGCTGCTGTGGGCGTATGTTTCGTTGCCTGGCAACCTATCTTTTAACAGTATTCGCGTACAAACGGCGGCCATTTTGTATGGCAATTTTCGTCCGATTTTCCCGAAATTCGAACTCAACCTTCCTTAGGGTGTAACGGTGATATAATCAAACGCTTTTTTAAATCGAATAATAATTGTGACCTCCAAGCTAAAAAAAAGGCGATTTTGCGTATAATCGGGGGCCATAATTCAGGAAGTTATGATCCGATATGCGCAAATATCGAAAGGAAGCAAGATCTTTGGGTTATAATCATGAATTTCAAGTTTCATCAAAATCGAATCAAAATTGTGACCTCCACAGGGTCCACAACCTTGATATACCATTTTTTAACAGTATTCGCGTACAAACGGCGGCCATTTTGTATGGCAATTTTCGTCCGATTTTCCCGAAATTCGAACTCAACCTTCCTTAGGGTGTAACGGTGATATAATCAAACGTTTTTTTTTTAAATTGAATAATAATTGTGACCTCCAGAGGGACCACAAGCTAAAAAGGGTGATTTTTCGGACAATCAGGGGCCATAATTCAGGAAATTACATTCCGATAGCCGCAAATATCGAAAGGAACCAAGATCTTTGGGTTACAAACATGCATGTCAAGTTTCATCAAAATCGGTTCAAAATTGTGACCTCTATATGGTCCACAAGCTAAAAATGTCATTTTTCATACAATCAGGTGCAATAATCCATGAAGTTTTGATGCGATACATGCCAATATCGAAAGCAGCCGAGATCTTTTGGGGATAAATCTATATTTCAAGTTTCGTCAAAATCGGATAAGAATTGTGACCTGTAGAGAGTCCACAAACAAATTGTGGACGGACGGACGTCCGGACTGACAGGGGCGACGACATAATACGTCCACATGAAAATGTGGGCGTATAAAAACGTTTGATTATATCACCGTTACAGTGTAAGTAAGGTTGAGTTTGAATTTCGGGAAAATCGGACCAAAATTGACAGACATAATGGCCGCTGTTTGTACGCGAATACTGTTAAAAAGATAGGTTGCCAGGCAACGAAACATACGCCCACAACAGCTAAGTCGTCCGGGCAGTCAACAAGGGTTGTCGCATATTGTTTCTTTTATCAGTAAGGAGAACATTTACAACACATGATAATCTTATTACGAGTAATAGCCCATTAAATAATTATCAGAAATGATTAGAATAGTTTTGATAGTTTGTCTCAAGGCCTTTGTCCACAAGATATTTCAAAGTGATCAACTGCCAGAAATTATCAGATATCACTGAAAATCAAATAGGATTCTTCGTATCATGACCCTAAACACTGTGTACAAATTTAAAGTCAATCGGATATTAACTTTAGCCTTTAGAGCATTCACAGGGTTTTTCAAAGTGATCAAGGGTCATAACTCTGGCAGTAATTATCGGATATCGCTGAAAATAAATAGGCTATTTTGTATCATGACCGTAAATAGTGTGTATAAATTTAAAGTCAATCGGATATTAACTTTAGATTTTTCAAAGTGATCAAGGGTCATAACTCTGGCAGTAATTATCGGATATTGCTGAAAATCAATAGGATTCTTTGTATCATGACTTTAAACACTGTGTATAAATTTAAAGTCAATCGGATATTAACTTTAGCCTCTAAAGCGTTCACAAGATTTTTCAAGGTGATCAAGGGTCATAACTCTGGCAGTAATTATCAGATATCACCGAAAATCAATAGGCTTCTTCGTCTCCTGACCTTAAACACTGTGTATTAATTTAAAGTCAATCGGATATTAACTATAGCCTCTAGAGCGTTCACAAGATTTTTCAAAGTGATCAAGGGTCATAACTCTGGTAGTAATTATCGGATATCGCTGAAAATCAATAGGCTTCTTCGTCTCACGACCTTAAACACCGTGTATAAATTTCAAGTCAATCGGATATTAACTTTAGCCTCTAGAGCGTTCACAAGAAATTGTGGACGATGGACGGACGGACGGACGGACCGACAGACGGACGGACGGGGGCGACGGCAATATACGACCACATTTCCATGTGGGCGTATAAAAATGATATATCATGGTTGTGGACCCTGTATAGTTCACAATTTTAATTCGATTTTGATGAGGAAGGTTGAGTTCTAATTTCGTGAAAATCGTACCAAAATTGCCGGATGAAATGGTCGCTGTTTGTACGCGAATAGTGTAAAAATATGGTATATCATGGTTGTGGACTCTCTACAGGTCACAATTCTTATCCGATTTTGATGAAAAGTCACATTTCTAGGTTGTGTACCGTCACACCATAATCATTGTCGGTTTCGAGTTTCATTAATATCAGACTGAAACTGACCAACTAAATGGCTGCTCCCAATACAGTATGAAATACAGGACTTAAAGATGTAGGAAAAATCACTTTCGTTATTGCTTGTTCTCTGTCCATCTCTCGAAAATGTGGGCGTATCCTGCCTGGCAGTGCCAGCCTATCTTATGGTAAGTTAACATACAGGGTGAGCAATCTTCTTACGAAATCAAACATTGATACAACCTTTTCGGTCCTGACCACCCTGAAACAGATTTTGAAAGCCAACGGCAAGCTGCAACCAATTCTCCCCACTCAACCCAAAGGAGTCGTTTATCAAGTGGTTTGCTCCTGCAATGTCTCATACATTGGACATACAAAACGTCCCATTGACAAAAGGATAAAGGAACATAGGTCCAAAGCTCTCACTAATAATTCAGCAATAGCCGAACATCTCCAGAATAACCCACAACACAGAGTTAAATGGAATGAGGTCCAGATACTAACAGCCAACCAACAAAACAAGAAAACCAGGCAGATCTTAGAGGCCATAAATATCAGAAGATATTCACCTGAACTTAATAGGGACTTAGGGCTTTACATCCCCAGGGCATACGATGACGTTATTAAGATGCATAATACAACTTAATATAATAACATAAGCACTTTTATTGTAATAATGAAATTCCCCACCCCAGCAATAAGTTACATGTATTATACATTCTCCCTAACCTGTCCCCTCTTTTCCTTTTTCTTTTTCTCTCAGTTATATTGTGTATTTGTTATACATATAGTTATATTAAGAAAATGCATACCCAATTTAGCCTTTATGGATATGGCCTCACTCCTAGTTTATACAAGTCACCCTTTGAAGGGCCTCATAATATGGAAATGGGCTCACTTCTTGTTCAGACATGGCACCCTTTAAAGGGCCTCTAACAGTTAATAACCCCCTACTCATGCAGTATTATTGTTTATTTGTAGCTAATTACCTTGTTATGTTTGTTGTTTTTGTTAAATATCCTTTACCCCTTATATTACTTCTATTACTGTTATTTAATCCATGTAAATGGTTTCTTATTAATTTCATATATATTGACCTCAAGTTTACTAAATTGTCATTGTCTGCGATATCACTTATGTGGAAGCAGACGTTAAACACCAAGTAGTAGTAGTAGTAGTAGTAGTACTAAATTGTCGGTCAATATATATGAAATTGTCTCGGCACCTAAACACTAAACTACATAGGGGATATACACCAAAGTAGCGGGCTAGTGGAGTAAGGGAGGGTCACAGTTAGACGGGCTCGGCATCTAAACACTAATCCACTACAAAGACACCAAACCTGCAAAGTGGGATAAGTGGAGTAAGGGGAGGCCACGATTAGACGGGCCTGGCACCTAAACACTAAACCCCAAAAGATGACTTCTACCAATCCAGAGACGAGACGCATATATGTCTGCATAAATGCTGTCCCTACAGATCAACTACCAAATAATATGTGTTTTATTAAATAAAGGGAATAACTTCTCACTAAAGCTACTCCATGGCTCAAGGGGGCAAATGGAAAGATTGCAAAACCATATTCTAAAAACAGGAATAAGCCTTGGCTCTCCTATGTCTTGTCTGCGATATCACTTCTGTGGAAACGGACGTTAAAACATCAGGTAGTAGTAGTAGTACTAAATTGTCATTTGTGCTTGATAACGATAAGAGGATACTTGTCGAAATGTTGTGCTTTTAGAATAAAACTAGTGATTGTATCCCATAAAAACTGTGTTCTGTTATTGTTTTAATGAGTTTACCTGGCTTGCACCTTGTTTCAAACTGCGCTTTTCCTCTTGACATGACTAATGACAAGACCCTTGTATATTATCTTCAACTTGTATATTTCTTGTTTTTAGTAATTTTATAAGATTAAATTTATCAGTAAATATATTTAGTACAGGTTGGTTCTAAGTAGTTTAAATACATAATTCTTGTAATAAGAGTTTCCCTAATCTATTATTTCATATCTTTAGTTTTACCGACATTTTCACCCCTTTTCCCAGTGGTCTGTACTTATTGTGGTGTTTGTTTTATTTTAGCTTCTGTAATATAATTCTGACATACTGGTAATAATATAAGTAAGACACCTTTCCCGGGGTATGTTTAGTTTTTCTGCTTTTCTCTTCTTTTATTTTAAATGTTCATATATATCTATAAATGTAAATGTATTTAGTTCAAATCATGTTTTATCTTTCTTGTGTATATTTATTTCTATCTTGATTATGTTCCGTCCGCTTTGTTTGCATGTTTGTAATCTGTTTGTATTTATATTTTCAGTGTTTTTGGTTTTGATGTTTTGGTTTTCCTTTTTGGTTTTGTGTTTTGTTAATAAACTATTTAAACCGGAGCTGTTTCCTGTCCTCATTAACCCGAAATCCCCAGAGATAAAGCTCCGGCTACATTATAAAAACGAAAATCCATTTAGTTATTTTTGGAATCGATTGATAAAAGAAATATTAAAATATAGCGATTTAGAGAAGTGGAACAAATATTTTTAATCTTTAAATGAGAACACAGTGTGTTTTCATGTGTTTTGTTAAGTTTGTGTAATTATAACAATCAAATGATAGTGAAATATATAAATTATTTTGTCTTTTATTCATGGTGGATGGGTAATTTTAATGCGTGATAAAGTCTTCCTCTTTTGACCTTAGTTCTCCTGACATTTTTACAAAAATCTCCTGACATTTTACTTGTAGCCAATCACATGTATGCACATGATATTCTGTGAACTGTAGTTTTTGTTGGGGTGTAATTAGATTTGAGTCCCGCAACAGCCAAACATGCGGTTATAACCGCTGAATGGCTGAATGGTTAGCACGTGCGCGCTGTTTCGTAACGTTTGTCATTGAGTCAACTGACGTTGTTTCGATTTTTCGGTTGTACATGACAAGGAGTATGGTCGCCTGTCCAACCTCGTAGGCCGTAACGCCGCTGCCCGGGTAAAATTTCCCTCATTGCACTCTTTATGGCGTATGTCCGTCTTCTTTAGCCCATTTTAGGAGCAGAACAGTAGGACGTTAAACCCCATTCAATTTCATTTCATTTTCTCTGTGTTGCTTATTTATTATAGTGGATAAATATTTTTCTAGTTCTAGCAATTATTTAATTTCTGCATAGAAATCTTGCCTTGACCATTTTTTTTTTATTGCACAGTGCCATTCTTGTATATTGCAGTCTATGACCCTTTGTTTAAAACATGCTTAAGAAGTTGTCACGATTTCCTACTTATAACCAAACATATTGGGAACCATAATTATATAACATATCCCTAATTTTGGTAGCCCGATTACAGCTATACAAGTTTCAGTTATTTCCCTTTAGTTTAAAGATTACTTTTTTGCTCGGGTGCAATGTTTCTCACTATATTTAAACTTGTAACTTTGTGAGTTTTTGACCGATTTTGATAATTATGTCTTTGAATATTATTTACGTTGAATATGTAAAATTGGAAAATTTTAAAGAGATAATTATCAAAATCGGTCAAAAACTCACAAAGTTACAGTTGGGGTCAACCTGATTCAAAAAGTATTAGTTCCGTTCAAACGAAAATCCATTTAGTTATTTTTGGAACCGATTGATAAAAGAAATATTAAAATATAGCGATTTAGAGAAGTGGAACAAATATTTTTAATCTTTAAATGAGAACACAGTGTGTTTTCATGTGTTTTGTTAAGTTTGTGTAATTATAACAATCAAATGATTGTGAAATATATAAATTATTTTGTCTTTTATTCATGGTGGATGGGTAATTTTAATGCGTGATAAAGTCTTCCTCTTTTGACCTTAGTTCTCCTGACATTTTTACAAAAATCTCCTGACATTTTATATAAACTGATTTACATTCAATCGTTTCCGATTTTACTCTAATATCAAATCAGTCAATTTTGGCGAAGTACACCAGAAGTCTCAATTGAATCATAATATATATAGCGTCTGGTTATTCCAGTCTACATAGTATTGATTGCGCATGCTCACCGTTTGAGATGTAATGTATGGTACACGATTCGTGTACCAATGGTAAAAAAATTATTTCGTCTTAAATATTGGATATCAGAAGCCCATCTTTTCCTGGTAAGACCACACCATCAATGTTGATTTAAATTGACAAATAATTTGTGTTTTCAACGTCGAAGACTTTCGTTGATATTGAGTTAGAGACTTAGCTACTTTAAATGTAGAACAGCTGTCCCCAAGATATTGCATCTTAGTCCAGTATCTCAATATGAGTTCGTTGCGCCTCAATTCGAGGGACGTTTTATTTGCTCCTCAGGACCTGCCAGTCAGACATCTCATTACATTTAGAACATGCACTCCTCTTTTAACAATATTTTCAATATGTGGTATAAAAGTCATTTTGCGATCAAAGGTTACTCCTAGAAGCTTTGCCTGATCTTTGAATTCAATTCGGATGTTGTTCAGTTCCAGTTTCATAGACGACACTTCCCTATGATCCCTACAAAAGAGCATACCTACTGTTTTACCTTCAGATATTCGAAATCCAATCATTGGAGCGTTTCGATAGTTTGCTAGGAGTTACTTCCCTTGACGAGTGTAGACGTTGTGTGTTGAGCTCCCGAGTTTTATGAAGAAAATCTGCCTCAATCGAAGTTGTTGTCCGTCTGTCTGTCCGTCACACTTTTTGGGACACAATAACTCTCTTCCTAATTGAGCTAGAATGTTCAAACTTGGTGTATGTGTTTATTAGGTCAATGCCTTGATGGAGTTCGAAGATGAGCATTTTCCGCTTAGGGTAAGCAGCGATAAGCGATTTGATTGGTTGATGCTTTGGGACACGATAACTTAAGTTCTAATTAAGTGAGATTGATGAAACTTGGTGTATAGTTTCATTACAGTAATACCTTGACTAAGTTCGATAATGAGCATTTTCTGCTCAGGGTAAGCAGAGCGACACGCAATTTGATTGGTCGAGACTTTGGAACACAATAACTCCCCTTCTAATTGAGTTAAAATGTTCAAACTTGGTGTATATGCTTATTAGGTCAATGCCTTGATGGAGCTCGGAGATGAGCATTTTCCGCTTAGGGTAAGCAGAGATAAGCAATTTGATTGGTTGATGCTTTGGGACACGATAGCTTTAGTTCTAATTTAGTGAGAGTGATGAAACTTGGTGTATAGTTTCATTACAGTAATACCTTGACTACGTTCAATAATGAGCATTTTCTGCTCAGGGTAAGCAGAGCGATACGCAATTTGATTGGCAGAGACTTTGGAATACAATAACTTTCCTTCTAATTGAGTTAAAATGTTCAAACTTGGTGTATATGCTTATTAGGTCAATGCCTTGATGGAGTTCGAAGATGAACATTTTTCGCTTAGGGTAAGCAGGGATATGCAATTTGATTGGTTGATGCTTTGGGACACGATAACTTTAGTTCTAATTAAGTGAGAGTGATGAAACTTGGTGTATAGTTTCATTACAGTAATACCTTGACTAAGATCGATAATGAGCATTTTCTGCTCAGGGTAAGCAGAGCGATAAGCAATTTGATTTGCCGACACTTTGGAACACAATAACTCTCCTTCGAATTGAGTTAAAATGTTCAAAATTGGTGTGTATGCTTATTAGGTCAATGTCTTGATGGAGTTCGAAGATGAGCACTTTCTTCTTAGGGTAGGCAGAGATAAGCAATTTCATCTTAGGTTCATCTTGATTGATGATTTTTATGCCAATACAATGACTGCATTCTCATTCAGTAATGGATTCGACAGTAACAGTGTATCGAAACGATTGACTCGGACACGAGGGCCCTTTCCCTTGGCCAGAGGAGTGTTAAGCGGGGGGGCCCTTTGGTCTGCCTTTAGGGTCCCCCTAACTAGGGTACATTTTCATTTTTCTCGTCGGTTTTAGCATTTTTTTTTATAAAACACTTTTGGATGACACTTCGTGTACAGTTTGATTGCTCGATACTTGAAAAAAATAAATGTGCGATTAATTAATATGTGTCATCTATTTATTTTGGGATTTTGGCGGGCGATATCAGCCTCACTGTTGCCTTGTTTTACACTATAGACACAATAATTGTATGAAATATCACTCTTTGATGACCATTACAAGTAATAAACTGAAGATTTTTGACAGATGAGGCTTATTTTTGGTGAGATTTTGAACTTTTAAATATGAATGAAACAGAGGCGGTTGAATACATGGAGGCTGTCATGTCGCCTTCCCCTGCCCCTGTTGTCGTCTCGGAAGATACAATTGTGTGTAAGCCATCAGCGGCAAAGAAACTGAAAGTGAGTAACGTAAATGAAGACAGTTCGTCAAATTTGTCAAATAGCGACTTAATGGTCGCAATGAAAGAAATGAGAACATTTTTAGCTGCAGAAATTGTAGAGTCAGAAAAGAGGATGGCCGCAAACCTACGTAATATTTTGCGCGAAGAAACAGCCGAACTAAGAAGTGACTTTGAAAAGAAAATAACAGAATTGAGTAAAAAACTTAAGTCGACGGAAAAAGCACACGATAAGGACATAAACAATGTTAAAAGTGATATTGGAAAGTTGTCAGGAAAAGTGTGCGAAATGGAAAGAACAATCTCCGAAGTAGTCTCAAAAATTTCTGAGGACGAGGATGCATGCAGTTTACTGGTACGGAATCTACCGCTCGACAAACGTGAGGATACCGACCCAAACATCACTAGTCAACTTGTGAGTAGAATTATTCGAGACGGACTAGAGATGGGGGACGTTCACGTTAAGAAATCGGAACGGAAGAAACGAAAGGACAACAAACCAGGTGTTATTGTTTTTACCGTGGAAACCCCGGAACAGAAAGCAAAGCTGCTGAAACACAAAAAACAACTGAGAGAAAACGAAGACTATTCTGGAGTTTACATCGACACTGTACTCTCCCGCGACTAACTGATATCCAGGGCCAACATGCAGACTATCATAAGAACTGTGGGGAAGGACCGAGATCTACGATTCCATGGGAAAAGGTTAGTTACGGTAAAAGACGCGTAGGGATCTGTGTGGCTAGGATTCTGGAATTCTGGTGGATGGACGAAAAAAGACTGCAATAATAAATACTTTCGCGAATCAGTAATTAAGGACCTCAATTGTGATGTATTTGGCATTTGTGAAACGTTTTTACAGAATGAGGACGAACTTTCATTGACTGGGTTTAAATGGTACTTTAATAATAGAAAACAAGTCCATAAAAATGCAAAACGTGGTTCCGGAGGTGTTGGCGCCTTTTTCAGTGACAATTTCTTAAAAGATTTTGAGGTAACTATTTTAGACCAGGAACATGAGGACATACTTTGGTTTAAGTTAACTTCACGTCTAAACAAAGACTATAATATTGTATTATGTAGGGCCGAAAGGATTCACCGGTGAACCGGTGTACCGCGATTTTTTCCATGAAAACGATGAACGATATTTTTTTTAAGAATATCGATAATCGAGATTTTTTTTTCAATTTAAGGTTCGCGATTATTTCCATACTATATCGCGATATTTGTTCAATAAATGAGACATGTAGGACCCTTAGAAATTACCTATCGGTTCAGCTGGTACGTATGTACACAAGGCCTAAATGTAAAGAAACCCTCGGTAGCTATAAATAGACTAGGAACAGCACGCGTCTTCTATAGGCCCGGGCATCCAGACTTCACAATCATTGCAAAACTGTCCTACTAATCGCGTGCAAAATACGACTCGGAAACTGGATAAGACAATTTTTTCCATTGGACAAAATACCGGAAGCCATGCATTTTACACCAATGAAAATCGCATTTTATTTAACAGTCATTTCTTTCTCGCGATCCCGGTGGCTCTTATTCGAATGAATGAAAAGCGTGTTGATATTTTGGTTAACAGTCTCTCTTAGTCTTTCGACTATTATGTTCACGTAGCAGTGTTACACTTGGTGAAGTTGAAATAGAAAAGCCACCCGCCTGTACACTGATCCCGCAGTGAATATTCGCTTGGCCGCTGCAATCACTGATAAGAATGACATCGACAAGGCTTAATGAGTTCGGCATATTAACTTTTTTACTCCGACAAATTAATTTCTCAACCATTTTTTTGAGGTAAAAGAAAAATAAATAAAGACGTTTGACGTATTTGTAGTTAAAAAATATTTCCTATTTAGTGTAAATGGGTATTAAAATGAGTAAAAAGCATCATTTTGCCCGAAGCAGTTAGGTGTTAAGTAAGCATTGCACAAGCCGTTGAGCCAATGACTGACGCCGCCTGCAGTCAACGCACGTGTTGTGGACAGTCATCTGTTACAGAGTTAATTCGTAAGTAATTCTCTGTGAAACAGATTGTGATCGAAGGTGTGGGAGTATATTGGTTTTCCTGTTTCGTACTTCCTGTTTGGATGTTTCGCACAAAATAAAAAATGTGCCAAAAATATTGGTTAAAAGTTAAATATAAATTTTAATTTATCTAATAATAAACAATATAAATTTGTGTATTTTTTCTTTATTTCAAGAAAACTTTAGTCAATTTCACATTAATGGCGTGTGTATCGTGATGCACCCGTATCGTTGGGCTACGACATCATGCTGTATCATATCGTGGCACAGCGTATCGTTTCGGCACTAAGTGTGTGCTACCTGCCCCCGGAATGCTCATCTAGAGTGAGAGATGCTGAACTGTTTTTCGACACATTACTGGTACAACTTTACCAATATCAAAATGAGGGTCTTGTTTATATTTGCGGTGATTTTAACTCTAGAATTGGTGATATGTGTGATTTTATTGAGGGTGTGGACGATATCCCTGAAAGATCAGTCATTGATTTTAAAGAAAATAAGTATGGTAACTTGTTTATAGATTTTTAACCCAATGTAGTTTATGTGTCCTTAATGGATGTTTTAGATCAAATGAAAATGATTTTACGTACATGAAAAATGGCTCATCAGTTGTAGATTATATTATAACCTCTCATGAACATTTAAGTTACTGCACAGAGTTTTCAGTCACAAGAGCATCAACGCTCGTCACGAGTAACAACGTGCCAGACAACTTACCTGACCACTCCATACTTACCTGGCAAGTCTGTCTTCCTTCAGTGGTCCTGCAGCGAGCCGATGTGACTGACGTCAACACTGAACACGTGACCCACCGACGGTACAATTCAAGTAAAATAACAAATACATTTTTATCTGATGCTGATATCACAATGGTAAATGGAGTAATAAAAACCATTGAATCCAAACTTACAGTTTCTAATGACATTAATTCTGCATATAATGATTTTATCTCTTTCATGCATAAAGAACTTGATAAAGTATGTCTCACAAATTGTTCAAGATACAAGAACCTTAGAGCTAAGACTTTCTACAAGCCTTATTGGTGTGAGAATCTACAGCGACAGTGGGACAAGGTGTGTGAAGCCGAACGTCGCTGGACCAAGACCAAGTCACGTGGTGAGGAGATGCGCCTGAAACAATTATACACGGGTGAGAGAAAATGTTTTGATAAACTACACCGAAAATATAAACGCTCCTATCAATTTACAGAACAACAACGTCTCCTTGATAAATATAAAGGTAAAGATTCAAGATTATTCTGGAAGGCAATTGGTAAAATTGGGATAAATAATGATAGAGATTCGGGCGTTCCATGGGAGGTTTTAATAGACAGTGAAGTGTGTTCTGATAAACAGATTGTTCTTGGGAAGTGGTGGTCCGATTATAGCTCGCTATTTAAAGATGTCGATTCGCCATGTTTAGATAATGCACACCTTGATGATGTCATTGAGAATGTAAACAACGGCCATAAGTTCAATAGGAGTATCGACACTACTGACAAGATTCACCTATCACGAGACGTGAGGTCGAAGCCGCAGTTGCACGTGCGAAGCGAGGGAAGTCAGTCGGCCCGGATGATTTGCCTCCCGAGTCCCTAAAGAATCAACACTGTATTGACATTTTGTTTACATTGATATCGCATTGTTTTGCCAGCAATACGTGTCCAGATATATGGCGATCAAGTATAATCAATCCCGTTAAGAAGCCTGACATGGATCACCGCGACCCATTAGGGTATAGAGGTATTTCTCTTCTGTCAGTACCGTGTAAGATTTATGCTGATATCCTTAACCAACGCCTTAGTCACTGGTTAGAAGATAACGATATTCTTGTCGATGAACAGAATGGCTTCCGATCACAGCGGGGAACTCAAGAACACATCTACAGTTTATTTTCAGTTATCAACAACAGAAAACTATCACGCCAATCTGCGTATGTATGCTTTATTGATGCAAAGAAAGCTTTTGACAGTGTGAATCGTAACTGTCTGTGGTTTAAACTCCAACAACTTGGTATACAAGGTAAATTTCTGAATTCAGTACAAGCCTTGTATGATAACACCTGGTCAAGTGTCCGTGTGAATAATTATTTAACAGACTCATTTCCTGTATTATCTGGAGTACGCCAGGGTTGCGTTTTATCGCCAACGCTTTTTTCTCTATACGTAAATGATCTTGCTTCAGAAATCAACAATTTAAATTGTGGCATTAAAATCGATAATAAGATGCCACAATTTAAATTGTGGAATTAAATTCGATAATAAGATGCTGAGTATTCTACTATATGCTGATGACATTGCTGTTATTGCTCCAACTGAAGAATCTCTCCAACATATGCTGGACTGTATAGCGAATTGGTGCTCCAGATGGCGTTTACAAATAAATGTTAAGAAAACCAAAGTAGTACATTACCGCACCCCATCTACTCCACGGTCGTCATATCCATTTAGGATTGGTGAAGATGATATTGGTATCAGCTGTGCATACAAGAACACCTTGACCTCAACTTTACAACTAAAGAAATTGCAAAGTCGGCGAACAAAGCCCTCGGTGTGATAATATGTAAGTTCAAGTCCGTCGGTGGAATGGCGTATGATGTTTTTACTTCTTTGTATGAAAACTTAGTGCCGCCAATACTTTTATATGGTTCTGCTATTTGGGGGACAAGAGAACATTCATCTATCAATGCCATACAGAATAAAGCCTGTCGTTTCTTCCTTGCAGTTGGACGGAAAACACCTAACCTGTCAGTACAAGGTGATATGGTTTGGATGGCGCCCTCAACCCGACAAAAGATTGAATCCATTAAACTTTGGCGTAAACTATCCGGTATAGACTCTAACAGAATGACCTATAAAATCAATCAATGGTCAAGTAAATTCCGTAAATCATGGCATAACAGAATCAAACACTTCATAATTTCCCATTTTACTTTTATTGACATTTACGATATTACAGATACTGATTATCTGTATATCAAAGACTGGCTTATATTGAAAGATCACAATGATTGGCTTGCCGGTTTGTGGAACGACCGTAATCTACAAAATGGAAACGAACTCCGCACTTACCGCCTTTTCAAGGATACTTTATCACCTGAACAATATGTTAGATCTATTCTTAATCGATCTCATCGAAGTATTTTCAGCAAGCTACCTGCGGATCACTACCTCTTGAAGTTGAAGTTGGACGTTATACACGTCCTGTAACACCACTAGAAAATCGAGTGTGCAAGTACAGTAACAGTAATTCTATAGAGGACGAAGTTCATTTCCTTGTTGAGTGCAGTTTCTATAAAGAATTAAGATCTGAGCTCTTTTATAAACTTAATGCATGTACCCAGTATTTTCACAATTTATCTTCTCTTGATAAGGCCATTTATCTGCTGTCCAATAAACACCATGTCAGATCCATCGCCGCAAGAGTGTATTGTATGTATAGCAAAAGATATACTTCAGCCATTTAATATTGTATCTTATATAAATGTAACCTAACAGTGTTATTTTCATGTATTATAAGTTATGTTTTATAATGTCAGACTTTAATATATATCACCCTTATTTATAACATGTATTATAATGATTTTAGTGTCTCATAGGTCAATTTTGGCCGGACACTTTTATGTGTGTGACACTTAAATAAAACAATCTTCTTCTTCTTCTTCTTCTAAAGCTTCTTGCATTCTCGTTCTTCGTTTGAATATTCACATGGGACAGTATGAATAATTCCATGCTCCTTGGTGAGAGATAAGGGTGGGGCAATTACCACTTCCACTCCGTTTAGTATTTTAATCTTGTACGCTATTTCTGCATCGCTAGCATTTTCAAACGCCAGTCGCACGTTCCCATTTTTCAATATTTTAATTTCGAGTGTGTCTTTTATTCCCCATTTTGTTTTTTAAAATTTCGTCGCCAATGGTTTTGGTTTTATGGCTATAGATTTTTGGTGATCCTTAGACTTAACTATGACCACTTCGCTGAATTCTAAAGGAGCTGGGTAGTTGTGAATTTAACAGACATTCAGCATAGCTTGTGGTCGCCATTTTGGTTTATATGTAAACAAAGAATTACTTCAGATAATATTTGAATAAAAGTTGGTTGTCGATTTACTGCAACAAATAAATCCGCCCACTTTATTGTCTCAGTAAATCTTTATATTATATAGTAAATATCTACTTAGCTTGTCGTAATGGTTAGTTATCTTTAGTTGTTACGCCTGGATGAACAGAGAGCTGTGAAAATGCGTCCGTTCAGTTCAGTTGTAGATTCATCCAAGATAATGATTCTTCATGTTGTTGTTGTTGTTGTTGTTGTTGTTGTTGTTGTTGTTGTTGTTGTTGTTGTTGTTGTTGTTGTTGTTGTTGTTGTTGTTGTTGTTGTTGTTGTTGTTGTTTATTACAGATTTAACGTCCAATACATATTATATGATATTACGGACAGATTGATTAAATTAAGCTATTTACACTTCATGTGTTTGATAGTTGGTAAAAACATACAATTGGTTAACATACAATGTAAAATGTCCTTGTATATTAAAAAGTCAATCTGAATCACACTTATAAAACCCATGTCGTGAGAAGAGAGGGCGGGTCATCTTCTCCCTTTGCTATAATAAAAAACATGTTAAAATGTCCTTGTATATTAAAAAGTCAATTTAAATCACACTTATAAAACTGATGTCACGCGAGCGGGTCATCTTCTCCCTTTGTCATAATAAAAACATGTTAAAACAGTGGGTCCAGCTGACAGATGTTTGGCGCCATCAGTGCGGATCGAAAAAAACCCGTGGGGAAAAAGAATCCGCTTGCGTTATGTGGAAAAGCGATGTGCTCGCGGTAAAAACCACATAGCCGGACCCGTTGATTATTTACATATTAAAAACTGTTTGTTCAGCTTGGTTAAAAGTTAAAAGTCCTGTAAATCGGTTCACGGCGTAGTTCGTTCGTTTCTGGAGTTAAGCGTCCACTTCCACCGGGGGGGGGGGGGGTGATATTCATTAAAAAAAAATAAATAAAGGTATTCCATTTGGGTTTTCCTTGCCCTTGAACTCTCCCCAGATAAGCCTTACCTGAAAAGAGAAAGAGGAGCCAGCAGCAACACAGAACAAAACGATTAAAACAAATTAAACCATTCATAGAAGACAAAATATGTGGTTTTAATATTTAGATATAAATTAAATTGATTGATATGTACTGCCATTGTTGGTAATTGTTGTGTAGGTCCCTATTCTTTTATTTGTCATTATTTTCCCTAGTATATTATATTAAATCGTGCAGCAGGCTGAACCGCCATACTGTCCTACAACAATAGTTCCTTCATTGGTAACTAGATATGTAGTTCCCTATCTTAACGTTAATTTTGTCTGCTATTATAAAAGCATCCAGATGGCTTAGGGCCCAAACTGGTCTACACAACCAGTTATCTTTCTTTGACTAGTGCTCTTTTTGTGCAGCTAAATTAACATTTAATTCCCGATTCTTCTATGAATTTTGAGATAGCTTCATAAATTTTATAGGACATATTCCATGGGGGAAGAGTACATATTGAAGGGTATATTGAAG
This sequence comes from Patella depressa, assembly GCA_948474765.1. Classification (NCBI taxonomy): domain Eukaryota; kingdom Metazoa; phylum Mollusca; class Gastropoda; family Patellidae; genus Patella; species Patella depressa. The sequence goes on along the minus strand of OX419717.1, from coordinate 25,518,565 downwards.
TTTGGCATCTTTTATTAAACTTCGTATAGAGAGTCTTTCCTCTTGCAATTTATTGCACGCAATTATGACATGGTTAACAGTCAAATTTTGGCCACATCCCCATTTCTTTGGGTTAAATGTGTGGTCCGTGATCAAATCTTTTGTTCTCAGTGTTGTGATTAAACTACAGATTTTGCGAGATGGGTGATTGACCTCAGCTTTTACAACCAGATTGTTATTTAATTTTACAACCAGATTGTTATTTAATTTGAATCTAAAAGTGTTTGCCTTGGCCAACTCAGTTTTCCATTCAGATTTAATCTTAGTTTTAACAATGCTGTTAAATTCATGAACGCTATATTTTAAGTCTTCGGTATCGCAGAGACTGAGTCCCTTGTGAGCCAGATTGTCTGCAGACTCATTGCCTACTATGGCAACATGGGATGGTATCCATGTAAATTCTTCGGTTTTATTTTTCCTTCAGAGAGAACAAACACTCGCTCGGATATTCTGAACAATTTCTGGTCTAGATGTTGTTTTATCATGTATTATTATTATTGACTTTATGCTGCTAAGGGAGTCTGACACAATGACTGCTTTTTCAATGGTGGATGACATAAGCCACTCAAGAGCTGTGGATATTGCCTTTAATTCTGTGGTATGGATGGTACATCCACCTGGTAATCTTTTTGCTAAATTGATATTAAATTCGGGAATAACTACACCTAGTGCAGCTTTGGATGTATTTGGATCGCATGATCCATCCGTGTATATTTTCACATGGGATGAATATTTTTAGTTCAAGAATTCTTTAGATACCATTTGAGCGTGTTGTGGATTTTCTCTCTTATTAACAACATTGCTTAGGCTTATATCATAAAGTGGGTTTAATACAGTCCATGGGGTTTGATACGAATATGCCTTGTTAGTAATCTGATAGTGATCTAATCTAAAGTCTTTTAATAGATCATTTGCTCTGTGACCGAAGGGTTGTTTCTCTGATTTAACATTTCTTTTGCATTTTTTCCTTGTTGTTTTGTACACCTAAAACTTGGCCCAGTATCTCAATATCAGTTCGTTGCGCTTCGATTCGAAGGACATTGCACCTACTTTTTGCAGTAAACTTTCCCTTTTTGTGCCAAATGACGCCTTTGCGGCTATCTTTATTGCCTGATATTGTAAACTGTCTAGTTTAGCAAGAGCCGTTTTATTTGCACTCGCAAACACAACACAGCCATAGTCACATATTGATCTTATCATGGACCTATATATCATTAGCAGGGTGGTTTTATTTGCTCCCCGGGACCTGCCCGTCATACATCTCATTACATTCAGGACGTTTTGTCCTCTTTTAACAATATTTTCAGTATGAGGTATAAAGGTCATTTTGCTATCAAAGGTCACCCCTAGAAACTTTGCCTGGTCTTTGAATTCAATTTGGATGTTGTTCAATTCCAGTTTCATAGACGACACTTCCCTACGATCCCTACAGAAGAGCATACCTACTGTTTTACTTTCTGATATTCCAAATCCCCAATCATTGGACCATTTCGATAATTTGTCTAAAGCTTCTTGCATTCTCGTTCTAACTGTGCCATAGTTATTCGCTGAATGCCAGATTGAGCTGTCGTCTGCATAGACAGCTACGTCTATGAGTTTCATAATGATTGAAGATCATTAAACATGATATTGAAAAGTGTCGGGCTTATAACGGAACCCTGTGGTATGCCATTTTCAAGTTCATATATATTACTTATTGAGAGACCTACATTAACTTGAATTTGCCTATCGTTTAGAAAATCCTCAATCCAGTGGAACATTCGCCATGTCACCCCTAGCCCATGTACTTTTTTTTAAGTAGGCCATCTACTCAAACTAAGTCAAATGCCTTGGTCAGGTCGATGAATACTGCACAAGGATAATTGGGTTTTTTTAGATAGTGAAGTCATGATGTCATGTTGTAACCTTACACAGTGATCAGTAGTGGAGCGCTGCTGTCTATATCCACTTTGATTTGGACTGATTAATCCATTACTTATAGGAATGTAAGAACCGGTTTCATTTATATCTTTTAATGGTTTAATCAGTGGGGTTATCGTAGCTGTTTTCCAGCTTGTAGGAACTATTCCCTCTGACCATGATTTTTCACTGTGATTTTTATCGCTACTGCATCAGCAAACCTTATCGCTAACAGCTCTGTCTTGTCGCTATTTGTCATGGCTGATTGGGTTTCATAATTAAGAGTAGGGATATTTCTAGAAAAACATTTGCCGTTTATTGCATGTATTTTTTTTCCAAACATTTGAAATTTTAGTTTCATCATTCGTACTATCACAGAATGACATCCAGTGCCTTTCTTTTTCCTCTGAAATGACTGTCTGGCGTTTGTATCACACTGCTTATACCAAAATTTATTCTCTGTGGACCATACATGAAATAGTTTTTTAAGTGATTTTTTTCCTTGCATTTACTGCTGATTGACATTCCGGGGTCCACCAAGGTTTTGGGGCGCCTTTGGTTTTCCCGCCTGTTGTTCTGGGGATTAATTTTTCTGCTACTCCAAAGATCGCACTCGAAATATTTTTTGGGTAAATATATTTATATCATTGTGTCTTACTGTGTTTGGGTCAATTTCTTCACAATAGTGTTGAAAGAGGGGCCAATTTGCTACTTCTATTTTCCATCTTTGTTTGCACGTGCCTGATTCTTTATTAGGGTTTCACACTGCGTAGCTTGTGTGAAACACTATTGTTTTTGTTAAAATTATTCTTATTATTATTCTTCTTATTATTATTATTTTTTTTTTTCCAATTTGCTTATATCTCAGCAACTTCTTGTCGGATCGATACAATGTCTTCAGTTTTACTGGGAAAGTGGGTGTGACTTAGAGATTAAAGCTATTCCCGGCATTCTGCGACATTGCGAAATGTCCGAAATCATCGAAAATGTCGTTTTTTTGAAATATTGCCGTTATATTAACAATAATCATTGGATTTTAGCATATGATGCATTTTGACATAGCCAGAAACAGGGGACATAGCTATGTTACTTTTGATTTTTGATTTTCGACAAATCTTGGAAGATATTAGGCGCCAAATTTTGAAAATTTAAATTTTTACAAAAAACTTTTTTATTTATTAATTTTTTTATATGACATTTTAACCAAGGTTAAAGCGTCATCTGATTTGAACAAAAATGTCAACATTTTTTGTTTCCGTAATTTTCCTTGGCCGCCATTGGCTAATTCAGTTTTTCAGTGCTACATTATTTATTTATTGTTCGATTTGTATAAAACCATGTTCATATGTTCCGTGGTTCAAAATGCCAATTTTTTTGTTACCGGTAAAGTTTCCTGTAGGCACCGGAAGAGGCGTAAATTCAGCAAAAACTACAATATTGACAGTTCGGTACAACTTTTTGAAAGCAAATATTATTTTTTTCAAATCTTATATGACTGAAAAGATGTGCCATGTAAAGGCGCACAAAACATCGGGCTCAGTTTTTTTAATTTCAATTTCGTTTTCTGGCAATTTGGATTAAAGGCTGAAAAAAGGTGTCAATATAAGCTATTTACAACCCATCCAGTGTCTTCATATATTACAATATTTCTTCGATACTTTCATAAACTTGTAGCAATAATCCATACTAAGAGAATGTATGTGAAATTTAGTTTGTAATATAAGCAGTTGCCGAGAAATGGGCAATTTTGCATGAGTCACTTTTCATGTTATTTTGGCTGTAAACGAATCAATTATTATTCGATTTTCAATTTTCTTTAACTGTTTGTTGCCTATTGCCACAGTCGACTATTCCAAACTATTTTAACACTTTCGCTGTTACCGGAAGTGACGTCATTTAGGCAATAACTGAATTTTTAGCCTTAAAAATACATTTTTTATTCAAATGAGTATTATTTGTAATATTTTTAGAATTATGAACATCAACAAATAGAATGAACCCATACGATCATATAGATACCACAAAATGGTTTCTAACTTGTACGGTTGCAGAGAAATGGACGATTTTCCACAAGTCACTTTTTACTTTATTTTGGCTCTAAAAGAATCAGTTACTATTCGATTTTCATAAAATTTTCACCATATGATGTCTTATGCCATTTACGATTTCATAGAACTAATCTAGCTGTTTTAGTATCACCGGAAGTGATGTCATTTTGTCAAAAACTATATTTTTAGCCTGCAAAACAGATATTTTATTCAAATGAGTCTGATTTGTAATATTTTCATAATTATGAAATTTGATTCAATTCAACAATTAGATTGACCCGATACGATCATACAGACACCACCAAATGGTTTCTAACATGTGCGGTTGCAGAGAAATAGTCGATTGTCTACAAGTCACTTTTCAAGGTTTTTGGTCTATAAAAGTGGCAATTATTATTCTATTTACATAAAATTTTCACTATATGATGTCATATGCCATTTCAGATTTCATAAAACTAATTTTTATTATCACCGGAAATAATGTAATTTTGACAGGATCACTTACAAGTAACAAATGTATAAAATGAATTGATATTTGCTGGATTTGGTTGATTCTGCGTCCAATTTATTTGATGTGTGCAATGCTTATGGGGAAACCTGTTTAATGGTTTCATTGGTACCGGAAGTGACATATGTTCAAGGGTAAAGGCACCGGAAGTGACATGTTAAAGGGTAACATGGCACCAGTGAAACCCGTCATTCCTGCATGCAGGTCTAGTTTACGTTTGAGTTTATTTCAGTTAATACTATGAGATGATCACTACCCAGTATATTATTTATGACTTGCCACCTACCATTTAAAGCTATACGGGGAGATGTTAGGGTAAGATCAAGGTGGGTTCCACCCATTTTGTTGCCAGAACCAATATATGTTGGGTCACCATTATTTAATAGAACTAGATTGGAATTTTCAATAAAATTATTCAGTTTATCCAAAGCATTATTATTAATTGGGGAGCCCCAAGTGGAGTGGTGACTGTTAAAATCTCCACATATAATAATATCTTTAGTTTTTATTTGATCATATATTTGTTGATACACTTTTTCCTCAATGATATTACACGGATTGTAAACATTGACAAGGGTCATATATTGTTTGTCGGTTGTAGCTAATTCTAATCCGATTACCTCTACTTCACCAGAGTCTATTCTAATACATTTATATGAGAGTTATTCACTGACGAATATTGCAACACCCCCAGAACCCTGTGTCACGTTTGGGCGATCTTTCAGTTATCGTGTGTACCCAGTAAGTTTGGGGTCCTTCTGCGTTGGACCTAATTTTGTTTCCTGTATGCATATTATGTCAATTTTGGATTTGTTAACAAGGTGGTTTAATTCTGTCATACGTGGTCTGAGACCATTAGTATTTAATTGCATTATTGAATATACCGATGTAAGTTATTGGATTAGTTTGATTGGAGAAATTTAATTCTTAACGAGCCAGTTACGATATTTGTTAGTGCTTTTCTTATTTGTTTTGTCATTCGCCTTGGAGCTCTTCTTTTTTTTATGCACATGTCCCTTCGTTCAACTTGGTTGGTGGTTGAGCGATTGTTAGATATTTTCGTCTTTTTGCCGCAGGTGAGATGTGCTCGTCCGACTGACAAACTAACATCTCATCTTCATAAACCTTAGTAGCTGATTCAGCCTTCTGAGTGTTGTTAATCACGTGATTAGGGACCGTGCTATTTATTTCTAGATGGATGTCAATAATGAACCTTTTTGTACTTTGTTTGATTCTGTTAATTACAGAGTCCTTGTCCGATGAGTTGTTGATACAAGCGATTACACCAAGCGTTGTTTCTGATAAAAACTCATAAAACGAGTTTCTATCTTTGAAAGTGGGGGTGTAGTAATAATTTGATTCTTTCGGTTTAATATATTTTGCCGTTCAACGCTTCCTTCACGTATATCCCTGGATGACATTAAAATTAATTTTGCTTCCTTAAATGAAATATTCTTGGTATATTGAATTCTGAGAATTTCTTTTATTTCAATGAATTTAGTGCAAGTTTTGTCAGTCGACTTGTGACTTTCGCCACAATTTACACATTTTAATATTTGTGATGAGCAGGTATCATTGCTGTTATATTCTGAGCATTTCTCACACACTGTCTTACCCTTACAATGAGAGTCATTATGTCCGAACTTTGACAGTTTCTACATATTTTGACACAGGGGATATACGGGTATACTCTTTTTATTTTATTAAATAATTTTAATTTGTTCGGGACCTGTTCCTTTTTAAATGTAACCTGTATGGTTCCCGATTTTTTGCCATCTGGGATTCTATACCTGTATACATTTATAACGTGATATCCGTTACTTTGCAAGTCGTCTAAAAGTTCTTCATTTGAGTATTCACATGGGACAGCATGAATGATGCCATGTTCCTGGGTGAGAGATAGGAGTGAGGCAATTACCACTTCTACTCCGTTTAGCATCTTCAATCGTGGCAATTTTTATATACCGTAATGTCGCGGTATTTGACATGAGTAACTAAAATAAAATACCAAGCGAACTCTTACGAGAGATTATAAATTGTCAAAATAATCAACAAAGAATTTATAACTTTATCAAAGTAATCAACACAGACCGGCGCTTGCGAGTTTTAATCTCACCGATAATTGATTGGTGATTGCTTGTTAATCTTTTCTGGCTTCACACCGATCGTGTTTTAATCTCACCGATAATTGGATGCTTTACTCACCGTTTGAAAGCCAGATTATACTGTGTCGATTCAATGGATATCATTTGACGATTGATGTCGTAATCTGGAACATACAGAGTCCGGATTTACCAAAGAGTTTTTTAGCTTAAGTAATAAGGAAATAAATCGGGACAGCAAAGGTGCAAAGTTGGTGCCCATGGGGATACATACCACTTGCTGATATATTTCCCCTCCAAATTCAACAAAGATGTTATCAATTAAAAAATCCAACATCTGAATTATCTTGATGGCGGTGAATTTGTTTTTGGAATCACTGTGATTCTTAACAAAATATGTGGAATTGTAATTTACAACTAAATATTGATATCTAGCAGTTCCCGATTTAGCCGAAAAGACACTGTGAATAATCTCTTTGAAAATAAAGATGTTCTGCAAACGTAATCTGATAAATTAGATTTGTTACGATGGTTATAAGGCTTTTCGGGGAATAATATCAATTCATGAAGATATGGTGGTGTGAGATGATTCATAATTTTGTAAAAGGATAATATAAGATTATGACGCCTTTGCCTCTCATGTAATGTGATAAAACCCGTTTCCTCGTTTTATAGCTTGACTGCTCGATACTTTTCAAAAAATAAATGTGCATACTCACTGATCACTTTTTTTTTTAGGATCTTGCTCATGGTGTTTTATCAGGGGATGTTCAAGCTGTCAAAAATGTTCTGGATTCAAAAAGGAAAATAAACATAAATTTTAGAAACATGGTATGTAAAATATCACTTATTATTTTAAAACAAAAACACTTCTTTTTGGAAAATAGCTACTGGTGAATTTGATGAGGCAAATTATAAAAAAACTGAAACCATAGATGTCAACAACATGATTAAAGACATGTGATATAATAGGTTAAATAAGTTCATTTAGAAGTAGAGGTATAATTTTCATAAACACACAACTTTATGAATTTACTACTTTGAATATGACTTCACTATTTCTCTTCAATATAAGGTGTGTACTAGTTTAAACATATTTTATTGCATCAACAAAAATAATTCTTGATACAATTGGATTGGACAAAAGTTGTTAAAACTTACAAACGTCCTTTCCATAGTCAGAAATTGTATAAACGTAATATATAGTGCAGCTTACTTAAAGAGCACATCAAATGGCCTCAAATTTTTTTCTAGATTGATAGTCCATGGTTATTTTATCCACTTTACGGCAAATTCACATCAATCCGACTAAAATTAATTTAGCTATCTTCACTCAAAGTCGTATCAAGTAAAAACCACTTTGCCAGTTATCGAAAACACTCTTGAACCCCTCAGACGCCAGTGACGTCGCAGTGACAGAATGCATATTCGGAATGTTTATTCCTTAATTACCTATATACATGTACACCCGGCGTGTGTATTCATTAACGCCTGACTGATTCCTTAATCCCCCTAATTAAATAAAACAATTGACTACGGGATAATATGTTTTGTAATTCATTTTAATTCAAGGTCCATTTAAAATTTGTTTCATAATGCACGGTCGTTCTGTTTTCCCACGGCAGCGATTTTAATACACTCTACCATCGTGTGCAGTCGACACGATTCGAGATACATTCTCGTCAGAAGAGTAATGTGGTTCTAATATAGAATTTGTTTCATTATCTACGGTCGTTCTGTTTTCTTACGGCAGCGATTTTAATACACTCTACCATCGTATGAAGTCAAAACGATTCGAGATACATTTCGTCAGAAGAGTATTGTGGTTCTAATTTAGAAGCGTAGTTATCATTTTTTTACGCCGGCCAGATCAATTAGCTATGCTCACCGATGTTTTTGTAATAATGAATATCAAATACACTGATTTAATTGTAAAATACCTTTATTCTTTAAAAAGTTAAATGATGTTAGACAAAATAACCTTATCTTATCACAAACTTATATCCATCGAATGATTTAGATGTTTAAACACCAATCAACAAATAATACGAGGCTACTTTATTACAAAAACATCGGTGAGCAAAGTTAATTGATCTGGCCGGGGTAAAAAAAGATGATTACCTAATCAACATTCTGTTAAGAATTAATTTATGACCCAGTCTCTGTGCAACTTTAGTCTGATTGATTAATGACAGCTATAAACGACACTACACTTGCGATACACATAGATAGTTAGGTGACCCTTCTCGTCATTTACAGATCTCGTTTCAATCATGTTTGGCGTTTATGATATATTTTGCGTGACCACATCTTTTTACTCCTGCACTCTTTTACTCGGGGAAATTCGAACCACAATACGAGAAAATAGAACGACCGTACAATATGAAACCAATTCTAAATTAGAACCACAATACTCTTCTAACGTTTGGACTGAACGCGATGGTAGATTGTATTAAAATCGCTGTCGTGAAAAAATAGAACGACCGTACATTATGAAACAAATTCTAAATTAAACCACAATACTCTTCTAACGAAAATGTATCCCGAATCGTTTGGACTGCACGTGATGGTAGATTGTATTAAAATCGCTGCCGTGAGAACACAGAACGACCGTAAATAATGAAACAAATTCTAAATTAGTACCACAATACTCTTCTGACGAAAATGTATCTCGAATCGTTTCGACTGCACACGATGGTAGGGTGTATTAAAATCGCTGCCGTGAAAAAACAGAACGGCCGTACATTATGAAACAAATTCTAAATTGGATCTTGAATTAAAATGAATTATAAAACAAATTATTCCGTAGTCAATTGTTTTATTTAATTAGGGGGATTAAGGAATCAGTCAGGTGTATACAGGTAATTAAGGAATAAACATTCTGAATATGCATGCGGTCACTGTGACGTCACTGGCGTCTGAGGGGATTAAGAGTGTTTTCAATAATTGGCAAAGTCGTTTTTACGGGAGGTCTATTTTTACGACTTTGAGTGAAGATAGCTGAATTAATTTTAGTCGGATTGATGTGAATTTGCCGTAAAGTAGATAAAATAACCATGGACTGCTCACATAAAAAAAATTTCAAAACCATTTTATGTGCACTTTAAGGAATTATGAGATGTAACAAATATTGATCTAATGTACATAATAAATAACAGACAAATAAACAAACAAACATAAATGAACAGGGTGCAAGTGAACACAGCTTACAAACAACATTTAAAACGTTTAGTTGCTTTTATATATGAACACACTTTTCCGAACAATGAATTGTTTAGGTGGTTGGGTAAATTGCTGTCACCCCACAATAGTGTGTGCACATTAATCGTAGGGTATTGGGTCAGGGATTCGAATAATTTTGCTCTTTCACTATTAAATTGCTTACACTGTAAAAGAAAATGGTTTGCGTTTTCATTTGGATATCCACAATTACACTGAGGGCTATTAATCAATTTAATTTTATGCAGATCAGAATTTAGCGAACTACACTGGTGACGCATTCTAGTATGTATAATATTTTCTTTTCTGTTACGGGATTGAAAAAAATTGGGCGCTACATTGTCATTGTTGGTATTATTTAATTTAGATTTAAAGTGTTTAATATCAGGAATTGTTTTTATAGATTCGTGTAAATTGTTCCAGTCTCTTACTGTTTGGGGTATAAATGACTTTTGGTACAATGTGGATTTACAAAAAGGATTGTTACGTAGGTTATAATTGTGCTTTGACGTGTTAATTTATCTGTAAGATAGTGTGGAGAATTGTTATAAATAATTTTGTGAAAGAGAGACAGTCTTCTTATTCTGCGACGTTCTGACAAATTAACCAGGCCAGTTTCATAATATAAAGATTCTTTACTTGAGTATTTGGGGAGTCCTGTAATAATTCTAGCTGCCTTGAGTTGAATTTTTTCAAGTTTATCGCGATCAGATACATTACAACAATCCCACAATTCACACGCGTATTCCAGTACGGATCTTATGAAAGATTTGTAAATAATTTCTAGTGTTTTTCGCTTAAAGGTATAAAAGGTGTTATATAAGGTGTTAAAATGGGGACTGAAGCAACCACCTAAACTTAAATACAATCAATACCCATTAACCAACACAACTAAATATCTATTATCTTTAAGCTTATTTTCTTAATAATATTGTAATTTGATTAATTTAAATGTATTAGGCATAATTAGTTAGGTTGAACCCACTCCCCCAATCCTTATAAGCTAACTATTTATACCACTATATATCCCCATGCACAATCATTCCACATATATTTACCATATTATTTTTAAAATATTAAATTATAGTTCCACTAAAAATAAATTATTGTTCCACTGATAAATAATAAATAATAGTTCCACCGATAAATAATAAATTATAGTCCCCCCTCCACTGATAATTAATAAAATAAATTATATTTCTACTTCACTGATAAATAATAAATTATAGTTCCCCTTCCACTGATGATTAATAAAATAAATTATATTTCTACTTCACTGATAAATAATAAATTAAAGTTCCACTGATAAATAATAAATTAAAGTTCCACTGATAAATAGTTCCACTGATAAATAGTTCCACTGATAAATAATATTTATAGTTCCACCGATAACTAATCACGGGGCGCCTTATTAATAATAACTTTCTTAACATAATAACTCATTATACATTAGACATGGCTCTCCCATTGTCTTTATTCATTTTTATACGACCACATTTTCACGTGGACGTATATTGTCGTCGCCCCTGTTCGTCCGCCTGGACGTCCGTCAGTCCACAATTGTTTGTGAACAGTCAGTCCACAGGTCACAATTTTTATCCGATTTCAATAAAACTCAAAACATAGGTTTATCACCCTAAGATCTCGGTTCCTTTCGATATTGGCATGTATCAGACTGTAACTTCATGGGTTATGGCCCCTGATTGTACGAAAAATCACGTTTATAGCTTGTGTACAGGTCACACTTTTGAACCGATTTGGATGAAACTTGAAATGCATGGTTATAACTCAAAGATCTTGGTTCCTTTTTATATTTGCGCCCGTAGGATCGTAACTTTCTGAATTATGACCCCTGATTGTCCGAAAAATCGCCCTTTTTAGCTTGTGGTCCCTGTGAAGGTCAAAATTGCTATCAGATTTAAAAAAACGTTAGATTATATCACCGTTACATGGTTATGGAGGCTGAGTTCAAATTTCATGAAAATCAGACCAAAAATGGCCGCCGTTTGTACGCGAATAGTGTGAAAATATGTTATATCAAGGTTGTGGACACTATAGAGGTCACAATTTTGAACCGATTTTGATAAAACGTGACATGTATGTTTATAGCACAAAGATCTTGGTTCCGTTCGATATTTGCGCTCATCGGGTAGTAACTTCCTGAATTATGTCCCCTGATTGTCCGAAAAATCGCCTTCTTTAGTTTGTGGTCTCTCTGGAGGTCAAAATTGTTAATCGATTTTAAAAAAACGTTTGATTATATCACCGTCACATGGTTATGGAGGTTGAGTTCGAAATTCGTGAAAATCGGACCAAAATTGACAGACAAAATGGCCGCCATTTGTAAACGAATAGTATGAAAATATGTTGTATATCAAACTTGTGGACCCTATAGAGGTCACAATTTTTAATAGATTTCGATGAAACTTGACATGTATTTTTATAACCCAAAGATCTTGGTTCCTTTTAATATTTGCGCCCATCGGATCGTAACTTCCTGAATTATGTCCCCTGATTGTGCGAAAAATCGCTTTTTTTAGCTTGTGGTCCCTCTGGATGTCAAAATTTTTATCCGATTTAAAAAAACGTTTGATTATATCACCGTTACATGGTAATGAAGAATGAGTTTGAATTTCGTGAAAATCGGACCAAAATTCACGGACGAAATGATGGCCGCCGTTAGTATGCGAATAGTGTGAAAGTATGTTATATCAAGGTTGTGGACCCTATAGATGTCACAATTTTGAACCGATTTTGATGAAACTTGAAATACATCTTTATAACCTAAAGATCTTGGTTCCATTGCATATTTGCGCATATCGGATCGTAACTTCCTGAATTATGGCCCCTGATTATACGAAAAATTGCCTTTTTAGCTTGTGGTCCCTCTGGAGGTCACATCTATTATCCGATTTTAAAAAAACGTTTGATTATATCACCGTTACATGGTTATGGAGGTTGAGTTCGAAATTCGTAAGTATGGTACCAAAACTGTCCGACATAATGGCTGCCGCTAATACGCGAATAATGTAAAAAATATGATATATCAAGGTTGTGGACCCTGTAGAGGTCACAATTTTAATCCAATTTTGATGAAATTTGAAATTAAGTTTATAATCCAAAGATGCGGTTCCTTTCGATATTCGGCACATTGGACCATAACTTCCTGAATTATGGCCCCTGAATGTACGAAAATCATGTTTTTTTTACCTTGTGGAACCTATGGAGGTCACAATTTTATTCCAAATTAAAAAAACGTTTGACTATATCACAGTTACACATTAATGATGGTTGAGTGTTCATTTCTTGAAAATCGACAATTGAACAGCTAAATCCATAATATTAAATGTTTCGTATGCTTAACGTTAGCATGGGGCAGAACTTTATAAAAACCAAACAAATTCTAATGATTTTCTGATAATTGCTTAAGATGCGAGAACTCTTGTTGACTGCCCGGACGATTTAGCTGCTGTGTGGGCGTATGTTTCGTTGCCTGGCAACCTATTTTTGGTTTATGTCTTCGAATTTCTAAGGCTTCCCACAAAACTCTTAGCTTTAGGTCACCTCGAAGAAATTTGGTATGAGAAAATAGCCACAACCTTTGATAAAACTTTTAGCGACATGATTAAGCAATCGTGGAAATGATTTCTGGATGATTGTTGGTGCGTCCTTAATATAGAAGACTGAGCGATCACCAAACTCCACGATTTCTTGAATAGCCTAAATGTCGACATTAAATTCACTGTTAAATCTAGTAAAGTTAAACTAAACTTTCTCCATGTCACGGCGAATCTTTTAATCGATTTCGATGAAACTTGACATGTATTTTTATAACCCAAAGATCTTGGTTCCTTTCAATATTTGCGCCCATCGGATCGTAACTTCCTGAATTATGTCCCTTGATTGTGCGAAAAATCGCTTTTTTTAGCTTGTGGTCCCTCTGGATGTCAAAATTTTTATCCGATTTAAAAAAACGTTTGATTATATCACCGTTACATGGTAATGAAGAATGAGTTTGAATTTCGTGAAAATCGGACCAAAATTCACGGACGAAATGATGGCCGCCGTTAGTATGCGAATAGTGTGAAAGTATGTTATATCAAGGTTGTGGACCCTATAGATGTCACAATTTTAAACCGATTTTGATGAAACTTGAAATACATCTTTATAACCTAAAGATCTTGGTTCCATTGCATATTTGCGCATATCGGATCGTAACTTCTTGAATTATGACCCCTGATTATACGAAAAATTGCCTTTTTAGCTTGTGGTCCCTCTGGAGGTCACAACTATTATCCGATTTTAAAAAACGTTTGATTATATCACCGTTACATGGTTATGGAGGTTGAGTTCGAAATTCGTAAGTATGGTACCAAAACTGTCCGACATAATGGCTGCCGCTAATACGCGAATAATGTAAAAATATGATATATCAAGGTTGTGGACCCTGTAGAGGTCACAATTTTAATCCAATTTTGATGAAATTTGAAATTAAGTTTATAATCCAAAGATGCGGTTCCTTTCGATATTCGGCACATTGGACCATAACTTCCTGAATTATGGCCCCTGAATGTACGAAAATCATGTTTTTTTTACCTATGGAGGTCACAATTTTATTCCAAATTAAAAAAACGTTTGACTATATCACAGTTACACATTAATGATGGTTGAGTGTTCATTTCTTGAAAATCGACAATTTAACAGCTAAATCCATAATATTAAATGTTTCGTATGCTTAACGTTAGCATGGGGCAGAACTTTATAAAAACCAAACAAATTCTAATGATTTTCTGATAATTGCTTAAGATGCGAGAACTCTTGTTGACTGCCCGGACGATTTAGCTGCTGTGTGGGCGTATGTTTCGTTGCCTGGCAACCTATTTTTGGTTTATGTCTTCGAATTTCTAAGGCTTCCCACAAAACTCTTTTCTTCCATACTTTAATATTTTTTGTTAGCACCTTAGTGTTGTCCCAATTCTATGTAGGATTGTTTATAATATGTTCGGCTACTGCAGATTTGTTTGGTTCCATACGTATAGTTGCTGCTTTGTGTTCTTTACGTCTCACTGATAATGTACGGCATGTTTCCCCTATGTAAATGGATCTGCAATCGCATTAGATCTAGTAAACTATACCCTTTGGGTCCACAGTACTGAACCAGCTTTCACGAATCAGTCAGGAAGGGTGTCCTTCAATAGCCAATTCAGCGAGCTACCAAACGATACTTTGGTTGTTTTGATACGGTGACACACGGCGGAGAAATCACAGGCGTCGCAGAATTACTAAAGTACCCACTTTTAACTGCTTTTTTATATAAAAAAAATATTGAATATTTTTTCCGACTACCTACGGTTTATAGATCATTGTCGGGATGGATTTAACAATTGGTACAGGAACTTAACTTTCTGTACCAGAAGTTTATGAAAATCCACTAAATTAACCATTTTTCGACTTTTTTTTCAAGACTGAGGCCATTTTTGGAGCCCTTTTATCACATTGATCACCAATGGAACTCTGAGTAACAGAGACCATAGATGGCGACAACATGATAAAAGACATGTTATACAGTGGACTCTGTCAAATCCGACATCGTACGGGATCGTTACAATATGTCGGATGTCACAGAGATCCGGAATACCCAGTTTTGTCAAAACCGGAAATATTGTAACTTCGAAAACCGGAAGTATTATTATAATTTTACTTCGAATCACCAGAACGTTATTCCATTTAAAAATGATAAACTTTTCTGTACATTCGTCTTCAGTTGGGCTTGTGTTTGCTATCACGTGTTCATTGATAATATTCCGTTCTATGTCAAGGTCGTCGTCATACGGTTCAGTGAGATCTGTCGTAGGATGAACAAACAATGGGCTGAAGTGAGCGGACGTTTTATGACCTTGATACTCACAATTACTGTCTTAAAAGAGATTATAAAATTGTCATAGTAATCAATAAAGACCTACACGATAGCGAGTTTTAATCTTACCGACAATTGATTGGTGATTGCTTGTTAATCTTTTGTGGCTTCACACCCATCAAGTTTTAATCTAACTAACGGACAATTGATTGGCAAATACTTGACACCTACCGGTTTAAGGCCGGATTATACGGTGACGATTCAATGGAAATTATGTGACGGGACGGCTGATTGATGTCGTAATCCGGAAGATACAGAGTCCGGATTAACCAGACATTTTTTGGCTGAAGTAATAAGGAAATAAATCGGGACATGAAAATCATGTCGGATGTCACAGAAATCCGGAGTGATCAGACATCGGATGTGACAGAGTCCACTGTATAATAGGGTCATTCCATGTCAAGTGGGTCAATTTTCAGATATTTGGGAAATTGACCCCCTCAAAAAAATCTGGAAAAAATATATGTTATTGTACATGTAAAATCTAGAAACAGTGCAAAATCTGTGGTCTGTAGCATGAGAATTGAGATACAGGGATTTTAATATCATGAGTTACCAAGCAGTTTTCGAAACAAAATATGTATCAATAATTTACTCGAGTTTCAGATATTTGATTTGACCTTTCTAGTGAAGATATACAGTTCAAAAGTAGTCTTGAAGATTTTTTTTGTGTAGATTACGAATCTGCAATTAGATTACAATTGAGTGGAAGGGTTAGCATGCTACTTGATCAGGAAACCTGACAAACATTTGGTGTAGTTGTATATTGTCTGGATTTTGTAGTGATCTAGGAACTATAAAGTAACAGATATAAACCCAAATATTGGTCTCCCAGAGATTGCCAGTAGTACTAAATAAAAAAACATACGAAAATGCATCAGTCTTTATTGGATTTCCAGAAAATTGGCCTCGAATATGGCTTCAGACACACATTTCGAAAATTGTCTGGTATTTTTGAGCCGAAAGAATCCGGTAGATGAGCACCTAAAAATCTGAAACTTAGTGTAATTATAGTTTGTACTAATGGCTCAAACTTAATGTTAAAGCCATTCTTGTCCCGGGCCATTTTGTTATTTTTTCGATTTTTTGAAAATCTTTGTTTTGGGTCATTCCATGTCAATTATCACCCAACGAGTTAAACTGAACCCCTTTCGATTTTGCTGAAATTTGGTTTATATGTGTAATTGGACTGAAAAATCTGATAGTCCAAATTTTAAGTTGGTCAGACTAACAATTCCTAAGATACGGTCCGCTCACTTTGGGGGATTTCGGCTAAAGTGGGTTTGGCAGCCAATATTCAAATGACCATAACCCATTAACCAATTGGTCAAAATTGCTAGTGTTTCTGGAATGGGAAAGATGATATCTGTCTTTTGGAAAATCTGCTGAAGGTAACTATGTATCCTCAGAGTTTATCCGTGAACATAATCCTGCTTTAAGTATAAAGCCACTCATTTTCAGTCGCAAGTGTGAATATTTAACATGAGTTTACATACTTATAGTTATAAAGATATTATACCTTCAGTTGTTTGACATTGTGAAGAAAACATGTTGAGCTAAATTTTTCATGATAATTAAACTCAAGGTCTCATGGTCAAAGTCAAAAGGTCTTCACTCTTTTAAAATACAGCTAGATGTCAAAGTGTAGCTTTGGAATTCTTGTGGAATTCCCATTCCAGAAAGACATATTCCAGCAATTTTGACCAATTAGTTACTGGGTGTGGTCATTTGAATAATGGTGTGCATGCCCATTTTGGCCAAAATTGGGTGGACCGTATCTGAAGAACTGTTAGTCGGAACAAACTAAAATTGGGAACATCAGCTTTTTCAGTCCCAATACACAAAAAAACCAAATTTCAGCAAAATCAAAGGGGTTACGGTTTAACTAGTTGGGGGTATAATTGACATGGAATATGGAATGACCCAAAACACAGATTTTCAAATTCGAGGCAATCTTCGAATATTTGTGTCTTGTTTCAAATAACATATTTTTCTTCGATACGCATTATTTCTCACAAATTAAAGGAGTTGTTATGGGTACAAAAGTTGGTCTGTCATACTCAACATTAACGTTAGGTTACCTCGAAGAAATATGGTATGAGAAAATAGCCACAACCTTCGATAAAACTTTTAGCGACATGATTAAGCAATCGTGGAAACGATTTCTGGATGATTGTTGGTGCGTCATTAATATAGAAGACACAGCGATCACCAAACTCCACGATTTCTTGAATAGCCTAAATGTCGACATTAAATTCACTGTTAAATCTTGTAAAGTTAAACTAAACTTTCTCGATGTCACGGTGAATCTTTTAACCAATGGTAAAATTGAAACTCATATGTTCTATAAACCGACAGACACACATCAGTATCTCAATTTTAATTCATGCCATCCTTCTCATATCAAACGTAACATTTCGTATAATTTAGCTAGACGTGTGTGCACAATAGTTTCACAATCGGATACCAAAGAAATACGCCTTACTGAGCTTAAATGTTTTCTTAAAAAGCAACTCTACCCGGCAAAACTAGTAGACGATGCCATTCGAAAAGCTTTAAGTTTAGATCAGAGCAAATTAAGGTTTCCAAAAACGATTTGTGAAACAAAGAGTCACGAGGAAGTTGTTTTGGTAACTACTTTCAACCCATCACAAGAAGATGGTAAATCTATAATTAATAGTAATCTCCATATTCTTAAAAATAGCCCGATTAATGATGATATATTAAATGAGAAAAAAATAATAAATAGTTTAAAGCAACCTCAAAGTCTGGCTAAATTAGTAATCTCATCTAAATTCGAATCAACTAAAATCATACCCACAGTTAAACACAACGCTAACGCTACAATATACGTCCACATTCCCGCTTTGATTGATATGGTACTTTGTCAAGAAGACTAGGCGTTTGGTTTGTTTAACGCTGAGCGTTGTGCATCAACATCAATAGTTGCCGTCCTTAGAGTATAAGGAATAAGTATACCAAGATAATCCATTCAGAATTGTGGCTTTCAGACGCTGAAGGCAAAAAGTGGGCGTGACTCTGCCCCCTGGGGGTCGGGACATTCACCAAAATCGGGCTATAAGGAATACATATGCCAAGTTTAAAGACCATCCATTAACAATCGTGGCATGTAGGCAACACACACAGTAAAATGGGTACGGTTCTGCCCCTGGGGGTTGGGCAATCACCAAAAAACAATAGGGGTCATCCTTAGGGTATACGGAATAGGTATGTAAAGTTTTAAAAGGATATGTTAAGAATTGCATCCAGTAGGCGAACACAAGACAAACAAGCATTGGGCGTGGCTCTGTCTCAGGGGGTTGGGCATGCACCCAAAACAATAGTGGTCAGTCCTAGGGTATAAGGAATAAGTATAAAAAAGTTTTCATGACGATCGATTAAGAATTGTGGCCTGTAGGAGTCACACAGACACACAAAAAGAAAATGGGCGTGGCACTTCCCTCATCCCTGGGGGCTGCGCATGCACCCCAAACGATAGGATGTTCCTTAGCGTACGAAGAATAAGTATGCAAAGTTTCAAGATGATACATTAAGAAATGCAGCCTGTAGACAAACATATACAACAAATGGGTGTGGCTCTGTCCATGGGGGGCTGGCATGCACCCAAAACAATAGGGATCATCTTTAGTGTGAATATTTAACATGAGTTTACATGTTTATAAAAGACATTATACCTACAGTTGTTTGACATTGTGGAGAAAACATGTTGAGCTAAATTTTTCATGATAATTAAACTCAATGTCTCATGGTCAAAGTCAAAAGGTCTTCACTCTTTTAAAACACACCTAGATGTCAAAGTGTAGCTTTGGAATTCCCATTCCAGAAAGACATATTCCAGCAATTTTGACCAATTAGTTACTGGGTGTGGTCATTTGAATATTGGTGTGCATGCCCATTTTGGCCGAAATCACCCAAATTGGGTGGACCGTATCTGAAGAACTGTTAGTCGGATCAAACTAAAATTGGGAACATCAGCTTTTTCAGTCCCAATACACATATAAACCAAATTTCAGCAAAATCGAAGGGGTTACGGTTTAACTAGTTGGGGGTATAATTGACATGGAATGACCCAAAACACAGATTTTCAAAAAATCGAAAAAATATTGAGAAGACTTAGGACAAGAATGGCTTTAACATATGTTAGAGACATTAGTAAAAACTATAATTCCACCAAGTTTCAGATTTTTAGTTTCGGATTCTACCGGGTTCTATCGACTCGAAAATATGATAATTGACATAGATTGACACAAAACACAGATTTTGAAAAAAAATGAAAAATATCACAATGGCCCGGGACAAGAATGGCTTTAAAATTGTGTTTGAGACACTAGTACAAACAAAAATTACACCAAGGTTCAGATTTTTAGGTGCTCATCTACAGGGTAATATCGGCTCGAAAATTTGAGGCAATTTTCGAATATTTGTGTCTTGTTTCAAATAGCATATTTTTCTTCGATAACAATTATTTCTCACAAATTAAAGGAGTTGCTTTGGGTACAAAAGTTGGTCTGTCATATGCAACATTAACGTTAGGTCACCTCGAAGAAATTTGGTATGAGAAAATAGCCACAACCTTTGATAAAGCTTTTAGCGACATGATTAAGCAATCGTGGAAATGCTTTCTGGATGATTGTTGGTACGTCCTTAATATAGAAGACTCAGCGATCACCAAACTCCACGATTTCTTGAATAGCCTAAATGTCGACATTAAATTCACTGTTAAATCTAGTAAAGTTAAACTAAACTTTCTCCATGTCACGGCGAATCTTTTACCGAATGGTAAAATTGAAACTGATATGTTCTATAAACCGACAGACACATATCAGTATCTCAATTTTAATTCATGCCATCCTTCTCATATCAAACGTAATATTCCGTATAATTTAGCTAGTCGTGTGTGCACAATAGTTTCACAATCGGATACCAAACAAATACGCCTTACTGAGCTTAAATGTTTTCTTAAAAAACAACTCTACCCGGCAAAACTAGTAGATGATGCCATTCGAAAAGCTTTAAGTTTAGATCAGAGCAAATTAAGGTGTCCAAAAACGATTTGTGAAACAAAGAGTCACGAGGAAGTTGCTTTAGTAACTACTTTCAACCCATCACAAGAAGATGGTAAATCTATAATTAATAATAATCTCCATATTCTTAAAAATAGACCGATTAATGATGATATATTAAATAAGACAAAAATAATAAAT
This sequence comes from Patella depressa, assembly GCA_948474765.1. Classification (NCBI taxonomy): domain Eukaryota; kingdom Metazoa; phylum Mollusca; class Gastropoda; family Patellidae; genus Patella; species Patella depressa. The sequence goes on along the minus strand of OX419717.1, from coordinate 25,497,608 downwards.
AGTTTAAAGCAACTTCAAAGCCTGGCTAAATTACTAATCTCATCAAAATTCGAATCAACTAAAATCATACCCACAGTTAAACACAACGCCAACGCTACAATATACGTCCACATTCCCGCTTTGATTGATATGGTACTTTGTCAAGAAGACTAGGTGTTTGGTTTGTTTAGCGCTGAGCGTCGTGCATCAACATCAATAGTTGCCGTCCTTAGACTATAAGGAATAAGTATACCAAGATAATCCATTCAGAATTGTGGCTTTCAGACGCTGAAGGCAAAAAGTGGGCGTGGCTCTGCCCCTGGGGGTCGGGACATTCACCAAAATCGGGCTATAAGGAATACATATGCCAAGTTTAAAGACGATCCATTAACAACCGTTGCATGTAGGCAACACACACAGACACGAAGTAAAATGGGTACGGTTCTGCCCCTGGGGTTTGGGCAATCACCAAAAAACAATAGGGGTCATCCTTAGGGTATACGGAATAGGTATGTAAAGTCTTAAAAGGATATGTTAAGAATTGCATCCAGTAGGCGAACACAAGACACACAAACATTGGGCGTGGCTCTGTCTCAAGGGGTTGGGCATGCACCCAAAACAATAGTGGTCAGTCCTAGGGTATAAGGAATAAGTATAAAAAAGTTTTCATGACAATCGATTAAGAATTGTGGCCTGTAGGAGTCACACAGACACACAAAAAGAAAATGGGCATGGCACTGTCCCTGGGGGTTGCGCATGCACCCCAAACGATAGGTTGTTCTTTAGCGTACGAAGAATCAGTATGCAAAGTTTCAAGATGATACATTAAGAAATGCAGCCTGTAGACAAACAAATACAAGAAATGGGTGAGGCTCTGTCCCAGGGGGTCTGGCATGCACCCAAAACAATAAGGATCATCCTTAGGGTGTAAGGAATAAGTAGGTAAAGTTTCAAGATGATCGATTAAAAATTGTGGTCTGTAGGCGACACAAAGACATACACAAAGCAAAAAGTAAATGGGCGTGACTCTGCCCCTGGATGATGGGCATGCACCCCAAATGATAGGGATGTACCTTATGGTACAAAGAATATGTATGCAAAGTTTCAAGATTATACGATAAAAAATGTGGCCTATAGACGTAAAACAAAAACAATAGGGTTCACCCTTAGGGTGTATGGAATATGTATGTGAAGTTTCAAGATGCTGGATTAAGAATTGTGGTCACACACACAGGTGACTGCATAATACGTCCACATTATGGATGTGGACGTATAAAAAGTGTAATGAATTTAAAACGTGTTCAATCATAATTGAAAGTTTATCCATTAATTTCACGGACTATTTTACATTTCATGTAAAACAACCAATGACTTGTAAATCCGATTATTTAATTTGTCTGGGGTAAGGGTAGATATATCGGAAAAACCACAAATATGCTTAGATTAAGAATGAATCTCCATCAACAACATATTCTTAATACGCTATACAGGATGATACCCCTGAGCCGACACCTCGATGTTTGCGGCAAATGCAATTTTAATGACTTTCCGTTATATCAATTTAACAGCACAAACAACGATCTATTATTATAAGCAAAGGAATCATATTTTATTGAAAAATTCAAACCATTGCTTAATTCAAGGTGTTGATTTTGTTATATTAACATTATAGTTGTGTAAATTATAAATGCTTAATTCATAATTTTGTTAATGATACATAATGATATGCATATTCTTTTATCGTGCATATTATAGCCATTATAGTTCATTGTTGTAAGCATGACGTTATTACGTCACATCAGTTGTTGGCAAACACTTACATATTATATAAATATAATAAAATGGGTGAAATTGTACTGATATTATATAAATATAATAAAATGATTGAAATATACAGTATATATATATTATAGTAGGTAATAATTATACATATGCAAGCATAGTAAGAATTATTTAATAATAAGCAACATTAGATAGACTAGCCAAGGCTATACATGAAATATTACTTGATCGAGATGAGATTAGAATCTGTTTGACATGTCTATAAACTAATGGACCTAGTAAAACATATTAGTATTAATATCAAGACTGTAGGTTGTGGAACCGAATAAAAGAGAGTTCATAGTTTAAAAATCACATTGTAATTTGTCTATGGTTTTAGTTCGTGCATTTGAATGTAAGGAACATCGCAGAAGGTAATGATCGGGATCTTCAAATATATGACTACTTCTGGAAGGGGCCTGAAACACGTAAATAGTAAATAATAAAACACATTTAAAATAGCGATACGCCGACGCACATAAAAATTTAGAAAGCAACTCAATTTTGTCGAAAAGTCCAATCGCATAATAATAAAAAGTCTTTTAAAAACAAAACCTGTTTCGTACTGACGTAAGGGATAAGACACCCTTCGTGTCAACAACATGTATTATAGTATGTTTTATTTTGCAGGGAGATAAAGGTGCTACGCCATTATACTATGCTTTGAAACAAGGAAACTGGAATATTGTGAATATGCTATTGGAACATGGAGCTCGTGTGGATCTTGGTATGAAAGCCGATTATGAGGTAAGACATCATTTTAAAGTGGCAAAATTTAATGTTATTCCCGCAATAATCGGTTCCCTGTTACATAGACATGTTCTGAAGTTGTAAACCTGAATAAAATGTCATATTTAAACAGTGGGTTGACATTTTATAGGACCCACCAAAACCACATGTAATTGGTATTAGCGATGTACAAAATCAATACCGCTTTAGTAGAGAGAGAAGGCAAGTGAAGGCGAAACTTTTTTAAAAATCAGAGACATTACTACTAAGACAGATGGAAGTTGTAATGACACGTGTAAAAAGGGCAGTGACAACGATACGGACGTTACTAAAGCTGACAATGAACTAACTGGAAGAAGGTATTCCGAACTTTAACAACTCTAGAATTATTGATGTTTGTGGACAGAAAAGTATTTCTTGGTGTTTTAATCCCCCTTCAGCTAGTCACATGGGTGGCGTATGGGATGGAATAATCCGATCGGTACTACAAATTTTGAAGTCACTTGCGAAAGAACAGTTGGTATCCGACAAGTGTTGTTAACTGTTATTTCTGAAGTGTATTTGACGCGGTACCTAGAACTTCCAATCATTTATTATATCTATGACCCTGTTCTAGTTTATCCCCTGGGGCTTGGTGTTATCTACTTTATTACAACGTACGAAGTGGAATATTGACAAAAGAAATATTTGTATTGGAGGTGTTGTACTTTTAGTAGATTCTGATTTTCCTAGAGGTCAGTGAACTTTGGCATGTATTGTGGATGTTATTAAGTCACAAGATGGGTTGCAACTAATGTTAAACGATAACATATACATGGCAGTATTGTATTAAAAAGGCCTTTAACAAAGAATTGTTTATTATATTTATTATAACTGGAAAATGTACGTGTATATTGTTACTATCCTGGAAAATATACGTGTACATTGTTAAATATATTTCTATTGACCATTTAGACCAATGCCGGATTAGCCATGGTGGGGGCCCTGGGGCCTGGAACATGTGGAGGGCCCATGACCACCGACCGCAAGCGCCAAAGTCACGAAGTCTCGCGAGGGGACTCTGGAGGGGTGTCTCCCTCCAAGAAATTTTCAGAAATTGGAGGTCGGAAACGTGATTTCCTGGCATTTCAGGCACTTGTGTCGGAGCCATTTAGAAGTACCTCCCCCAGAGAAAAATCAAATTCGGCCGCAAAATTAGCGCATTCTGACGTTATTTCAGTGGACCAATCTATGCAAAACCATGGGGAAAAGTGGGAAAGGAAGTAGATAGCAGAGCAGTAGCTTCACTCCTCCCACTCTTCCACCTTCACCCTTGTCACAAAATTGCTGATCACCCTTCACCCTGGATTATTTTGATCAATCATGCTTAACCCTGAAGCCCTTAGGTACCCCCTTCAGAATGGGGCGACACTGCTGCATTAACCACAAATATCTGACAGTTCACTGGAGATATCGCATCTTGTTCGTTGTGTGCACAATTTGCATGATTCGACAACAGGACGTGGGTCAATTTCTTTTTTGTGATGATCCCCGACGGTAGAACTGTCTGTTCGGAGAACACTACAGGTGATGGACACGCCTGATCAAACACCCAAGTTCTCTATGCATCCTCGTGAAAATCAACGCCATAGCTAGAAATTTTGGCAGGTGGGGGGCGAAAATCATATTTTCCAGCTAAATTTTCATCTTTTCTATTGTAATCAACGTCTCTCCGCCCCCCCCCCCCCGCCCCATATAACTACATCGTCGAGTGAAAATGGCGAAAAAATGGACGGCTCCTAAGTAATGTAGTCTATACAGAAACAAAAATATAGTCTAGATGATAAAGAATGCGAGTGCAGAAACGTACAACTTCGGTACAACGTACCTCGAATCACTGGCACCGTTCAGTTCGCAGGTTAAATAACATTAACAGATTCTGCGTTCTAAACTGAAACATAAATGGGTTCAAACTTTCCTTGATTCCACCTCCTTAGCAGGGGCGTAAATGTGGGGGGTGTGGGGGGGAGGGGGGTGGTACACCCCCCCAGCCAAAAAAATAGTCGGTCGCAAAATCAGTGCAGTCGGTCGCAAAGTAGAGGTAGTCGGTATCAAAATATGTATACGTCACGCTACTCACGCAAAACTTTAGTATAAAAATAGTCTGTCGCAAAATCAGTGCAGTCGGTCGCAAATTAGGAGCAGTCGGTTGCAAAGTAAGGGTAGTCGGTATCAAAATAAGTACTCACTGTATACGTCACGCTACTCACTCAAAAAAATAGTCGATCGCAAAATCAGTGCAGTCGGTCGCAAAGTAGAGGTAGTTGGTATCAAAATAGTTTAAGTTTAAGTTTATTACATTTAATATAGCGCTCATTACTGCAATATATGCATTCAATGGCACTTTACAATTACAATAAATAATTTAGTATGTACAAGAATATAATATAGTACATTAATAATTAATTAATTTGTGAAGGTCCTTTGAAAAAGATATGTTTTAAGTGATTTCTTAAAGCTTTCCTGAGAAGTAGAGTTCTTTAAACTGTCGGGTAGATCATTCCATAGCCGTGGACCGGCAACACTGAAAGACCTATCTGCAAATGTTTTTCTTTTTGTTGCTGGGACGTATAGTGACTGGCTGTTTGAAAAACGTGTCGAATGTCGGTTGGGATTGGGTTTAAGTAAATCTGCTAAGTACTGGGGAGCAAGGTTGTTTAAGCACTTATATACTAAAAGCAATAGTTTATATTCTGCACGAGCATGTATGGGTAAAAAATGAAGTTCTTTCAGAGCATCTGTTGAACTTGAATATTTTGACTGTCCGAGGATCATTTTTGCTGTGAGGTTTTGTATTCTTTGAAGCGGTAACAAGGTATTTTTTGGTAGATTGACGTAGAGGCTATTGCAGTAGTCCAGGTGTGAAAAAACTAGAGCATTAGCAAGTTTTAGGCGAGAATTTCTGTCAAGGTAGCGGTTTATTTTCTTGATATTAAATAGTGATATCGCAGCGGTTCGAGATTTTATTGCGATATGCTTTTTTAGATTAAGGTTTTCGTCCATTGAAACACCGAGAATTTTAACACTGTTTGATCGTGTGACAGATACATCTCCAACTTTGATCTCTGTTGTTGTACATTTTTGTTGGAGTTTGTTACTACCAAAAACTATAAATTCTGATTTATCGTCATTCATTTTAAGCCGATTGCTGAGCATCCAATGTTTAATGTCATCCATCGTGGAAGACAACCGCGAGATCGTTTCTAATTCCGATGAAATCTCGCCAGCTTTAAAACTGCCGTAGATGTTATGATCATCGGCATACCCAACAAGATTAAGGTCATCCTTGACACTGTACTGCAAGGTGCTGGAATAGCATGTGAAGAAAACTGGACCGTTTATACTACCTTGAGGAACAGAAAAATTTATATCGACTGGTGTTGAATAAGTTTGATTGATGTTAACACTAAAGCTTCTACCAGAGAGATATGAAGCTATCCAATCGTGTGCGGTTTCACAAACGCCAAAGCACTTTTGAAGGATTTCAAGCAGCAGTTCATGGTTGACGGTATCAAACGCGGCACTAAGATCTATGGCGACAAAAGGGGATAATAACTGATGTTCCATATTATGTAGGATGTCGTTATATATTTTAAGGATTAATGTTTCTGTACTAAAGTTTTTACGATATGCGCTCTGGTATGATGGTAGGAGTCGATGACTGTCAATGTGCTTGGTAAAGCTGATCAGGGACGCTTTTTCGACCAATTTGGACAAAAAGGAAAGGTTGCTAACTGGACGGTAGTTCTTTTTGATGTGGTCTAAATTTGACTTCTTTAAAAGTGGTTTTATGATAGCTCTTTTCCAGTCTGAATGGAACACGCCCAACGAGAGGGAAGTATTGATAATTTTACGGATTAATGGTGCGAATATATCGCGGTGTTCTTTAACCAGGCATGATGGTAACGGATCCAAACTGCACGTAGTTGGTTTTGCGTTTTGAATGAACTTTTCTACAGTTTCAGTGTCTATTTTACTGAATGAAGCAAACCGGTGTACATCTATAGATGGAGGAATGTATACTGGATACCCATCCAAATCTTGACAGATGGCGTCAACTTTATCGTGAAAGAACAAAGCAAAATCATTCCCCAGCTGAATATCCGATACACCTTCGGGTAGCGGATTAGATTTCTTGGAACCAGTGAGGTTCGAAATTGTTTCAAATAGCCGTTTAGAATTATTTCCACAAGAGTTGATCTTGTCGCGTATGAAAGAACTTTTAGATTGAGTAAGATGATGGCTGTACATGTTACGGACTTTACGGAAGTGATCCCAGTTCTCGGATGTTTTGTGCTTGACCCAGCGACGTTCAGAGTTTCGGGTTGATATTTTTAGTTCCATTGCTTTAGCATCAAACCACGGTACTTCCCGGTGAAGTGTGATTGATTTCGTTTTGATTGGTGCATGATTGTTTAATACATGTTGTAAACTTTCATTATAGCCAGAAACGAGGTCATCTATGTTATTCAAGCTATAAGTACTCACTGTATACGTCACGCTACTCACGCAAAACTTGTTAGTATAAATAAAATAAAACTAAGTACGAACAGCAAAATCAGTGCAGTCGGTCGCAAAATAGGAGTCTTAGTATAAAATAACCTTGTTAACTTATCATTTTTGAAAAGATGTTGTGTTTCACCCACATTAGGGGCCCCCCACAAAAATCTCAGTTGCGCGCCTCGAGCATGGTCGGACCGAGGACCCCCCCCTCAATCCAAGGTGTGTTGTGATCGACATTCGATAATTCGATGTAATCCGGTGATGGGTGTAACACATAGTCTTTTATTGTCGTGAGATCTTCTATCGGACCGAACATCGTCTAACTTGAATTATCGTATAACTCGAACAAATTACCCGTCCCCATCATATCGAGTAGCGCGTATTTTGCCTCAGATTGACGTACGATTGTATATAAGCTGTAGTTGTTGTTGTTGTTGATATTGGTAGTGTGTATAAGCTGAATTTGATGAGATGCACATCATGATCACAGGAAATATTCAGATTTCTTGATTAAATCTCGTATTACCATTTTGTTCGTAAAAAATCGAGTCCGGCTTGGTCGTAACGTTACGGCCTCCATTTATCAAATCATCGTGGCGGATATAACACGATTCCGAATCAAGTGACCCCATTATTTGTCACTGAGCGACTTCAAAATTAGGTTTGATGTAGCTCTGCTCACTTACAGTGGCGGATTTAACGGGATCAATGGACTCAAGTCCCCTCCTCTAGAAATGCCATCATTTCATAGCACTCGCATGGATTGGTCCACTGAAATAACGCCAGAATGCGCTAATTTTGTGGCAGAATTTCTTTTCTGGGGGAGGTTTTTCTAACGGCTCCAACACAAGTGCCTGAAATGCCAGGAAATCACGTTTCCGGCCTCCAATTTTTTGAAAATTTCTTGGGGGAGAAAGCCCCCTTATCCCTCTTGCGGGGCTTCGTGCCTTCGGCGCTCGCGTTCAGTGATCAGGGGCCCCAGGTCCCCCACCATGGTTAATCCGGCGATGTGTTTCACTCTCATTCTGTTGTGAGTATAATGTTAGTCTTACAACAAAATGTAACCCAGGGAGAAAAATAGTCGGTCTCAAAATAAGTGCAGTCACTGCAGTCGGTCTCAAACACAATGCAAGAATAGATCCCAAATACTATATATTTGCGTGAATCCGTGAGCCTAAATTACATACGTCACTCTTATTCTGTTGTTAGTATGTTGGTCTAACAACAAAATTTCACCAAGGGAGAAAAATAGTCGGTCTCAAAAACAATGCCAGAATAGATCCCAAATGCTATGTATTTGCGTGAATCCCTGTGCCTAAATTGAATACGTCATTCAAAACTAGGGTATAGAATAACCATGTCTGCTTGTCACTCTTATTCTGTTGTGAGTATGTTGTTCTATGAAATGTTTTCTACCACGTCAAAAAAAAGTCGGTCACAAAAAAAGTACTCACCGCAGTCGGTCTCCGACTAAATGAATTAATGAGATAAACATACAATCATAAAACAAGCGAAATTGACAGATAAGCCTCAAGATTCTGTCCCTTTTCTTATCAACCCCAGTCTCCAAAATTTAAAAGCTCTGTTACATATCTGAAATTTTTTTCGCGCCATCATTCTTCTACTCGGTTACATATCTGAAATTTTTTTCGCACCTGCGGCGCTCGATTCCATTTTAAAATCATTCTTCTACTCCTCAGTTGTCTTATACTGTCTCGACACTATCATATTCACGATTATAGTGAACTGCCCAGTTTGTAGTAGCACTGGTGTGTGGGGCGGGGGTATGTGCATCAGTCGGTCGCATTTTGGCTAAACACCCCCCCAAACGAAATCGTTATGTACGCCCCTGCTCCTTAGTAGCAAAACAAGTTGTAACCAAAATATTGCCGCTGAAGAGGATTTTGGTGCGTTTACTCGATTGACGTTTCCCGGTAAATAAACAAGAAAGAAACACGGATATCGGTAGAAAATAAGACGCGCATGACCTGATTACACAAAATTCTTGGATGTCTATCGCGAGACACCATGGATTTGAGGGGTCACTGGCCGTTGGAGTCCTCCGTCCGACCATGCTCGAGGCGCGCAACTGAGATTTTTGTTGGGGCCCCCTAATGTGGGGGGGGGGGGCTGGGGCCTGGGCCCCATGGTGCCCCGTGGTTAATCCGGCGTTGATTTAGGCGTTAAGCTGTTTGTTATTATTGTTTGTGCTAGTTTTTACTGTTAAGTTAAAAATTTGTATGTACTATAGGTCGGTTTATTCTGGTAACTTTGTGCATTTGGTTAACATAACAATGTGGGGAATTAATGGTGTAGCTAACTAGATACTTCATCAAGGTCCATGTCCATATTTAAGACGGTTTGGTCCTGTCTTTGATTTTGGCGCTTACTCAAGTGTGACGTAGTTTTCCCTTTTTATACGCCCACATTGAAATGTGGTCGTATATTGTTGTCGCCCCCGTCCGTCCGTCCGGCATCCACAATTGCTTGTGGACGCTCTAGAGGCTAAAGTTAATATCTGATTGACTTTAAATTTATACACGGTGTTTAAGGTGGTGAGACGAAGAATCCTATTGATTTTCAGAGATTTCCGATAATAACTACCTGAGTTATGGCCCTTGATCACTTCAAAAAAATTTGTGGGCGCTCTAGAGGCCAAAGTTAATATCTGATTGGCTTTAAATTTATACACAGTGTTTAAGGTCATAAGACGAAGAAGCCTATTGATTTTCAGCAATTTCCGATAATTAGTGCCAGAATTATGTCCCTTGATCACTTCAAAAAATCTTGTGGATGCTCTAAAAGCCAAAGTTAATATCCGATTGATTTTAAATTTATACACGGTATTTAAGGTCATAAGACGAAGAAGCTTATTGATTTTCAGCGATTTCCGATAATTAGTGCCAGGGTTATCTCCCTTGATCACTTCAAGAAACCTTGTGACGCTATAGATGCCAAACTTATCACCCGATTGACTTCAGATTGATACACAGAGTTTATGGTGTTGAAACGAACAAGTATTTTGATTTTCAATGAATTTTGATAACTGAACAGCTAAATCCATGATGTTAAATGTTTCCTATACTAATTGTTAGGGTGGAGCAAAACTTTATAAAAAGCAAACAAATTCTAATGATTTTCAGATATTTACATAATGAGTTGTTACTCTTAATCAGATTTTATTACAAATGTATTACAAATGTTTTATTACCAAAAAAAGTAAAAATATGCGACAACCCCTGTCGCATGCCTTGGTGTTGTTTTCATTCATAATAATATTAAGGTCGCATGATACATAGACGTAAATCAGACCTATTTATTTTATGAAAAGGTTCATAAAAGGGGGGAGAAATGAATTCACTAGTGAAAAGAAAAGCAAATGAAACTAGATCTGCCACTGTCCCATGCAGATATGAAAGCTTTCATATTCAGCGTTACGTTTCATCGATTATATCAAGTATCTTTTAAAAAAATAGGAACAAGAAAAAATAATTATCAAAATCGGTCAAAACCAGTCTAAATATAGTGAGAAACGTTGCACCTGGTCAATGAAATAATCTGAAAACTTAAGGGAAATAACTGAAACTTGTATTGCAGTAATCGGAATGTTTTCCCGTTCCAGAAAAATAGATCAAGCAGTTTAAAAATGGGACGAATGAGAAAACGAAATGAAAATGGCGGGACAGACCTAAAAAAGGCAGGCAAATATCGAAAATTAAATGATATAACTTTTGAATCATATTGACTTCAGCTGTTCAAATAGTAAAGTTAAAATTACATAAGTTGTCCTGTAAACAACATTGTCGGCACGTAAAGTGTCAAAAGTAAAAGGTGAGAATCGAAATTTTGTCCAAGGGGAGATAGCTTTGAAAATTTCTAAGAACAACGTTGAAGTTGGATCAACCAAATCTACTTACATTCCTAAATTCATGAAAATTTTACTAATATTTAAGAAGTTGTCATTTTCGTTTTACTTCCAGGAAGAGATGTCAATGACATAATATTCGAATTTCGAAATTCGGAAATAGCAGATTTAAAGTAAATGTTTTAAGGTACTCAAAGAAAAAAGAATTAGCAAAATGGATCAAAAATTCACAAAGTAACAGCTATATAGGTCCATTGTTTCATTGGTGAATTTCGGTGATTTCGGATTCGTAAAACGTTTCGAAAATCTATTGATTCCAATGCCACCGCCCATTCTTGGAACGAGGCTAACCAGAAATGTATTGATTTTCGAAATATGAGACGAAATCACGAAACTGCGACCTATTTGATTATTTTCAATCTGTTAATCAGAATCTTTCACTCGAAAACAACTTTGTTGGCACGGAAAACATCAAAGGGGATATTTGAAATTTTGAAATTTTCAAATACCAAAAATTTGACCATGAGCCACACTATCCCCAAATGTATTAATTTCAGAAATAGGAGACGAAATCAACAAACTATGATCTATTCTGTTTATTAACATGCCCGTTAATGTCGATTTTTCACTACATGTATTTCACAAAATTCCACTCTTAACGTTTTTAGGCATTCCTTCAAGGATTCAGAAAGTATAACGCCCGTGGCTGTAAGTAAAATATCAAAAAGCCCCGTGGATTTTTCACATTTCAAGATGGATTGAGCTACAGACTCCATTTTTGTGTACGAATCAGTAGTCTTGTAGCTAGTATAGAAATAAATATTCAAGGTGATCTGACCTATATTGCGTAGATCTTTTTGAAAACTTTAACCCTCAATTTCTCGAAGGAGAGATAGGTTAGGACATATCTATGGCATCGTTGAAGTTTGCTTAATGAGATCTACATACATTCCAAATTTCATGAAAATCGTACAAATATTAAAAAAGTTGTCAGTTCTGTATTACTTCCGGGACGGAATGTCAATAACGTAATTTTCGAAATTCGAAAATAGCAGATTTTAAGTAAATATTTCAAGGTACTCAAATTCAAAAAATAGTTATATAGGTCACATAGTCACAGAGCTGTGGGCATGTAGGTAAATTTCTTCGTAAAATTCGGTGATTTCGAATTTGTAAAACGTTTTGAAAATATACTTAATCAACGTTCGCACCCCAGATAGGTTAGATTCTGAGAAATCTGATTAGCAAAAACTACACAAAATAATAATAATAATAAAAAAAAATAGATCGGCTTTATAGATTAAAAATTAAGGCCAGTCATGCAGCTATTATTTATAGGCCTACCATAAGTCTAACAACAGTCATATTTTTATATGGTCCTTCAGGTTTTCATTAAGCTTTCATATTTCATATGTGTATGGGACAGTAGCAGATCTAGTTTCATTTGCTTTTCTTTTCCCTCGTGAATTCATTTCTCCTTCCTTGCTCTATGGCGTGAAACTTTTTCTAAAATAAATAGGCCTGATTTACGTCTATGTATCATGCGACCTTATTATAATTATGAAAGAAAACAAAGACCACGGCATGCCCACGTAAACGGCCATTTTCACGTTTGAGTTCATTTTCAATGTATTTTGATAACTGAACAGTTAAATGTTTAATATACTAATTGTTAACGTGGGGTAAAACTTTATAAAAAGCAAACAAATTCTAATGATTTTCTGCTAATTACATAATGAGTTGTTACTCTTAATCAGATTTTAGTGTATTACAAATGTTTCATTACCAAAAAAAGTAAAAATATGCGACAACCCTTGTTGACTGCCCGGACGATTTAGCTGCTGTGGGCGTATGTTTCGTTGCCTGGCAACCCATCTTTGTTTTATTTCATATGTCTTTGCTTTTGGCCAGGCTTAGGAAATAACCTTGTATCAGATGGTTGATTTGATGTTCTTGATACGTTAGAACAACTAATGTTTAGTAACTTCTCATAGGTGCAACGACGAGACGTCAAATAAACCGCGATTGAAACGTTAATCGTAAGTTTAAATGCAGTTCTTGCCAGTAAAACATTTTTAAAAAACCCATCTAAATATAAAAAGTTTTACGGACATTTTTGGACGGTTATTGTTTTAATGCAGCGTTTGCTAACGATGTAAGATGTAAAAAAAGATGTAAATTGGAAACACAACATTTTACAAACTTAATTTCAACGTTATTAGGTTAGGAAAAATGAACGTTTTTAGTTTAGGAAATACAGACCGTTTGAAACACTAAATCCAATAATCAATATAAGTTATAAAGTCACAAACAAATATATTACTGATGTTCAAAAGAATCATAAGTTATAAAAAGCTACAGTAGTTACGTTGAAGAACATAATTTACTGACTTTCCAGGTTGTCCGACCAGGCTTAGGAAATAACGCTGAATCAGATGGCCCAGTTGACATTCTCGGAACAACTAATGTCAAAGTTTCTGGAGTAAAAGTCGCTAGAACGATAATAATTAATGCTTAGTAACCCCTCACAGTATCGGCGATATAAGGTAAAAAATACCGGTTTGAAACATTGAATTAATATTTTAATGCAACGTTTGCTAATGCTGTAAGATGTCGCAAAAGGAAATACAACATTTTACAAAATTTATTTGGAGGTTTTTATTTTCGTTTAATTTCAACGCTTTTAGATATTGAAAACAGAACGTTTTAAAAACTGAAATCAAATATAATCAATATAACCACATTAACAAATGTATTACTAACATTAACGGAATCAATAGTTAAAACAGTACAATATTTACGTTAGAAGAAAATAATTTACTGACGTTTACAAATTGTCTGACCAGGCTTGGGAAATAACGTTGATTCAGGTGGTTCAGCTGACGTTCTTGGAACAACTAATTTGAGCGTTTCTAAAGTAAAGTCAGTAGAATAATATTAATTAATGTTTAGTAAGGTTTCAAAGTATCGACGAAATAACGTCATAAAACAGGGTTGAAACATAAATCTAATGTTTTAATGCAACGTTCTGCGAACTTTACTGGAAGGGTTTATTTTTCACAAATATAATACCAACGTTCAAAGAATCATAAGTTAAAACGCTACGAAAGTTACGTTAGAAGAACATAAGTTACTGACGTTTACAGTTTGTCTGACCAGGCTTGACAAAAATAACATGAATCAGGTTGTTCAGTTGACGTTCTTGGAACAACTAATCTGAACGTTTCTAACGTAAACATCAGTAGAACGATATTAACTAATGTTTAGTATCAAGTATCAACGATATAGCGTCATAAAAAGATAGGCTGGCACTGCCAGGCAGGATACGCCCACATTTTCGAGAGATGGATAGAGAACAAGCAATAACGAAAGTGATTTTTCCTACATCATTAAGTCCTGTATTTCATACTGTATTGGGAGCAGCCATTTAGTTGGTCAGTTCCAGTCTGATATTCATGAAATTCGAAGCCAACAATGATTATGGTGTGACGGTACACAACCTAGAAATGTGACTTCATCAAAATCGGATAAGAATTGTGACCTGTAGAGAGTCAACAACCATCTTATACCATATTTTTACACTATTCGCGTACAAACGGCGACCATTTCGTCCGGCAATTTTGGTACGATTTTCACGAAATTAGAACTCAACCTTCCTCATCAAAATCGAATTAAAATTGTGACCTATACAGGGTCCACAACCATGATATACCATTTTTATACACCCACATTTTCATGTGGACGTATTATGTCGTCGCCCCTGTCCGTCCGTCCGTCCACAATTTGTTTGTGGACTCTCTACAGGTCACAATTCTTATCCGATTTTGACGAAACTTGAAATATAGGTTTATCCCCATAAGATCTCGGTTCCTTTCGATATTGACATGTATCGGATCAGAACTTCATGGATTATGGCCCCTGATTGTACGAAATATCATGTTTTTAGCTTGTGGACCGTATAGAGGTCACAATTTTGAACCGACTGTGATGAAACTTGACATGCATGTTTATAACCCCAAAATCGTGGTTCCTTTCGATATTTGCGCCCATCGGATCGTAACTTCCTGAATTATGGCCCCTGATTGTCCGAAAAATCGCACTTTTTAGCTCGTGGTCCCTCTGGAGGTCAAAATTGTTATCCGATTTAAAAAAACGTTTGATTATATCACCGTTACATGGTAATGAAGGTCGAGTTCAAATTTCGTGAAAATCGGACCAAAATTGACAAACAAAATGGCCGCCATTGGTACGCGAATAGTGTGAAAATATGTTATATCAAGGTTGTGGACCCTATCGAGGTCACAATTTTGAACCGATTTTGATGAAACTTGACATGTATGTTTATAACCCAAAGATCTTGGTTCCTTTCGATATTTGCACCCATCGGATCGTAACTTCCTGAATTATGGCCCCTGATTGTCCGAAAAATCGCACCTTTAGATTGTGGTCCCTCTGGAGGTCAAAATTATTATCTGATTTAAAAAACCGTTTGATTATATCACCGTTACATGGTAATGAGGGCTGAGTTTGAATTTCGTGAAAATCGAACCAAAATTGACGGACAAAATGGCCGCCATTTGTACGCGAATAGTGTGAAAATATGTTATATCAAGGTTGTGGACCCTATAGAGGTCACAATTTTGAACCGATTTTGATGAAACTTGACATGCATGTTTATAACCCAAAGATCTTGGTTCCTTTTGATATTTGCGCTCATTGATTCATAACTTCCTGAATTATGGCCCCTGATTGTACGAAAAATCACCCTTTTTAGCTCGTGGTCCCACTGGAGGTCAAAATTATTATCCCATTTGAAAAACCGTTTGATTATATCACTGTTACATCGTAATGAAGGTTGAGGTCAAATTTCGTGAAAATCGGACCAAAATTGACTGAAAAAATGGCTGCCGCTTGTACGCGAAGAGTGTGAAAATATGTTATATCAAGGTTGTGACCCTATACAGGTCACAATTTTGAACCGATTTTGATGAAACTTGACATGCATGTTTATAACCCAAAGATCTTGGTTCTTTTTGATATTTGCGCCCATTGGATCGTAACTTCCTGAATTATGGCCCCTTATTATCCGAAAAATGACCTTTTTTTAGCTTATCCCATTTAAAAAAACGTTTGATTATATCACCGTTACATCGTAATGGAGGTTGAGGTCGAATTTCGTGAAAATTGGACCAAAATTGACTGCTGTTCTTGTCAGGCCATCCATCCTTCATCACGAACAAGGAGAAACCACGCTAGAAAATTTAGATGAGCTTTGTCACCCAATGCAGGGATCAAACACCCAACCTCAAGGCTACCGAGCCAGCATCTTACCCACTAAGCAACATGATCCCCAGTCGAATTTGAAGCCTACTGAAATGAACCTTTATAACCCAAAGATCTTAATTCATTTCGATATTTGCACATATCAAATTCTAACTTAATGATGTAGGAAAAATCACTTTCGGTATTGCTTGTTCTCTATCCATCTCTCGAAAATGTGGGCGTATCCTGCCTGGCAGTGCCAGCCTATCTTTTTAACAGTATTCGCGTACAAAGGGCGGCCATTTTGTCTGTCAATTCTGGTCCGATTTTCCCGAAATTCTAACTCAACCTTCCTTACGGTGTAACGGTGATATAATCAAACGTTTTTTTTTAAATCGGATAATAATTGTGACCTCCAGAGGGACCACAAGCTAAAGAAAGGGGGATTTTGCGTATAACCAGGGGACATAATTCAGGAAGTTACGATCCGATATGCGCAAATATCGAAAAGAACCAAGATCTTTGGGTTATAACCATGAATTTCAAGTTTCATCAAAATCGAATTAAAATTGTGACCTCGATAGGGTCCACAACCTTGATATACCATTTTTTAACAGTATTCGCGTACAAACGGCGGCCATTTTGTATGGCAATTTTGGTCCGATTTTCCCGAAATTCGAATTCAACCTCCCTTACGGTGTAACGGTAATATAATCAAACGTGTTTTTAAATCGGATAATAATTGTGACCTCCAGAGGGACCACAAGCTAAAAAAAAAGGCGATTTTGCGTATAATCAGGGGCCATAATTCAGGAAGTTACTATCTGATATGCGCAAATATCGAAAGGAACCAAGATCTTTGGGTTATAACCATGAATTTCAAGTTTCATTAAAATCGAATTAAAATTGTGACCTCCACAGGGTCCACAACCTTGATATACCATTTTTTAACAGTATTCGCGTACAAACGGCGGCCATTTTGTATGGCAATTTTGGTCCGATTTTCCCGAAATTCGAACTCAACCCTCCTTAGGGTGTAACGGTGATATAATCAAACGTTTTTATACGCCCTCATTTTCATGTGGACGTATTATGTCGTCGCCCCTGTCCGTCCGGACGTCCGTCCGTCCGTCCGTCCACAATTTGTTTGTGGACTCTCTACAGGTCACAATTCTTATCCGATTTTGACGAAACTTGAAATATAGGTTTATCCCCAAAAGATCTCGGCTGCTTTCGATATTGGCATGTATCGGATCAAAACTTCATGGATTATGGCCCCTGATTGTACGAAAAATCACGTTTTTAGCTTGTGGACCCTATAGAGGTCACAATTTTGAGCCGATTTTGATGACACTTGTCATGCATGTTTGTAACCCAAAGATCTTGGTTCCTTTCGATATTTGCGGCTATCGGAATGTAATTTCCTGAATTATGGCCCCTGATTGTCCGAAAAATCACCCTTTTTAGCTTGTGGTCCCTCTGGAGGTCACAATTATTATTCGATTTAATAAACCGTTTGATTATATCACTGTTACACCCTAAGGAAGGTTGAGTTCGAATTTCGGGAAAATCGGACGAAAATTGCCATACAAAATGGCCGCCGTTTGTACGCGTTTACTGTTAAAAAATGGTATATCAAGGTTGTGGACCCTGTGGAGGTCACAATTTTGATTCGATTTTGATGAAACTTGAAATTCATGGTTATGACCCAAAGATCTTGCTTTCTTTCGATATTTGCGCATATCGGATCGTAACTTCCTGTATTATGGCCCCTGATTATACGCAAAATCGCCCTTTTTTTAGCTTGGAGGTCACAATTATTATTCGATTTAAAAAAACCGTTTGATTATATCACCGTTACACCCTAAGGAAGGTTGAGTTCGAATTTCGGGAAAATCGGACGAAAATTGCCATGCAAAATGGCCGCCGTTTGTACGCGAATACTGTTAAAAAATGGTATATCAATGTTGATTCGATTTTGATGAAACTTGAAATTCATGGTTATAACCCAAAGATCTTGCTTCCTTTCGATATTTGCGCATATCGGATCGTAACTGTAATGTTCTATGATTCCCATTTAAGGCCGATGCTTACAGATTTAAAGGACAATATTGGTGCCAGCCATTATCACATATGTGATAGAACTGATTAAACACTTTCCAAATATAATATTAACACAGAGATCATCGCTACCATAGAGGAGTAATAAAGGATTTATGAATCGGAAGTGACGAACTCCAAAGGAAAACACGAGTTATTCCTCTATATAACTAACTGAAGTGAATAGTGATAACAGATACATGGGCGAATATCTGCTCACTAATAATTCCTTCGAAGACAAAAAGTTGTGAAAACCATGCTCTTTAATACTTCTACTTCTAATGTAACTCTATGACTAGAGAGTGGGAAAATAACAATTAAAGTAACATAACTCTGTATGGAATCAGACCACACTCAATCAACATCAATACAGTCATACACTACAATTCCTTCCTTTTCCTTAAATGATAAAATCATTTACTGTCTTTCAATTTCTAAATAATCAATGAACTAAACATTTAAAATATTACTTATATTTCAAAATTTAAAAGCTATTCAGTTACTTCCAAAATGTTCAGTTAGTATTGTATTCCTGATATTTTGATGGCGGTTTTCTATTCCGCTGAGGTCGTGTATGATTATTTGTGTCGCATGCATTATTTGAAATACTTTTATCTTGATCACTAGTATTCCTATTTGATCTGTCCGAATCGAACACATTTTGATTATTTTCGTTGGAAGGATTATTTTGATTAAACACATTTGGAATTAACAAATCATGATCATACTGATTAGCACAACACTGATCATTCACTATTTCTGCACATTGATCTCGCTCATGATATTTCTTTACACATGTAATATTTCTCTTGTAACGAATATGCGGCTTATCAACTGTTTCAACTATAACACTATTCCCAAACTTATGTAGAACTTTAAATAATTTCGGATTGAACTTTGTTGAAAATTTATTGTTATAGTCCTGTTTCACTAATACTTTATCGCCTTCTGAAATTTCACTATTTCTCGCTCCTCTTTTCATATCGCCATATATCCTTCCCTTTTCTTTGAGTTTGCTGTCTCGATCGCGTATTTCATAATCGTGGGATGCCAATTGCTGTAGTTCTGGTAATTTGGTACGAATCTGTCTGCCAAATAATAACTCAGTCGGACTTTTACCTGTTGTATTATGAGGCGTACTTCTGTACATTATAAGGAATTGATCTAGTTCGACCTTCCAGTTACGTTTTTCTGCTTGTGCGATTCGTAATACTTTCATGATGGATCTGTTCTGTCTTTCAACTTCTCCATTCGCCTGAGGCCATAGCGGAGTTGATTTGCGATGAATAATACCATGTTCTGTCATGTATTTCTTGAACGATTCACTCACAAATTGAGGCCCATTATCTGTTTGTAAAGTTAATGGTAATCCATGTGTAACAAATATTTTAGACATGATTTCGATTAATCTGTCCGATGTTGTTGATTTGGTAATGACTGTTTCGAAAAATCGGCTATAATAATCGACTAATACAAAAATATAGTCACCTGAGGGTAATGGTCCTAATAAGTCGGCAGCAAGATGTTGCCATGGTGCAGAAGGTAGGGACGTTCTTGACATAGGTTCTGGTTTGGTTGTTTGGGACACTAGTTGACATCCATAACAAGATTTGCAAAATTTCTCAACTTCTTTGTCGAGTCCAGGCCACCATACTTTTGTTCTTAAACGTTGTTTCATTCCAACAATACCCGGATGACCTTCGTGCGCTAGTTTTAATACATGATTTCGTTGTGATCTCGGAATAACGATTCGCGTTCCACGTAGTACAATATTGCCTATTGCACATAGTTCCGATTTTACAGGAATATATTCTTTATATGGAAGTTGATACCACTTTCCATCTAACAAACAGTTTCGCACAAATCTTAATTCTGCGTCACATTCTGATTCGATTTCAATATCTCTTGTAGTCATTGCTCTCGGCGTTGCTTCTGTAGCTACAAATTTTATGTATTCATGATCGGTTTTTGTAGACAGCGGCTTTAAATCATACTGATTGTTCAACAGTCTCGACAGTGAATCTGCTATGTTTTGTGAACCCGGAATATATCTGACTTTATACTTATAAGGCTGTAACCTAAGAACCCATCTTTCAATTCTAGCACAAGTAGTGGATTTTGGTGAATAGATACACTCCAGTGGTTTGTGGTCTGTTAGCAGTTCGAAGTCTGTTGCATATAAATACATGTGAAATCTCTCACAAGCCCATACTAAAGACAATGCTTCTTTTTCCGTTTGTGAATAGCGTCTTTCTGTTTCTGTAAGGCTTCTGCTTGCATAGCATATAACACGATATTCATTGTTTTGTTCCTGTATCAAAATAGCTCCAAGTCCTACCGGACTCGCATCTGCTATAACCAGGGTTCTGGCATTTTTATCAAAATATGCTAAAGTTTCTGCATTGGATAGTCTATGTTTTAATTCATTGAAAGCTCGCTGTTGTTCAACACCCCATTCGAATGGTTCATTCTTTTTAGTAAGTTTACGTAAAGGCTCGGAGATTGAAGCTAGATCTGGTATATAGCGCGATGTATAGTTAACTAACCCGAGAAACGATCTTACTTTAGTAGCTGTTCTGGGTGCTCTGGCTTCTACAATAGCCTTTACTTTGACATCTGTTGGTCCTACACCTCTATTTGACAATTCATGGCCCATAAATTCTAGCTTGTTCATGTTAAATTCACATTTGTCCATATTTAAAGTTATTCCTTTTTGTAACAGAGTTTCTAACACTTTTTCTAAACGTTTATTATGTTCTTCGACCGATTCTGCATGGACAATAATGTCGTCAAATATATTGTGAACACCTTCACAATTTTGTAATGTTAGTTGTAGCACTTTCTGATAAAGTTCTGGGGCACAACTTATTCCAAACATAAGTCTCTTATAGCGCCATAGTCCATTATGTGTAACAAATGTTGTAAGGTCTCTGGAGTCTTCATGTAATTCAATCTGATGAAAGGCTTGATTAATATCTAATTTACTGTAAATAATACTTTTATTAAGGTCTTGTAATATCTCGTCAACTGTAGGAATTGGGTGCCTTTCTCGTTACACTGATTCATTGGCTCTTCTCATGTCTACGCACAGTCTTATATCAGAGTTCTTTTTCGGAGATACGACAACTGGTGATACCCAACTGCTTGGACCGATCACACGCTCAATAATATCTAGTTTTTCCAGTTCCTTTAGTTTCTGTTCTACTTTTCCACGCAATTGATATGGAACGCGTCTAACTGGTTGGGCTAATGGGGTAACGTCTTTATCAACAGCTATTTTCAATTTAAAATCCTTCAGTTTCCCGACTCCTTCAAACAGATCTGGATATTTGTTCACATAATAATTCTTTGACTTCTCCGTATCAGTTTTAGAATTATAGTTTATCTTCCCTATTCTTAATACCCCTAATTTAATTGCAGTGTCTTTGCCTAATAATGGTTCACCTTTTCCATCTATTACGATAAAGCTTACATTTTCTAACAATGTATCTTGAAACGTTACATTTGCATAAAATTTTCCCAGTACTTTTAATGGCTCTTCAATCCCATAAGCAAACAGTTTTGTATTTGTCAGTTCTGAATTCCAACGGATACCTTTTATTTTGCCAATTCGTTTTAATTCATTCCACGAGTCCCGATCTAAAACATCTGCTGATGATCCTGAATCAATAGTAAATTCTTGAGAAACACGATTTAATTTTATTGTGATCTTGCTTTGGTTATCTCCCTTTCCTAACGAATATATTCTAAAGATTTCTCCAGGTCTATCATTATCATCACAAAATCGATTCTTTTCTTCATATTCCTCTTCATCAGATTCTTTATTAACTCTTTTCACCCGTCTTGTGTCGGTCACTCTTCTCTCCCTATTATTTCTAGACATGTACGGGGGTTGGGATGGCCTAGTGGACTAGAGTGCCGCGCTTCGACATCTAGCTGGCCGGTCACCTCTAGCTTGCGGCTGTGGTTTCGAGCCCTGGCGTGAGCGTATGTGGCATGGAGATAGGGGCGCCTTCTCAACCTCGTGGGTTTCCTCCGGGCACTCCGGTTTCCTCCCACTGCTAAAGACCCCTACGCGCAAGCGAATTATTGAAATAAAATTAAACCATATGTTAGTCCCGAAATGACCTAGTTTGTGTTGAGTGGACGTTAAACCCCATTTCTCTCTCTCTCTAGACATGTACGATCCTCTTGATCTTCCTCTTCTTGAATTGACACCATGTCCTGGTTGGTAGAGTTTAGTCTTACACATGCGCTCATAGTGGCCATCTAGTTTACACTTCCTACATCGTTGATTGACAGCAGGGCAGTTTGGATCTGAATGAAAATGTCTTGTATACCCACATCTATAACACTCCATATAGCGGTTAGTAGATCTGCGGGGGTCATCTCTTGGATTTCTCGGTAAAGGTCTATTCATTCTGGAATGATGTCCATTACTATGCAGTGATAGCCTATTCACATCATGGCTCAGGCCCTCGATGGATTTTGCTTGTCTGTCAGATTCTTCTAAGGCTCTAGAAATTTCTAATACATCTGCCAAGGTTAAGTTTGTTCCTCTCTCTAACAATTTCCGTCTTAAGTCTCGTGAGTTACATTTATTTATTACTTGATCCCGAATTTCATTATCGACATTGGCGAAATCACAACTCTGTGACTTTTGGCGAAGTTTTGTTACAAATTGTTCCACAGTATCATGGTCATCTTGAGACAGATTTCTGAATACAAGTCTTTCGTAAGGCACATTAGACTGGGGGCAAAAATAATTATTCAAAGCAGTTTTTGCTCTGTCATATGCGTCATTGATGGTCTGATCTTCTGTGAGAGTAAAAAATATGTCTTGTACATCCATACCTGCAGAATGGAGGAATTGAGCTCTCTTTCTGTCTGCACTCATTTGTCCTTTGGTTATTAAATATAGGTCGAATGCTCTCAACCATCTTGTCCATCGCACTGATGATGTACTTGCTCTGTCTCCAATGTTAAATTGTGGTAAACCACTTGACTGGTCAACAAAATTATTTGCCATCTGGATTTCTAGGTTCTTCTTTACCTCGTCGCCAAATTGTAATGTTCTATGATTCCCATTTAAGGCCGATGCTTACAGATTTAACTAAATACAAAAACCACTTGTTGTGAAAACCATGCTCTTTAATACTTCTACTTCTAATCTAACTCTATGACTAGAGAGTGGGAAAATAACAATTAAAGTAACATAACTCTGTATGGAATCAGACCACACTCAATCAACATCAATACAGTCATACACTACAGTAACTTCCTGAATTATGGCCCCTGATTATACGCAAAATCGCCTTTTTTTTTAGCTTGGAGGTCACAATTATTATCCGATTTAAAAAAACGTTTGATTATATTACCGTTACACCGTAAGGAAGGTTGAGTTCGAATTTCGGGAAAATCAGACCAAAATTGCCATACAATATGGCCGCCGTTTGTACGCAAATACTGTTAAAAAATGGTATATCAAGGTTGTGGACCCTGTAAAGGTCACAATTTTAATTCGATTTTGATGAAACTTGAAATTCATGGTTATAACCCAAAGATCTTGGTTCTTTTCGATATTTGCGCATATCGGATCGTAACTTCCTGAATTATGGCCCCTGGTTATACGCAAAATCCCCCTTTCTTTAGCTTGTGGTCCCTCTGGAGGTCACAATTATTATCCAATTTAAAAAAACGTTTGATTATAACACCGTTACACTGTAAGGAAGGTTGAGTTTGAATTTCGGGAAAATCGGACCAAAATTGACAGACAAAATGGCTGCCGTTTGTACGCGAATACTGTTAAAAAAATGATATATCATGGTTGTGGACCCTGTATAGGTCACAATTTTAATTCGATTTTGATGAGGAAGGTTGAGTTCTAATTTCGTGAAAATCGTACCAAAATTGCCAGACGAAATGGTCGCCGTTTGTACGCGAATAGTGTAAAAAATATGGTAAATTTTTAAATCAGATAATAATTGTGACCTCCAGAGGGACCACAAGCTAAAAAGGGTGATTTTTCGGACAATCAGGGGCCATAATTCAGGAAATTACATTCCGATAGCCGCAAATATCGAAAGGAACCAAGATCTTTGGGTTACAAACAGGCATGTCAAGTTTCATCAAAATCGGTTCAAAATTGTGACCTCTATAGGGTCCACAAGCTAAAAACGTGATTTTTCGTACAATCAGGGGCCATAATCCATGAAGTTTTGATCCGATACATGCCAATATCGAAAGCAGCCAATATCGGATAAGAATTGTGACCTGTAGAGAGTCCACAAACAAATTGTGGACGGACGGACGGACAGGGGCGACGACACAATACGTCAACATGAAAATGTGGGCGTATAAAAACGGAGTTGGAACATTAGTCTAATGTTTTACTAACATTCAAAGAATCATAAGTTAAAACGCTACAGTAGTTACGTTAGAAGAACATAATTTACTGACGTTTCCAGGTTGTCTGACCAGTCTTGGGAAATAACGCTGATTCAGGTTGTTCAGCTGACGTTTTTGGAACAACTAATCTGAACGTTTCTAAAGTAAACGTCAGCAGAATAATATTAATTAATGTTTAATAACGTTTCACAGTATCAACGATATAATGTCATAAAAACGGGGTTGAAACATTAATCTAATGTTTTTATGCAACGACAACGTTTGCTACTGATGTAAGATGTTAAGAATGTAACATAGAAAGACAACGTTTTACAAACTTCATTGGAAGGGTTTATTTTTCGTTTCATTTTAACATAATTAGATTAGGAAAACAGGACGTTTTAAAAACTTAAATTCAAAATAATCAATATAACGTCACAGACAAATATATTGCTAACGTTTTGCGAACTTTACTGGAAGGGTTTATTTTTCGTTTAATTTTAATGTTTTAAGATTAGGAAAACAGGATTGAAAAATAACGTCATAAAACAGGGTTAAAACATTAATCTAATGTTTTAATGCAACGTTTTACGAACTTTACTGGAAGGGTTTTCGTTTAATTTCAACGTTTTAAGATTAGGAAATTAATTAATATAACTTCACAAATATAATACCAACGTTGAAAGAATCATAATTTAAAATGTTACAAAAGTTACATTACAAGAACATAATTTATTGACGTTTGCAATTTATCTGACC
The DNA here is from genome assembly GCA_948474765.1 of Patella depressa. NCBI lineage: Eukaryota > Metazoa > Mollusca > Gastropoda > Patellidae > Patella > Patella depressa. Next base: position 25,472,164 of record OX419717.1, on the reverse strand, counting down.
AGGCTTGACAAATAACGTTCAATCAGGTGGTTCAGTTGACGTTGGGGTCACAATTTGAATCCCATTTTGATGAAATTTGAAATGCATGTTAATAACCGAAAGATCTTAGGTTTTTTTTAGTATTTGCGCATATTGTAACTTCATGAGTTATGGACCTTGATTGTGGGAAAAATCACTTTCTTTTTAGCTTGTTCTCTATACATGTCTCGAAAATGTGGGCGTATCCTGCTTGGCAGCCGCTGGTCGTTCGTAATGTTCATAGAATGGAGTTAATAAATATTATTCTGCGTCATTCTGCATAACCCATTTACTTAAGGTCGATGTGTGCTGTCTGAGGTCAAGGTAGCACATGGTAGTATGGTGAGGTAGTTGTTTTTTCAAAAAAATTGCCCAAAGTACGCAATAAAAATATATAAATAGTTATATTTGTATGAGTAATGCAGTATTGTGAGACATGACAGATGTGCTACCGCTTGTGGCGATGTAGGGATGGAATCAAGTTGATGCTATGGTTGCGTCATCTGACATAAATGTTGCGTAGGTATAACGCTGCGTCGCACTACCTATGCCAGAGTTATGCACATGCGTATTCATCACGTTTAAGCCCTCAAATATCAGATTTCGGAGATTTGGGGTGATGGGCGTCGCATTCTGGGGGTATAATGATACATTGAATTGGTTTATGCTTGACCTGTTTTCAATTTACCCTTTTTTTTACAGATAGACATTCCTATGTACTTTGCAGTATTGGGGTTACAGCCCCCTATTCAATCTACTTTATTAAAACAAGTTACGCCTAAAGGTACCATCAGTATAGATAACATCTTTTATAAAGTAAGTAAAACATTGTATTCCATGTTATACACCAATCCTCAGCATGTGAGTTCCCCCAGCTTCCAGACGTATTATGTATTGGGGAGCAATAATGCGATAAATCTGAAAGCAAGAGGATCAACACAAGTGAATGACCGTGGGTGGGATTGGGTGAGAACAATTGACCAAAAAGAGGGTCATAGTGTGCATATCTCATGTCCACCAGTGCAACTGTTTACCGCTCTCGCTGTCTTAATGAAGAATGAATTGAATACATCATACTACGTCATCATCGGAAATGTCACGTGAGGACCTACACCAATCCTCAGCTTGTCAGTTCCTCCAGCTTCCAGAGGCATTAAGTATTGGGGAGCAATAATGCGATAAAATAGTCTATCTCACAACCCCTCTTCAAACACATTAGAACAGCATATCATCTATTCCCAATACTCAAAACTAAAATATCAAAACATCTCAAAAATTTGTCTTTATTCCATCTCAAATAAGTATAGGATATTAACCCACCCGAGGTTGATATGATAAGAGAAGACGCGGGCGCAGCCCAAGGGTTCTCTATTATATCAATCCGAGGGAGAGTAGGTTTATATCTGACATATACAACGTTCACCCTTAAATTTAATGGACTTTTCTAAAAATAAAAGGCAACAGTGATTGGATAATTGCTCGATAGTTTCCTCCAAATGGCGAAAATTACCGAAGAAATCACGTGCACGTGTTTTTTTATACGTCGCTATTTTGTAGTAATGGAACTGAAAGCTAAAACAAAATGGATAGTAAAACGAAGTTAGACAAATAATCAATCCTTTTTTAGTCATCATATTGACGACGGAATAGATGTGAATGCAACTATGATGAGGATTTATACAAAGCCTGAAGAAAATTTGGATTTAAAGGCAATCTTTTCCGATAATTCTGACAATGAACCGTGACTAAAGGTTACTTTTAGGTATGTTCAGAGAAAGATTTGACGGACTGTTTTGAGGGAACTGTAGCCGTACCCAAAAATACTTTACAAAGGAACTCTTGGGCGATAAATACTTTCAGGTCTTGGAGTGTGTGGAGATATGATGTGGGCAGAAAGAAAATTCTGAAAGATATCTTAGACATGGAGTATGCATAACCGATTTAAATATGCCGATAAGTACGCCATCTATTTCGGTCCTGAATGCTACAAACTGTAACATAACATTTTTTTTTTATTGTCAAAAGAATAAAATTTTATTTCTGTGTTCTTTGTATTATTGCGGTCATCTACGTCATCAACGGTTAATTTGAGCCGAATATATCGACCTGCAATGACGTCATCAGCGGTTGAAATATCAACCTGTCAGGACGTCATCAGCGGTTTATATTAACCGAATATCGAATATATCAACCTCTGATGACGTCATGAGAGTTGTTATAAAATATAACTGCTATGAACATCAAAGAAAAAACTACCGCAAGTTGTATATGTATAAACATTGCTACTAAAGTAAATTTGTTAAGTAACAAAACGTGTTCAGCTGTCAGGTGATGAGGGAGTACTGCCCTCTGTGTAATCCACTCTGGCTTAGTTCGGACTGAAGTCAAAGTAAGATCGTAAGTACACCCCCTCTCCCATTCTGGTACAAATGAACACGGATACTGTAAATACTTCCCCTGAAGTGATGATAAATTTCATTCTATAAAACATATAAAAAAGTACTAGAACTAAACCAGATCAAATCACACAAGGAGACAGATCTCCCTCGCCCCTGGCCCATGTGAATAAGAAATCCACTAAAGGCATCAGTGTCCCATGGAGCAGGGGTAAGAAAGATCCCGCCTGGAAACATCCAAATCGTTACACCCATCATCTAAACAAAACAAATGCGAAAACATCGGGCTAAGTGATCACGCCTCATTGTCCATTGTCAGAACTCACTTGTTTAAACCCCTGATCATGGCTGACGGAACTACAATGCAATACCAACACGTACCCTGACCTACTTATCCACAATCAAGCATGAACACAATTTACACCAATATTTTAATAAGACGATTAATAAGCCTGTGTCTAGCAATCTAGAGGCTAAAGTTATTATCCGATTGACTTTGTATTTATACATACTGTCAATTGACTTTTTTGAAAAATCCCGCGGATGCTCAACAGACTGTAGTTTTACACAGTGTTTCAGATCATTGGACAAAGAGGCCCTTGATCTCGATAACTTTGAAATTGTCTTTCAAATGGTACACAGTGTTCAAGGTTTTGGGAGAACGAAACCTAATTATTTTCAATGAATTTTGATAATTACTGCCAGAGTTATTGACCTTGATCACTCTAAATAAATTCTTTGGACGCTCTACAGATCAAATTTATCATCTGGTTGACTTTAAATTTACACACAGAGTTTAAAGAGGTGCATGTATGATTTGATTTGCTGATGCGTAGCCTGGCCCTATGAAGGCTTGGAACCTTGGCAAAGCATCTCAGATGGGTTGTATAGATTATTTTTTGATGATATTCAAAAATCCCTCGAGATGTGTGAAGTTTTCACCAAGAATGAATACAATTGGGTGGTCACATCTGGGTGGATGTTGTAATGTCATCAATATTAGCTTTACACAGAAAAGGAAGGGTTCGGCCATATGCACAGCTTGTAAAAGACACTGCGACTAGACGAAAGCTAGCAGATGTATGGGACTAAGGGATAAGCAATATCCTCACTCAGCAGGCATCGCTAAGTCGTGTTTGGGAAAATGTAATGGGTTTAAGGCAAGATGTAAAAATCTTCTGGAGAAATTAAGGGCATCGACGGTAGTATGATTCCTCCCTGCAAATTACAGATCACTACAGATCAAAAGGGCACTATTGGTCTCAAAGATGTGGGGAAGGGTTGACAAATCATGAATTAACCAGCACCCATCGCTAAAAGATGGCTGGGGGTTGAGGGAAGGGTGGTATGAAATCATATTAATGGTCCTCAACTCCGGGAGTCATTGGTTGAAGAGGACATAGGGGAATCTGATCAGGATACATATAATGATGAACTTCGACATTGCTTCTTCTGATGAAGACAGTTGCCTCTCTTATGTTAGTTTTTGGTTGATTGAGTCCTGATTTATGTCTGCAATAACATGACATAGATCAAGAGGAAACTTAGCATTCCGGCCATATTTCACTGCTTGTCTTTGAATTTTTAGGGGCATTGGTCACAGCTGATGTTCTTAAGTTTATTTACCACCAAAATATTCATTCTTAAGTTAGTGGTTGTGAATGATCACTCCCTACATTTTACACCTTGTTCCAATGTCGCGATTTTCATGTTAATTAAATTTCTAATTAGGGGTCATTGAGTGCACATCAGCATTATCCTCTTCTTAAGTACATTGGCCACCAGAAATTTCTTTCTTGAGTTGATGATAATGATTTCTGATACCTTTCCGTACAATTTAGGCTAGGTTTCACACTCGCACTTTTCATGTTGATTAAAATTTTAATTACCGATGGGGGCCAAGTGATATTTTTGTTATTTTTGAGATTATGTGATACTTACAGCTATAACTTCATTAATTTAATATGTCATATTTTTGATCCTAGTCTTATAAAACATGTCCATGCAGTTTTGTGTTAAATACCTGAAATAGATCACAAGATAACGAAAACATAATTCAGAGTAAAATCAAAAAATTGCAAATTGGTGACCTTTGACCTCTTCTTAAGTGACCTTTCAACCAAAAATTCCATTCTTAAGCTAATTTCCTGGTTCAGGGCACAATCCTCTATCAAATGCCACTGAAGTGGGTTCCGCACCTTCCATGTTGAATAAACCGATTTTGGGGGGTACTATGGGTGGCCCCTCCTACCACACCCACCACTGGTGCAACTTAAGAATTGGGTTTCTGGGGTCTCCTAACCCAGCCATACACCACTAGCATCCCAAACCTTCCGCACCTTTCACGTTGAATAAAACCCACCTAGCTCCCGGACTATATGGCTTCACCAAGTAGGTTTCACCCATCATCTATGTTTTTATTAATTTCTCTTTGATCCTTTATCCGCTGTTGTTACTAGTACATATACATGTATATAACACTGTCACATTTTTTCCTCATTTGTAATTTGTATGCTTGATAACGACCAGTGAATTCTTGTCGAAACGTCGTGTGTGTATAATATAGTGATTGTTATCCATAGAACTGTTTTTTGTGTTATATTGTGAGTTATGTTGTACTAATCTATAGTCACAATTCTATGGAATACAATTACTGCTTATTACTTAGCGACGTTTCGACTAGGCTTCTGTAATGATTTCGTCGTATTTGAATGGCTTCGTGCAATCGGTGCGCTCTCTTGATGCTGATACTCTTGCATAATGATTTTACGTTGGACCATTGGATTCTGTGGCGAGGGTTGGAGTTCAAGTCTTTAGCTAAAGCTGAGTAGTTGGTTGCTGCAATATATTCATTAATCATATTTGTTTATTCAGTGAAAGGGGTGGTCGATTACATTTTATCTAGTTCTAGTTCTTTATTCCCTTAAGTCAAAAACCCATCGGGTAAAACACACATACAACAATACATACAAAATATATACAGAATGGACAAGGACATATTCCTGAAGCAATGGCGCGAGAAATCCCTCTCTTACTATTGCTGGATAGAAGTCATATTCTTGAAATTGGGCGGGGCGTGTCTCTTTTTAACGTCCAATCAAATTCCTCCTCTCTTCTCGCATTCGGCATAATTTTCAAAATTGCCGACGAAGAAAACATGTTGGCACTGGATAATCGAGCATAATAAATTTCGCGGGTTATGACGTAAACAAGTCGCGATTGTCACTAGATACATTGCGGTAACATATTTTGAGGTCTGGTTAACCCCGATATTGTTTGTTACAACGTAGGTCATTGGTTGGTAATGACACTACTGACCAATAATAATTTAGCACAACAATGTTCACTCAAGATAGCAGTGTGAAGTGGATTAGTTCTAATCAAACGAAACACTGCGCAGGAGTATGTATCTGACCAATAATAATTTAGCACAACAATGTTCACTCAAGATAGCAGTGTGAAGTGGATTAGTTCTAATCAAACGAAACACTGCGCAGGTCTTTGTATCTGGGACAAGAAAGGATATAATGATACTCGTCCTCGACATTTAGTTTATTGCACAAAATACATAATCTATCTTCCCTAGCTGTCTTAACATACCTGCCATTTTCTATATTTAAATTGTGTCAGGAAAGTCTTATGTTATTTCGTATTTATCGATTTAGTTAGGTAAAAGTGGAATGTAAACGGATCTACAATATATTTCATCGCCTGAAAACCATATTGTTCTATCTCCCATTACCTGTAATGGGAGATTTGTATATATGACACTTTGGCGATTCATTGATTTTTTTTCATGGCATTCTTGTTTAAGAATATCAAATAGACAAAGTTTTATTACAGACAATGTGCGTTTAGAATTTCCCCAAATACTTCATAATCCAAGCCTAAATAATTCTTTTTAACAGTATCTATCCAGTTATCATTGTTTATGCACATATCGTTGTAACATCGTCTAAGAATTATATTGTGTGTGTTAATTAACTTTAACCAATATTTGAATATTCTTGTTTAAGAATATCAGTAGTAATCAGATGACTTTGGGGAGATTTTTTTTTCTATTGTTAGTGTATTGTTCTCTGAACAATGAATCTATTGTTAGTGTATTGTTCTCTGAACAATGGAGCTATTGTTAGTGTATTGTTCTCTGAACAATGGTTATCGATTGTTAGTGTATTGTTCTCTGAACAATGGTTATTGATTGATTAGTGTATTGTTCTCCGAACAATGATTGATGAAACGATAGAAGAATAGTCTTTTTGTTATAGAGTCCAGGTGTTGATTCTGCTGTTAAAATCTCTCTCTGTTTAGTAATGAGAGTATCATTTATTGTTTAATGTTGAATTATTGATTTTGTTTGAGTTTTGTGAATGAATCCGCGTGTCGTCTATATTATACGGTCCTCTGTAGGGTGGGTATTTAAAAAAAGTGACGGTTCGATTAACCTGTGTTTACTCTGTATTTAAATATGGAAATGGTTCCAAATTCGCGAAATCGTAGTATTGTGCACGGTCTCAAGATGTTTGTTGTATTCGTGTAGGAATAAGATTCACTAATCGTCAGGGTTGTCAGTTAGGGAACCCTTACATTTTTGTCCTGTATGCACCCCATGGATGTTTTTCAGGGGAATCCGGTATTTTTCTAGTAAGATTGGGTGTTTCTACTTTCAATACTTATCAAAATTGTCATACTTTTATTGGAAATAACCACCCGATAAATACTTTTTCAGGAGGAAAGTTAAACAATTATTGTATTGTACCTGGACAGCGAATTGAACCGTGTTAAATACGTCAAACCGATACACAGTAATGATCGAGGTTTAGTGACGACCCCCCACCTCCCTAATTGCAAACGACTTATGTTTTTCAAATGAAATGAAATAGGATTTAGCGTCCTACTGTTATTCATCTATATTTGGGGAGTTTAATGAAGATGGGGGCATGCGTAGTACGTGGGTGGGCTTGGAGGGTAATTTTGGCCCGGACAGCGGTATTATGACTTACGTTTATAATGGATTCTAACCGTCAAGATAAGTTTTTACGTACGCGCTCTATACACAGACGGCCTCGGTTTTTCGACACATCCAAAACAGACAGCTGTCCTTGACAGGCCCTGCGTCGCGTACCGGGAGAAACCTCGTCGGATACCGGTACTTTCTCGGCCTATATAGCGATCTTAACCACTCAGATAACGGGGACACGGCCATGCCATGCGGTTTCAAGGTGTTTTTGACGTGTACGCATGGCTCTCGGACTATACAGACACCACGTGTCTTTTATTATGGACCGTTTGACAGAAAAAAGGGGGATCTTAGTAGCCACCGAGAAGTGTATTGATGCGTGATCGACCCACGTGAATGTGTGACATGACAAAACGATAATACAATTATCAAGAGACCATCTTCAAACGGTTCAACTCTCAAAGCCTTTGAAACAATGGTCGCGATAGCTGTTAATAGTTGATTAAGAACATTTTTTTAAATTTTATTTCAACAGATAAGTATATTACGTATCGAAATAATTATCACTGAAACATAACGCTATATTATCGATGGCTTCCTCTAGACTTTTTTTCGTTCTTTTGACACGTCAAACAACCAGTTTATCCACCCCCTCCAAAAAAAAACCCAACAAAAAAACAACTTACGTTTCGTGTTCTTGGCTACTTGTGGAGTTACATCTTATAATCTATTGTTAAATGAATCGGGGGTAGGGGTACACTTTGACTGAAATTAGACGGTATAAACTAACCCTCTTTTACAAAATAGCGGATTTGGATTTGACTACTCTAGTTCCACCCAAATCACGGGATATAAACCCTTATCAAACGTGGAATCCAAAGCTGTATATAAATATTCCTGCAAATACTACATTTTACCCCCCACCCCACCCACCCACACACACACACACACACACACACACACACACACACACACACACACACCCACACACACCTCACCTCCCATCTCTTACCTTGTGTAATAAGTGACTGGGATGATTTACCCGAGCATATAAAATCGTCTTCTACTTTTACAAAACCTTTAAAAGCTTAATTAACTAATGGTGATTTTTTATTACCTAAATATTTTTTACATTGGGAAATATAAGCCTGCGTTACAAAAAAGTAACAAAACTACCGGAAACTCTGGTAAATATATATATAAAGACGCGTCGAGTCAAATTTTGTTGATACTAGATTTAAAAACTATAAAGAAATGGTCTAATATTTTTTTTACAAACTACATCTATTGTAAAATATTAGTAAAATCAATTACGTGCTCTGTTCAAGTGTGTTTGAAACTTTCAAACCATCATACAAAACAAGAGGCAATGCATTAAAAGCGACAATAACTATTCAATTTACATACACGATTTATAATAATCATTAAAATTAAATCGTACGAATTTTGAAGTGTACAAATCATAGTTATATTGTGTAGGGCTGATTTGAATGACAATTATTGCTTTAAGACTAGGTCGCATGCTTGACGGTTCATTAAACTTGGTGAATGATGAAAAGGGGGCACTCAACCGAAAAACACTACCTCTCATAATGTATACACACATAAACCAACACTCCGCAGTTTTTTTAACGACACCCCAAATAATATCTGTTCATAATTATTCATCACAAAATGTATATAATTCTTCACTGTGTTTTTTTTATAAATATATATAACACTCTTACATTTTATTTTCTCAAAAATGGTGATTAGAGCGTGCCTTTACTCGTGTAGTTCTCTTTATGTATTTTCATTATCTATTTGAACTTTTTTTCGTCCCGAAACACGTAACGTATTATATTCTTGAAATATCACTAGTTAATGATATACATATGTAAAGCTATCGTATCTTAAAACATGTTATTATATATTTTCATATTTTACGATATCGGTTAAACCAATAAACATCCCGAAATGATGATAGTATGTTATGTGAAAGAGAACGACACAGTTTTTTTTTGATTACTTATGTATGGTTTACAATAGGTAAGTTAAGAGGGCTGCGATACTTTAAGTAACGAGTTATCAATTTTGTTTGATTTCGTTATACTTGGGAATCAATAATGCTTTTATTTTTCGTTTTTACTAAGTCAATATATATTTATTAGTTTGATTTCTCACACTTTTTAATACAAAACGTTTAGTTTCAAGTAATATTCGAGGTTTTTTAAAGCATCCCGGTGAAAAATATGTAAATACTAAAACAACCGGTTTTCCATTAAGAAATATTTTTTGAGTGTAAATAGCAGATTTATCAATAACTTTCTCGATTTGCACCAAATTCGATAAATATCAAAATATATAGAAATCATAAAGTTTTAATGTATTTTTTGATAACATATTCCCATCAGATATCTTGCGATAACTAAACAGAAGCCTAATACTGACCTCTAGATATGGAAAAAAAGACATAGATGTCATAGAAATACTAAAATCATAGTCCAAAAGTAGCATATGCGTGAGTTTATAGATGACATGCTACAAGTTCTTAATGAGAAATTTTGCAATATTATAATTATTATCTACCGGAAATACACATAACATGGAACATAACGATGATACATGTCTATTTTTTAATCCGTCATAATAAACCAGTAAGAGACCTCAATTTAAAACTGGAATTCGGATGTATCGAGTTATGGTCAATGAAAATACATTTCGGACAGATTTATCAATGAATGTCAGTTAAGGGCAATTGTTCCCCCGTTTCAAAAATAAAAGCGATATCTCATTCCAGCCTATAATTCTTATGGTCTGGATCGTGGCTGTGCCATTTAATACATCGAGCAAATAATCTCCTAATAATGTGTTAAATTACGTTCAGACTAAAATACTACAATATCTGCAGTTTTTCGGGACGACGAAGGCTAATTTATCCTCGTAAAGTTAACTCCATTTCGACGAATAACGACACACGTCCAATCACACACAAACACACAACTTAAAAACTCCAACACACTCTATCCCACCATACAGTTTGAAAGGTGTATTATCTGTATCGATATCAAATCAAAGTCCTATAATCGCTGTTATCATCAAAATTGTATTCTTGTAGTAGTAATCCAAGCATGCATTTTTTGTTAATGCGGTTATGTTTTTTTTAACTTAAATATAGACTGTCACGCTAAAGAAGTTAAAACAAAGAATACAATTATAAAATTAAAAAATGAATTTACAAAATAAAGAAATAAGAACTATTCTACAAAAAAAAATATTCTACAAAAAAAACCAAAAAAAAAAACAATTTTCTTTTTCTTACAAAAATAAGATTTTTTTTTTCTTTTTTCTTTTACAAAAATAATGGCCCCTGATTGTACGAAAAATCACGTTTTTAGCTTGTGGACCCTATAGAGGTCACAATTTTGAACCGATTTTGATGAAACTTGACATGCATGTTTGTAACCCAAAGATCTTGGTTCCTTTCGATATTTGCGGCTATCGGAATGTAATTTCCTGAATTATGGCCCCTGATTGTCCGAAAAATCATCCTTTTTAGCTTGTGGTCCATCTGCAGGTCACAATTATTATTCGATTTATAAAACCATTTGATTATATCACCGTTACACCCTAAGGAAGGTTGAGTTCGAATTTCGGGAAAATCGGACGAAAATTGCCATACAAAATGGCCGCCGTTTGTACGCGAATACTGTTAAAAAATGGTATATCAAGGTTGTGGACCCTGTGGAGGTCACAATTTTAATTCGATTTTGATGAAACTTGAAATTCATGGTTATAACCCAAAGATCTTGCTTCCTTTCGATATTTGCGCATATCGGATCGTAACTTCCTGAATTATGGCCCCTGATTATACGCAAAATCGCCTTTTTTTAGCTTGGAGGTCACAATTATTATTCGATTTAAAAAACCGTTTGATTATATCACCGTTACACCGTAAGGTAGGTTGAGTTCGAATTTCGGGAAAATCAGATCAAAATTGCCATACAAAATGGCCGCCGTTTGTACGCGAATACTGTTAAAAAATGGTATATCAAGGTTGTGGACCCTGTAAAGGTCACAATTTTAATTCGATTTTGATGAAACTTGAAATTCATGGTTATAACCCAAAGATCTTGGTTCTTTTCGATATTTGCGCAAATCGGATTGTAACTTCCTGAATTATGGCCCCTGGTTATACGCAAAATCCCCCTTTCCTTAGCTTGTGGTCCCTCTGGAGGTTACAATTATTATCCGATTTAAAAAAAAACGTTTGATTATATCACCGTTACACTGTAAGGAAGGTTGAGTTTGAATTTCGGGAAAATCGGACCAAAATTGACAGACAAAATGGCCGCCGTTTGTACGCGAATACTGTTAAAAAAATGATATATCATGGTTGTGGACCCTGTATAGGTCACAATTTTAATTCGATTTTGATGAGGAAGGTTGAGTTCTAATTTCGTGAAAATCGTACCAAAATTGCCGGACGAAATGGTCGCTGTTTGTACGCGAATAGTGTAAAGATAGGCTGGCACTGCCAGGCAGGATACGCCCACATTTTTGGGAGATGGATAGAGAACAAGCAATACCGAAAGTGATTTTTCCTACATCATTAAGTCCTGTATATCATACTGTATTGGGAGCAGCCATTTTGTTGGTCAGTTCCAGTCTGATATTCATGAAATTGGAAGCCGACAATGATTATGGTGTGACGGTACACAACCTAGAAATGTTACTTTTCGTCAAAATCGGATAAGAATTGTGACATGTAGAGAGTCCACAACCATGATATACCATATTTTTACAATATTCGCGCACAAACGGTGACCATTTCGTCCGGCAATTTTGGTACGATTTTCACGAAATTCGAACTCAACCTTTCCTAGGGTGTAACGGTGATATAATCAAACGTTTTTTTTTAAATCGGATAATAATTGTGACCTCCAGAGGGACCATCGGCGATTTTTCGGACAATCAGGGGCCATAATTCAGGAAGTTACGATCCGATATGCGCAAATATCGAAAAGAACCAAGATCTTTGGGTTATAACCATGAATTTCAAGTTTCATCAAAATCGAATTAAAATTGTGACCTTTACAGGGTCCACAACCTTGATATACCATTTTTTAACAGTATTCGCGTACAAACGGCGGCCATTTTGTATGGCAATTTTGGTCCGATTTTCCCGACATTCGAACTCAAACGGCGGCCATTTTGTTTGTCAATTTTGGTCCGATTTTCCTGAAATTCGAACTCAACCTTCCTTAGGTTATCCATAACCTCAGCTCTAAGACCCTCACACACTCAGAATACAGTCTACTTCAAAAAGGTCTTTCATTTTGTCCACTACCCCCTAAATTTGATCAAATCCAAGAAATTCAAAACCTTATATCTTTTCAACGCAGATTAAGACTTTCAGAATTTTTTCTTGACAAACCAGCAAAGAAATTTTACCACCTTCCCTTTATATAAAGAGCAATTGGTCACCCCCTTCCAACAGAGATGAAGCACTTGAGTTACATTGTAAAAATCAGTATAGACTATTAAAAAATTACAGAGAACATAAAATAAGAAACAACCTCACTGAAGAAGAAAAACAAGGTATCTACTCCCTTAAAGCAGATACAGATATTGTAATTGGCAATAGTGACAAAAGCGGTGGCATAATTATATGGAACAAACATGATTATATTAACGAATGTTTTAAACACCTGAATGACTTGAGCGTGTATCAAGAAGTACCCAGTGATAACTACCATATGATTCATCAGAACCTTGAGAAAATAATTCTTAATTTGGCAATACCAGATAATGTAAAAAAAGCTATTCTTCACTGGCCTAAACAGCGAACCCCACAATTTTACATCTTAGGCAAAATACATAAGACTAAGAATAAAGGTGAAATCCCTCCAGGAAGACCCATTTGCAGAGATACTAACTCCCCTACAGCTAAAGCATCGTATTGGCTTGACTGGAAATTGAAACCAATTGCAGAAGCCTACTGCACCGAAGTCGTGAAAGACACCACTTATTTTCTACAAAAATTACAAAATATAAATATAAGTAATAATACCTACCTACTCACATTTGATGTTATTAGTCTATATCCTAATATTCCTATACCAGAAGGAATAGAGGCCCTTAAAGCAGCTTGTGAAGACAGCAATTTACACCCTACAGAAATCGATGCTATTCTTCAACTACCTAATTTTGTACTAACAAACAATGAATTTGAATTTAATGGAAGATTTTACCATCAAATTAGTGGAACTGCTATGGGGACCCCGTTTGCAGTTACGTATAGTAATATTTATATGACTTATTGGTTAAAAAAATATTGGAATCATTTAAGAAAATAGACCAGATGAACACTTTCGATTTATTGATGATATATGGGCTATTTCTTCGTCTACCCTCGAAGAATGTCATAATTTTTTAACAACCCTCAACCAACAGCACCCTAAAATCAAATTCACTATGAATATCAGTAATACTGAAGTCTCATTTTTAGACGTTAAAGTCATCAATCATAACAACAAACTGGAAACTAATTTATTCTGCAAAGAAACAGCCATTCATCAATACCTTAAACCATCCAGCTGCCATCCTCATCATATCTTCAATTCATTAATTTACAGTGGAGCCATCCACATTAAGCGTATTTGCAGCAAACCTGAATGGACCAGCTACCATTTAACTAAATTTGAAACATACCTTAAACAATGCGGATATAAAAATAAAGTCATCAAAAAAGAATTTAACAAAGTCCATCAAAAAAGCAGAAATGAATTACTACAATACACTATTAAAGATTTTAATGTTAAGAAAGTTATACCTTGGGTAACTACCTATGACCCCCGTCAACCTAATTTATATACCTTAGCTCAAGACACTTCAATTTTAGAGACTAGTGCCCGTATGTCTAAACTACTGGATAATTCTAAAATTGTAATTTCACAGAAAAAATGCAGGACCATTGGTCAGTTGATAGAAGTAAACAGATTGAAAAAAACAAAAGTGCCTGTAATTAATAATAATTTTTATAGAGGATGCAAACCTTACAACAGACCGAAATGCAAAGCATGTGCAACTATGGAACCACCAATCATATTACTAGTATAGACCAAAAAAAAATTTATATTAAAGCTAATTGTTTAAATTGCCACAGTTCTTATGTAATATACTGTATAACTTGTCAATTTTGTAAAAAACAATATGTAGGCCAAACTGCCGCCAAACGATCACTCCTTTTAGCACGAGACTTAACAGCCATAGAAGTAACATTAAACTAAAAAAAATTGGAAAATCCCCCCACATTGCCCCACATTTTAATACACTCGGTCACAAATCTTATGTTTGCACTGTACTTGATAAAATCCCTCAGAATGATAGAACTAAACTTAATATTGCTGAATCACTTCGGATCCACAGATTAAATACGGTATGGCCTTATGGTTTAAATGAAATGCCTGTAAATTAATTCTAATTTTTTTAACTTTACACCCTTTATAATTATTATGTCATCAATGTTATGACGTCATATTTACATTATGACATCACTTGTTACCATGACTAACCTTGAATTTCACTGCATCATTTTTGTAACTTACATTCTCTGAAGAAGTAGGTTTTTACCTACGAAACGTTAGATACTTTAAAAGATGGTTTTGTGATACCTTTGACTTTGTTTTTATCCACTCCTACTACTGGTGTCACTGTATCAAGTTTATTATGACTTTGATCCTGTGTATGTTTATGTTATTTAAATGGTTTTGGATTCCTCTCACTTTATCATTCGTATTCACATGAAAATGTGGGCGTATAAAAATGGTATATCAAAGTTGTGGACTCTGTGGAGGTCACAATTTTAATTCGATTTTGATGAAACTTGAAATTCATGGTTATGACCCAAAGATCTTGGTTCCTTTCGATATTTGCGCATATCGGATCGTAACTTCCTGAATTATGGCCCCTGATTATACGCAAAATCGCCTTTTTTTTTAGCTTGTGGTGCCTCTGGAGGTCACAATTATTATCCGATTTAAAAAAACGTTTGATTATGTTACCGTTACACAGTAAGGGAGGTTGAGTTCGAATGTCGGGAAAATCGGACCAAAATTGCCATACAAAATGGCCGCCGTTTGTACGCGAATACTGTTAAAAAATGGTATATCAAGGTTGTGGACCCTGTAAAGGTCACAATTTTAATTCGATTTTGATGAAACTTGAAATTCACGGTTATAACCCAAAGATCTTGTTTTTTTTTCGATATTTGCGCATATCGGATCGTAACTTCCTAAATTATGGCCCCTGGTTATACGCAAAATCCCCCTTTCTTTAGCTTGTGGTCCCTCTGGAGGTCACAATTATTATCCGATTTAAAAAAACGTTTGATTATATCACCGTTACACCGTAAGGAAGGTTAAGTTTGAATTTCGGGAAAATCGGACCAAAATTGACAGACAAAATGGCCGCCGTTTGTACGCCAACACTGTTAAAAAAATAGTATATCATGGTTGTGGACCCTGTATAGGTCACAATTTTAATTCGATTATGATGAGGAAGGTTGAGTTCTAATTTCGTGAAAATCGTAACAAAATTGTCGGACGAAATGGTCGCCGTTTGTACGCGAATAGTGTAAAAATATGGTATATCATGGTTGTGGACTCTCTACAGGTCACAATTCTTATCCGATTTTGATGAAAAGTCACATTTCTAGGTGTGTACCGTCACACCATAATCATTGTTGGCTTCGAATTTCATGAATATCAGACTGGAACTGACCAACTAAATGGCTGCTCCCAATACAGTATGAAATACAGGACTTAATGATGTAGGAAAAATCACTTTCGGTATTGCTTGTTCTCTATCCATCTCTCGAAAATGTGGGCGTATCCTGCCTGGCAGTGCCAGCCTATCTTTTTTTATAAAATGATTTATTATTCTACATTGTAACACGATTAAGGATGAATCTTGCATTTTGATTGGTCGATTAGGCACTGAAGATTGGCCAATAACACACCCCTCTAAATTAACAAAATCACCGCGTATTAATATCACGCGTACTATTTTTATACGCCCACATTTTCATGTGGACGTATATTGTCGTCGCCCCTGTTCGTCCGTCCACAATTGTTTGTGAACAGTCTACAGGTCACAATTTTTATCCAATTTCAATGAAACTTTAAACATAGGTTTATCACCCTGAGATCTCGGTTCCTTTCGATATTGGCATGTATCGGACTGTAACTTCATGGGTTATGGCCCCTGATTGTACGAAAAATCATGTTTTTTAGCTTGTGAACAGTGTAGAGGTCACAATTTTGAAACGATTTGGATGAAACTTGAAATGCATGTTTATAACCCAAAGATCTTGCGCCCATCTTGTCATTACTTCCTGAATTATGTCCCCTGATTGTACGAAAAATCACCCTTTTTAGCTTGTGGTGCCTCTGGAGGTCACAATTATTATCTGATTTAAAAAAAACCGTTTGATTATAAAAACCAAACACATTTTAATGATTTTCTGATAATTGGCCTTCTGTTTAGTTATCGCAAGATATCTGATGGGAATATGTTATCAAAAAAATACATTAAAACTTTATGATTTCTATATATTTTGATATTTATCGAATTTGGAGCAATTCGAGAAAGTTATTGATAAATCTGCTATTTACACTCAAAAAATATTTCTTAATGGAAAACCGGTTGTTTTAGTATTTACATATTTTGATATTTATCGAATTTGGTGCAATTCGAGAAAGTTATTGATAAATCTGCTATTTACACTCAAAAAATATTTCTAAATGGAAAACCGGTTGTTTTAGTATTTACATATTTTTCACTGGGATGCTTTAAAAAACCTCGAATATTACTTGAAACTAAACGTTTTGTATTAAAAAGTGTGAGAAATCAAACTAATAAATATATATTGACTTAGTAAAAACGAAAAATAAAAGCATTATTGATTCCCAAGTATAACGAAATCAAACAAAATTGATAACGCATTACTTAAAGTATCGCAGCCCTCTTAACTTACCTATTGTAAACCATACATAATAGTAAGTGCAGGGGGACCGCACTACACGAAAAACAAAAAACCTATAAGATTAACCTGCGGAAAACATCAAATCAAGTGAATGGATCAAAAAAAAACTGTGTCGTTCTCTTTCACATAACATACTATCATCATTTGGGGATGTTTATTGGTTTAAGCGATATCGTAAAATATGAAAATATATAATAACATGTTTTAAGATATGATAGCTTTACATATGTATATCATTTACTAGTGATATTTCAAGAATATAATACGTTACGTGTTTCGGGACGAAAAAAAGTTCAAATAGATAATGAAAATACATAAAGAGAACTACACGAGTAAAGGCACGCTCTAATCACCATTTTTGAGAAAATAAAATGTAAGAGTGTTATATATATTTATAAAAAAAACACAGTGAAGAATTATATACATTTTGTGATGAATAATTATGAACAGATATTATTTGGTGTGTCGTTAAAAAAACTGCGGAGTTTTGGTTTATGTGTGTATACATTATGAGAGGTAGTGTTTTTCGGTTGAGTGCCCCCTTTTCATCATTCACCAAGTTTAATCATGGACCTTATAACACAAGGTCCATGGTTTAATGAACCGTCAAGCACGCGACCTAGTCTTAAAGCAATAATTGTCATTCAAATCAGCCCTACACAATATAACTATGACTTGTACACTTCAAAATTCGTACGATTTAATTTTAATGATTATTATAAATCGTGTATGTAAATTGAATAGTTATTGTCGCTTTTAATGCATTGCCTCTTGTTTTGTATGATGGTTTGAAAGTTTCAAACACATTTGAACAGAGCACGTAATTGATTTTACTAATATTTTACAATAGATATAGTTTGTAAATAAAATATTAGACCATTTCTTTATAGTTTTTAAATCTAATATCGACAAAATTTGAATCAACGCGTCTTTATATATATATTTACTAGAGTGTCCGGTAGTTTTGTTACTTTTTTGTAACGCAGGCTTATATTTCCCAATGTAAAAAATATTTAGGTAATAAAAATCACCATTAGTTAATTGAGCTTTTAAAGGTTTTGTAAAAGTAGAAGACGATTTTATATGCTCGGGTAAATCATCCCAGTCACTTATTACACAAGGTAAGAGATGGGAGGTGCAGGCGCGGATCCAGAGGGGGGGTTGGGGGGTCCAATTTAGAGACGATGGTGGCAGATTTCCGTAACAGAAACCTGGCAAACCCCCTCCTGCAAAAATTCCTGGATCCGCACCTGAGGTGAGGTGTGTGTGTGTGTGTGTGTGTGTGTGTGTGTGTGTGTGTGTGTGTGTGTGTGTGTGTGTGTGTGTGTGTGTGTGGGTGGGTGTGGGTGGGGGGGGTTAAAATGTAGTATTTGCAGGAATATTTATATACAGCTTTGGATTCCACTTTTGATAAGGGTTTATATCCCGTGATTTGTGTGGAACTAGAGTAGTCAAATCCAAATCCGCTATTTTGTAAAAGAGGGTTAGTTTATACCGTCTAATTTCAGTCCAAGTGTACCCCCACCCCCGATTCATTTAACAATAGATTATAAGATGTAACTCTACACGTAGCCAAGAACACGAAACGTAAGTTGTTTTTTTGTTTGGGTTTTTTTTTGGAGGGGGGGGGGGTAAACTGGTTGTTTGATGTGTCAAAAGAACGAAAAAAAGTCTAGAGTAAGCCATCGATAATATAGTGTTATGTTTCAGTGATAATTATTTCGATACGTAATATACTTATCTGTTGAAATAAAATGAAAAAAATGTTCTTAATCAACTATTAACAGCTATCGCGACCATTGTTTCAAAGGCTTTGAGAGTTGAACCTTTTGAAGATGGTCTCTTGATAATTGTATTATCGTTTTGTCATGTCAAACATTCTCGTGGGTCGATCACGCATCAATACACTTCTCGGTGGCTACTAAGATACCCCTTTTTTCTGTCAAACGGTCCATAATAAAAGACACGTGGTGTCTGTTTAGTCAGAGAGCCATGCGTACACGTCGAAAACACCTTGAAACAGCATGGCATGGCCGTGTCCCCGTTATCTGAGTGGTTAAGATCGCTCTATAGGCCAAGAAAGTACCTGTATCCGACGAGGTTTCTCCCGGTACGCGACGCAGGGCCTGTCAAGGACAGCTGTCTGATTTGGATGTGTCGAAAAACCGAGGCCGTCTGTGTATAGAGCGCGTACGTAAAAACTTATCTTGACGGTTAGAATCCATTATAAACGTAAGTCATAATACCGCTGTCCGGGCCAAAATTAACCTCCAAGCCCACCCACGTACTACACATGCCCCCATCTTCATTAAACTCCCCAAATATAGATGAATAACAGTAGGACGCTACATCCTATTTCATTTCATTTGAAAAACATAAGTCGTTTGCAATTAGGGAGGTGGGGGGGGGGGTCGTCACTAAACCTCGATCATTACTGTGTATCGGTTTGACTTATTTAACACGGTTCAATTCGCTGTCCAGGTACAATACAATAAATTTTTAACTTTCCTCCTGAAAAAGTATTTATCGGGTGGTTATTTCCAATAAAAGTATGACAATTTTGATATGTATTGAAAGTAGAAACACCCAATCTTACTAGAAAAATACTGGATTCCCCTGAAAAACATCCATGGGGTGCATACAGGACAAAAATGTAAGGGTTCCCTAAGTGAATATTATTCCTACACGAATACAACAAACATCTTGAGAACGTGCACAATACTACGATTTCGCGAATTTGGAACCATTTCCATATTTAAATACAGAGTAAACACAGGTTAATCGAACCGTCACTTTTTTTTAAATACCCACCCTACAGAGGACCGTATAATATAGACGACACGCGGATTCATTCACAAAACTCAAACAAAATCAATAATTCAACATTAAACAATAAATGATACTCTCAATACTAAACAGAGAGAGATTTTAACAGCAGAATCAACACCTGGACTCTATAACAAAAAGACTATTCTTCTATTGTTTCATCAATCATTGTTCGGAGAACAATACACTAATCAATCCATAACCATTGTTCAGAGAACAATACACTAACAATCGATAACCATTGTTCAGAGAACAATACACTAACAATAGCTCCATTGTTCAGAGAACAATACACTAACAATAGATCCATTGTTCAGAGAACAATACACTAACAATAGAAAAAAAAATCTCCCCAAAGTCACCTGATTACTACTGATATTCTTAAACAAGAATATTCAAATATTGGTTAAAGTTAATTAACACACACAATATAATTCTTAGACGATGTTACAACGATATGTGCATAAACAATGATAACTGGATAGATACTGTTAAAAAGAATTATTTAGGCTTGGATTATGAAGTATTTGGGGAAATTCTAAACGCACATTGTCTGTAATAAAACTTCGTCTATTTGATATTCTTAAACAAGAATGCCATGAAAAAAAATCAATGAATAGTCAAAGTTTCATATATACATTCCAGCTTTACCTAACTAAATCGATAAATACGAAATAACATAAGACTTTCCTGCCACAATTTAAATATAGAAAAAGGCAGGTATGTTAAGACAGCTAGGGAAGATAGATTATGTATTTTGTGCAATAAACTAAATGTCGAGGACAAGTATCATTTTATCCTTTCTTGTCCCAGATACAAAGACCTGCGAAATAAATTTATATAACAATATTATAGTAAAAATCCAAGTGTTTATAAACTAATACAACTTCTTTCCGCTAAGAACACCAAAGAATTAGAGAATCTAGGTAGGTTTCTATTTCAAGCCAATAAGAGAAGATCTGAACTTATCATTAAAATATAACCACCTCTGTAACCCTTTTCGTACATCTCTTAAACATACTCTCCTTGTCCATTCTGTATATATTTTGTATGTATTGTTGTATGTGTGTTTTACCCGATGGGTTTTTGACTTAAGGGAATAAAGAACTAGAAAATCCAAGTGTTTATAAACTAATACAACTTCTTGCCGCTAAGAACACCAAAGAATTAGAGAATCTAGGTAGGTTTCTATTTCAAGCCAATAAGAGAAGATCTGAACTTATCATTAAAATATAACCACATCTGTAACCCTTTTTGTACATCTCTTAAACATACTCTCCTTGTCCATTCTGTATATATTTTGTATGTATTGTTGTATGTGTGTTTTACCCGATGGGTTTTTGACTTAAGGGAATAAAGAACTAGAACTAGATAAAATGTAATCGACCACCCCTTTCACTGAAATAAACAAATATGATTAATGAATAGATTGCAGCAACCAACTACTCAGCTTTAGCTAAAGACTTGAACTCCAACCCTCGCCACAGAATCCAATGGTCCAACGTAAAATCATTATGCAAGAGTATCAGCATCAAGAGAGCGCACCGATTGCACGAAGCCATTCAAATACGACGAAATCATTACAGAAGCCTAGTCGAAACGTCGCTAAGTAATAAGCAGTAATTGTATTCCATAGAATTGTGACTATAGATTAGTACAACATAACTCATAATATAACACAAAAAACAGTTCTATGGATAACAATCACTATATTATACACACACGACGTTTCGACAACAATTCACTGGTCGTTATCAAGCATACAAATTACAAATGAGGAAAATATGTGACAGTGTTATATACATGTATATGTACTAGTAACAACAGCGGATAAAGGATCAAAGAGAAATTAATAAAAACATAGATGATGGGTGAAACCTACTTGGTGAAGCCATATAGTCCGGGAGCTAGGTGGGTTTTATTCAACGTGAAAGGTGCGGAAGGTTTGGGATGCTAGTGGTGTATGGCTGGGTTAGGAGACCCCAGAAACCCAATTCTTAAGTTGCACCAGTGGTGGGTGTGGTAGGAGGGGCCACCCATAGTAGCCCCCCAAAATCGGTTTATTCAACATGGAAGGTGCGGAACCCACTTCAGTGGCATTTGATAGAGGATTGTGCCCTGAACCAGGAAATATAACTTAAGAATGGAATTTTAGGTGGAAAGGTCACTTAAGAAGAGGTCAAAGGTCACCAATTTGCAATGTTTCAATTTTACTCTGAATTATGTTTTCGTTATCTTGTGATCTATTTCAGGTATTTAACACAAAACTGCATGGACATGTTTTATAAGACTAGGATCAAAAATATGACATATTAAATTAATGAAGTTATAGCTGTAAGTATCACATAATCTCAAAAATAACGAAAATATCAGTTGGCCCCCATCGGTAATTAAAATTTTAATCAACATGAAAAGTGCGAGTGTGAAACCTAGCCTAAATTGTACGGAAAGGTATCAGAAATCATTATCATCAACTCAAGAAAGAAATTTCTGGTGGCCAATGTACTTAAGAAGAGGATAATGCTGATGTGCACTCAATGACCCCTAATTAGAAATTTAATTAACATGAAAATCGCGACATTGGAACAAGGTGTAAAATGTAGGAAGTGATCATTCACAACCACTAACTTAAGAATGAATATTTTGGTGGTAAATAAACTTAAGAACATCAGCTGTGACCAGTGCCCCCAAAAATTCAAAGACAAGCAGTGAAATATGGCCGGAATGCTAAGTTTCCTCTTGATCTATGTCATGTTATTGCAGACATAAATCAGGACCCAATCAACCAAAAACTAACATAAGAGAGGCAACTGTCTTCATCAGAGGAAGCAATGTCGAAGTTCATCATTAGAGGTATCCTGATCAGATTCTCCTATGTCCTCTTCAACCAATGACTCCCGGAGTTGAGGACCATTAATATGATTTCATACCACCATTTCCTCAACCCTCAGCCATCTTTAAGCGATGGGTACTGGTTAATTCATGATTTGTCAACCCTTCCCCACATCTTTGAGACCAATAGTGCCCTTTTGATCTGTAGTGACATTTCTAATTTGCAGGGAGGAATCATACTACCATCGATGCCCTTCAATTTCTCCAGAAGATTTTTACATCTTGCCTTAAACCCATTACGTTTTCCCAAACACGACTTAGCGATGCCTCTTGAGTGAGGATATTGCTTGTCCCTTAGCCCCATACATCTGCTAGCTTTCGTCTAGTCGCAGTGTCTTTTACAAGCTGTGCATATGGACGAAACCCTTCCTTTTCTGAGTAAAGTTAATATTGATGACATTCCAACATCCATCCAGATGTGACCACCCAATTGTGTTCATTTTTGGTGAAAACTTCACACATCTCGAGGGATTTTTGAATATCATCAAAAAATAATCTATACAACCCATCTGAGATGCTTTGCCAAGGTTCCAAGCCTTCATAGGGCCAGGCTACGCATCAGCTTTTCACAGAGGTTCGAGAGGTTCGGCCATATGCACAGCTTTTAGAAGACACTTCGGTTCAGAGGGCATTCACGGCGATGGCAACAGGGAAGCGAGCAGATGGAGATCAAGAAGCCCTGATATCAGTCACCGCCCAGGTGTATGTGGCTAAGGGACAAGCAATCTCCTCACCCAACAGTACATCGTTTGGGAAGACATAATGTGTCTAAAGCAAGAGAAAATAAAGGGCGTCGATAATACCATGATTCCTCCCTGCGAATAAGTAGTGTGACTACAAATCCGGAATTAACCAGCACCCATTGCATGTAGATGGTTGGGAGTTGAGAGAAGGACAGCATAAAATCATATGGGTTTAATGGTCGGTCCTGAACTCCGGGAGTCATTGGTTGAAGAGGACATTGATGAATCTGATCTGGATACCCATGAGCATACCTTAGACGTTGCTTCCTCTGATGAAGACAGTTGCCTCTCCTAAGTTAGTTTTTTGTTGATTGGGTCTTGATTGATGTCTGCAATAACATGACATAGATCACTATTGGTATCGGGGATCAAGAGGAAACTAAGCATTCCGGCCATATTTCACTGCTTGTCACTGAATTTAATTACCACCAAAATATTCATTCTTAAGTTAGTGGTTGTGAATCCTATGATCACTCTCTACATTTTACACCTTGTTCCAATGTCGCGATTTTCATGTTAATTAAATTTCTAATTAGGGGTCATTGAATGCACATCAGCATTATCATCTTCTTAAGTATATTGGCCACCAGAAATTTCCTTCTTAAGTTGATGATAATGATTTGTGATACCTTTCCGTACCATTTAGACTTGGTTTCACACTCGCACTTTTCATGTTGATTAAAATTTTAATTACCGATGGGGGCCAAGTGATATTTTCGTTATTTTTGAGATTATGTGATACTTACAGCTATAACTTCATTAATTCTATGTCATATTGTTATTCGTAGCCGTATAAAACATGTCCATGCAGTTTTGTGTTAAATACCTGAAACAGATCACAAGATAATGTAAAAATAGTTGAGTAAAATCGAAAAATTGCAAATTGGTGACCTTTGACCTCTTCTTAAGTGACCTTTCCACCAAAAATTCCATTCTTAAGTTATATTTCCTGGTTCAGGGAACAATCCTCTATCAAATGCCACTGAAGTGGGTTCCGCACCTTCCATGTTGAATAAACCGATTTTGGGGGGTACTATGGGTGGCCCCTCCTACCGCACCCACCACTGGTGCAACTTATGAATTGGGTTTCTGGGGTCTCCTAACCCAGCCATACACCACTAGCATCCCAAACCTTCCGCACCTTTCATGTTGAATAAAACCCACCTAGCTCCCGGACTAATAAGGTATGTCTCTGGACATCAAAGTGCATACAGTGAATGGTGAAAAAGATCTTAATTATTATGATATTCATATAGGACTTATTGCATAGTGACATAAAGTGGAATATACACTGTTCATACAGATAAATGAAGGATCTAATTGCATCGTATACACATAACTGCTTGTTAGGAAACTTTTATGAAATTTTATAAGGCTAAATGATAGTATATCATATGATATGAAACAGTTCCTGTCACGTAATGCACAGACACCCATGTCCATAGAATAAGTTTCAGAGCGTTCAGTATTTGAGTGTCATCCTCCACCTCAGTATCGACCTATTGAGTATTGTTTGAATTGTCAAAACTTATATTTTGACAAGGGCCACATACTGCAGTGTAGGGGAGTTATAGCGTCTGCAGCTGCGTTTAGATAACTTGCATCCCCCCCCCCTCCCGAAAAGTTGCAATGGACAATTTTCAAGAGTTCGCCAAGCACAACATTGATTTGGGTAATAATTGAAACTAACTAAACATTTCCCTGCTTCCACCTCTATTTGGTTAGGTCCATTTCATTTGCCATCCCCGTCCATACCATAATTTGAAAGTACATACGTTGGCTATGAAATCTTGTTGTAGGTGATATTGGGGGAAACCGTTAAGGAATGGAAGATGCTTCAGCAGTTGTCACTTTCTTGGTGAAAATGATATGCCTCAGTGATGATAGCGTGTCATTATCTGTTTGGAAGACAAGTTATTTTGAGATCTGATCACAACAGCCTTTTTCGATTTAACATGCATTAAGCAAGAGCAAAATCTGCCTATTGTAGGCTTTTCTATAGGCCCTAAATGTTATAAAAACTATAAATTAGACATTAATTAACTTATGCAGACCATAATCAACTCTCGATGTCGAGGCCAGCATAAGATTTTTGTTGGATTGTAGTTCAATTTGCTATAAAATTTTCCTTCGTGATTTACCAATTAAATGGATAACCGAGACTACTAGATTTGTCTTACCAACTTTAGCAATGATGACCGGAGCTAAGCGGAACTTTCATTCGCTTAGTTCTAAGTTCATAGTGGTTCACGGTGGCTAAGTGGATAAGGCTCTGGTTCGCTAGCCTGGAGGTCGGGTGTTCGATCCCTGCATTTTCCAAGAAAGTTCATCTCGATTTTCCGGCTTGATTTCCCCTTGTCAGTGATGCAGAAGGAGGGCCTGACAAGGACAGCTGCCTAGTCATTCGGATGGTACGAAAAATCGAGGTCCTGTGTACGCATTGGGTGCACGTAAAAGATCCCTTGGCAGTTGGAATTGGATATAAGAGTAGGCCGTAGCGCCGATGTCCGGGCAAAATTTCCATCATTGCACACTGTATGACGTTTGCTCGTCTTCCTTTAGCCCAGGTTAGGTGCAAAAGAGTAGGACGTTAAACCCTATTTCATTTCATTTCATTTCTAACTTCATAGCGGATCAATTTGACTGAAATTTTCAGCAAATTACCTTTACATTAGCTAGTTTTTAACTAGTTTAGTCAGAAATGCTAGAAGAGTCACCAAGTTTTACGGATGCTGGTGGATTCGGAACGCCAGCGTCGGCTGCTGTAGGTAGCTACGTAAGTGACGAGAGTCTGAGTCCTGTGCGGATGGAGCCAGATAAAGCCAAAGGCCTAACTTCAACGCCCGTAGGACGCATAGATGTGATGTGGAGGAATTGAATAGAACGATCCAAAAATTGGAATTGCAAAATAAGTTAATTGAGAAAGATTTGTTGGAAAAACGCAATGACTTTTTGAAACAACAGTTTCAACCTGGTGGTGGAAATTCAAAGAAGGGTCAGCAGAGTGTCCCATCCACGCCTGAATTTAATTTTCGTTCTTCTACTGTAGGCGATAGGCATAGTGTTGGTGTGCCAACTTTGGTTGCTCTACAAAGGGATAGCGAACTAGTGGAGCGGGCTACTGCAACAAGAGATCATATTATAGGAGTTAATGCTGATGATTTCTTGTGTAATAATAATATTAATAACGATAATGGTAAATGTTTACTTAGCCGATCTGAAGGTAATTTGCAATCGAGTTATTATACGTTATTTTATAATCCTGACATTCAAAACAAAAAGGCAGTCTCCGGAGAAGCGAGGGTAGCAAAAGATCGGGTTAAATTTGATGTGCCATGGCCACATGAATATGGATAAACAAAATCGGTTGGCTACAGTGACTTTGATATTAATTTCACGCAGTTGGTACGAGGTGAAATTTTTATATTACACAATGTGGAAAAGAATTCCACGAACTCTAGGTCTAGAATGAGACATTTAATTAACTTATTATATTTAGTGGAGAAGTTTCCTTTTATAGAGATAAAGGATTTTCATGCAGAGGTGTTACGATCAATCGAGAGATGGCAGAAATCGTGGGAAGACAGTTTTGCAGAAGAACAGGGCCGTACGTTGGTTTCACCAATACGTTCATCATCTACACATAATAAAGGCCTTGATCGGAAGGAACGATTTCCAATTTGTGGCGCATATCAGGCTGGTAATTGCAACCAGTCTGAGGATCATTTTGGTTCGTACGGAAATAAAAAATTATTGCATGTTTGCAGAAAGTGCATTCGAAGAGGATTGGAATCGAGTGACGTCACTGTTCGCCATCCGTCTAAAGATTGCCAAGGATCTTCTTGACTCGTGTCTCATACTAATAATTCCCCTAACTTATTAGATGTGTTTGTCCCGCCAGTTGCTGGTGTGTGCTGGTGTAATCCCCTATTTAGGTGAGACTTGTATAGTCCCCGCCGGAAATGGTGTGTGTTATGATTTATGTGAGACGGATCTTGAGTGTGAATTTGACGTTGACTTGCATTATTTTGATGTTAATAGAGAGGGAAATCATACAGCCTTGCCTTGGTTAGTTGCTTCTGCTGGATCTGTTAATTTTACTTACCCTTACATACCTTGTGATGCTTTACCCAGTGATTTTTTGAGTTTGCTGTGACTCATAGTATTATTTTTAAATCACAGAAGCCTAATTTAAGTGGATGCCGAATCCATATTGTTTCTGATTTTAATATTTCATTATGGCAAGCTTTATTGGTAGATTATCATGATAAAATTGTGGTCGAATTTTTAGCTTATGGATGGCCTCTCAATTATATTCGGGATTGTTTACCTACCCCACCTGTACGTACTTCTTATGAGTATTCACAGTATGCTCAGTTTGTTGATACTTTTATTGCCAAGGAGTTGGACTTGGGCGCCTTGGTTGGACCATTTGATAGCAATCCTCTGTGTGTTCCAGTTACCATGTCGCCTTTATTTACAGTTCCAAAGGGCGTGTCTGATCGTTGTGTTATTGTGGATTGTTCGTTCAGGAGTGAGTTGTCTGCCAATTCTGGCGTTCCAGGTGACTCCTTTTTAGGTGATCAATTGAAGTTACGTTATCCACGTCATGATGAATTTATTTCATTAATTATTAAACATGGCTGTGGCTGTCATGTTTGGAAATTTGACTTATCTAGAGCCTTTCGGCAATTGGCTCTTGACCCTCATGATTTACATCTTCAAGGTTATAATTGGAGGAACAACTTGTACCTTGACCTGCGTCTTATATTTGGAATGAGGTCGTCTCCTCAAGCATGTCAACGCGTGACAAATGCGGTATCATATATATTATACAACTTCAATATTGATGTTGTTAATTATGTTGACGATTTTGGTGAAGTTAGCTTTGCTAATTCTAGTTTACTTGACTTTATTTTACGCCCATTTAAAGATTTAGGTCTCGCAGTCAGTATGAATAAATGTGTTCCGCCGTCAACTGAACGGAGTACAACACCGCTTTAATGACAATTTGAATACCCGCTGACAAGTTGGAGGAAACATACATTCTACTTTTATCCTTTAGAGATCGCAAGCGTTGCTCTAAACGGGCACTCCAGAAACTAATTGGGAAATTAGCCTTTGTAAGTGAATGTGTTCGTAGCGGAAGATTGTTTATTTCTCGCATGTTATGTACATTGCGTTGTGTTAGATCTAGCCTTAACCGTTGTTGTTTATCAGAGGAGTTTAGGCATGATGTGCGTTGGTGGATAACGTTTCTTGAGGATTTTAATGGTGTCTCTTTAATTCCAGACCTTATTTGGACTGAACCAGATTGCCTGATATCAACAGATGCGTGTTTAAAGGGACTGGGCGAGTGAATTTTACTAGTTATCAATATTATTATCCCTGATTATTTAAGTAATCATCATATTGGGGTTTTTGAAATGTATTCGATATATATTGCCTTGCAGTTTTGGTCTTTTGACTTTGTTAATAATGAGGCTTGCGTTCAGGTTCTAAATGTGGGATCCGTTCGAGATGAAACCATGCTTGGATTGGCTAGGCAGATTTGGTATCTTTGTGCTATTAATAATCTCCAGATACGTGCTCAGTATATTTTCCGTCCTCTGAAAACAGACTTTCTAATTCGTTGTTGCGAGTGCCGCTATCAGCAGATTATAATTACAAATTGAATTGGGGAAATATGATTGTTCCTTTGAAAGCCTTGATGTTAATTGGGATATGTTTCAAGATTATGTTGTTATTTAATTCCGTTTCAGGCCTAATGTAGAGAAGATCTAATTTACATAAAGAAGTTGTTGTCGCTAGGAATGCTGCCTTTAGACCCGGAACTTTGTCTAATTTTGCAATCCCAACTTAAGGCCTATATTTTATTTTGCTCGTTTTATGATTTTGAAATGTTTCCTTGTTCTGTTGAGGTTTTATGCTCATATCCTTGTTTTTTGTCTAAAAGCCTTAAGAGTTTCGCCTCCTTTAGAAATTATATTTCCGGCTTAAAAACTTGGTGTGCATTATGTAAATTTGATGTAACTATTTTTGATTGTATGGAATTTTCTTTAACCATGAGAGGACTTCAACATTTAAATTCATATACACCTATGTCTAAATTACCTATTTTACCTGAGCATTTGTGTAAAATTGTTTCATTATTTAGATAAGTATGATTATGTGGATTCATGCCTTTGGTGTTTTTTAACTATTTCCATTTTTGGCATGTTTCGTGCCTCTAACCTCGTGAGTAGGACGGCTTTAACTTTTTCATCTCGTGAACTGTTAACTCGCGGTTGTGTTAAAATTACAGACGTTGGATTATTAATTTTGGTTAATTGGTCAAAAACTCGACAGAGTCATGAATTCACTCATCAATTATCATTATGCTATTGTTCTAATACTTTTATTTGTCTTGTATTAGCTAAATAATCAAGAATATAAGTTTCACAGAGATTTCTTTATTGACTATAAAATATACGGATTGGTACAAGATTGAGAAGTGACATGTACATGTAATATTATGAAACGGAAAATGACTAGGAAACGTATTAAATTAAAATTAAAGTTCGTTACACTCCCGGGGTTGATTACCCTACAGGTAATTAAAAAGTCACTGAAACGTGTAAGTTTAAAGCACATGAAAACTGAATAGAATAACTAGAAATTAGAATGAAATGTGAATATTGTCTCTTTAATCTGTTCGGTTAACTTCCAGTGGTATAAGGTGTTGGATTGGTCTGGTTAGCACTGTTGGCGGTAGATTTGTATTCTTGGCGTTCAGAACTTGTACTTTTGCTGACCGGATGAAATTGTCTCTCCCAGTGACTAACGCTACGACTTTTGCCAACTTCCACCAAATCCTTGGCGAGTTGTCATTCTTGAGGATGACGATATCTCCAAGTTTGATCCTTTGCATGGTATTTTCCTTTTTTCGATTGTTTGAATATTCAAATAGACTAGTCAAATATTCCTTCTTCCATTGATTGGTGAAATTTGTTAGCAATCGGAATTGATATTTGGGACGTTTGGTGAGGGACTGATTTGTACTGATAATGTCATATTGTCTTGCACTGGGTGTAGTAGCTATCCTACGACCATACAGAAGATCTGCTGGAGTTAGAGCATATGATACACCATTTTGATCATCATACACGTATGTCAATGGTCGGTTGTTTAATGTTGTTTCGATTTCGATGAGAAGTGTACGAAGCTCCTCAAATTTAAGAGTTGAGCGTCCTATTGTCTTCTTGAGGCAACGTTTTAAGCTTCCCAAAATCCACCAAACCAGGGCGCCTTTTCTACAATGTTGTCCCAGATGACTTGTTTGTTGATGAAGTAATTTGAAATTTCCTCACTTCGTAATATTTTGCTAATAAATGACTGGGCACATTTGAATGTTTTGGCATTGTCTGACAATAGCCTTGAAGGAAGTCCTCTTCGAC
This sequence comes from Patella depressa, assembly GCA_948474765.1. Taxonomy (NCBI): domain Eukaryota; kingdom Metazoa; phylum Mollusca; class Gastropoda; family Patellidae; genus Patella; species Patella depressa. The sequence continues at coordinate 25,440,866 of OX419717.1, read as the reverse complement.
TCGAAAATCTTCTGAAGGCGAGTAAAAATGATGGAACAGAAAGATCCCTTGTAAGTTCAAGGTGTACTGCTCTTGTTGAGGCACATTTAAATAAACACACATATGTTTTTGAATTTTCTCCTAAATCACTGGTATGAAGCGGTCCTGCAAAGTCTAATCCAGTATTTGTAAACGGTGGGTCTGAACTAACACGATCTGCAGGTAAGTCTGGAATTGGCGGAGTTGAATATGGATGTCCTTGTAATTTGCAGCACCGAGACTTTGGCACCGAATGAGTCCATGTTGATCTAAATATAGTCGAAACTGTTTGACGTAAGTTGTTGGTTTTCCGTAGTCTCTAAGATGTTCTAACTCAGGTTGAAATGAGTGTAGTTGAACAGTCTTAAGCCAAAGTTGTTCAGCGTGTTGAATATCTTGGGCGTTGGTTGTTTTTGTTGTTTGGCTCCCTTTAAGACGTTGCGTAAATTTGATGACTAAAGCTGTTACACGTAAGAGTCGATGTTTGGAACCATATCGTTGAATATCGAATATTTCTTCCCGATTGACTGGACCTGAATGATCTTCTGCGTTGACTGCGAGCGAATGAGTTATTTTGATTGGGTTTTTGACAAGTTCTTCCAGGGCTGAATCTGAAGAAAACGTAGTCGGCAATCTGGGCCATTCTGATGGTTGCTTGCATAGAAATGTGGGTCCTGTCCACCACGTTTTGTCTGTCACGAGGGTTTGACCATTACACCCTCTGGTTGGTTTGTCAGCAGGGTTTTCGCTACCGGGACAAAAGTTCCAATTCTCCTTGTTCGATAATTGACGAATCTCGGTTACGCGATGTTGGACATATTGCTTCCACTGACGATTATTCCTGATCCAACACAACGTTGTGTAAGAATCCGTCAAATAAAATGCATGTAGATTGGTAAATTTGAGCGTAGAAATAATTGTGTCCATCAGTCGCGCGAGAATTGTAGCTCCTAACAATTCCAATCTTGGGATAGTTTGTTTCTTGATTGGGGAAACTCTCGTTTTGGATGCGACTAGCCTTACTTCTGTTTCGCCGTCTTCATATGAAGCGCGTAAATAAATGACTGCAGAGTATGCTGAATTTGACGCGTCACTGAATCCATGTAATTGGTACGACTGAAGTCGTTTTGAGGTAGAAAAATAACATCTTGGAACTCGAATGTTTGAAATCGCTTTGAAATCGTTTAAGAACTGATTCCAAGTTTTGAGATGCTCTGTGCTTAAATTGTCATCCCAATTCATTTTTTCTTCACAGAGTTTTTGAAACAACATCTTAAATTGGACGGTAAACGGACTGAGTAATCCAAGTGGATCAAAGATTTTAGTCGACACCTTCAGCACGGATCGCTTTGTTGATGGTAATGACTTGATGTATTCGATGATATATGCGACTTCAAACTGAAATTCGTCAGAATTAACATCCCAGGCTAGGCCCAAGATTTTGACATTGGACCTTTGAATATCATTCTTGTCGGCTTGTGATACCATATTGCATAATTCGGATGAATTTGTGCTCCACTTGCGAAGATTAAACCCACCGTCTTTGAACATTTGTTTTGATTTATTATATATTTCGAAACCCGCTTGAGCGTTGTCACACCCTGTCGACAAATCATCTACGTATAGCGATTTTGACAACAGTGGTGCTATAATTGGTTCAGTGTCCTTGTATTTATCTAAATGATATTGAATGGTCCCGTTCAGGATTGCTGGACTTGAAGTTAAACTGAATACTAATCGGCCAAACCTATACTGAACTATCTCGTAATTGTCCTCATGAATGTTTTTGAACCACAGGAAACGGAGCATATCGCGATCTGTAGGATCAACCATGATCTGATGGAAAGCCTTTTCTATATCAATGGTAATTCCGATTGGATGGCTCCGAAACGTTATCAACACATCGATAATATGTGGTGTAAGGTTTGGACCCGTGTCCAAACAATCGTTGATTGATAAGTGTTCGTTGTAGGATTTGGCGGATCCATCTAAGACGATCCTTACTTTGGTTGTGTGTTTGTCTTCTCGTCTGACACAATGATGAGGGAGGTACAAAGTTTCTACTTCGCCCAACTCAGAACCGGGAACTGGCTCCACAATTCCGGGGGAAAGTTGTTCCTTTATAATGTTGTCGTACTTTTTTGTCTTTATGTAGTTTGGACTTGAGGTGATGTAACCGTGAGATACAGGTTTCATAATTGTTGGTGTTAGGCCACAAGAATTCCTCCCATGGTAAACTGACTTGATATCGTTGTTCTTAGGCGTTGAAATGGATGTTCATGAAATCAGAATAATTGTCTGACTTATTGTTGTTTGTGTTCACGATACCAATAGATTCGACATCCCAAAAGCTGCGTAAGGTGTCAATGAGATGTGCATTCGAATCTTCTTCGATTGGTTGCGAATCTATTATTAGATTTGTGACAGTCGAATTGTCGGCGTTGACACCCCCTTTAATAGGACCGGAAATCAGCCAACCAAATTTACTATTAATGGCCACTGGACCATCTTCTTCACGGACTTGTTCGCTTGAGATGAAATCCAAATAATAATCTGCGCCTATCAGGATATCAATGGCATTGTCCTCGAATTCGTCATAGTGGTCTGCTAGTTGTAGCTCTAGTAAATATGGATAATTTTGGATGTTGAGTTTGACCGGTAATGGTGAGCAAATACTAGGGACACTTAAAGCCTTGATTTCTACAAAATCACCACTAAGAGTTCGCAGTTGTAAGTTATATAAATCACAATGCTTCTTGTCAAACTTTTTGAACCGAAAGTATTGAGATTTAATGACTACGATTTGATTGGTTGAATGCTTAAATTATTTGTTGTTTTGGGTGTTATGTAGGTTCTTTGAGAAGCACTGTCAAAGAGTAGCCTAACAGGTTTGTCTATATTGGTTAATGGGTCGTATACAAATGCCCTAGCAGTTTGCAATAATACATTGCCTCGTTTGGATCGTGCAGTTGTTGTTGTGACATTTGGATTTGAAGGCTGATTCTGATGTGGTTGAGGAAACCTACCGGTGTTGGTATCTCCACGTGATTGATGATTGACATTACAAATAGATTGTTGATGCCTCCCATTACATAGTCTGCAACACTTGGAGCTTTGACAATTTGAAACCTGATGGCCCTGTCTCAAACATAGTAAACATCTGTTTTCTTGATCTAGGATCCGTTTTCGTGATGTTACATCTTTGACTTGCTCGCAGGATGATGAGTAATGATTGGACTTACAAAAGACACACTGTATATTGAAATATCTTGGTGGCAGATTATCTCTAACTACCAGAGTTGAAGCACTTGGAATAGGTTTTTTGGGTTGATTTGGAATATTGACCTCGTTAGCCCTGACTGCCTCTGAGATTTCTCGTGCCTGCACCTCAGTTTTGATGGCAGTGATCAATTCTGTGAACTCCCAAACGTCTTTTGCAGTAACACGGGCTACTTGAACACGGACATCGGTTGGCAATTTCGTCATGATAACATGATAACATGTTTGTCCCGCCAGTTGCTGGTGTGTGTTTTGGTGTAATCCCCTATTTAGGTGAGACTTGTATAGTCCCCGCCGGAAATGGTGTGTGTTATGATTTATGTGAGACGGATCTTGAGTGTGAATTTGACGTTGACTTGCATTATTTTGATGTTAATAGAGAGGGAAATCATACAGCCTTGCCTTGGTTAGTTGCTTCTGCTGGATCTGTTAATTTTACTTACCCTTACATACCTTGTGATGCTTTACCCAGTGATTTTTTGAGTTTGCTGTGACTCACAGAAGCCTAATTTAAGTGGATGCCGAATCCCTATTGTTTCTGATTTTAATATTTCATTATGGCAAGCTTTATTGGTAGATTATCATGATAAAATTGTGGTCGAATTTTTAGCTTATTGATGGCCTCTCAATTATATTCGGGATTGTTTACCTACCCCACCTGTACGTACTTCTTATGAGTATTCACAGTATGCTCAGTTTGTTGATACTTTTATTGCCAAGGAGTTGGACTTGGGCGCCTTGGTTGGACCATTTGATAGCAATCCTCTGTGTGTTCCAGTTACCATGTCGCCTTTATTTACAGTTCCAAAGGGCGTGTCTGATCGTTGTGTTATTGTGGATTGTTCGTTCAGGAGTGAGTTGTCTGCCAATTCTGGCGTTCCAGGTGACTCCTTTTTAGGTGATCAATTGAAGTTACGTTATCCACGTCATGATGAATTTATTTCATTAATTATTAAACATGGCTGTGGCTGTCATGTTTGGAAATGTGACTTATCTAGAGCCTTTCGGCAATTGGCTCTTGACCCTCATGATTTACATCTTCAAGGTTATAATTGGAGGAACAACTTCTACCTTGACCTGCGTCTTATATTGGACGGTAAACGGACTGAGTAATCCAAGTGGATCAAAGATTTTAGCCGACACCTTCAGCACGGATCGCTTTGTTGATGGTAATGACTTGATGTATTCGATGATATATGCGACTTCAAACTGAAATTCGTCAGAATTAACATCCCAGGCTAGGCCCAAGATTTTGACATTGGACCTTTGAATATCATTCTTGTCGGCTTGTGATACCATATTGCATAATTCGGATGAATTTGTGCTCCACTTGCGAAGATTAAACCCACCGTCTTTGAACATTTGTTTTGATTTATTATATATTTCGAAACCCGCTTGAGCGTTGTCACACCCTGTCGACAAATCATCTACGTATAGCGATTTTGACAACAGTGGTGCTATAATTGGTTCAGTGTCCTTGTATTTATCTAAATGATATTGAATGGTCCCGTTCAGGATTGCTGGACTTGAAGTTAAACTGAATACTAATCGGCCAAACCTATACTGAACTATCTCGTAATTGTCCTCATGAATGTTTTTGAACCACAGGAAACGGAGCATATCGCGATCTGTAGGATCAACCATGATCTGATGGAAAGCCTTTTCTATATCAATGGTAATTCCGATTGGATGGCTCCGAAACGTTATCAACACATCGATAATATGTGGTGTAAGGTTTGGACCCGTGTCCAAACAATCGTTGATTGATAAGTGTTCGTTGTAGGATTTGGCGGATCCATCTAAGACGATCCTTACTTTGGTTGTGTGTTTGTCTTCTCGTCTGACACAATGATGAGGGAGGTACAAAGTTTCTACTTCGCCCAACTCAGAACCGGGAACTGGCTCCACAATTCCGGGGGAAAGTTGTTCCTTTATAATGTTGTCGTACTTTTTTGTCTTTATGTAGTTTGGACTTGAGGTGATGTAACCGTGAGATACAGGTTTCATAATTGTTGGTGTTAGGCCACAAGAATTCCTCCCATGGTAAACTGACTTGATATCGTTGTTCTTAGGCGTTGAAATGGATGTTCATGAAATCAGAATAATTGTCTGACTTATTGTTGTTTGTGTTCACGATACCAATAGATTCGACATCCCAAAAGCTGCGTAAGGTGTCAATGAGATGTGCATTCGAATCTTCTTCGATTGGTTGCGAATCTATTATTAGATTTGTGACAGTCGAATTGTCGGCGTTGACACCCCCTTTAATAGGACCGGAAATCAGCCAACCAAATTTACTATTAATGGCCACTGGACCATCTTCTTCACGGACTTGTTCGCTTGAGATGAAATCCCAATAATAATCTGCGCCTATCAGGATATCAATGGCATTGTCCTCGAATTCGTCATAGTGGTCTGCTAGTTGTAGCTCTAGTAAATATGGATAATTTTGGATGTTGAGTTTGACCGGTAATGGTGAGCAAATACTAGGGACACTTAAAGCCTTGATTTCTACAAAATCACCACTAAGAGTTCGCAGTTGTAAGTTATATAAATCACAATGCTTCTTGTCAAACTTTCTGAACCGAAAGTATTGAGATTTAATGACTACGATTTGATTGGTTGAATGCTTAAATTATTTGTTGTTTTGGGTGTTATGTAGGTTCTTTGAGAAGCACTGTCAAAGAGTAGCCTAACAGGTTTGTCTATATTGGTTAATGGGTCGTATACAAATGCCCTAGCAGTTTGCAATAATACATTGCCTCGTTTGGATCGTGCAGTTGTTGTTGTGACATTTGGATTTGAAGGCTGATTCTGATGTGGTTGAGGAAACCTACCGGTGTTGGTATCTCCACGTGATTGATGATTGACATTACAAATAGATTGTTGATGCCTCCCATTACATAGTCTGCAACGCTTGGAGCTTTGACAATTTGAAACCTGATGGCCCTGTCTCAAACATAGTAAACATCTGTTTTCTTGATCTAGGATCCGTTTTCGTGATGTTACATCTTTGACTTGCTCGCAGGATGATGAGTAATGATTGGACTTACAAAAGACACACTGTATATTGAAATATCTTGGTGGCAGATTATCTCTAACTACCAGAGTTGAAGCACTTGGAATAGGTTTTTTGGGTTGATTTGGAATATTGACCTCGTTAGCCCTGACTGCCTCTGAGATTTCTCGTGCCTGCACCTCAGTTTTGATGGCAGTGATCAATTCTGTGAACTCCCAAACGTCTTTTGCAGTAACACGGGCTACTTGAACACGGACATCGGTTGGCAATTTCGTCATGATAACAGGAATGAGGAAACATCCATATTTGTCACTTGTTATATCAAGACCTTCTAATCCTCTGACACTGACACAAATTTTGTCATACAGATATCGTAATTGAGATGCCTTGTCTGCTGTGGTAACTGTAGGTAATTTCAGCAATTCGTCCATGTGGGCCGAAATTATTCTTTGAGTGTTCCCAAACTGCTCTCGTAAAAGGTCTCATGCAGCATGGTAGTTGGCGTCGGTTAGCGTAAACCCTTCGACGGCACGAGCAGCCTTGGAATTATGCTCTAATGCACCATTTAGGTAGTTGAATTTGTCTACATTTGTTAAATTGTCATTGGTATGAACTAGACTGTTGAAACTGTCCCAAAATTGAGTGAATTTTTTGTAATCTCCATTAAATTTTGGTAAATTAATCATGGGCAGTTTGGTGTTGACGTGAAGTGAAGTGTTGTGTTGACTGTTTGTGGAACCTGTTGAGGGCCTTCTTGTTGAATTGACATTTGAACTTTCAATATTTTGGATTTGATTTTGATTATTGTATTGAGTTGAGCCTTTTGGTTGTAGTTGTGTTGAATTATGGGATTCTTGTATTGCCTGAGCTTGAGCTTGTATTTGGGGGTCTTCCCAGGATTGTCGACTGAAATGTCTTTCGATCGATTTGATTGATATGATAATATTTTGATCAATGTCGTCTGATTCGCCTATCTCACCTTCAATTTGGTCCACATCTACTAACTCCATGATCTTATCGTTGATATCATGCAGTATAGCTCGCTTGTCTCTCAAATTGCTGTCGATAGTCCACAGCCGATCCGTTATTTCGTCGATATCATCGGGCTCGATTCGCCTCATTAATTTGACGAGTGACGACTCCTCGATGGCCTTTTCGTTGTGCATTCAATCTATCGATATCTTGTTTACCTTTCGACATTATTGGTTTGTTGAGCGTACGAAATATGTTGCTAATATTGGTGAGGTTTTACATGCCCCACGTTGGGCGCCATTTCACGGAGATTTCTTTATTGACTATAAAAAATACGGATTGGTACAAGATTGAGAAGTGACATGTACATGTAATATTACGGAACGGAAAATGACTAGGAAACGTATTAAATTAAAATTAAAGTTCGTTTCAATAAGTTGCATATAATAACAGACTAGCATTTCGCAGTTATGATTAGCTACAAAAATTCAAATTTGAAGATGATTCTAAATTTGATTGTGTTAAAATTACAGACGTTGGATTATTAATTTCGGTTAATTGGTCAAAAACTCGACAGAGTCATGAATTCATTCATCAATTATCATTATGTTATTGTTCTAATACTTTAATTTGTCTTGTATTAGCTAAATAATCGAAAATATAAGTTTCCTATAATAACAGACTAGCATTTCGCAGTTATGATTAGCTACAAAAATTTAAATTTGCAGATGATTCTAAATTTGATTTCAGGGGAAAAATGTGTTATTCCATTGTATAGATGAAACTGTGAGAAGCGATGTTGTGGATCATATTTTACATCTTGGTTCTGCATATTTAGTAACACAATGTATTGAGGTAAGTAAATATCAGAAGGTGAATTATTATAATCCCACACGTGGTTGTATATTGTCATTGCTCAATTCACTTGCCCCCCCCCCCCCACAATACAAACTTGCTTATACCCAAGGTACAGTTTCGATTTTTAGGAATATTTGATATTGATCCGCACAATGACAATTTCTCGAAAGATCACAAGGCGGTTACGTGCATTACGTGCATTTGCATCCGCTGCACACGGCAAACATTCACGTGACAATATTCATTCACTTATTCATCAATGAAGCCCTTAGATATTTTCTTCTGTGCAATGCATTTTTATACGCCCTCATTGAATTGTCGTCGTATATTTTCGTCGGCCCCACGGTCATGAGACGAAGAAGCCTCTTGATTTGAAGCGATTCCCGACATTTACATAGTTATGTCCCTTGACCACTTTGAAAAATCTTGTGGACGTTGTAGAGGCTAAAATTAATATCCGATTGACTTTTAATTTATACACAAATCCTGTGGACGTTCTAGAGGCTAAAATTAATATTCAATTGACTTTAAATTTATACACAGCGATTTCCGATAATAAATACCAGAATTATGGTCCTTGAACCAACCTTTGAAAAATCATGTGGAAGCTCTAGGCTAAAGTTAATATCCGATTGATTTTAAATTTATATACATTGTTTAAGCACATAGGACAACGAATCCTATTGGTTTTCGATAGTTACTGCCAGAGTTATGACCCTTGGTCTCTTTGAAATATCTTGTTGACACTCTAGAGGCTCAAGTTAACATTCGACCACTGTAAAAAAAAAAATAAATAAATAAATAAATAAAAAATAAAAATTCCCCACTGTTTTGTAAATATTAATGATGTTAAGTACTAATTGCGATGGGAAGCAACATATTAAAACAGCATATTTGTAACACAAACACAAGGTGTTCATACACCAAAGCTCCTCTAATGCATAAGACAATTCAAACGGGTGTTACAAAAGCAAGCATGCGGAACGAAACTATGGAGAAAAGGTCATCATAAGCAGATAATGTTTATGTTTGTAAAGGTCTTAGTAGCTGTGGTAGGAAATCAGAGGTTCAAACTTGGTGTATGTGTTTATGAGGTCAATGCCTTGATGGAGTTCGAAGATGAGCATTTTCCGCTTAGGGTAAGCAGAGATAAGCAATTTGATTGGTTGATGCTTTGGGACGCGATAACTTTAGTTTTAATTAAGTGAGATTGATGAAACTTGGTGTATAGTTTCATTACAGTAATACCTTGACTAAGTTCGATAATGTGCATTTTCTGCTCAGGGTAAGCAGAGCGATAAGCAATTTAATTTGTCGAGACTTTGGAACACAATAACTCTCCTTCTAATTGAGTTAAAATGTTCAAACTTGGTGTATATGCTTATTAGGTCAATGCCTTGATGGAGTTCGAAGATGAGCATTTTCCGCTTAGGGTAAGCAGAGATAAGCAATTTGATTGGTTGATGCTTTGGGACACGATAACTTTAGTTCTAATTAAGTGAGAGTGATGAAACTTGGTGTATAGTTTCATTACAGTAATACCTTGACTAATTCCGATAATGAGCATTTTCTGCTCAGGGTAAGCAGAGCGATACGCAATTTGATTGGTCGAGAATTTGGAACACAATAGCTCTCCTTCTAATTGAGTTAAAATGTTCAAACTTGTTGTATTATGCTTATTAGGTCAATGACTTGATGAAGTTCGAAGATGAGCATTTTCTGCTTAGGGTAAGCAGAGATAAGCAATTTGATTGGTTGATGCTTTGGGACACGATAAATTTAGTTCTAATTAAGTGAGAGTGATGAAACTTGGTGTATAGTTTCATTACAGTAATACCTTGACTAAGATCGATAATGAGTATTTTCTGCTCAGTGTAAGCAGAGCGATAAGCAATTTGTTTGCCGAGACTTTGGAACACAATAACTCTCCTTCGAATTGAGTTAAAATGTTCAAAATTGGTGTGTATGCTTATTAGGTCAATGCTCAGATGGGAAATTCAATTCTCAGATGGGAAAAGCATGTAAGAGGTTCACCATGGAAATCTTGAGAAACACAAGTCGCACATTTCAACTTTACCACCTCAACTCTCTTATCATTCCGCCCCAAAATCATACATATTTGTAACCAACGAATTAATGGTTATGATGCCCTGGTAGACAACTAGTTTAAACCATACCAATAGAAGAAAATTCAGTTCTTTGATAAACTTTATTATAACTTCTTAATGATGACACCTATCAAGGTTCGTGGTACACGAAAAATTGATATTTTGACGTAAGAGAATATAAAGAAATATGTAGAAGCGACATTAACAAATGTGTGTCAAAAACAGATGCATTCATGACTAGTTAAAATGATATTTTTTCAAAATGGAACTCCATAGTTGTAGTAAACACAAGTCGAATAGAAAATGCTATCACTCTTATTTCAGTATAAATTTCGAATCTATAATGTTCCAAACGAATTTACATTCGATATTTGTATTGTTAATACTTACATCGTGAGTTTGCCCAGCTTTGAAAGGATGCAATGATTAAACTTAGAACCAGGACAATTCTTCGAGAATTTTATCATAATCACGAAATGGGGATTTGGATTTCGACCAAAAGAGTTTTTCATTAAATTGAGCTAAATCTATCCTCCATTTAGAAAATTATTATCTGGACTAAATAATGTTTTTGCGTGGAATGACAAATTTTTGCATCAAATTTGTTTACACTTTATTTACAAGACCCGTTCGAGGGCGATGAGTTGAATAATAAACTTTGCGGGCTATGGTTGTAAAAAGCGACAAGACCCCAAGTAATTTTAGACATATTCCATTTGGTGTTCGCGATATAGCTACAGAATATTCATGGGCCAGGATGGGCCAGGACTTCTGATCGGTACTTTGAATGCATACGGCTTCTGTACCTCTTATTTGAAATTAAAGCAGCAACGCAAGCCGAACTAACAACCGACAGACTTTCTGGGAACACGTGTACATTTGTTAACCAATTCACCCGACGCCAACTTAAAGATTCAAATTCAACGATTTGCATGAACTTGAACCAATTATTTGCAGTCCCCGAAATCGTCAATAAAGAAGCATTGTTAGCAGAAGAATTGTACAGTCCATAATTGAAATCCAGGTCTATCAGAACTCTGTTAAACATTTACAAACTGACTTTCTTGGGTGTATTCGTAGCCGTTGAAACCAGATGTGCAGGCTGTTGCGACTGTAGACCATCTCCGAATAAAAGACACTATAAGAGATTTTCTAGTAATAGACATGGATCCAGCCAAGCATAACTATGTTTACTGAACCGTAACATTTATGACCAACCATTATGATGGAAGGCTAGAACTACCATTGTGGTGCGTTTTGTATGATGTCAAAATGCCATTGTATTGTTCCAACAAATACAGGAACCTGAGTTCCGACGCGCCTAAATCACATAACTAACTTCTGTAATGCTATATTCATGGTCTTTCGATAGTTTTTCTACGAATGACTAACACTGCCCACCCAGTCTCTCATATTGATGCGAGAACACCCACTCCAATGTCTCCATTTGGTGAGGAAACAAGAATCTGAATAAATTGGAAGCAAGAGTCTTAGAATAGCCCCGGATATTAAGAGGTACCAACTCCCATCTACTAAAATAGATATGCATAGTTTCATATAAATTAGCTCTCAGCGGAAAGGAATCAAGGAATCAATGGACTAATAGTTAGATATAAAAAAACGACTAGTATATCTATGTCATTGACCCAGTTTGTTTGCCAGGTACAATTTTTTATTGTCCTACATCTAAATGTCAATTGTTTGTCGGTACGGCTTCAATACATTGAACAGAACAAGATTCAGCGAACTAGATATATAACTCTAAAGACTTACTTTAGGTCTAAGAAAGGTGTTCTGTTTAACATAGAAATTCTTTACCTAGATGGGGGGTTTGGTGGCCGAATGGTGGGTGTGTGCTGTATCATACGGCCTGCCATTGAGTCAACTGGCGTGGTTACGAATTTCCGGTTGTACGTGGCAAGGAGTAGGGTCGCCTGTCCAGCCTCGTGGGTAACGAATTTCCGGTTGTACGTGGCAAGGAGTAGGGTCGCCTGTCCAGCCTCGTGGGTTTTCTCAGGGTACTCCGGTTTCCTCGCACTGCTAAAGGCCCATACGAGCAAGCAAATTATTGAAATAAAATTAAACCATACGCCAGTCCTGAAATGACAAAAGGTTCTGTCGAGTGGACGTTAAACCTCACCTCTCTCTCTCTCTCTCTCTCTCTCTCTACCTACATGATGTGTGACGAGCGTAATGAAGTAACTTGCATTATTCTACTTCTGTCTTAGACTAGCTCACCGATAGTTATATCAGTATCCATTCCTAGAAATGGGATACTATCATTCAGTCTTCTCGCGCACGGATTAGTACAATTAAATAGAATAAGGTTGATGTAAAACGGTGCCTAAACAAAACACTTACCCAAAAATGGTAATTGCCCCGCCCTAATAGCTGACGCATTATTCTTCCATATAGGAGAGAGCGGGCTTGATTTACCACAGACATCATAGATGGTCCGAGAGGTGAGCATCAGTTTCCTCGGCTTACAGATAATGAGCATTTTCTGCTCAGGGTAAGCAGAGCGATATGCAATTGGTCGAGACTTTGGAACACAATAACTCTCTTTCTAATTGAAATCAGAGGTTCAAACTTGGTGTATTATGCTTATTAGGTCAATGCCTTGATGGAGTTCGAAGATGAGCATTTTCCACTTAGGGTAAGCAGAGATAAGCAATTTGATTGGTTGATGCTTTGGGACACGATAATTATAGTTCTAATTAAGTGAGAGTGATGAAACTTGGTGTATAGTTTCATTACAGTAATACCTTGACTAAGATCGATAATGAGTATTTTCTGCTCAGGGTAAGCAGAGCGATAAGCAATTTGTTTGTCGAGACTTTGGAACACAATAACTCTCCTTTCGAATTGAGTTAAAATGTTCAAAATTGGTGTGTATGCTTATTAGGTCAATGCCTTGATGGAGTTCGAAGATGAGCATTTTCTTCTTAGGGTAGGCAGAGATAAGCAATTTGATTGGTTGATACTTTGGGACAAGATAATTTAGGTTCATCTTGATTGATGATTTTTATGCCAATACAATGACTGCATTCACATTCAGTAATGGATTCGACAGTAACAGTGTATAGAAACGATTGACTCGGACACGAGGGCCCTTTCCCTTGGCCAGAGGGGCCCTTTTGTCAAGCGTGGTGGCCCTTTTGTCTGCCTTTAGGGTCCCCCTAACTAGGGTACATTTCATTTTTCTTGTCGGTTTTAGCATTTTTCTTTATAAAACACTTTTGGATGACACTTCGTGTACAGTTTGATTGCTTGATACGTTTGAAAAAAATAAATGTGCGTTTAATTAATATGTGTCATCTATTTATATTGGGATTTCTGCTGGGGACATCAGCCTCACTGTTGGCTTGTTATTTTTGAGAATGGTTGACATTCAACATAAGAAGATGGCTGTAGTTAAATTGTAAAGTCTCCTTGTAAAACTTCTCTGATTGTACTACCATTTGCTAACCATTCCATTGCCTGTTCCGTTCGCATTCCGACTTAATTCAATTCTCAGATGGGAAAAGCATGTAAGAGGTTCACCATGGAAATCTTGAGAAACACAAGTCGCACATTTCAACTTTACCACCTCTTAACTCTCTTATCATTCCGCCCCAAAATCATAGATATTTGTAACCAACGAATTAATGGTTATGATGCCCTGGTAGACAACTAGTTTAAACCACACCAATAGAAGAAAATTCAGTTCTTTGATAAACTTTATTATAACTTCTTAATGATGACACCTGTTGTGATGTCTGTACATTCATGTAAATAGAGATTAGTAAAATAGAAGATGTCCATCCAGAATTATATGATTATTATATGATGAAGTAATTATGACCTATGTAGCATTCCATAATATCACATTCCAGAATGATGACTAAGACGATACGTCATCGCACATGCGTAGTAAGATGGAAGATGTTCGCCATGCTGATTTCATGAAGTTAACCATTTCGATGTTGTTTCGATGTACACCATTCTTATGTATTAAATATTTGTTTACAACGAACACAATATGGCGACGAGGATGTCGAAATTGTTCTGCACTAGGTTTGTTGATCCAGATGTTAATTATTTTGTTGTTAACACTATTTTCCGGTGATTTTAAGATGAGCGTGCCATTACCTACCAGTTTTTTGCCGACCCGCAGAAAACCAGCCATTGCATGGGGACAGTGGCGAAGCCTATTTGAAAACTATTTAACTGCTGTCGACGGAAATAATTATGCCGATGCCAGAAAGAAAGCATTACTTTTACACTGTTTGGGACCACATGCACAAATGACGTTTAATTCATTACAAGTAGCGGATGATTCGTACGATGTTGCATTGCGTAGTTTAGAAGGCCATTACGGTGCAAGATTCAACGTGAGCGCTGAAAGGGTGAGATTCATGTCAAGGTCACAACTTAGTGGAGAAACCATTGATGAATATGTTTCAGCTTTACGAACTCTTTGTCAAAACTGTAATTATGGTGCCAATGTACTTTATGAACTTATCCGTGATTTAATTATTGAAAAGACGAACAATAAAAACATAAAAGAAAGATTATTAATGGAAGGTAATAATTTAACTTTAGAAAACGCCATTATTATTGCACGTAGAATAAAATTAGCTACCACAGAATGTCAGTCAATGTCCAATAATGATAAACCACATGGTCAAACTGTCCAGAGAATATTTAGAGGTCCGCCTTCGGGATTTTGCCAGAAGTATTATAAGCCGAATTACAGTCAAAGATATCAAGTGCCTACTAATAATATACAGCGATTTAATTTCCGTCCACAACCAGGGTATCACCAGTCTCCAAGACAGCAACAATCATATATTCATAGAGCTACAGGTAGAGTACCACGATACCAAGGGGTTCAATACCAAGGGGTTCGAAATAATTTTAATCAAAGCAAAGTTTTACAAGAGGAATGTTTCCGGTGTGGAAGTTATCGTCATAAAGCCAGATATCCACATTGTCCAGCAATCAATCATAAATGTAATAAAACTGGTCATTTTGCACATGTTTGCAACTCTCGTAGGATAAACCAATTTGAAGTTGAACCTGAAATGAATAATGAATTAACAATTCTAACTGTCAGTAACTCTGATGTCAAGAAGTTAAAAGTAGATGTATTCCTTGATAATGTTTTAACTAATATGTTAATAGATACAGGTTCACCCATATCAATAATCAATAAGATGACGTTCAATAAATATTTCCAAAACAAACATCTATTTTATTCTGATACAACGCTGAAGTCCTATAACCAAAGTCATATACCTATTATCGGAGTTGTAAATTTACCTGTCAGATTTAAATCTCGTTCTACAATTTCACAATTCTATGTTGTCGAATCTGGTGAATGTTTACTTGGTTTAGATGTTATATCAGCTTTATGTATGACAATCTGTGTAAAACCTAATGACAGTGTCATCGAATCAACAACAATTAAAAGCTGCAGTTACAATGTAAATCATATTGAGACATTCAATGATTTAAAAGAAGAATTCCCAAATGTTTTCAATGGCATAGGAAGAGCTGTTAAATTCCAACATAAATCTTATGAAGTAGAACTCAAAGAAGAAATTCACAACTTACTTAATGATGGTATAATTGAGAAATGCGATCATGCTGAATGGGTCAGTCCTATTGTTATAAGTCGTAGTAAAAACAACAAAGTAAGACTATGTGTTGATCTTCGAGTAGTTAATAAAAATATTATACCAGTAAAGTACCCATTGCCAAATATTGAGTCGTTGATTGGATCGATTAAGAAGGCAAATTTCATATCCAAGTTCGACATGAATTCTGCTTACCATCAGTTACCACTGCATGAGAAGACTAAAAAACTAACAACATTCGTTACTCCTTTTGGTCTTTATAGATATAATACAGGACCGTTTGGCTTAGCTGATTTACCTGGAGGGTTCCAGAAAATGGTTGACATTATTTTATCGGGTTGTAAAAATACATTTAATTTGCTAGATGATATATTAGTTGTTGACGAAACAGAAGAAATTCATGATGCTAATCTTCGTGAAGTATTAAGTCGTCTACAGAAGAATGGTTTAACTTTAAGCTCCAGTAAATGTTTTTTCAAAGTATCCGAAGTTAATTGGTTAGGATTCTCGATTTCTGCAAAAGGTGTCCACATGTTACCAGAAAATGTTTCAGCAGTACGTGAATTATTAGAACCTACATCTTGTAAAGAAGTCCAAAGTGTACTAGGATTTTTTAACCACTACTCTCACTTTATTCCTCAGTTTGCTAAAATAACTGAACCGCTAAGACAATTGATTCGTAAAGGTCATGAATGGGAATGGAAACAAGAACAGAAAGCAGCCTTCGAAACACTTAAGTTATCATTGACGACTACTCCAGTCCTAGTTTTTTATCATCCTAATTATCCGACTTTCGTCACTTGTGATAGTTCCAATTACGCTCTTGGGGCAGAACTTAGTCAACTACAAGCTAATGGAGAAATTCGCCCTGTTGCTTTTGCCTCAAAAATTTTGAATAACTATGAAAGAAAATATAGTATAGGCGAGAAAGAAGCTCTTGCGTGTACATGGGCCGTCAAGAAGTGGGATAGGTATTTGAGAGGTCGACATTTTAAGTTAATTACAGACCATAAGTCATTAACCACTCTTTTACAATCATCAGAAAATTCTTCTGGGCACAAGCCAGCCAGAATAGTACGATGGGCTGCAACTCTTCTGGAATATAATATGACCATGGAATACAAGAAAGGATCGTGTAACAGTATAGCGGATTCCCTATCTAGATTACCTACAAATAATTCATCAACCTCATCAGAAGTTAGTATTGATGAAATTAGTTTATGTAATTCATTAACCACCGAAACTGTCAAATTGTCTCCAAATGTTATTTCATCAGAAACCATGAAAGATGACATACTTAAACAAGTTCATAACTATTTGCTAAACTCATGGCCTGCAAAGAAAGATATTAGTTCAGAAGTTCTCTATTATTATCACATGAAAGATGAGTTGTTCTTATTCGGTAATTGCTGTATCGGTAGAGGTATTAGAACTATTATACCCAAAACTCTACAACGTGATGTTTTAAACCTCGCACATGAAGGTCACCGAGGAATTGTTGCTACAAAACAGAATTTACGCGCAGTAGCTTATTGGTGCGGAATAGACAAAGATGTTGAAAGTTTCGTTAATAATTGTTATATGTGTGCTGAAAGTGACAAATCAGTAAAAACTTCTACTGCTCCTCTTTATCCTAGAAAACCATCGGAAGGACCATGGTTAGATCTTGCAATAGACATACAAGGACCATATGAAAATGCTCCACAAGGATCTAGATATTTAATTAATATTATTGACTATTACAGTAAATGGCCTGAAAGTTGCCTAACGGACAATATTACTTCCAGTTCAATTATTAAATTTCTTGATAATTTATTTTCTACTTAGGGTATTCCAGAATCATTGACATCGGACAATGGTCCACAGTTTGTTAGTTTAGAATTTACTAATTATCTTGATAAATTAAATATATGTCACATTCGTACTCCAAATTATCACCCACAATCTAATGGGGCAATTGAAAGAATGAATAAAACAATAAAGAATTTATTGCAAACTAATGTAAAATCTAAGACGACATGTGTAGATTTTCTAAGAATTGTTCTGCATACAATACGTTCTAGTGTTCATTCAACTACAAGGTTTACACCATTTTTTCTGATGACGGGAAGACAGATGAGAACACGTTTAAGTCAACTTAAACCGCCTGATGTTAAGTATTCACAAACTAGTAATAACCGTTACCGTGAAGTCGTATGTGAAAAACAAATTAAGATGAAAGACAAATACGATGTAAAATATAATGTTGAAATCATAATTATGGTAAGATTTAAAGTGAAAAACCTTAGTGGTCGCGATAGAAATAAATTAACCTCACACTATTCTAAGCCTATGCGTATCATTGAAATTCAAGGATGTGTTATTACTCTGTCTGAACGTTTTTTAGGTTTTCCTTCAAGGATTCAAAAAATGTAACTCCGATGTCTGTAAGTGTGATATCGCAAAAGTTCTATTGTTTTTTCACGTTTCAAGATGGTGGCACTTCCGGTTCGATCGACAAACTCCATGTTTTGTGTACGAATCAGTAATTACTTGTCTTGTATCGAATATAAAAATTAGGTCATTCTGACCTTTATTTCCCGATTTTTTCGAAAAATTTGATTCTTAATTTTAAAAGTCATTTTTCAAGTCGCATCAGTAATGTCTACTACTTACATACTAAATTTCATGAAAATCGTACAACTATTAAACAAGTTGTCAAGTTGGTCTCAACTTCCGGTTCGAAATCACAGTGACGAATTTTCGAATATTACAAAACTTTTAAAAATAAGCTCCCCCTGACCAGCTTAATCGTTCGCAATAAACGTTTACCCTTTAAAATCGGCAAATTGCTGAATATAAAGTGAGAAACATTACAACCATGCGAAATTTTCTGTTTTATCAATTTTTCAGTACTAAAATCGGCAAATTGCTGACTTATAGCAAGAAACATTTCAACCGGGCATTTCAATCGAAACAACGCCAGTTGACTCAATGACAGACGTTACGATACAGAGCGCAGGTGCTTACCATTCAGCTACGTAATCTCCCTAAATTTGGCAAATTGCTGACCTACAGCGAGAAACGTTTCAACCGGGCCAAATTTTCTATTTTAACAGTTTAATTTGCACGGTACCTTTAATTATCAACCGAATATTACAAAACTTTTAAAAATAAGCTCCCCTTGACCAGCTTAATTGTTCGCAATAAACTTTTGCCCTCTAAAATCGGCAAATTGCTGACTTTAAAGTGAGAAACATTACAACCGGGCGAAATTTTCTGTTTTAACAGTTTAATTTGAACGGTACCTTTAATTATCAACCGAATATTACAAAACTTTTATCACTTTTACAGTACCTTTGATTACCAACCGATTATTACAAATTTTAAAAATAATAGAGAAAGAGAGAAATACGGCATATTCGACACAAACTAGGTCATTTCGGGACTAACATATGTTTTTTAATTTTATTTAAAAACTTCCTTGTGCGTACGGGTCTTTAGCCGTGGGAGGAAACCGAAGGACACGGAGAAAACCCACGAGGTTGGACACCATACTCCATGTCACGTGCAACCTGGAAATCGAAACGACGCCGGTTGACTCAATGACAGACGTTACGATACAGCGCGCGTATGCTAACCATTCAGCCTCCCTAAAATCGGGAATTTGCTGACTTATAGCAAGAAACATTTCAACCGGGCGAAATTTTCTGTTTTAACAGTTTAATTCTCACGGTACTTTAATTACCAACCGATTATTACAAAACTTTTGAAAATAAGCTCCAACTGACCAGCTTAATCGTATGCAATAAACGTTTGGCCCGAATTGAAAGTTCTGCACCGAGAAAGTTTATCTCGATTTACCGGCGTGGTTCCCCCTTGTCAGTGAGGCAGAACGGAGGGCCTGACAAGGACAGCTGTCTAGTCGTTCGGATGGAACGAAAAACCAAGGTCGAGTGTACACATTGGAGTGCACTGTTGAATAAGCTCTATACGATGACTAAATGTGCAGATTGTAGTCACCCACACTGCATGTTTCGCTTAACAATGAAAGGGTGCCGTTTTCTATGTTCGATCCTTTTATTCTTCTACTCCTGATATTTTGGACTGTTGATCGAATTTTTCATATAAAAGACTACCGATAAGACTCTTTGTAGAAGAAGTTCCCCAAAAATATGATGTTGACTTTAAGAGAAAAGAACCTTTAAAAATGCTCCAAATCGTAAAAATACGACTTTTTGGATTTTCGATCTCTTTTTTTCTGCTATTCCTGATATTTAAAAAAATGATACAATGATTTCATACAACAGGCTAGCTATTAGACTCTCTATTGACAAGAGTTTCACCGCCCTCCCTTCATTATAACCGAAGTTATCGTGCCCTAAAGCATGCTTATCTCTGCTTACCCTAGGCAGAAAATGCTCATCTTTGAACTCAATCATGACATTGACTTAGTGATCGTCTACACCAAGTTTGAACATTCTAGCTTAATTAGAAGGAGAGTTATTGTGTTCCAAATTCCCGGCCCTTCAAATTGCTTCTATTTTTCATTTTCCATTCAAAATGGTGACCATCACGTGACCGAAATCAAAATTCTGACCGTATAGATTTTTAGGCATTCCTTCAAGGATTCCGAAAATATAACTCTCGAGTCTGTAAGTAAAATAGCAAAAAAGCCTTTTTGATTTTTCACTTTTAAAGATGGTGGCACTTCCGGTTCGATCCACAAACTCCATATTTTGTGTATGAATCAGTAACTACTTGTCTAGTATCGAAAAAAAAAATCAGGTCATTCTGACCTATATTTCGATGATTTTTTTGAAAATTTTGATCCTTAATTTCGTCAAGGGGAGATAATTTAGAAAATTTATAATTATATTTTTGAAGTCACATAGGTAAGATCTACTTATATACTAAATTTCATGAAAATTGTACAACTATTAAAGAAGTTGTCAGATTGGTCTAAACTTCCGGTTCGAAATCACAGCGACGAATTTTCGAAATTCGAAAATGTGAAACTGCAGATGAAAATGATTTTTTTCAAGGTATTCAAAGAAAAAAGAATTAGTAAAATCAGTCAAAAAATAACAAAGTTACGACTATGCATTGTCATTTTTTCGTTCGTAAAATTCGGTGATTTCGGATTCGTAAAACGTTTTGAAAATATATTTAATCAAGGTTCGCACCCCATTTTTGGGCGAGTAGGTCAATATTTCACAAAGATCCTATGGATAGATTCTGAGAAATCCGATTTGCAGAAAACACACAAAAAAAAATAATAACTAGATCTGCTACTGTCCCATGCAGATATGAAAGCTTTCATATTCAGTCACTTCATGTCACATGTCATGGGTCATATAAATAATCCGAACAAGAAAAAATAAATCATTAAAATCGGTCACAATGTAGCGAAATTAATGTGATTTTTCACTCGTAAACTACTTTGTTGGCATGAAAAACATCACAGGCGAAATTCGAATTTTTGAAATATTCAAATACCGAAAATTCGACACGTATCCCGGCTATTCTGAAATGTATTAAATTTTAGACATAGGAGACGCATTGAACATACTATGCCCTATTGTGTTGGTTTACAAGTCCCTAAATGTCGATTTTTCACTATGTTTCATATTCACTTCAAAATGGCGACCACCAGCTGACCTAAATCAAAATTCTGCTCTGAACGTTTTTTTAGGTTTTCCTTCAAGGATTCAGAAAATGTAACTCCCATGTCTGTAAGTGTAATATCGCAAAAGTTCTATTTTTTTTCAGGTTTCAAGATGGTGGCACTTCCGGTTCGATCGACAAACTCCATATTTTGTGTACGAATCAGTAATTACTTGTCTTGTATCGAATATAAAAATTAGGTCATTCTGACCTTTATTTCGACGATTTTTTCGAAAAATTTGATTCTTAATTTCACCAAGGGAAGATAATTTAGAAAATTCTAAAAGTCATTTTCCAAGTCGCGTCAGTAATGTCTACTACTTACATACTAAATTTCATGAAAATCGTACAACTATTAAACAAGTTGTCAAGTTGGTCTCAACTTCCGGTTCGAAATCACAGTGACGAATTTTCGAATATTACAAAACTTTTAAAAATAAACTCCCCCTGGCCAGCTTAATCGTTCGCAATAAACGTTTGCCCTTTAAAATCGGCAAATTGCTGACTTTAAAGTGAGAAACATTACAACCGGGCGAAATTTTCTGTTTTATCAATTTTTCAGTACTAAAATCGGCAAATTGCTGACTTATAGCAAGAAACATTTCAACCGGGCATTTCAATCGAAACAACGCCAGTTGACTCAATGACAGACGTTACGATACAGAGCGCAGGTGCTAACCATTCAGCCACGTAATCTCCCTAAATTTGGCAAATTGCTGACCTACAGCGAGAAAGATTTCAACCGGCCAAATTTTCTATTTTAACAGTTTAATTTGTACGGTACCTTTAATTATCAACCGAATATTACAAAACTTTTAAAAATAAGCTCCCCCTGACCAGCTTAATTGTTCGCAATAAACTTTTGCCCTCTAAAATCGGCAAATTGCTGACTTTAAAGTGAGAAACATTACAATCGGGAGAAATTTTCTGTTTTATCACTTTTACAGTACCTTTGATTACCAACCGATTACAAAACTTTAAAAATAAAAGAGAAAGGGAGAAATGCGGCTTAACGTCCATTCGACACAAACTAGGTCATTTCGGGACTAACATATGTTTTTTAATTTTATTTAAAAACTTCCCTTGCGCGTACGGTCCTTTAGCCGTGGGAGGAAACCGAAGGACACGGAGAAAACACACGAGGTTCGACATCAAACTAGATGTCACGTGCAACCTGGAAATCGAAACGACGCCGGTTGACTCAATGACAGACGTTACGATACAGCATGCGTATGCTAACCATTCAGCCATTCATCCTCCCTAAAATCGGGAAATTGCTGACTTACAGCAAGAAACATTTCAACCGGGCGAAATTTTCTGTTTTAACATTTTAATTCGCACTGTACTTTAATTACCAACCGATTATTACAAAACTTTTGAAAATATGCTCCAACTGACCAGCTTAATCGTATGCAATAAACGTTTGGCTTGAATTGAAAGTTCTGCACCGAGAAAGTTCATCTCGATTTACCGGCGTGGTTCCCCCTTGTCAGTGAGGCAGAACGGAGGGCCTGACAAGGACAGCTCTATAGTCGTTCGGATGGGACGAAAAACCAAGATCGCGTGTACACATTGCAGAGCACGTAAAATATCCCTAAGCAGTTGGAATTCGATACTGTTGAATAAGCTCTATACGATGACTAAATGTGTAGATTGTAGTCACCTACACTGCATGTTTCGCTTAACAATGAAAGGGTGCCGTTTTCAATGTTCGATCCTTTTATTCTTCTACTCCTGATATTTTGGACTGTTGATCGAAGTTTTCATATAAAAGACTACCGATAAGACTCTTTGTAGAAGAAGTTCCCAAAAAATATTATGTTGACTTTAAGAGAAAAGAACCTTTAAAAATGCTCCAAATCGTAAAAATACGACTTTTTGGATTTTCAATCTCTTTTTTTCTGCTATCCCTGATATTTAAAAAAAATGATATAATGATTTCACACAACAGGATAGCTATTAGACTCTCTATTGACAAAAGTTTCACCGCCCTCCCTTCATTATAACCGAAGTTATCGTGCCCTAAAGAATCAACAAATCAGCATGCTTATCTCTGCTTACCCTAGGCAGAAAAGGCTCATCTTTGAACTTAATCATGACATTGACTTAGTGATCGTCTACACCAAGTTTGAACATTCTAGCTTAATTAAAAGGAGAGTTATTGTGTTCCAAAGTCCCGGCCCTTCAAATTGCTTCTATTTTTCATTTTCAATTCAAAATGGTGACCATCACGTGACCGAAATCAAAATTCTGATCCGATAGATTTTTAGGCATTCCTTCAAGGATTCCGAAAATATAACTCCCGAGTCTGTAAGTAAAATAGCAAAAAAGCCTTTTTGATTTTTCACTTTTAAAGATGATGGCACTTTCGGTTCGATCCACAAACTCCATATTTTGTGTACGAATCAGTAATAACTTGTCTAGTATCGAAAAAAAAAATCAGGTCATTCTGACCTATATTTCGATGATTTTTTTGAAAATTTTGATCCTCAATTTCGTCAAGGGGAGATAATTTAGAAAATTTCTAATTATATTTTTGAAGTCACATAGGTAAGATCTACTTATATACTAAATTTCATGAATATCGTACAACTATTAAAGAAGTTGTCAAATTGGTCTAAACTTCCGGTTGGAAATCACAGCGACGAATTTTCGAAATTCGAAAATGTGAAACTGCAGATGAAAATGATTTTTTTCAAGGTATTCAAAGAAAAAAGAATTAGTAAAATCGGTCAAAAAATAACAAAGTTACGACTATGCATTGTCAGTTTTTTCGTTCGTAAAATTCGGTGATTTCGGATTCGTAAAACGTTTTGAAAATATATTTAATCAAGGTTCGCACCCCATTTTTGGGGGGGTAGGTCAAAATTTCAGAAAGATCCTATGGATAGATTCTGAGAAATCCGATTTGCAGAAAACACAAAAAAAAAAAAAAATAATAACTAGATCTGCTACTGTCCCATGCAGATATGAAAGCTTTCATATATATCGTCACGTGTCATCGATTATATCAAGAATCTCAAATAAAAGGATAAGAATAACAAACTATCAAAATTGGTCAAAAACTCGCGAAGTTACAAGTCTAAATATAGTATGAAACATTGAGTAATCTGAAAACTAAAGGGAAATAACTGATACTTGTGTTGCTGTAATCGGGATGACTCCCGACTTCAAAACTTTCAGAAAAATGAAATGAAAATGGTAAGAAAACATCGAAAAATTAAATGAGATAACTTTGAACAAAACTAAAACTTTTTGAATCAGGTTGAACTCAACTGTTTGATATGTACGTTAAATATGCAGATTTGGAAAATTATAAAGACGTAATATCAAAATCGGTCAAAAACTCACAAAGTTACAAATTTAAATGTAATGAGAAACATTGCACCCGGGCAAAAAAATAATCTTTAAACTAAAGGGAAATAACTGAAACTTGTATAGCTGTAATCGGGCTTCCAAGATATGTTATATAATTATGGTTTCCAATATGTGCGGTTATAAGTAGGAAATCGTGACGACTTCTTAAAGTTGGGTTCCCAGATAAGTATTTATCGGGTGGTCATTGCCTATAAAAGTATGGCAATTTTGGTATATATGGAAAGAAGAGATATCCAATCTTACTAGAAAAATACTGGATTCCCTGAAAACACTCATGGAGCGTAAACAGGACAAAAATGTAAGGGGTTCCCTTCATAGTCAACCCGACGAATAAGGGTAGCTGCACGCTTAGCGTTGAAGGCTGCACGCGAACTTGAGTGATTTGTGGAGAGTTAGACATACAACAATTTCTGGGGTAAAAATCACGGAAAAAGACGCATGCAGTGGATAATCCGAGAATTTAATAAGGATTCTATATTTGTAGTAAATAGTCAGCGCTTACAGACAACATCGTCTTGTGTATGCAATGCATTCTCCCCTGTCGTCTGCCACCGTTGCCATTGGTTACGACGAGGTTTAATCGCCTGACGCAAACATGGTATCTTTCGATAGATTTTTATAACAGGCTATTCTCGTCAATAAAAATGTTAAGAGAACGATTTGAAGCAAAATTATGATAAGATAATTAGTTTGAATATGTTTTTAATTCTAATATATCATCAAATCACCCAGTTTGTATCCGGGAACCCAACTTTAAGCATATTTTAAACAAAGGGTCATAGACTGCAATATACAAGAATGGCACTCTGCAATAAAAAAAATGGCCAAAGCAAGATTTCTATGCAGAAATTAAATAATTGCTACAACCAAAAAAATATTTATCCACTATAATAAATAAGCAACATAGAGAAAATGAAATGAAATTGAATGGGGTTTAACGTCCTACTGTTCTGCTCCTACAATGGGCTAATGAAGACGGGCATACGCCATAAAGTGTGCAATGAGGGAAATTTTACCCGGGCAGCGGCGTTACGGCCTACGAGGTTGGACAGGCGACCATACTCCTTGTCACGCACAACCAAGAAATCGAAACAACGCCAGTTGACTCAATGACAGACGTTATGATACAGAGCGCACGTGCTAACCATTCAGCCACGCAACCTCCCTAAAATCGGCAAATTACTGACCTACAGCGAGAAACATTTCAACCGGGCCAAATTTTCTATTTTAACAGTTTAATTTGCACGGTACCTTTAGTTATCAACCGATTATTACAAAACTTTTAAAAATAAGCTCCCCCTGACCACCTTAATCGTTCGCAATAAACGTTTGCCCCTTAAAATCGACAAATTGCTGACTTTAAAGTGAGAAACATTACAACCGGGCCAAATTTTCTGTTTTATCACTTTTACAGTACCTTTGATTACCAACCGATTATTACAAAACTTTAAAAATAAAAGAGAAAGAGAGAAATGCGGCCTAACGTCCATTCGACACAAACTAGGTCATTTCGGGACTAACATATGTTTTTTTAACTTTATTTAAAAACTCCCCTTGCGCGTACTGGTCTTTAGCCGTTGGGAGGAAATCGAAGAACACGGAGAAAACCCACGAGGTTGGACATCATACACCATGTCACGTGCAACCTGGAGATCGAAACGACGCCCGTCGACTCAATGACAGACGTTACGATACAGCGCGCACATGCTAACCATTGAGCCTCCCTGAATTCGGAAAATTGCTGACTTATAGCAAGAAACATTTCAACCGGGCGAAATTTTCTGTTTTAACAGTTTAATGTGCACGGTACTTTAATTACCAACTGATTATTACAAAACTTTTGAAAATAAGCTCCAACTGACCAGCTTAATCGTATGCAATAAACGTTTTGCCTGAATTGAAAGTTCTGCACAGAGAAAGTTCATCTCGATTTCCCGGCGTGGTTCCCCTTGTCAGTGAGGCAGAACGGAGGGCCTGACAAGCACAGCTGTATAGTCGTTCGGATGGGACGAAAAACCAAGGTCCCGTGTACACATTGGAGTGCACGTAAAATATCCCTAAGCAGTTGGAATTCGATACTGTTGAATAAGCTCTATACGATGACTAAATGCGTAGATTGTAGTCACCCACACTGCATGTTTCGCTTAACAATGAAAGGGTGCCGTATTCAATGTTCCATCCTTTTGTTCTTCTACTCCTGATATGTTGGACTGTTGATCGATGGTTTCATATAAAAGACTACCAATAAGACTCTTTGTAGAAGAAGTTCCCCAAAAATAGTATGTTGACTTTACGAGAAAGACCTCTAAACATGCTCCAAATTGTAAAAATACGACTTTTTGGATTTCCAATCTCTTTTTTTCGGCTATCCCTGATATTTAAAAAAAATGATACAATGATTTCAAACAACAGGCTAGCTATTACACTCTCTATTGACAAAAGTTTCACCGCCCTCCCTTCATTATAACCGGAGTTATCGTGCCCTAAAGAATCAACAAATCAGCATGCTTATCTCTGCTTACCCTAAGCAGAAAATGCTCATCTTTGAACTCAATCATGACATTGACCTAGTGAACGTCTACACCAAGTTTGAACATTCTAGCTTAATTAGAAGGAGAGTTATTGTATTCCAAATCCCGGTCCTTCAAATTGCTTCTATTTTTCATTTTCAATTCAAAATGGTGACCATCACGTGACCGAAATCAAAATTCGGATCCGACAGATATTTAGGCATTCCTTCAAGGATTCTGAAAATATAACTCCCGAGACTGTAAGAAAAATAGCAAAAAAGCCTTTTTGATTTTTCAAGTTTAAAGATGGTGGCACTTCCGGTTCGATCGACAAACTCCATATTTTGTGTACGAATTAGTAATTACTTCTCTAGTATTCAAAAAAAAAAAAATTAGGTCATTCTGACCTATATTTCGACGATTTTTTTGAAAACTTTGATCCTTAATTTCACAAAGGGGAGAAAATTTAGAAAATTTCCAAGGACATCATTGAAGTTGCATTGGCAAGATCTACTAACATTCTAAATTTCACGAAAATCGCACAACTATTAAAGAAGTTGTCAAATTGGTAATAACTTCCGGTTCGAAATGACAGCGACGAATTTTCGAAATTCGAAAATCCGAAATTACAGATTTGAAGTAAATGTTTCAAGATACTCAAAGAAAAAATAATTAGTAAAATCGGTCAAAGAATAACAAAGTTACGACTATGCATTGTCAGTTTTTTCGTTCGTAAAATTCGGTGATTTCGGATTCGTAAAACGTTTTGAAAATATATTTAATCAAGGTTCGCACCCCATTTTTGGGGGGGTAGGTCAAAATTTCGGAAAGATCCTATGGATAGATTCTGAGAAATCCGATTTGCAGAAAACACACAAAAAAAAAATAATAATAATAACTTTAACAGAAACAATAAGCTTTCATATGTAATACATATGAAAGCTTAATAATAACTTTAACAGAAACAATAAGCTTTCATATGTAATATGAAAGCTTAATAATAACTTTAACAGAAACAATAAGCTTTCATATGTAATACATATGTAAGCCTAATAATAATAAGAAGAATTTTTTACAAAAACAATTGTGTTTCACACAAGCTACGCAGTGTGAAACCCTAATAATTTTAACAAAAACAATAGTGTTTCACACAAGCTACGCAGTGTGAAACCCTAATCAATTTTAACTTAGGATAGCTGTCACCCTGTCCTAACTTAAAATCAATACATTAACACACACTGATTAGAGCTACATTGTTACATATATTGCGATATAAATATAATTGGAATAATGATCATATTGTGAACGGCCCGGGTCACATAATTTTAATATTCCTACCATCATTCACAAAAACAATTCACATTCATCCGTTTATTGTATTGTAAGTCATTTTAAGCATATGGATGGCGCTCCATATTAGAAATCCAAGAAAAAAAAATCCACTCAAAACCCCAGTAAACTAAACACTAAAAGAAAATGATTTATTCATATCCAATTTCTTGGAAAGAAGAGCCCTCTTATCTATAAAGAAAATATGTTTGTGTACAATGGATTAATATGGCCCATTTCTTTTAGAAGGCCTAAAGGCCTATAATAAAGACAAACCATATGTAGTATTTACGCATACTTTTGGGGGCTATGATGATATGTATAGTATATACTAAAGAGATAAATCAATAATCTCAAATGTGTTTATTGAAAAATGTTAGGCCTAGGCCTATTTTAAATTACTTTTGGGGGTTATGATGATATGTATATACTAAAGAGATAAATCAATAATCTCAAATGTATTTATTTAGGCCTATTTGAAATTAAATTTTAATATAAATTTATTATTATTTCTTAATGAAGTCTAACGTTAATAAAACAGCAAAAATAATTGGCATTTTAGGAACCACAGCTGTTTTATCTTGGGGAAAATATCATTTAATTAACTAAGTATCATTTTCAAAGTATTATTGAAAGGGTGGGTCTATGAGAATGACATATCAAATCTATAGGCATCGGAACGTTGGCTATTTGGTGTATTATTTTCAAAGTTGATAAATACTTTTAAAATGCGACGAAAAATTACAACCTAGATTAGCCGTTTGAGTCACAAATATCATAATATGTTTGTGATAATTCTCCATAAAACTACAAATTAGCACAAATCCATGCGATTTAGTTTATCGATACACATTATTTCCATTGAAGCCTGCTAGTAAATCAAATGTCACGAATCAAATACCAAGTTCAAGGCCAACCCATCGATATTTTTCGAATCACATATTACGCAGTACTCATTTATTTCACATCTCTACGAATGTCTGACCGTGTGCAAACATTGGTTCAACGTATAAAACTCTCCCCATTGATATTGCAACCGTTAATTCAACCTGCCAACAGTTTTCAGTTTAGATCCTTACCCGACTTATGGGATAGTATTGGGTAAATCGCGACTCCAGAGCTTATCAATTTCATTGGTCGGTGCTTTGGGACAAGATAATGTTGATGCTATCTGATAGAGAGTGATATAACTTATTGAATAGTTTGATTGCTCGATACTTATGAAAAAAATAAATGTACGATTAATTAATATGTGCCATCAATTTTTTTGCGGGGTGGCTTGTTTAATCTGGGTCGACTTCAGAATTTGTTAGCATAATTATAGCATTTACTTTACAATTATCACAATTTTCATCCGGCCCTCAAATTGAACTCTGTGAATTCTCGTTTTTCTTTAGTATTGCAAAAATGTATAGTTTGTTTAGCTGCGTGTTGCAAGATGGTAAATTGTGTTTCTAAGCACGCTAGAAATTTTTATGACAGGTCTGTATGTGATCATTTATGAAGAGAAATAATGGTTAGTGCTGGTCTATGTGGAATCCTAATTTTTAAAAACGATTTTTTTCCACTTATTGTAGGACAAAGTCCATTATTGTCAATTTAAAATTTAAACGTGAATGCTATTTTAAGACGGCTGCATTTTATATTGCAGGATAATATGTATGCAAGGGATTATGCCCAGAAATTACAATCTGAAGAAATAACCAATGTTATAGATAAGGTAAATAACATACTGGTAGATACACCATATTAATTAATCATTGAAGTATAAATAAATTAAACCCCAGTACGAACAATCCAAACCATTAGACGAAATTCAAAGTCCTAAGTATAATATACACTTCTTGCAGATGAGTAAAACAGTAATGTTTATTTGTATACTATTCAAAAAAAGTAGGGGATATTTGATTTTTAAGTGTTATTAAAGTCACCTAATGAAACTGACGAAGGAACAAATGACAAAATGAAATGAAGTTCACATTCATCGATTTATTCCAAATGATCGTTAGACTAAGTAAGGCACAGACTGACCATTATAAGGGTAAAATGATACCCGGGGTCAAACAGCAAAGTTACCACAGCGTCACAACAAAGTCAGTAACGGGTAAATCCTCCTCTGATTGCCAAACAAGCATTGATCCGACGTGGCATACTCCTAATGAGACATCTAAGGTCATTTTGGTCCAGATTGTCTCATTCCTGTTGCAACGCAGCAGTAAGTTCTTGAACATTGGCAGAACGTTGTTGACGTTGACGTAACCTCTGTCCAAGCATGTCCCAGGCATGCTCGATGGGGGAGAGGTCGGGACTCAGTGCTGGCCAAGGTAATGTGGTGATGTTCTGTTGTTGGACTGCCAAGATGTTGTCCCGGTAGTACTGGCCTGTAACACGCCCTGCAACAACATGTAAAGCCGTTCTTCCAGCAACAGTGATGCCTCCCCACACCATAACAGAACGACCCCCAAATCGATCATGTCTGATGACGTTAACGTCTTGGAAGCGCTCGTTTCGACGACGCCACACCCCCCTACGTCTGTCCAAAAAATCAACAGTGAACCTTGACTCATCTGAAAACATCACATTGCTCCAGCGTCGATTATCCCAGTGTTGACGATCCCTACACCAACGACGTCTTGCCTGAATGTGATCTCTCAAACAAGGGATCACGCGAGGACGTCGGACGCGAAGGTGACCCCTATGCAGTAGATTCCGAATCGTCTGGCCACTCACTCTCACACCAGTGTCTGTTTGAAGACGAACGCTGATCTGATTTGCTGTGGTGACACGATTTCTCAAGGCCAAGGTACGGATAAATCGATCCTGGGCTTGAGTTGTCGCCCTTGGTCGACCTGAGCGTGGTCTGTCCTGTACAGATTGGGGATACTCGATTCACAGTTCCGGAATTGAATTCCAAAACTGGTGTCAATCGAGTGAAAAGGAGAATTTCGGAGTACAACGCATGCGTCCACTGCATAAAAAGTATCCCAACCAATCATGACTGCTGAAACATATTTTTTACCTAGGAATACGTCACGATTCTACTCACTTCACCTCAGCTGTCGGGACTGGCAGAACTGTGACAGGACTGAATTCCGCGTCACTCGATTGTAATTCTGTCGATTCGGGACGTTCTGGACTGGGAATCGAGCATCGCCAATGTGTATCACGGTATCTGGACCATAGCCTGCTTATGACAGACTGAGAAACATTCATCGTCCGCGCCACAACCGCCTGTGTTGTACCGATCTGTAGCATGGCAAGTAACCTTTCATTTTGGGTAAGCCGACGCATATCAAAATTTGTTTTCTGGTCACTAAAACAATTAAACTGATGTTTCCACCCTGGAATTCCATGCCACAATGACTGTAACATTCAAAGTCAGAGTCGTCCAAATCTTGGGTTGGACCCCCATGATGATCCCAAGCATCACCTGCATTCCATGCGGTAGCTATTGGTGCGTTTGGGCGTCACATGTAACTGGAAATGTTTCTTCTGTTAGGTTCTATAGTGACTTTTTTCGTAGTCATTTGCATATTTTAGTATTATGCCCCCAAAATCAAATATCTATGTCTTTTGCTCAAAAGGTTGTCAACTCACTATTATACGGTCCTGGGCAAAATTTTTTGGGCATTATAAAGGGTGACACAGGGTGATTGAGGAAATAGTTACTCAATTACCTCCCTTGTTTTCCCATTCCTCTCCATGATATTTTTGCCAATTTCTCAACTGGCAGTACTGAATTATAGGATTAATACGATTATTCTTTAGCAAGGTAGGACTGTTTATAGGTTCAATCTATTTTTGGGCTTTATTTTAATACATTTTAAAAATATAACTTAAAAAAATGCTATTGGAGCTTTAAATGAGATCATTGGATTATTGTGAAATATTTCTTTCTGACTGAATATTGGGAGAATGTACTTTGTACTCATGAAATTATGAATTTTCCTCACTCAATGAAATAAACCTGATATTTGTGTAAAAGTCAATTTCTATTACACATATAGCTCTCATGTGTACATGTATTCAGTAAACTGCAAAAATGTTCACTTTTGAATTGAATTTGACTTGCACCCCCTTTATGATGGCATAAAATCATTTATTTTAACTTTTATACCCAGATCACAATTTTCAAAATATTTTTGGGACACTAGAGTTTTATTCATATAAGGTATTTTCACATTTGGCCACATTTACCATGAAATATTAAATTCGAATTTCATAAATAGGTTACATAGCCCCTTTCAAATGGCAAAATATATTGAGCTGAAATTCTCTCTGACAAGTTATGTGGGGTATTTCTTTAATTTGTCTATCAGAATTTTCCTTTAATTGAAATAACATTTCTTTTTGCCTTTAAATGTATGAAAGACTTGCATGTGCGTACATGTAAATCGAACATTTTACAATGAAACTCTATTGAATTTATGTGTACATGTATGTGCCTTTTAATTTTAAACATACACCAACAAATGTATGATATTATTACTACCGTACTGGGCTACATAAATGCATTGATAAGTTAAATTTATCCAACCATTGGCAATGAAAACTAAACATGTACATAGTGAATGGAAATGTCATACTTTACTTTTGCCATGTATTTGGTAAAGTTTCTCTTTGATCATGTAAATTACCAAATGTGTGAAACATTTCTTCCTGCACCACTGACAAAAGATGTAGCCAGGAAATTTTCTCGAACACTGGATTCAAACTCAAAATTTCTTTGTTAGTAAGCGAAATGAAATAGTTTTACATCCGAATTTGGCTAATGAAGTGTGCTATGAGGGACATTTTGCCCGGACAGCAGCACTACGGCCTACTCTTATATCGAATTCCATCTGTCAATGGATCTTTTACGTGCACGCCAATGTGTATACAGGACCTCGGTTTATCGTCCCATCCAGGCGACTAGACAGCTGTCCTTGTCAGGCCGTCCGTCCTGCATCACTGACAAGGGAAAACATGCCGAAAAATTTGAATCAATATTCTCAGCCAATGAAGGGATCGAATACCCAACCTCCAGGCTAGTGACCCAGTGTCTTACCCACTTAGCCACCGTGTGACCCCTGTTAGTGAAGACTACCAGCTTACGCCAAACATTGTGCTATGTGGGAAATTTTGCTATAGCCTACTCTAATATAAAATTCTAACTGCCAAATCAATCTTTTACGTAAACGCCAATACTTACACTGGACGTTGGTTTTCCGTCCCATCCAAACGACTGGACAGAGACAGCTATCCTACTCAGGCCCTCCGTCCTGTACCACTGACAAGGGGAAATCACAACAGAAAATGGCGAACTTTCTTGGCCAACAAGATCTAACCTGTGACCTATCGGCTAGCAAGACAGCATCTTACTCACTTAGCCAGGTTCCCCAATCATGTTGAGAGAGAGAAATGGGGTTTAACGTCCACTCGACACAACTAGGTCATTTCAGGACTAACATGTTTTTTTAAAAATTTTATTTCAATAATCCGCTTGCGCGTAGGGGTCTTTAGCAGTGGGAGGAAACTGGAGTGCCCGGAGGAAACCCACGAGGTTGAGAAGGCACCCCTATCTCCATGCCACATACGCTCACACCTGGGCTCGAAACCACAGCCGCAAGCCAGAGGTGACCCCCAATCATGTTAGATAATTACATGATAGCACTGTAAAATAAATACAGGGAAAGGAATCATGTTAGTTAGAGGTATATAACAGTGTCATGATGTAATTACTGCTAAGGTAAGTGGTCAAGTGGGTTTTGCTAAGTATGGCTAACTTGTGTTAGAATTCTGACACAAATAGAACCATATCAATCTTTAACAGAAAACCAAGTTCTATTAAATTAACATTATGGTATAACCTGTCACAATGGTTTTTCCGTTTTCATTCACCCCAGGAAGAAAATGTAATAAATATCAGACAAATGTGCTGCCAAACAATTTAAATACTTTTTTTTGATAGTTTATCACTGGTTTTTTTTTAGAAATAGGTTGGCCTATATCATGATGAGTAGTACTGTCTTAATTTCACAAACTGCTGTGAGATATCCTGCCTGCACATTGTGAAATGCTCACCTTTTCCTTTATATCACAAGGCCTAGTATTTTTTTAGATTTAGTTTTCAAATCTTCATAAAATACTGTGAGTATTCTGCCTGCATATTGTGGCTTTTTTGTTTTTGACAGCTGCTCACGGTTTTCAGAAATAGGTAGGCCTATTTCATGAGGCCTAGTGGGCCTATATTATTTTAACTTTACAAATCCTCACAAAATGCAGGGGGATATTTAGCCTGCTTATCGAGACTTTTGAGATAGCTGGCCATTTTTTAAAAATATTTATGGTAGGCCTACATTTAAACTTTACAAATCTTCACAAAATGCAAAATCTTCATGGGCCCATGGCCCCTAGTATTATTTTATTTTTATAAATCTTCGGAAAATGCCGTGAGATAGGTATGTCAAGTAAAACCATCAAATGCAAACAGGTACTAAATTATACTGAATATAGGCCTAAGTAAAATTAAATATTTTAATATTCGCCCATATTCGTTATTTGACAAATTACCTACACTAGTAGTACTACTTGAATCAGAACACCTTCCACGTTACGGACATTTTTAGCCCATCCTCGACTCTGCGCTAAAATCTTGAAACTCATCACCATCATATTATAATTCATCAATCTGCTGAAATAAAACACTTACATGACATGTAGTAACTTGTCGAAAAATTCAAGGGAGGTCGCGATAGTTTTTTTAGAATTTTTTTTTTCTTTTATTTTAAAACACATGTAGGCTTACTATAATTTTTTGCATTTTACCGGTACTATTGTTTTAGCTTTATATAACAACCAAGACATTAAAATTTAAATTTCTCGAAGCACTAAATGTACAGGCGGAGGAATAATGTACTGGTAATGGGGTTTGTTTGTAAACAAATCTAACTTAGACCGCTACCTATCGCAACAAAACTACTGTGAAACCAAGGCTTAGTTATTATAGAGCCTACAATTTCGAGATTAATGTGAAATATTTTATTAGGATATGTTTAAATAATGGATTTACATACCTTACTAAACAAACCAAAATATCTGTTATTTTTCTTTTGCAAAACAAAAGTAATTGGTACCACGAACTCGTCATTGATTCATGTTCAATGCCTTGCAAGGCATCGTATTTTTCGCCATTGCTCAATTGCTGGGTGCATACTGCATGTCACCCCTAGAGTAGATTACGCGAGACTTAGCGGCCTTATTATTGTTGCTTGTCGATCATCGAGATTACATAATTCCAAACAAAAAAAACAAAAAAATTCATAGCCCATCCACCCAGTGTCTTTAATTTGTAGGCCTAGATGGAAAATAGGTTCATTTTGACATGGCATCTATAATCTATGTACTAATGTAGGCCTAGCCTAGTTGCTATGTTATGGACTGCCTCGCGAGTCATTCCATTATGGCATTAAATTAGAGAATGAAGATATTAAATTTTACAAACTGGTACTGCAAAATCCGTGAATATGTATGGCAATGGGTTGTTTTTCGACCTTTCTTTCTTCCAAGCGAAACGAGAAAGGAAGCTGGATTCATTGAGTACATAGCACGCGACGTCAATAATCAATGCACAAAAATGGCGGACCTATTTACATGTCGCGGGTCACGTGACGGCCATTCTAGTCTATTTATATATTTCTATGGTTATAGCTGTTATGACGTCATCGCTCAGAAGGTGCAATTTCCCGATAAAAAAGGGCGATAATCCAGATGAAATAACGTTAAAAACTAAAAAACTATAAGTTTTTAAGACCATGTAATTGTACAAACCATAGCATAAATATCATATAATACCAAACGTAAGAAACGCAAAACAAGAATGCTGAAGAAATCTTAGATTATCAGTGTATTAACAAAGGCATAATATGTTGTAGCATAGTATATAAAGTAGAAAAGTCGAAAGTTTCTATTGATTTTGCATTGCCGTTTTATTGATTTTATCTAAAGTGTCTACTATTGGTTTATTTTTATCAATTATGAAAAAACTGTTAATTCCAGTATAATTGCGAAGTGTTTTGCACCAAATGGCATGTTGGGCCTGGCATAATTTAAGTTCTTTCGTTATAGTCACTGCTAGAGGTTTTGTCTGGCAGATGCTGGAGGAAATTATATATCTGAATTTTACTGGATTTTTATGAAATTTCGGTATATAATAAATATAAGGTAGTGCATCTATTTTCACATTGTCTCTGATATCATTACTCCTGTTAAACGAATATTGGTTATGCAAAATATCTATTTTAGATAATTCCGTAATACATTTATAAGTATCATTATTGGTGTTAGGCCAAAGTCCGACTTCGATAAGGATATTTTTAATATTGTACTTTTTACAGATAAAGGCAATGTTATTACTGGTCTAATACGCTGCCTTCCCCCATTTGACCGGTTTGTATTTGAAGAACAATCCCTTCGCTCTTCACATGTCAATCTGACAAAAACGCTTGCCGACAAGTCCATAACCTCTGGAATGCTTAGTAATTCCTCTTGTGTGACTTGGCCACATTCATGGCGACGACCTAAAATTCGTTCGTCCGCTATAGGACTAACTCATAAGTCCAACAAATCCGACAAGGATGCGGTATTAATATCATTTTTTAAAACTAAATAGAAGTATCAAAACCCCTTTAATTATTTATTTATAAATATAAACACAATTAATTATTCACCAGTGGTATACGACCATATAATGCCTCCACGTGCTAATCTGCACGTGCATTGCACGCGTACCCGTGCGCTATTGTCAATAGACCACTTGTACAAGTCACAATAATGTCAATATACGATTAAACTATATCCTATAACTTCTCCTCCCGGCCAATAGTAAAAAAACTTTTTTTCAATCAACGTAAACTAAATATTTTTAAATTCGCACTACCATTAATGTGAAATTCCGAAGTCCCACTCCGGTGTATGTCCGCTAAACTACAAACAACAACAATACCTTAATAACTCTGTAAATCTACTGTAAACTCTGGCGACATCTCGTCATTCCCACGACTTACATACCTCTGTGGCGTAGGAACACGTTAAAATAGTCCCGTCTATTGGTCGGGTCTCAGATCACTTAGAATTTACACAACATAATAATGTCAAGTCAAGTTAAACAAATATAAACCTACCCAAGTTAGTGAAATCGGTGCAACCAACATGGAGGCAGAATAAAAAAAGTGACTAAAGGTGAAACAGGATGTTAGGACAGTAGCTAAGTAACGGAACGCTACTCACCATCTTTAAACAGCAACTTTAAACTAAAGACCTAAGCAACGATAACAACTGGAAATGAAAGACTGCATGTACCTGGATATACAGGACAATAGAAACTGGCTAAATGATTTAAAGGGATTATAACACCTAAAAAAATAATTAAAGAGACTATAACACCCTACTACACTTACATACAGAATCAGTTATAAAATGTCTTTTTAATTATTAACTCCATCCTGATGTCATAACATGGTGTCAGAAGCGGTAGTCTGCTGTATCAGTACAAAATCCACGTTGCTGATAGCTGAATTTTCAGGAATTTTATCAAAATAGCCCAACTAAAGCCTAACCAAAACAAAATCATGCCGAAAACTTCTGAACCAGAAAATTTTGATTTTACTAAGCCATCACAATGGTTAGAATGGAAGGAAAAATTTAGTCGGTATAGAATTGCTTCGAAATTGAATAAAGATGAGGGAGAAGTCCAAGTTGCATTACTGGTATATAGCATGGGGAAGAATGCTGAGGGCATCATGAAGTCTTTTAACTTAGAAGGAAGTTTAAGAAACCCGTGGAAGAATCCCAGGCTACCGCAACCCGAAAGACTATAATAATAAACCAAAGTTTCAGAAGAGGCCCAACAGCTACCACTCTGTGATAAATGTAATTACAGACATGCTGCTGATAATTGTACAGCTAAAGGTCAGAAATGTCATCAATGTGGAAATTTCAATCATTATGCAACATGATGTAGATCACGACAGAGAGACGGGGTAAAAAGTCCAAAGCTAGGCTGGGCGAAGTAAAAATTGATGATTATGATTACCAATATGAAGACCACAGTGCTGCTATAATAGAAGATATATCTTAAGTTTCATCAAAATCGGATAAAAAAAGTGACCTCTAGAATACATACTGTCACACAATTTCCGCACAAAGAGTGTTTATTTTGTCGGACAGTTTCGTTTCGCTTTTACCAAAATTCGTATTCAACCTTCATTCATGTGGAATCGTGATATATTTACGCATTTTTTAAAACCGGCTAAAAATTTTGGCTTGTTCTCTATAAGATGTGATGTAGAACATAATTATAATATTTAAAGCTGAACTCCTATTCTTAAACTACCGAAATAATTAAATTAAAAAAAAGGTAACGCCCAAAGCAACCGCCATACTTGTTTTCAATTTCTTGAACTAACATGGCGATCGCTTTGAGCACAAACTCACATGTAGGCCACGCCCACTTCCACTATATACCTTGTCAAGCAAAGTGTGCACATCCGGCTAGGTGGTCACAGCCAATAACCTCCTGACTGATAGAAGTTTTCTTTTTACACTATCGGTTCACAGAAAATATTATTGTTACACAGTTATTTTATAAGAAATAAGTCAATCACAATGTGATTTTGCCCTAAAGATAACAGAAAACTGCCTTTCCCCAAACAATAACCGATAAAGGATTAGTAATGTCCTCTTATTGGAATGTCCAGAAAAATATAAGTTATGTCCCTTGATCTCCATTATAACAATTCGAAGTGAAAACATACTTACATACTTATTTGATGGAGAGGACTACAGTTTTATTGCTGCTTTGGAGATTTTTGGGAACGATAATACTAGCCTTTTTGACGCAGAAAAGTATATGGTGTTTCTACTCTATTGTTGTGCAAAACATTTTACGAAATAATAACAAAATTGGTTGATGCTGCAGATTTGTTATTGTTTGGGGTAAGCCAGTTTTTCTGTAATTTTTAGTAATTTTAGAGCAAAAGTACACCGTGGTTGACTTATTTCGTATAATTAGTAAAGTAATATACCTGGTCGGACATAATAATTGTGTAGCAATAATATTGTGTTTGAGCTGATGGTGTAAACAAAAACTTCCATCAGTCAGGAGGTTATTGGCTGTGACCACCTAGCCGGGTGTGCACACTATGCTTGACAAGGTATATAATGGAAGTAGGCGTGGCCTGCTTGTATGTTTGTGCTCAAAGCGATCGCCACAGATCACTAATTATTTCCCCATTGACTTTAATGTTAATTCCCGTCTCTTAGACCGGCTGTAACTTTTTCCCAAATATTCGTTGGGTAGAACGCTTTCTGCCACAGATGGAACAACATGTGGCAAACTCTGGCCCAAAAGCATGTACGAGGTTCACCATGAAAAACTTGAGATACACAGGCTGGAAGTCGAGACAACTAAACAAGCAATTTTCGGCCCTCCCTTTCAACGTAACACACCTCACAACCCTTGTATCCTTCCGCCTCAAAATCATGAATATTCACCAAAGCCTGGCAGAAAATGTATTTTCAAACCCTTTTCTTCAATTCTACACCAAAAAGTCAACAAAAATCGCCATGCAAAAGGGGGAAAACGGGAAAGGGAGAGAAGGACTAAAATAACTTTCGCCCTACATTCGTAGGTGACGGCCCATGAATATTTAGTGATCTGTGTCCTATATAGGAGTGAAACTTTAGGTATCAAGAAAAGGCCTCTTTTATATGCTTCCCATATGTTCTGGCAACACACCGGTGAAAGGAAATCAAAATCAAAGAATAACTCAAAAAAGGATGGCCCTTTAAGTATACATGCTGCTTTATGTACAACGGTGCATCTCAGGTCCTTGGGCCTTTTGTGCTAAAATTTAAAAATCTTTCTTATTAAAGGCAGTATTTGAGTTTTGTGAAAAAATAAGACAAGTTACAAACAAATTACACAGAAAACACTCATAATCTGGATTTTTTTTTCAAAAATATATTTTTTTACTGCCATGTCATGAAAAATGTACAAAATTTACATGTAGCATCTTTCAAAAAACCAATAATTTTCCACTTTTTTAGATAGTCAGACTGGCAAGTAATATATTTTTGGAAACCCTGGACAATATGCAAACAGAAAAATCACAAATCAGATGCATTGGTTGTAATTATAGAGGTCTGTACT
The DNA here is from genome assembly GCA_948474765.1 of Patella depressa. Lineage (NCBI taxonomy): Eukaryota > Metazoa > Mollusca > Gastropoda > Patellidae > Patella > Patella depressa. The sequence goes on along the minus strand of OX419717.1, from coordinate 25,399,938 downwards.
GAAACATGTAACCCCACCCCCTAAATATGTCAATGACTGAATCAATCCTATCTTTGGTTGCAGAGCTAACATTACCAAAGGAATCTGTCTAACAGCTATGTTTTACCATCCCTGGCTGATATGTGTACATAAAAACTAAAATAGGTGCAATAAATATGAATTATGGTTAAAAATAGGCCTTGATGATAGAAAAAAATGCCATTTTTGGTCTATGACCACCCCTCTCTAACAAAAGGGTCACAGAATACACAATTTTCACGAATTTGAAAATAGTTCAATGTTTTCAACATCTCAAAACTCAGAGGCATCATACAAATCTTTATTGCAATTCTTGTGCTGAATCAAGATGTCTGGACCATTGCATCAATTGCCTGAAAAAATGAAGTCAAAAAGGCAGTTATGACAGAGTTGACAACATAAAAGAGGCCTGAAACGGGGCAAAATTAACATTTTACTGCTCCGTAAGTAACATAAATGCAACAAACGCCACCAATCCTAGATTTTGATAAGAAAATATTGACCATTAAGCTGACATTTACACATCTACACAAGTTTTGTATCAGGGTGTGGTCTTATTGGCCTGACATGTCTTAGGGTTCTAAGTTTGACATTAAACAAAAAAGGTTAGAAATCCTGGAAATGTACAAAATAACCATTTATTGGTGAAAAATAACATTCCTATCTGTAATTCAACAACGAATTCCAATTACTATAATTTAATTGTCAACACAGGTGCAATTAAATCTCTCAAAACACATAGATAAAAAAGGGTGAGGTGGGGCATTTATAGCCTCTCTAAACAGAATGGTGGGATGAAAAATGTCTATAAAGTCTGGGATATTGCTTCCTTCATGAAGGAAATACAAGAATTTAATGTTTCAAAGGGGAAAACAATGCTTTTTCTGTCTAAATTGGTGGCAAAATTGAGCCAACCCCTGTTTTGAACATTTTGTACAAACCCATCTGCTGATTATTATTAACTCAGTGTTGCCAATTTTCAATTTTCTGTAGGAAAACTGGAGCTATTTCTAAACCTGACAAACTTATAGATCCCATCTAAGTTACATTAGCAATGGAAATAAGGGAAGTTTTAGAAATTTTGACTCTTTTGAGTAGGCATGAAGGCATTCATTTCTACATCGAAATTGGGGAATCTGTAGATTTTTTGTGAATATTCCTGATTTTTAGACAAAATTAGGTGAAATTACAATGTTATTCACTTTATCTGTGCTTTCTGAGGCTGAATACACCAAAATTGGACATTGAAGTATTTCTCTTACTGTTAGAAATTAAATAAAACCTGAAAATTGAGAAATTTGCAGTAAAATCACAATTTTTCTCCAAACTTTGATAATTTTTTTTTAAATTTAACATTTTTTGAGTTTTTCTCTTCTCAAAATATTTTATACATATTTTCTGACAATTTAGTCATCATGTTTTCAAAACTAAGGCATATCAGTCACAGCCATGTCATACACAGACAGGCCACAGATCACTAATTATTTCCCCATTGACTTTAATGTTAATTCTCGTCTCTTAGACCGGCTGTAACTTTTTCCCAAATATTCGTTGGGTAGAACGCTTTCTGCCACAGATGGAACAACATGTGGCAAACTCTGGCCCAAAAGCATGTATGAGGTTCACCATGAAAAACTTGAGATACACAGGCTGAAAGTCGAGCCAACTAAACAAGCAATTTTCGGCCCTCCCTTTCAACGTAACCAACCTCACAACCCTTGTATCCTTCCGCCTCAAAATCATGAATATTCAATAAAGCCAAGCAGAAAATGTATTTTCAAACCCTTTCCTTCAATTCTACACCAAAAAGTCAACAAAAATCGCCATGCAAAAGGGAGGGAAAGGGAGAGAAGGACTAAAAATAACTTTCGCCCTACATTCGTAGGTGACGGCCCATGAATATTTAGTGATCTGTGTACAAATGGAAAACAAGTATGGCGGTTGCTTTGGGCGTTACCTTTTTTTTATTTAATTATTTCGGTAGTTTTATAATCGGAGTTCAGCTTTAAAAAGTTGCTGCCTGCACAGGAATAGTTGGTTATAGGAGAAGTGAAATGAAACTAAATGCGGTTTAACGTCTTACTTTTCTGCTCCGAATGAACTCTGAGGGACATTTTGACCGTATTTCGAATTCAAAGAGGTTATTTTACGTGTACGCCATGTTTACACGGGACGTCGATATTTTCTCTCATCCGAACAACTAGAGAATGTCCCTATCAGGTCATTTTTGTCCTTTACCACTCGCAATTAGAGCATTGAGAAACTGAACTGAATAATCTAGTAGCACTATCTAGTCAAACACCGGGAGCGAACTAGGGACATCCTGGTTATCGAATCGGCATCTTATACTATACTATAGCGTATACGTATACTATATTTATTTCAGAATGTTAGAAGATGGATTATAGAAGGTGGAGATAACAGAAAAATATTATTTTTACACAGCTACCCACATATTCCTCAAGTCATATTGGTAACTACCATATCTATTTAATTACATTATTTTATGTTAATCAATAAAGAGGGAGGAGTTTAACGTCATTCATTCACTTTGAGCCACTCTTACTCCGCCGGTCGACACTTTCTTCTCTAGTCAGATAAACTAGTGATTTGGCGACAGGCGGTATCTGTTAAGAGCTATTTATCTCGACGACCAATGCCTGAAATACTGCCAGACTGCATTTCGGGCCGTCTACTTTTCACATTATTGGGGACCAAGGGCGGATTGGGCCATCGGGCGATCGGGTATGATGATCATTTTGTATGTTTCCAGTGGCTTTAACGGGCCGCCACGCCATCACTTGAGTCTGGAATGGGCTGGTATTACAGACTTTCTGGGCCGGATGTGGGCCAGAATTCGGAATCCTGCTATGGGGATTTTGAATTTCATCTGAAAATTTCATCGGATTCACCCGACACTGTCGCCCGCAAGTTTACTAATTATTAAGTCACCTGCACACGGTTTGTGGGGATATTAATCAACGTATTATCATTGACGATAATTACACGGGTTGATGGTTGTAAATTACTTGCATTTCGGGGTTTTGGCCTAAATTAATCATGAAATATTATTTCACAGAGATTATTATCAGATTTATCAACAAATCGCATATTAGGAGTTCATTTTTCAAAATGATCAATGCCTGAAACACTGCCAGACTGCATTTCGGGCAGTCTACTTTTCAAATTATTCGGGACTTCGTTGAGTTTCATTTGACACTTTCCTCTCTGGGGTCGGAAAGACTAGTGATCAGGCCACCGTCGACATCCGATCAGCTCTATTTATCTCTACGATCGGTGCCTGAATACTGCCAGGCAGCTTTTCCAACTGTCTATTTTTCAAAATTTTCTTGGGGGAGTGAGTCGCCAAAACCCCCACAAGGACTAGCTACTTTGGCGCTCACAAAAGTACTTTGTTGAGGTTCGCAAGTCGGTTCGTTTGCCATTTTGGTATCTGATCGACCTTGGCTGACTGAATACTGACAGGCAGCATTTTCGACAGTCAATTTTCAAAAGTTTACCCTCCATAAGTACACTCTACATTGGCGCTAGTGAGTTAGATTCGTCGAGGTTCGCAAGTCCGTTCCTTTGACACTTTACCTCAACGATTATTGCCTGAAATACTGCCAGGCTGCATTTCCGGCAGCCTGTTTTTCAAAATTTTCTGGGGGAGCCCGCGCCCTGCCCCTAGTTGAAACTTGTGCCTTTGCCCCCTTAACCTTGGACTTTGTCCCAGCTTTACCCCTCCAACCACCGACGGCTGGCGCCGCCACTCCTCGCGCAGGTTGCAATCTGCGCTCTCGTGTTCCGCAGATTGTACTCCAGGCACGCAGATTACACTCTGCGCTTATGAAGCTGGTGCGCAGATTATTAGAAAAAATATATTTTTGTAACAAATTTCGTCGAAAGTGTGATGGCGTGTATATCGGTGTGTATTATTGTATACGCATTATTAAGGTGACCCGCTTTAATCTACAGTAGCGCAGCAATTTTTACTATATAGTTATTTTTTTATTTGTTGAATGAGTTGCTAATAACGTTATCGGGGTTTTCAGCCCGAAATTTTGTAAAAAAAATTCTAAATTAAAAAAAAAATCGACTTTTTGGCCTGTTTTGTGGCCACACTTTGTGGACTATTTGCAAGAAGCTTTATTTGATGACGTGGAGGCGGCATGACGTCATTTTGGTGACGTCATTGACGTCATATTGGTTAACTCAAAACAGCAATGACGTAGATATATAGATAGACCGCGCAAGCTGTTTGAGTCGACGGCCGAGAAGCTTGACTTCCGCCCGTGGCAGAAGACATTAATAATGGCGCGTTCATGGTATTGAAACGTTACACTTGACGTATTCCTTTTCTTGTCAAAATGGTTCGTTCCTGCTGCGCAGTTGGCTGTATTAATCGTGATACCCCCGAGAATAGAAAGAAGGACATTACTTTTCATCAGTAAGTTATTTTTAACTTTTTAGAATGTTATATAAAAAGTCATCGACTTTCTAAGATCACGAAAGTCAAATAGGCCTAAACAATTACAATTACAATGAATAGGCCTAACAAGACTTCGACCTTTGTTGACACATATAATAGCCAACCTCACTACATACACCATAAATATAAGAAGAAGCTTACTTTAATACTTATAAAATTTGAAGGCCTAACAATGGCTAATTAGTAACAAAAACAAAATCAAAGGTACCTTTACTTCTATAGCTATGAATATGATTATGGATAGATTTACTTGTTCTTGCCAATTGGCCTATTTTAGTATTATAATTATAGACCAACGTAAATCATTAATCATTGACACAGGATTTATATTTTTAACTTTGTTCTCAACACTTTAAGGAAGATGATTTCATGACATCAAAACATGCTGGTAATAAATTGTTAAAAAAGGGCAGTGTTCCATCCATTTTTTCTTGGAAGACATCCACAAATATTAAGGTACTGACACAGTTTGTTTTAATAAATTCAGTTTTTTCTAGAGTAATGATAATTGATGAAATGTGATTCAATGTTAGTTTATTTGATAATAGGAAATTAAACATTTGTAGCTAAGCATGGTTAATGAAAATGTTGCTAAAAAAGATGAATTAGAAAACATAATATAGAATGTCCACTTTTTAAAATGTTTTGTAATTAAATTTAGCGCCTGATAAATAAGAGTATGTAGTTGGTGGCATATGATAATAGTGATGATGATAGTATAGAATGTCCACTTTTTAAAATGACAACATTCAACTACACTTGTGTCGTAATTTAAATTTAGCACCTGATAAATAAGAGTATGTAGTTCAGGGGTGGATCTAAGAATTTTGAAAGGGGGGGGGGGCGCAAAATGAGGGCACTGACAGCGGAGACGGGGCACACTGCTGTTAGTCGGGGGGGGGGGGGGTCCATCAAGAAAATTATCCGTCATTTCCTTGCCCCTTCCCCCACTGAATCGGCCTCTGTAGTTGATGGCATATGATGGTTATTATGCAATTAAGATTGAAAAGGTGCGATCTGCCACTCAATTGTAGTCTCATTTACCCTTTTCTTGTATTTATAGATTGTTTCAAGACAGTCCACTACAAGCAAACGGGCTAGAGTTGAAGTAGATACATCGACAGTTCTAGAAGAGAGATCAACTCCAAAGTATTCAACATCTATAGAACACAATTACCATCATGATTTAAACACAATAAAAGACAAATTAGAAGATGCCACTCATAGACTGGAGAACACAGCCCATCAACTTGCCTTAACCAAACGCAGAGAAAAACGTGCAAAAATGGTAATCGGTAGTGTTGTTAACCAGCTTCATGATGAAAAGAAATTATCAGAAAAGGCTCAACAAATGATTGATTCATATAAAGGTTTGACTTTACATATCTGCATGGCATGTACCTTTTTTTAGAATGACTGAGCCTTGTAGTGATATTTCAAAGAGCTTGTTATTTCTTTATTATAATAGATAGGGAACTAATTATTGTTTTTGTAGTGCCCTCAAAAATACCATTTAAATTTTTTAAAGGAATATTTCCTTCGGTACTGGTACACATTTTATATATTTATTACAAGCATGCTAAAATAAATTCCTCTGAGAAATTTATGATCAAAAGTAAACTTTCTATTCAATAACTCTGCCTGAGACATATTAGTTGTCCAGGCCCTGGATGTTGCATAGTAAATAACAGGCATGTCTTTTTTTTAAACCTGTTGTCAATTGTATTCATAAATAGCTCCAATACAACTAAAAGTATTAATTGCTGTTGAAATGGTTCAAAATTAGAAATAAATTAATAATGAACAACTGTGAATTATGATATTTGTGACTTTTAGATATTCCTGTTGACCTGTTTACTAAACCTGCTTCTGAATACTCTGAAGACCAAAAGAAGTTTTCAACCACCTTGTATTTTTATGGACCGAAAGCCTACAACTATTCAAGAAGCAAGGTCAACTTACCACACCAATCCACGATTAGAAGGTAATTACCTTTTCCCCATTCACATCTTACAAAATGTGGGTGTATCTTGCATGAGAACTGCTTGTTTATATTGCTTCTACATTTGTCAGTATATTATTTTACATTCTGTACTTGGAATATTTCCATTTATTGTCAGAATATTATTATGAAATTTAAAAATAATGAAATTTATAATTTGCTGGGAAAGTCTGTGTGATCAAGGACTCTATTTTGAATTAATTATTGGCAAAATTTCACAATGATAACAAGTGTTATAGATTTATGATATTCTCAGTTTTTAAAATTAAGAATTTATTGTTTTTGTTTTACTAAAAAAAAATTTGTATTTTTTAATTGTTTCTTTATGACTAATTTTACTTTTACAGATTATTCCAGACTACACCAAACTAAAGTTTATTTATTATTCCATTTGTTTGAATGATACTGTTGTACGTTAATATTTTTTTGCTTTATTACTCATTAAAAAAATAATAATTAAATAAGGGTTCAAATATTATTTTAAATTGACTCTTTGAAATTGATGTTTGATTTTCATTAAATGTGCGTATCAAATGCTTCATCGAAGCTCATATAATAATAAAATGAACAGTATTTATGATTGCACTTACATATGAAGTCATGCATAGTTTTATGTTATTGAGCTAGTGAAGGAAAAGGTACACAGTTCAAAGGATTGTAGCACTGACAACGAACATAAAGGATCATAAGAGTAGATGGATTTGCCACTGCCCGACCCAGGCAAAATTTTCCAACATTTCACAGCTCGATATGGAATGAAAACAAAACACGCTTTTATCCCAATATAAACAACACTAAATGATGACATTAAAATAATTACATTTCATATCATTTTTGTCATATTCATATATTTCTCTGTTCTGTATACTTGTAGGTGGCTGAGTAACATATCTTCTCAACCAGGTCTCTCTAGTCAAGTTATAAACATGCTTCAGCAGAAAGTTCAAAGAGATGAATGGACCTACAAACACTGCAGCCTGATGATTGATGGCATGTCTATAAGAAAACACATTGATTGGGATGCAAAGAACAGTCAAATGGTTGGTTTCGTTAATTTAGGGTCTGGACCAGTTGAAAATGATGCCGTCGAGGCACGTGAAGTCATAGTAATACTAGCTGTTGGTTTACAAGGTCACTGGAAAGTACCACTAGGTTATTTCCTTGTTGATGGAATATCAGCAGAGATACAAAGCCAGCTTCTTCTGACAGCAATATCATCACTTCACCAAATTTGTATAAGAGTAACATCTATTGTGATGGATGGGCATCCAACCAACCAAAGAATGGCAAACATATTAGGAGGCAATTTAAACCCTGACAACATCAGAAGTACTTTCCAACATCCATCTAATCCGGAATTAAATGTATATATATTCTTTGATGCTTGTCATCTTCTCAAAAACTTCCGTGGAGCTCTTCATTCTCTTCAACAATTGCAGGAAGAAACTATTGGTACAGCAAAGTGGTCAGATATTAAAAGACTAGAAGAATTACAACGGAATGAAGGCTTAAGAGCAGCTAATAAGCTAACAAAGAAGCACATAGAATTTACCAATCAAAAAATGAATGTTAAATTAGCAGTACAAGTTTTAAGTAATTCTGTTGCTAAATCGTTACAATTTGCTTCCTCAGTCTGTGAAGATTTTGGAAATTGTCAAGGAACAATCAATCTTGTTGCCATGGTTGATAGAATGTTCGACATTTTCAACAGTAGAACGCCAGCTGCAAAAGGTTTTAAGCATCCCATTAATGCAAGAAATTTTGAGTCTTTTGAATCCTTTTTGTTATCCACCAGTTCTGTACTACTAAACTTAAAAGACATGGCTGGTCAGAAAGTTTGCCATGGAAAAAGGAAGATATGTATAATTGGTTTCTTGTGTAATATTCAAAGCCTTCTTGGTCTTGCAAGAGAGATGATTTTATCAAATCCACCAGCACTGAAATACTTGTTGACTTACAAATTGTCACAAGACCACCTTGAACTACTTTTTTCTGCCATTAGGAGATATGGAGGATGGAACAACAATCCATCTGCAGTACAATTTTCGAATGCATATAGATCTCTACTGGGTCATGTTGGTGTAAGTGGAACAATCGATGGCAACACCTCATGTGTACCACAAGACATAACTTCTATCTTGGAAGTCGACAACACAGAAATAATTACCTTTGAAGATGCTCTTGCAGACCATGATTATCCCGTCAATGGGAGAGGTATCAGTTCATTTGTAGAGGGTGTCCTTGAATATATAGCTGGTTGGGTTGTTAGGAAATTAATGTCTAAAGTTCAGTGTGTGCACTGTGCCCATGCCTTAGTAAAACCTAAAACTGATAACAAATATGGGCTTCTAAATATAAAAAACAATGGAGGATTATGCATTCCATCAAATGATGTTATCCAGATTGTTCGACAATGTGAAGTTATACTCCGATCTTTTGTCCATATCAAACACGTTAAACCAAATGAATGGGAAAATGTTGTTGTATCTAAAGTCATGATGAATTTACCGTCTACTTTATTTTCTCATCTGAATGATCATTTCATAGAAACATGTAATGGAATAGACACACATTATTATAATTTGTTGAAATTAATTTGTAGTCAATTCATAAAATTAAGAAGATTTCATGTGGTGAGATTAACTAATTTAGCACTACAGGGACAATGTGTAAGACAAAAGTTAACAAAAACTGTACTTTTTCAAAATCAGTAGAATTATTAACTAATTATTATCTGTCAGATTAATGATTACATGTAGTTGGTTGATAATTGCCTGTTCTAAAGCCTACCTCAAGTCATTATTTACTCCTTATGATTAATGTAACCGGTGATTCTTTGAACATAAATGGCCGACAGTTCTTTTTGAATAGAATGAAATATTTCAAATTATATTATTACCACTGCTCAGAAATGTATAAACGGGTTGAATGGCAAAAATTCTTGGGCAAGAAAACAGTTTGCCATTTGTATCATATTACCCTCGCCAAAATGCTCAAAAAGTGAACAAGCTTAATTCTAAACATTTCAGATACAAATATAACTGTGAAACTTATATCATTTTCTGAGGGATTCAGATTATCATTCTCTGAGGGATTCAGATTCTGATACCTGAAAATAACACTATGCCTATGGTACATACAAAACAAATTATAGAAAAAGTGCCAATCCTTCAATGAGATCTGACATGTAAATACTGAAAATATATTGTGCAGTATCGTTTGCAAATTGACTGAAGTCACCAAAAATAAAATCTGGTCGTAGTAAATAAAACTGTAAAGGCAGATTTTTAAAGTTGTATAATGTATTGTATATATCGGTAATTGTTTTATAATACATTTTGTCTTTTTTATCACACAGTTTTGGCGGATAATATATTCCAGTCGCTGCAAAAAATATGACTTTATTTATATAAAAATTAGCATCCATTTTGACGGGAAAGAAATGAAAGCGAGTGTGAGCTCTGCATGACAAGGAGTACGGTGGCCTGTCCAAATTTGTGTGATTTTTCTCCGGGGTCCTCTGGTTTCCTCCCACTGCTAAAGACCCGTGCACAAGCAAACTATTCAAATAAATTGAACCATAATAAATTGAAATATTCGCCCTTTTACACAATTGGCAATTAATTATATGCTATTGCGGGTGGCACAATTTACCCAAATCCAAATAAATCAAATGCAATTTCCAAGAAAATTTGGAAGTTGTAACCAAATCCATCATTTTTCTAATTCTAATTGTTCCAACACACTTGTATTTATTTACTTATTAAACCCCCTAGCCCTTTACCAAACAAATTTCGGGGTTTACATTATTCCTGGGTTTACAATATTTCCGGGATCTTACACGGCATTTATAATTTTGAGATGCTTAAGAATGCAAGTATCCATCTATCCAATTTTACCCCACAAACCCCACCACAACAACCAAAAAAAACCAATGTTTCTCGTCCGACCCATGTGTTTTGGATTTGGAAGGGGTGGGGGTTACCGTAAAACAAACACAGGTATTATCTCTAGGGGCCTTATAATATAACAAATGTATGGAAATTGTCTGGAAATTAATATATATTTCATTAAATTAGTTAGAACAGGAATAAAGGAACTGAGTGTATCATGAACGTCGCGCTGAGATCACTCACGTTTGCTATTTGTTTACATAGGATACCGTTCTTCTTGCCACGGGCGGAAGTCAACAGCGATTGGTCATGGCGGCCAATGACGTTGTAGTAGTCTGCGCGGTCTATCTATATATCTACGTCATTGCAAAACAGCGTCTTTCTAATCATAGAAATATATAAATAGACTAGAATGGCCACGGCCAATCAAAAGCCGCTTTCACGACATGCGCAGAGGTCGGCCATCTTTGTACATTTATCCTGCGCAACAAAATGGCGTCTTCGGATTGTGCGAAGGATAACAGAACTTTCACGTTTTCCGTATCAACCAAAGGGACGCAGTGTTTTGTCATAAACTGCTCAAATTATCAAAACCCCACATCAAAATTAAATGGAATAACCTTCCACAGGTAAGAAATTCAATAGTGATTATATTTTTAAAAGACAAAATGTTCATTCAAGATTTCAAGCGTTCAGCGACAGCGTGGACTTGCACTTTTTGCAGTCCCGTGAGAGACGACAAGCAGTGTTGTCGTACACTGTGTTTATCTTTAGTTGCCGGCCTATTATTATGTGACACTCAGACTGCATGACTAGCACTGATTTGTGTTGACCTAGCCCACCGCTTACTATTCGTAGCCTATTTTAGACGTTAAACAACCTGAGAGTTTATTTATTAGATAGGCCTACACTAACTACTCACTAGGCCTAGTCTTTAGTAGTACCGTAGTAATACCAGTAAATTACACTACCATGGACCGTACTTGCATGACTAGAGCACTGATTCATGTTGACCTAGCCCACTGCTTACTATTCATTCGTAGCCTATTACTATTTTTAGACGTTAAACAACCTGAGAGTTATACTTTTATAAAAGTATTTATTTATTAGATAGGCCTACAATAACTACTCACTAGGCCTAGTCTTTAGTAGTACCGTAGTAATACTAGTAAAATACACTACCATGGACCGTACTTGTAGTATGTACTAAAGTCCACTGGCACCCGTTCAAATTCACGATAAGATAGGCTTTCCTGCACTGACGACGAAGCTTCCTTTGTTTGGAATTTCACTGAGACTGAGGGAGTGATGACTGATTGATTGGCTGTTGTCAACGAACCTACTTTGTAAATTTATTAGAGACTTCCTTAAATTTTAAATGTTCAAACATACTAATAATAAATTAATATATGTATTTTTTTTTTCAGCCCACCAATATAGCAGCCACTGTATTGACTTCTACTAAAAGTTCTACATCTATGAAGAATTTTCATTTGATGACCACAGGAATTTTTAAACCGATAAATTAATTAAATTTCTAACATGATGGAAGGACAATGTGAATAATGCTTAAATAACCATCGTCACTGCTCAATAATTCATTCATAAATCCTAATTTTAAAACAGTTTTCATTGAACGATAAGCAGGCTTTTTATGTGAGTGCCTGAATGACTTTGAAATGCATATTTCTTGTAAAGAATTTGAATACATTTAAATCTCAACTGTAAATTAATTACATATTTCTTTGTTTTCAAAAAAAAATCAATAAATATATTAAATGAGATCATTGGATTATTGTGAAATATTTCTTTCTGACTGAATATTGGGAGAATGTACTTGGTATAGAGACTATTTATCTACTCATGAAATTATGAATTTTCCTCAATCAATGAAATAAACCTGATATTTGTGTAAAAGTCAATTTCTATTACACATATAGCTCTCATGTGTACATGTATTCAGTAAACTGCAAAAATTTTCACTTTTGAATTGAATTTGACTTGCACCCCCTTTATGATGGCATAAAATCATTTATTTTAACTTTTATACCCAGATCACAATTTTCAAAATATTTTTGGGACACTAGAGTTTTATTCATATAAGGTATTTTCACATTTGGCCACATTTACCATGAAATATTAAATTCGAATTTCATAAATAGGTTACATAGCCCCTTTCAAATGGCAAAATATATTGAGCTGAAATTCTCTGACAAGTTACGTGGGGTGGGGTATTTCTTTAATTTGTCTATCAGAATTTTCCTTTAATTGAAATAACATTTCTTTTTGCCTTTAAATGTATGAAAGACTTGCATGTGCGTACATGTAAATCGAACATTTTACAATGAAACTCTATTGAATTTATGTGTACATGTATGTGCCTTTTAATTTTAAACATACACCAACAAATGTATGATATTATTACTACCGTACTGGGCTACATAAATGCATTGATAAGTTAAATTTATCCAACCATTGGCAATGAAAACTAAACATGTACACAGTGAGTGAATGGAAATGTCATACTTTACTTTTGCCATGTATTTGGTAAAGTTTCTCTTTGATCATGTAAATTACCAAATGTGTGAAACATTTCTTCCTGCACCACTGACAAAAGATGAAGCCAGGAAATTTTCTCGAACACTGGATTCAAACTCAAAATTTCTTTGTTAGTAAGCGAAATGAAATAGTTTTACATCCGAATTTGGCTAATGAAGTGTGCTATGAGGGACATTATATCGAATTCCATCTGTCAATGGATCTTTTACGTGCACGCCAATGTGTATACAGGACCTCGGTTTATCGTCCCATCCAGGCGACTAGACAGCTGTCCTTGTCCTTAACAGTGTCATGATGTAATTACTGCTAAGGTAAGTGGTCAAGTGGGTTTTGCTAAGTATGGCTAACGTGTGTTAGAATTCTGACACAAATAGAACCATATCAATCTTTAACAGAAAACCAAGTTCTATTTAATTAACATTATGGTATAACCTGTCACAATGGGTTTTCCCTTTTCATTCACCCCAGGAAGAAAATGTAATAAATATCAGACAAATGTGCTGCCAAACAATTTAAATACTTTTTTTTTGATAGTTTATCACTGTTTTTTTTTAGAAATAGGTTGGCCTATATCATGATGAGTAGTACTGTCTTAATTTCACAAACTGCTGTGAGATATCCTGCCTGCACATTGTGAAATGCTCACCTTTTCCTTTATATCACAAGGCCTAGTATTTTTTTAGATTTAGTTTTCAAATCTTCATAAAATACTGCGAGTATTCTGCCTGCATATTGTGGCTTTTTTGTTTTTGACAGCTGCTCACGGTTTTCAGAAATAGGTAGGCCTATTTCATGAGGCCTAGTGGGCCTATATTATTTTAACTTTACAAATCCTCACAAAATGCAGGGGGATATTTAGCCTGCTTATCGAGACTTTTGAGATAGCTGGTCATTTTTTAAAAATATTTATGGTAGGCCTACATTTAAACTTTACAAATCTTCACAAAATGCAAAATCTTCATGGGCCCATGGCCCCTAGTATTATTTTATTTTTATAAATCTTCGGAAAATGCCGTGAGATAGGTATGTCAAGTAAAACCATCAAATGCAAACAGGTACTAAATTATACTGAATATAGGCCTAAGTAAAATTAAATATTTTAATATTCGCCCATATTCATTATTTGACAAATTACCTACACTAGTAGTACTACTTGAATCAGAACACCTTCCACGTTACGGACATTTTTAGCCCATCCTCGACTCTGCGCTAAAAACTTGAAACTCCTCACCATCATATTATAATTCATCAATCTGCTGAAATAAAACACTTACATGACATGTAGTAACTTGTCGAAAAATTCAAGGGAGATCGCGATAGTTTTTTTAGAATTTTTTTTTTCTTTTATTTTAAAACACATGTAGGCTTACTATAAATTTTTGCATTTTACCGGTACTATTGTTTTAGCTTTATATAACAACCAAGACATTAAAATTTAAATTTCTCGAAGCACTAAATGTACAGGCGGAGGAATAATGTACTGGTAATGGGGTTTGTTTGTAAACAAATCTAACTTAGACCGCTACCTATCGCAAAAACTGTGAAACCAAGGCTTAGTTATTATAGAGCCTACTATTTCGAGATTAATGTGAAATATTTTATTAGGATATGTTTAAATAATGGATTTACATACCTTAATAAACAAACCAAAATATCTGTTATTTTTCTTTTGCAAAACAAAAGTAATTGGTACCGCGAACACGTCATTGATTCATGTTCAATGCCTTGCAAGGCATCGTATTTTTCGCCATTGCTCAATTGCTGGGTGCATACTGCATGTCACCCCTAGAGTAGATTACGCGAGACTTAGCGGCCTTATTATTGTTGCTTGTCGATCATCGAGATTACATAATTTCAAACAAAAAAAAAAATTCATAGCCCATCCATCCAGTGTCTTTAATTTGTAGGCCTAGGTGGAAAATAGGTTCATTTTGACATGGCATCTATAATCTATGTAGGTACCGGTACTAATGTAGGCCTAGCCTAGTTGCTATGTTATGGACTGCCTCGCGAGTCATTCCATTATGGCATTAAATTAGAGAATGAAGATATTAAATTTTACAAACTGGTACTGCAAAATCCGTGAATATGTATGGCAATGGGTTGTTTTTCGACCTTTCTTTCTTCCAAGCGTAACGAGAAACGAAGCTGGATTCATTGAGTTCATCGCACGCGACGTCAATAATCAATGCACAAAAATGGCGGACCTATTTATATGTCGCGGGTCACGTGACGGCCATTCTAGTCTATTTATATATTTCTATGCTTCTAATTATTTTGACGACAGGTCAACCAGCATTTAGTGGAAAGAAATTATGAAAATAAAAAAAAAGAAAGAATTATTTTATTTTATTGGGAAAAAATCGTTTTTCTTTATAGTCAATAATTCTTTAGACGATGAGCCGACCAGATTTTGGCAGAAAGAGTTGTGACAATAAGAGTTATTTTTTTGGGAAAAATCTTTTTGCTTTCTAGTCATAAAATAAAACGCTCGGAATCCAATAGATTTTAGTCAGAACCGGTGAACCAACGTTATCATTTTAATTAATTTTTCGGTAATGGAAATAGCTTTGAATTGACAAATTGATAAAATAAGATCAATGTATATGTAGTAGCCGATGTTTGATTCTTTCACATCAAGGATACTTGATTCGTGACTTTGGCGATCGTAGGAACCGGGCTTCGTAGATTGCTAGGGATTTTTTTTTCGGGAATTTCATTTCTGTGCCCGCTAAAGTAGCTAAGTCTCTAACTCAATATCATCTGGTATTACAGACTTTCTGGGCCGGGTGTGGGCCAGAATTCGGAATCCTGCAATTGAGATTTCGAATTTCATCCGAAAATTTCATCGGATTCACCCGACACTGTCGCCCGCAAATTTACTAATTATTAAGTCACCTGCACCCGGTTTGTGGGGATATTATAATCAACGCATTATCATTGGCGATAAAATGATAATACGTTAATTAATAATATGACGATATGATAAATACGCAGGTTGATGGTTGTAAATTACTTGCAGGTCGGGGTTTTGGCCTAAATTATTCATGAAATATTATTTCACAGAGATTATAATCAGATTTATCACCAAATCGCATATTTGGGGTTCATTTTTCAAAATGATCAATGTCAGAAATACTGCCAGACTGCATTTCGGGCAGTCTACTTTTCAAATTATTCGGGATTTCGTTGAGTTTCATTTGACACTTTTCTCTCTGCGGTCGGAAAGACTAGTGATCAGGCCACCGACGACATCCGATCAGCTCTATTTATCTCTACGATCGGTGCCTGAATACTGCCAGGCAGCCTTTCCAACTGTCTATTTTTCAAAATTTTCTTGGGGGATGTAGCAGCTTTGCAGAGCATTGGCGCCTTGAGTGGTGTCTTGTACGTTTTCATAGAAGACTATTTTCTTTGGTTTTATGGATTTATTCTCTGGTATTGTTACAACAAAAAATGAAAGTGAAAATGGAGCAATGGCTTAATAATAACAATTATGGTTTCTAATGCCAGAGAGCTTTCAAAGGGGCAGTATTATAGTCTTGGTTATATTAGTCTCTCTCACACTCCCCTCTGATGGCCCTGATAAATGAAAATTTAAAAAAGGGTTATCATCACAATCTGAGTCTTTGGTAATTGAATCCTGACACAATGGGAAATATATCACATAAATGCGGTTTAGTAATTGATTATTGGCACAATGGCAATATAACACATTATAATAATAAATGGATAATAATACTGGAAAATAACAAACGGATAAGCACCCTTGTAAGGGATTGTTGAAATCCTATAAATTGTAACACAACTTCAATGATTAAAATGGATTATAAAACATCATCGTTATCCTGGGTTAACTGAGTTATCCATCCTTTACGTTTGATATCTGCCGAAACGGCTGCTTTAAGACGTGGACGTATGGTTTCTGGTTCAGTGGTTTTGGCTTCTTGAGAATCTGTATAGATTACTACTGGGTTGTCGGTTTCTGTTTTATGACTGACTTCCAATGGATACAACAATTGGATTGGAAGGCGTAGATTAAATGATTTTCCATTAGTAATGACCTTTACTATGGTACCTCGCGAAAGTCCATCATCTCCTGTAATGAGTTTCTCAACCTTTCCAAGTTTCCAAAGACTACGTGGTTGATTTTCATCGTTCACGATTACAACGTCACCTTCTGAAATGATATTGGAAGTATTGGATGAATGACTTCGATGAGAATTACGAAGTTCTAAAAGATATTCCATCTTCTATCTTGACCAAAAGTGACTTAATATCATGGATAAATGGCTAAGTCTTTTGCGCATTTCGTTTGGTTTCACTGGAGTTAAGTCTTTGGTTTCACTTGGTAATCCGAGTATGCGACGACCGTAAAGTAAATGTGAGGGGGTTAAAGGTTCTTCGCAGTCTTCAGTTGACACATATAGTGGTCTACAATTAAGAATGGTTTCGATCTCTACAATAATGGTTAAGAGTTCATCGAATGATAATTTAGCATTTCCAACGAATTTACGTAAACATCTTTTAGTTGATTTTATGAGTCTTTCGAAAATGCCTCCCCACCACGGAGCGTTCTCGAGATTAAAAGACCATTTAATTCTTTCCTTGGAAAAATGATTCCTAATGACCGGGTCATCCGTGAATTTCTGGAGTTGTTCTGACGCAGATATGAAGGTTTTCGCGTTGTCAGAGATGACTTCATTTGGAGTTCCATATCTGGCAGCAAAACGTTTGAAACAGCGAAGAAATGATTCTGTGGTTAGATCTGGTAGTAATTCTAAGTGGACCGCACGTGTTGAGCAGCAGGTGAATAAGGCAATCCAAACCTTTTGAAGTTCTTGGGTTTGAGTTTTCACATACAAAGGTCCAGCAAAATCTACTCCTGTGTGACTGAAAGGTGTAGATTCATTGACACGAAATGAAGGAAGTGGGGGCGGAGTTAACACTTGATATGGCTTAGCATCGAATTTTCGACATGTGGCACACTGGAATATGATTTTCCGTACAAATTGGCGTCTTCTTATGATCCAAAATTTTGATCTTAATTGAGTCAATGTGGATTTTACTCCTGCATGCATGACACGATTATGACATTCCTTTACTATTAATAGGGTCAGATGATGTTTTGAGTTCAATATAATTGGATTCTTGGATGAATCAGAAAGTTCTGCATTTTGAAGTCTACCTTGGCATTTGATTAACCCGTCTTGGCTAGTGAAGAAATCAAACTCATGCCTCCACTGGTTGAACTTTGAATTGTCGATTAAACCTGACTGATTGTCCTTTAACCATAAGTTCTCAGATTTATTGAGCTCGTCTGGTGTCAAATGAGTTCCTAGATTCCGAGTTTCTCTTGATTTGGCTTTTAGATTGTTTATGTATCTAAGAACATAACTGGTTACACGGATTAGACGATTATAGTCACTGAAGTCCTCACAATTTATAATCTGACTGATGCGAGTATTTGACGAATCTGTAATTATGAGAGTAGTGGTGACCTGACCTTGTTCCTTGATTTTCATTTCCTGGATGCATTCAGTTGGAATTACACCGGGCTGGTCTGTTCCACTCCCTATAGTGTCTGTGAATTGACTTAACCAACTTGGTCCATTTTGCCACAAAGTATTGGTTAAAAGATCTAATGGTGATATTCCTCTGGATAAAATGTCTGCTGGATTCGATTTCCCTGAGCAATGACCCCAACTGTCAATTGGTGTGAGGCTACGAATTTCGGATACACGGTTTTGACCAAATTGTTTATATTCACGGTGTATGCTTTGGATCCAATATAATGATACCCTTGAATCAGTCCAACAATAGAGTTTATGGATATCTAATTGTTCTGATAAGGCCTTGACTACACTCTCCATTAACCTGGCCAATACAAGAGCGGATAACAACTCTAAACGTGGTATGGTGTGTTGAGTAATTGGTGAAACTCGAGTTTTGGAGACAAGAAATCTGATGTAACAGTTGGTTGTAGTTTCAATTCTGAGATAAATGACTGCACCGTAGGCTTTCATGGAACTGTCACAAAAGCCATGTAATGAAATATTTATGACTGCTTCGGAAATGCCATAAAATAAACATCTTGGAAGGAAATAAGCAGTTTTGGTTTGTAATGACTCCACTAATGTGATCCAGTGATCTAGATTATCTCCCTTGAGTTCATTATTCCAATCATAATTACACTTACAGAGTTCTTGGAATAACATTTTGAACTGGATTGTTACTGGTGATAAATACCCAAAAGGATCAAATATCTTGGAAGCAAGACTTACAATGTTTCTCTTTGTGGGAACGCAATTTTTTGCTAAATCGGCTATTTCTTGGAAATCAAAAACGAACAAGTCCAAGATATAATTCCACCTTACACCTAATATTTTTTGTTCACTGTGGCTAGTGTTCGATGAACCGAAATATGTTTTGGTATAACTATCTTCATCACTGATAATATGATTATCGGCAATAACATTTTCTTGGGGTTTCAAATCATCTGATAATGCCTCATTTTTATTGATTCGATTCATAAGTTCTGATGAATTACTAACAAATTTCCGTAAATTGAAACCTGCCATAGTGAGCCTATCCTTGGATTTTTTTTATAGAATTCATACGCATCCTCCAGGGTATTGGCACCTGAACTTATATCGTCAACATAAATTTAGTCTATGAATTTCTTGACGAAGTCTGGGTCATCTTCCAGGAACTGTTCCATATGGTATTTTATTGTAGCGTTTAAAAGAAACGGACTAGATGACACACCAAATGTCACTCTGGTAAACCGTAAAATATTGAATGGTGAATTAGGATCATGAATGTCCTTGGTCCAAATGAATCTTAGAACATCTCGGTCTTGTTCGGCTATAGATATCATGAGAAATGCCTTTTCGATGTCACCGGTGAGTCCAATTCGATTTACTCTAAATCTCAAAAGAATATCTAATAAATGATTAGTTAGTGGTGGGCCTACAAGTAAACAATCATTTAATGAGGGACCTGGATTTCTATTTGAACCGTCAAACACAATTCGGAGTTTTGTGGTTTCCTTATCCTCCCGTAGAACACAATGATGGGCTAAATAATGTGTTCTGCCAACTTCTCCAACATTGTTATCTTCAACAATTTCTAGGATTCCATTTTTGAGCTGATCTTTAATGGTCTTGTCATATTCCTTGAGAATTTCAGGTTCTTTGTTGAGTCTTCTTATTAAACTTTCATAACGTTTGAAAGAAGTCAAATAATTATCAGGCAACAAGGGATGAGGTGTTTTCCATGGTAGATGTACTTGATATCGCCCATCCTTAAACATTATCGAGTCACTCAAATCTTCATAAACAGATCTTGGTTTAATGCCTAATGACTCCAAGTCCCAGAATTTATGAAGACTGGTTTCAAGATCTGATTGGTTTGACGAAATACTAGTTTCTAATTGGGTATCAATCTTTAATACATGGGTAGTGATAAAGTTTGTATTTTGTTCAATGGATACATCGCGGGTGTGTAATGGTCCTGATAATACCCATCCTAATTTTGTACACATGGCTGAGAGTCCTGACTCACCCCGTATAATACCTCCGGTGACAACACTCCAATATTGGTCGGATCCTATCAATAAGTCTATCTCAACATTACTTTCTGGCGAACAGCTATCAGCAAAGGATATATCTGGCAATTGTGGAAAATACTGCTTGGCCTGGTTTAAAGGTTGACAGGTTAACGGTTCACATATGAATGGGACCACAAATGCACTCAGCTGTATATCACCATGGGGGGGGGGGGGGGGGTTGTATACTCATATAAACAATGTCTACGGTTTGGTTTTTTTCTTCGGATGAGCCAAACGTTTTTATAATTATGTCTCTTTGAGCAATTGTCGGCAAACCCAGATAATTTCGTAGCTTCATGGTGATATATGTTCTCTGGCTACCACTGTCTAATAAAAGTCTTATTACTGTTGTTCTAAAATAACTATCTGGATGAAATGCATGACATTGAGCCGTTTGTAATAGAACAGGAGTTGTGGATTCAAAATATAACATTGTGAGGCTGTTCTGGGCTGGGTTCGATGATTGATATGGGTTATTGCCCCTAGACTGTGACTGCTGTTGTTGTTGAGCGGGTGGATAACGGTGTTGACCATTATTTGGAAATTTATAACTGGGATGGGCATTCTGAGTTCTTGCAGGCTCATTATAGTAATCATTTCTTGGAGGGTAACCTTGCTGGGGTATAGGTTGATAATAATTTGAAGTTTGGGCATGCGGACCTGGATACCTAGAATCTTGACTATAATTTGCATATCTTGGATTTTCTGATCGACTATTGAAGTCTGGGTGGAGTTGAGAACAAATACTTATATGATGTCTCTGTCCACATTTTTGACAGTTTTTACCATCTCAACTTCGATTAAAATGTTCTTTTCTGAGACAGATGTAACATCTTTTGGATCTTCTCAGAATCTCCTTTCTGGCTTGCACACTTGTAACAATTTTACAGGAATTAGAGGCATGAGAACTGTGACAATAGGTACAGGTTGGACCGGAACTTGGTGTTTTCGATGGCGTAAACAATGTTGTGGCTGTGCCTATATTCTTCATATATACTATTCAAAAAAGTAGGGGATATAGGTACAGGTTGGACTGGAACTTGGTGTATTCGATGGCGTAAACAATGTTTTGGCTGTGCCTATATTCTTCATATATACTATTCAAAAAAAGTAGGGGATATTTGATTTTGGGGACATAATACTAAAATATGCAAATGACTACGAAAAAAGTCACTATAGAACCTAACAGAAGAAACATTTCCAGTTACATGTGACGCCCAAACGCACCAATAGCTACCGCATGGAATGCAGGTGATGCTTGGGATCATCATGGGGGTCCAACCCAAGATTTGGACGACTCTGACTTTGAATGTTACAGTCATTGTGGCATTGAATTCCAGGGTGGACACATCAGTTTAATTGTTTTAGTGACCAGATGCTGTGGTAACTTTGCTGTTTGACCCCGAGTATCATTTTACCCTTATAATGATCAGTCTGTGCCTTACTTAGTCTAACGATCATTTGGAATAAATCGATGAATGTGAACTTCATTTCATTTTGTCAGTTTCATTAAATGTATTTAAATGATTCGCTTGCGCGTGTGAGTCTATAGTAGTGAGAGGAAAGCAGAGGACCCAAAGAAAACGTCAAATGTTGAACAGGCCGCCCCACTCCTTGCTAAGTACCACGCCACTTGACTCAATGACCGACTTTCTGTGTCAACCATTAAATCCCCCCACGTCCAGGTTAGCAAGAAAACGCCTCACTCACTGAGCCACCGCAGACCCAAACATAAAATAAATAAAAGGTAAGAATTACTTACCTCTATGACATGGAAACTGTTTTCCTTCTTCCCACTTCCTTATACAATCTTGAAATGCTTCAGGCCCTGTAAATTCTTCACACCTGTAGAAAAAAATACATGTAACATTAGTAACTTATTTTGTAATTATATACAAATATACGATGTTTTTCAAGAGTCTTTTTTATAAAAGAAAAATAAAGAAAAGAGAAATAATATTACGAGAGGAAATAAATGAATTTTTTGTAATTGTTCTTTTGATATAAGAAATAAATAAAATATTGAGGTACTTTCAAAACATCTTGTATATATGCTTTCGTTTACATACCGATCATGTGGACTTCAAAACTGCACTAAAATCACACGCATATATATGTAATTAATCTCATCTTTATATAATGGATAAATGCGAGAAAAGTCTTATATAAACTAATATTATACCTACCCAAGTAAAATCTCAGAGCTTGTTTCAGTATTTAGTTTCACTAGACACGTTCGTTTGGAACATTCATAAGTAGACATTACTTCTTGAACTGGTTCGTAGTGTTTAACAAACATTGCGGCTTCACTCCCCCAGATATTCCAGTTTCTGCTTGAAGGTCTTTTTAGAAATTTGAGAAGCCACAATGCTCTTCCCTCAGACCATTGTTTTGCTAGAAACATATTATGTATATCCAATAATGTTGAACATGCATTGATATTTGTATGGTTCTCAAACCATTACCGAATTTGTGGGTAGTTAGAAAGTATCTCGTGTATTAGTGTAAGTAAATTGTCAACGGTACAGGTGTTTGACAAGTGGACAACTTTTTGTCTAAGTTTACTTGTCCACCCCAATGCAATCCATCCTCGCCGGATGTGGAATGCGGTTTTGATCTCTTAAATATTGGTTCAGGTACGTGTTCTGGGGACCTAAAGTATACACCCTTCTTTTTTTTAGATTTACCCCCCCCCCCCCACACACACACACATTTCTTCATCCGTAAAATCGGTTTTATCCTCAGATTTTGTTTCTTTCGATTTGCGTTTTTTTGGTTTTAGTAGGAAGAGTTATATCCCTTTAGCGCCCTTTCAATGACTGGTTTACTGCCAAGATAAACTTGCCGGGTCTTAACCGAAGTTTGTTTTGCAGAATGTCTTTTTTCACGATTTTCATCCACCCTTCAGCAGGCGAATTAGTTGAGTGGTTGATTTGATTAAGCAGCATTCCACCCCACAGTGGTACTAAATGCATATATGTCTTCAGGATATATTTTACTGCTTCAGGGGAATAGTACGGGTTAGATATACAGGTATTATCAACAGTTTGTGGTGACGAGCGCAAACTACTATTTATATCGAAAAAGATAGAATTGAAATGGGTAGCAAATATGCATCGCGATGGCTTTTCGCTTTGCGGCTCAGTGTTATCATCTAAATATGGCCCATCTCTTGTGGACATTCCAGCGCCTTCTGGTGTCTCCAGGCCTAGAATGTACTGATCTAAAACAGACTTTGCCATCTTAAAATTATCGTGGTCGTTCTCGAACTTAGACAAAAGCAAAATGGAAAGGCTTTTAAATAATATATCTATATCACTGAGACCCTTGGAATCCACCATTTTGCTCATTACATACAAAATAAATTTTTTCAGATTTTTGTCTTCACAAAATTTATCTAAATTTGCCGAAATTTTGTGTAACAAGTGAGCTGAACAAATGTGAATTTTGGTCTTATCACCCCAATTGGCACCATTTACCATATGATTCCAGGAACGATTCAGGTACTGGGCTAAAGACTCGCGATTAAATGCCAATGTAATGGCATGTATAAAAGCCCAACTCAAATCAATTTCAATTCTCTGTGGATTTAGGCTATTAGGATGCAAATAATTAAGGTCCCTTTTTATACTCATAAAAAAATTAGCAACGCCAGCAGTCGTGTGGCTGTTCGAAAGCATTTCTGCAACCGGAAAAGGAGGGTCGCCGGGATTTGGTTTAATCAGTAATGGGTAATAAAACACTTTCTTATGTTGGTCCGGTATTTTGCTTATGACTTGTCCTGTGGCGTCGAAATATAATATTCCTTTACCATCAGTGCAAAGCCTGTGCAATATTTCTAGTAGTTGTTCTGAGTATATGTGAGTTATGAAAGGATAAAGTGATAGTTTCTGAATCCAACCTTTTATTTTGCTTGATTCTTCCAGCTGGTCAAAGACTTCCTTCTGAATAGCAATCTCCAGAACTACATCTCGGTGTAGTCGCTCGGATATATTCACTTCAGATGCGATTTTTCGCATAACATCTTTCGTCCCGAATTGGGATTTGTTACCGGCCGCAATAGCCTCAGAAGAAACACTACCGAGTCGAGTGTAGTATGCAGCAAATGCCCCGGAAGTTTTGACTTCCGATGCTACAGTTTGTCTATGCTTCCCTTTTAATGGGCGACCTTCAAGAGATTCCTTTGGGTGGGAAATTGAATCTATATTATTAGCAACCTTCACTTTTACTTTTGTATGTTTGTCTGCTTTAGGAGTTTTCTTAATTGTAATTGTATATTGAACACATTTAGCAAACTTGCACTGTGCCTTTCCTATGAAAAATTTGCATTTCTTTTTTCTTGAGTTTTGTTTTTTTATTCTGTTTAATGTAAATGTTAGTGGACAGGTTTCGTTTATTTCATTAATCTTGGATGCAAAAAATCCAGTCCAATCCCCCGCAAATCTTCTGTCGCCTCGCTCACTGGTTCTTATTTCAAGAATAGACCATTCGGCTGGTGATATGAAAAAACAGAATGATCTTGGAATAAGTTTTTCTGAAGATTCATTATCAGAAAATTCTGTATTGGCACAATTTTCTGGTTCTGAGACACCACCTAAATTACATTCAGTTGGCGAGTTTGGTACATCATCTATGTTCGGTTGATATTCTGTTTCCCTATGGTATGCTGCACTTACCTCGTCTGATGTGCTTTCAACATAAACATCTGACTCATTATCTGAGTAATCATCGGAATGATCTAAATCCATAACTTCTATAATTCAGGTTTATTATTAAAAAACAAAGGATACAGTTTAACTCTGTTAAATTTTTTCTATGTATATAAACTTGTTTTAAGACTTGAAACTTCAGACAGGTCACCGAATTGAATAGCACTCGCATCAAGTTATGTTTTCAAAATAATCACATGGCTATTGTCAGTAAAAGCCAGCATTGCATGGACAGTTTCTAAACAGATAAAATTCAAATAATTAACCTGGTTTAAAAATGAAACTTCAGGCTGCTCACCAAGTTCAATCCCACTCGCATACAAATTTCTTCTTTTAAAATCTATACCGGAATTGTAACAATTGAATATCAACAAATGGGAAATCATGCAATCAACACAGGCATTCCGATGTTGTTTTGTAATAACTAAATACGACCATAAAAACCTGTCCGATTATATTACGTTTCTAACACTATAGAAATTATGAAGGCTATTAGGTTCATCACCGACATGTTGCCCTAGGGTTAAATTCGATATGCTAATAACGAATAAGGCTATTCCTAACCCTATCAGTTAATCAGATATAAAGTAACACTTAGCGGCTATAAATACAGAAAAATCGCATCTAGCTGAAAGCTATCCAGATTGTTATTCCAGCAGTGAATAACGGAATGCATATTATTCGCTTTTAATCTAGTTATCTAGTATACAAATTTGACAATGCTTCGTCTAGAAATCGTTTTGCTGAGTTTTATGCTACTGGGGGATACTAAGTTTAAACAATATTTTATTACTTAGTGAGTCACAGATATATTTAATATACTATATATGGATACAATAAAAGGAACTTGCTGCTTATGTAAAATCGCTTCCATAAACAATGATCATTGAGAAGATAGACGACTGAATGTGTTTGATTTACATATTTTACAGGGTTCAGAAGGTGAAGGTAAAGATCACTTAGAAAGAAAATCTACTGCACAGATAAAAGTAGATTATAACGGGAATACTTGACATCCATCATCCTGTGATGACTAACTTCATAATTGATTCCCGAGTATCAAGTTAAATAACAAATTACGAAGCAGTATGTCCCTCGTTAGTAGCCAATTTCGAAACATGCCACCTAGTTATTCGTTAATCAATGATCGAATAACAATCTGGTATATTTATCAACTATACGTCATGTAATATGTTTTCTACTGCTAGGGGATACTCTGCAATCCACCATTCTGTTGTTTTCTAATGATCGTTTAGAATTAAATCCTGAAATATCTTCATTAAAGATACACGAACACCTTATATGTGAATCCCGAATAACGAGGTGAAATAACGAATAACAAACAGCTGGTTATTTGCTGCTTGAATAACAATGTGGACTGTTTTTGGTCTAGAGGTCGTTTTGCTGTGTTTTATACTACTGAGGGGTACTTGCCATCCAGCATTCTAGTCATGGCTAGCTGCATATTGGAATCCCGAATATAAAGTTGAATAACGAATAACGAGGTGACTTGCCTCGTTATTGGCGAATAACGAGGCAAGTCACCTCGTTATTCGTTATTCACCGCTTGAATAACTATCTGGTTTATTTACCGACTAACCGTCATTTAATCTGTTTCTACTGCTAAGGGATACTTTGCAATCCATTATTCTGTTGTTTTCTAATGATCGTTTAGAATTAAATCCTGAAATATCTTCATTAAAGATACGTGAACACCTTATATGTGAATCCCGAATAACGAGGTGAAAAAACGAATAACAAACAAGTCGTTATTCGCTGCTTGAATAACAAAGTTGACTGTTTATGGTCTAGATGTCGTTTTGCAGTGTTTTGTACTACTGGGGGGTACTTGTCGTCCATCATTCTAGTCATGGCTAGCTGCATATTGGAATGCCGAATATAAAGTTGAATAACGAATAACGAAAAACGATTCAACTTCACACTGCCCACAAAATTTCCTTCGCAAAAGACATTTTCTTTTGCGGTTTAACTAACCACAATTAATATGAATCAATTAAAATGATAATAAACATATTAATTAATACGATATCTGATCTTTTACTCTTCTAAAAAAAATTTTCATACCTTAACCACATATTCTACAACTTGTACTATTTTAACAAGTACATGAGTTTTACTAACCGCAAATAATATAAAACTATAAATACGGTAATTAACATATTAATTATTACGATAATCACTACAATTATCGGGTCATTTGTTTTACGACGACGAAAAAAAGTTGGGACGTAGTGATCCAGGCACATGGGCGGTAGCAATAAAACATTTCGTGAACCCCCTTCACAATAAAAAAAAACCCATATTCCTATGATCAAGTACAACCAATGAACGCAATCAGTCATTCCAAATAGGACGAACAGCCGCAGCCAGAAACTGCGCTAAATGGGACTACAAAAGGGGCTATTGCACTAACGGTATGAATATTCAAACCTGGAGGTTTCAATCCAGAATTTTTCTCTTGTTAACCTAAACGCTCTTGGATTGCTCTATTGGCGTGACAATGAGATCAGAAATGTCATGATTTGGTTGGTTAAAATGAATTGAGACCGGTTTGTCTTTGTTGGTGACTATGTCTGATCGGTAACCGTTAATTCGTTCCCTAAGTGCATTTTGAGTCTCTCCTACATACTGCATGAAATTAGATAAATTATGTTTGAGCTACTGCATGAAAGTTGATCTAATATTTTGTTAAGGAAGTGATTCGATATGTTTATGATTTTGCATGTTTGACATCTTGGATGACCACAAGTTTTGTTTGTAACTGCTGATTGCATATTATTTGTTTCTTTGGCGGCAAGATCAGCTAGAGTGTTGCTTTTTATACGTCGGAGATATCGTTTGGAGTATCCCCTTTCCCTTAGTTTGTTAAATACTAATGTACATGCTGACTCAAAGTCGGTCTTCTGAGTACATATTCTATGAAAACGGAAAATCTGAGATTTTATGATCCCAGAGAACGTATGTTTAGGGTGAAAGGAGCTTTTGAACAATAATTGATGTGTGTCGGTTTCTTTAAAAAATACTTTAGTTTCCAGTTGGCCTGTGATTTTGGTGTTGCTACTTTTAAAAACGGTAGTATCAAGGAAATCTATGCTACTATGACTTACATTTGCGGTTAATTTGACAGAGGGATGATGATTGTTCAGGATATTGAAAAATACCCAAAATTCGTCTAATGTGTATGTCCAGACTATGAAAACGTCATCTAAAAAACGTCCATAGAAATCTGGTTTTAATGGGCAGCGTGGCAGAACTTTCCTTTACCACTCCGCCATGAAGAGATTTGCGTAACTTGGGGCAAATCGTTTTCCCCGGATGACTGGAGGTAAACTTGGTCGTTGAAAGCGAAGTCATTCCTCCTCAGACAGATGTCGAGTAATTTGAGGATTTCTTCATCCGGTCTTGATGCTTTCCTAAGAAATGCCTTCCTAACTGCTTCAACTCAATGTTGGTGTACATGCTCTGTACGTCTGGTACTCTTTAACTGTTTGATTTTGTGAATGAAATCGTTAGTGTCCTTAAGGTAGGATGGGTGTTGGCATGCTAGGGGCAATAGGATGGGTGTTGGCATGCTAGGGGCAATAGGAAATGGTCTATATATTGTGATACGTTGTATGATTCGCTGCCACAGTCTGATATTATTGGGCGCTCCTTGGGTAATTTGTTTGGTATAAACCCTTGTCGTTGCCGACAGTAAGATTTAGCGGATAGATAATCGTATTGTTTTGCTGTGATGTATTCCTTGTCTTGCAATTCATGTAAGATGTTGTTTATTAAGGTTGCAGTTTCCTTAAAGATGGGTTGGTCTAATTTAGTGTAATGTTTAGAATTATTTAACTGTTTTTCTGCCTCTGAGATATAGTCTGCGCGATTCATTATGACACAACACGAGCCTTTGTCGCTTTTCTTAATTATTTTGTTTTTGTGGGGTTTTTTGTTGCTCGGTTGAGATTAGGTTTTTGTGATTGTGGTTGAAGGGATGATATTTCGTCGAAATAGATTATTTTCAATTTTGGTTTAACGCATTGTGGTCATCAGAGGATGCACCCTATTGATTTTTTGTCCCGGAGTTAATCCCCCTTTGCCGAAAACCTTGAAAACGCGATATAGGTAACAGTTATAGATGGATGATTCTTTTCAAAGTTGGTGTGAAGCATTGTGAGCATGACATGACTAACCCTGTCGATATTTAGCGTTCTACGATTTTTCCTTCTAGTGTTACAACCCCCCCCCCCCCATTTGCCCACAACATTGTGAACGCGATAGAGGCTACAGTTTTATTTAAATTATTTATATACCCACATTTTCACGTGAATGTATATAGTCGTCGCCCATGTCCGGCCGGAACCCTTTCCACAATTTATTTGTAGATACTCTACAGGTCTATTTTTTCGATTTTGAACGAAACTTGAAATAAAGGTTTATCTCCGTAAAATTTAGATTTCTTTCGATATTGGCAGTATCTGAATTTAACTTCATGGATCATGGCCCCTGTTGTATGAAAAGTCACATTTTATCACGTGAACAGTCTACATGTCACAATGTTCATCCGATTTTGGTGAAACTTAAAATATATGTTTACAACCCAACGATCTCCCCCATATAAAATATATGTTTACAACCTAACGATCTACCCCAAATCGGATTATGGCTCCTGATTAAACGAAAAATAACCCTTCCGTAGATTGTAGTCCCTCCACAGGTCATAATTTTTTTTAATCCAATTATAAAATCGCTTTAATATAGTGTAAACGTATATAATATCAAGACTGTGGACACAATTTTGATAAAACTGAAAGTATAAGATTATGTTCCAGAGATCTCGGTTTCTTTCGACATTGGCACATATCGGACTTTAAATTCTGGGATTCTTTCCATCCTTTGCAAACTGTGGTTGTATCTTCCATGGCAATTTCTTGTTAACATAGTCAATTTTTTTATATAAAATTTCAGCAATTTCCGTTTATTAGTAGTGTTATGTTTCTTGTTTCATTTTACAGAATCTTATGAACCCTCTAACGTTCAGCTTGAAATTTATTTATATCGTCCAGATTAGTGAAATATAATTATTATATATGGCTGCTCTCCCCCACGCCCCCTGGATCAATTCAATTGATTTGATATATGTTTTTGTCTTCCGTCCGTCCGTCCGTCCGCCCGTCTGTCTGTCTGTCTGTCTGACCTTCATACCTTTTGGGATACAATAACTCTCTTTCTAATTAAGCTAGAATGTTCAAAACTTTTTTTTTTTTTAAAGAATAAGATATTTATTTTCCATCATTCATACATATACATTATACACTACAAAGTATACAGTAACCCCGCGCCAAACAAACTACACGGATACCAGTATCTCAAAACGTACATACTAAATGAGGATGGTTGACACAGGGAAAAGCTCAGATGAAAAGACCTTCAAAATGTTTCCATCTATCTTGAGCTTTGTAACCAAGTATAATTTGTTCTTTTTCAAAATAGCATAAGAATTATTTTTTAAATACATTCAAAATTGGTTTATTTTCTCTAAGCCTTTGTTTATATATACATGTATATGTAACTTAACTAAACTATATATCAAATTTGGAATTTTGTTATCATCAGTATCAATGCCAAATAAACATTTTACCACATAAACATTTTATCAAGGTGATATCAAAATCATTGTTTGCCTTTAGTTTAAGCCAGCTTCCTAATTCTTTCCAATATACTTCCAATAGCTGTAATAAAGATGTATTAATGATTCTGTTTCTTTTTTGCAAAAGGTACATAAATCTGATTTAAAAATTCCAATTTTAGCTAAATATTTATTTGTACCAATTATTCTACTATTGAGTCGAAATTGAAACCATTTCAGCCTAGTATCGACGGTGAAATCAAATGTTTGCTTGTAAATACGAGCCCATTCTTCTACAGTTAATTTCATTCCCAGATCCGATTCCCATGAGTTTTCGGATTTAGTTTTTTGAATTTTTTTTATTTTTATCTAAGAAATGTGTGTAGAAATGTTTTGCCCCAGTATCAAACATAGAGATGAATTCAATAGTTTGAGGTTAAATTGGTAATATTAACCTGACATCTACTGTTTTAGGGTTGATATTGTTTAAAGTGGTCCATTTAGCAAGAAGTGGTTGTTTTAATCCATACAGGTCTGTAAAGTGTGGAGAAAATTATAAATAGATTTGAACGTGTCGTATGTCATAAAAACGCCTTTATCGAAAAGATCATAAACATACTTTATTCCTTTCTGATGCCAAACATCAAAATATATTGTTTTATTGTTTATTTTTATATTTGAATTGTACCACAATGGCTGACGTAGAAAATTATGTATTTCGTTATCTTTCGGTTTTAACTTAATTAGCGCAATACTTATATAATTAAAAACCTCTTGCCAGAAAGACAATTTTGTACGCTTTGATCGTTTATAGAAATAATCATCCCCGAAAGAGCCAACCAACAACTGTTTATCTGGTAAAGAAACAACTAACAATTTTGCCCAGGCAGTGTTTTGATGTTTTAATATTCTTCTAAACCATGTAATTTTTAGTGACTTTGAGTATGCTATTATATCAATCATTTTACATCCACCATTTTCAAAATTTTGAACCATATAGTTTTTCTGGACACTCTTTCAGCTTTATTACCACAAACAAATTTATATAACGATTTCTGTATATTCTTTAAATAAGATATATCCGGTGAAGGTAGACTTGTTAGTAGATGATTTAATTTTGGTACAAATATTGACTTTACGACAGTTATTCGACCGAGTACAGTTAAATTTCGTTTAGACCAATTTAGACCAAGTGACAAACTTCTTGAAACTTAACATTATAATTCAGGTCTATTATCTTATCGATATCAGTACTGTTTTTTTTTTCTAGGGCCGTAAATTCCGATATTTCCCAGATTAAATTTTTTTTAACATTTAAAAATCTTTCTTAACTTCCTCTCATTGAACCTGTCCAAACACAACAAGGTTTTTCTAAGTTTGGTTTTAAACCTGAATATTCAAGGCCTGTCTAAGAGATTTTTCGCCACCGTCAAGTGTCAGAGCAGTGTCATCCGCATATTGTACGATTTTTTGGTTTTCATTCCCTAAATTAATTCCTTTAATGTATTCCTCGTTTCTTATTAAAGTACCCAAAATTTCAACGCATAGCAAAAACACATAGGGCGATAACGGATCCCCCTGTCTACAGCCACGTCCAATGGCGAAGAACTCACTCGATTTACCAAATTGTTTAACACAGAGCTTAAAATCAGTATTAAAAATGTTCACCCATTTCCTGATTTGTTGTCCAAAATTAAAGAATTTTAAAGTTTTATCAATAAATCTCCATGAAATGGAATCAAAAGCTTTCTCGAAATCTATAAGAACAATTAGTCCGGGAATATTTTCAATTTCTGTATACTGTAAGATATCAAATAAAAGTCGTGCATTCTCCCCAATAAACCACCCAGTTAAAAAACCCTTTCGGTCCTCATGAATGAGATAATTTAAAACAGATTTAATACGTTTTGCTATAACGGCTGATAGAATTTTGTAGGAGGTATTTAGCAATGTAATTGGTTTCCAGTTTTTGATGAATTCCCTTGGTTTATTCCCTTTTGGAAGTATCGAAACAATACCGAGCCTTTGTGTTTCTGATAAGATACCCACCTTTAGTGAATAATTGAAGTATCTGACAAGGAAAATTGATAAGTCTGACCAGAAAAATTATAGAATTCATTCGAATAGCCATCACTTCCACTGCTCTTATCGGGTTTCATATGTTTTAATACAGACAGGGCCTCACTAGTTGTTATCCCCCACTCTAGACTATCCCTTTCATTGTTACTAAGAATGGTAATGTTATGGTCCGCTAAAACTTCATCAAGATTAACATCTTCTAAATTACTTTTCCTTGATTCGTATAAATTTTTATAGAAATCCTTAATAGCTTCTAAAATATGTTTTGGATTTGTTATCAGTCGTTGATTTGTATCAATAATTTTTGTAACATTCCTATTGACATAATTTCTTTTTTTCCAGATTTAGAAGATATTTGGACGGTTTCTCACCATGTTCAATATATGTAGCATTTGATCTTAGAATCAATCCTTTAATGTATTTCTCTCTTAAACGTTCTTGTTGATTTAAATAATTATGGTAAATTTCATTTAAAAACATGTCATCTTTATCCTGAAGAAAATCATGCAGAAAGATTAACTGTTTTTCCAAAAACTGCTTTTGCTCTTTTTTTTTCCATTCTTAAATACACTGTAGGAGATAGTTTTTGACCTTATATTGAGTAGCAACATTTCAAAAAATAATTGATCGTTAATCACAAATGAAAGGTCACTATCTTTAATAAGACCTATTTTTCTTTCGCATAAGGTAATACGGCATATTCTAGAATCGTATTTTTGACTATTTTAACATATTCAACATCTTCGAGAAGTGTATTATTAAATCTCCAAAATCCCCTGTCCCTCTCGAATAAACTAGTTCTTATATTCAAGAAAATGGCAGAATGATCCGTTCTGTAACGTGGTAAAATTTCTAGTTTATCTTTTAAACTTATCAACTTTTCGGAAATTAAAAAGAAAACTAATCTGGCCGTTTTGTTGGGTTTTCCTGCGCCGTGTGTAACTTTTCTTATTTGGAGAATATACCCGCAAAACTTGGTGTAAAAGTTTATTAGATCATGCCTTGATGGAGTTCGAAGATGAGCACTTTCTGCTTAGGGACTCAATAACTTTAGTTCTAATTATATAAGATTGGTGACACTTGGTGTATAGTTTCATTGCATCAATGCCTTGTCTTAGATCGAAGATGAGCATTTTCTGCCCGGGGTAAACAGCGCAATGAGCAATTTGATTAGCCGAGACTTTGGACCACAACAATTCTCCTTTTAATTCAGCTAGGGGTCGGGTGGCCAAATGGCTAGCACGTGCGTGTTGTATCATAAAGCCTGTCATTGAGAAACTTGGCGTGGTTTCGAATCCCCGGTTGTGTGTCAAGTGGACATTTAAATCCCATCTCTCTCTCTCCCTCTCTCTCTTGCTCTCACTCTCTCTCTCTACCTTTCCCTCTTTCTCCCTGTCCCTCTAATTGGAAATGAAATGAAATGGGGTTTAACGTCCTACTCTTTTGCACCCAACCTGGGCTAATGGAAGACGGGCATACACCATACAGTGTGCTATGAGGGAAATTTTTCCCGGGCAGCGGCGCTACGGCCTACTTTTATATCGAATTCCAACTGCCAAGGGATCTTTTACGTGCACTCCGATGTGTACACGGGACCTCGGTTTTTCGTACCATCCGAACGACTAGACAGCTGCCCTTGTCAGGCCCTCCTTCTGCATCAATGACAAGGAGAAATCACGCCGGTTTTACTCGGAAAGTGGGTGTGACCACTCCAAAGTGGTGTTACCATGTAATTTGATAGCTAAACCATCTGACACAGCTAAGACACTGGTTATGGAACACATACCAACTTTTCCTACAGCAAAGACATATTCTTTGGTTTTCAAGAATGTCATTTGATTTCAAAGAGGCTTGACTTTTAATTTGATGATGAAAAAAAACCTATGTTAAAACTAAGAGACTGCTGCTAAATTAAAAAATAATCACCAAATTTCCTTCGCAAAGGACATTTTCTTTTGCGGTTTAACTAACCACAATTAATATAAACACTGAAAAAAAACTTGTGTTGAAACACCACAAACTTGATGATAGATAAAAAAAACCTATGTCAAAGCTAAGAGACTGGTGATGAATTAAAAAATAATCACCAAATTTCCTTCGCAAAAGACATTTTCTTTTGCGGTTTAACTAACCACAATTAATATAAACCAATTAAAATGATAATTAACATATTAATTAATACGATAATTTGATCTTTTATTTTATGATCAGTAGTGGAAAACTGCGTTTTATCAGTGAAATAAAAGTGTTATTCCACTGGCTGAAATAAAAGTGTTATTCCACTGGCTAGCAAAGTAGTCCATGTGGTTTTACCTAAAATGATTGTAAAATCATAAAATAAATAGAACTCTATTTACTCTTCTAAAAACATTTTTCATACCTTAACCACATATTCTACAACTTGTACTATTTTAACAAGTACATGAGTTTTACTAACCGCAAATAATACGGTAATTAACATATTAATTATTACGATAATCACTACAATTATCTGGTCATTTGTTTTACGACGACGAAAAAAAGTTGGGACGTAGCGATCCAGGCACATGGGCGGTACTAATAAAACATTTCGTGAACCGCCTTCACAATAAAAAAAAACATATTCGTATGATCAAGTACAACCGATGAACGCAATCAGTCATTCAAAATAGGATGAAACAACCGTAGCCAGAAACTGTCGCAGGACGAAACTGCCCCAGGACAAAACTTACGACTGTGTCCCAGGACAGAACCGAGAAAAAAAACACGGCAATACTATATACCGGAAAACACCGGAAAACAACCGAAAAAAGCGAAAAACACTTTGTTATACTGAATACCGGAAATCACCGGAAAACACTAAATACACTTAATATCGGAAAACACACTAAATAGGTAGCCAGGAGCCTTATACTCCGTGTGCGTGGGTTAGGCTTACGTTTTTCCGTTGTGGGTTAGGGTTAGGTTTATTTTTTTGTGTTTTCCGGAGGACCAGTCTCCGAGTTGCCTATTTAGGGTGTTTTCCGGTATTAAGTGTGTTTTCCTGTATTTTGTGTTTTTCCGGTGTTTAGTATAACATGTTTTCCGGTTATTTTCTGGTGTTTTCCGGTGTTTTTGGTGTTTTCCGATATATAGTATAGCCCCTTACACTACCGAGGCTATAGATTATTTTCATTTTGGTTTAACGCATTGTGGTCATCAGAGGATGCGCCCTTTTGAATTTTCGTGCCGGAGTTAATCCCCCTTTGCCGAAAACCTTGAAAACGCGATATAGGTAACAGTTATAGATGGATGATTCTTTTCAAAGTTGGTGTGAAGCATTGTGAGCATGACATGACTAACCCTGTCGATATTTAGCGTTCTACGATTTTTCCTTCTAGTGTTACATCCCCCCCCATTTGCCCACAACATTGTGAACGCGATAGAGGCTACAGTTTTAATTAAATTTTTTATATACCCACATTTTCACGTGAATGTATATAGTCGTCGCCCCTGTCCGGCCGGAACCCTTTCAACAATTTATTTGTAGATACTCTACAGGTCTATTTTTTCGATTTTGAACGAAACTTGAAATAATGGTTTATCTCCCTAAAATTTAGATTTCTTTCGATATTGGCAGTATCTGAATGTAACTTCATGGATCATGGCCCCTGGTTGTATGAAAAGTCACATTTTATCATGTGAACAGTCTACATGTCACAATTTTCATCCGATTTTGGTGAAACTTAAAATATATGTTTACAACCTAACGATCTCCCCCATATCGGACTATGACTCCTGATTAAACGAAAACTAACCCTTTCGTAGATTGTAGTCCCTCTACAGGTCATAATATTTGTTTTTTGTCCAATTATAAAACCGTTCTAATAAACGTATATAATACCAAGACTGTGGACCCACCAGAGGACACAATTTTGATAAAACTGAAAATATAAGTTTATGTTCCAAAGATCTCGGTTTCTTTCGAGATTGGCACATATCGGACTTTAAATTCTGGGATTCATTCCATCCTTTGCAAAGTGTGGTTGTATCTTCCATGGCAATTTCTTGTTAACATTTTTTTATATAAAATTTCAGCAATTTCCGTTTATTAGTAGTGTTATGTTTCTTGTTTACATTTTACAGAATCTTATGAACCCTCTAACGTTCAGCTTGGAATTTATTTATATTGTCCAGAGTAGTGAAATATAATTATTATTTATGGCTGCTCCCCCACCACCCGAATCAATTCCCTTGATTTGATAAACGTGTTTGTCTTCCGTCCGTCCGTCCGTCCATCTGTCTGTCTGACTGACCTTCATACCTTTTGGGATACAATAACTCTCTTTCTAATTAAGTTAGGATGTTCAAAACTTGGTGTAAAAGTGTATTAGATCATGCCTTGATGGAATTCGAAGATGTGCACTTTCTTCTTAGGGACTCAATAACTTTAGTTCTAATTATATAAGATTTGTGAAACTTGGTGTATAGTTTCATTGCATAAATACCTTGTCTTAGATCGATAATGAGCATTTTCTGCTCGGAGTAAGCAGCACAATGAGCAATTTGATTAGCCGAGACTTTGGACCACAACAATTCTCCTTCTAATTGAGCTGGGGGTCGGATGGCCCAATGGCTAGCACGTGCGTGTTGTATCATAAAGCCTGCCATTGAGACACTTGGCGTGGTTTCGAATCCCCGGTTGTGCGTGATAAGGACTAGGGTCGCGTGTCCAATCTTATGGGTTTACTCGGGGACCCCTGGTTTCCTCCCACTGCTATAGACCCCAACGCACAAGCGAATTATTGAAATAGAAATTAAACCATATTCTAGTCCCGAATGACTTAGTTTGTGTCGAGTGGACATTTAAATCCCACCTCTCTCTCTCCCTCCCTCTCTCTCTCTTGCTCTCTCTCTCTCTGCCTTTCCCCCTCTCTCTTTCCCTGTCCCTCTAATTGGAAATGAATGGGGTTTAACGTCCTACTCTTTTGCACCTAACCTGGGCTAATGGAAAACGGGCATACGCCTTAGAGTGTGCTATGAGCGAAATTTTGCCCGGGCAGCAGCGGCCTACTCTTATATCGAATTCCATCTGCCAAAGGATGCACTCCAATGTGTACACGGGACCTCGGTTTGTCAGGCCCTCCTTCTGCATCACTGACAAGGAGAAATCACGCCGGTTTTACTCGGAAAGTGGATGTGACCACTAAAAAGTAGTGTTACCTTGTAATTTGATAGCTAAACCATCTGACACAGCTAAGACACTGGTTATGAAACACATACCAACTGGTTTTCAAGAATGTCATTTGATTTCAAAGGTGCTTGACTTTTAATTTGATGATAAAAAAAACCTATGTTAAAACTAAGAGACTGGTGCTAAATTGAAAAATAATCACCAAATTTCCTTCGCAAAAGACATTTTCTTTTGCGGTTTAACTAACCACAATTCCAATTAAAATGATAATTAACATATTAATTAATACGATAATCTGATCTTTTACTCTTCTAAAAACATTTTTCATACCTTAACCACATATTCTACAACTTGTACTATTTTAACAAGTACATGAGTTTTACTAACCGCAAATAATATAAAACTATAAATACGTTAATTAACATGTTAATTATTACGATAATGACTACAATTATCTGGTCATTTTTGTTTTACAACTGACTGGAAGGCGACGACGAAAAAAAGTTGGGACGTAGCTATCAAGGCGCATGGGTGGTAGCAATAAAACATTTCGTGACCCCCCTTCACAGTAAAAAAAACCAACATATTCGTATGATCAAGTACAACCGATGAACGCAATCAATCATTCAAAATAGGACGAAACAGCCGCAGCCAGAAACTGCCACAGGACGAAACTGCCCCAGGACAAAACTTTCGACTGTGTCCAGGACAGAACTGAAAACATTACCCCACTACATAGAAGAAACTACCCCACACACGACAATACTATATACCGGAAAACACCGGAAAACAACCGATTATACTCTGTGTGCGTGGGTTAGGCTTAGGTTTTTCCGTTGTGGGTTAGGTTTAAGAATTTTCGGGTATTAAGTGTGCTTTCCTGTATTTTGTGTTTTTCCGGTGTTTAGTATAACATGTTTTCCGGTTATTTTCCGGTGTTTTTAGTGTTTTCCAGTATTTAGTATAGTCCCTTACACTACCGAGGCTATAGATTATTTTCAATTTTGGTTTAACGCATTGTGGTCGTCAGAGGATGCACCCTTTTGATTTTTCGTCCCGGAGTTAACCCCCCTTTGCCGAAAACCTTGTGAACGCGATATAGGTAACAGATGGATGATTCTTTTCAAAGTTGGTGTGAAGCATTGTGAGCATGAAATGACTAACCCTGTCGATATTTAGCGTTCTACGATTTTCCCTTCTTATGTTACCCCCCCCCCCCCCCCCCTCATTTGCCTAAAACATTGTGAACGCGATAGAAGCTACAGTTTTAATTAAATTATTTATATATACCCACATTTTCACGTGAATGTATATAGTCGTCGCCCCTGTCCGGCCGGAACCCTTTCCACAATTTATTTGTAGACACTCTACAGGTCTATTTTTTCGATTTTGAACGAGACTTGAAATAAAGGTTTATCTCCCTAAAATTTAGATTTCTTTCGATATTGGCAGTATCTGAATGTACCTTCATGGATCATGGCCCCTGGTTGTATGAAAAGTCACATTTTATCTACATGTCACAATTTTCATTCGATTTTGGTGAAACTTAAAATATATGTTTACAACCCAACGATCTCCCCCATATCGGATTATGGCTCCTGATTAAACGAAAAATAACCCTTCCGTAGATTGTAGTCCCTCTACAGGTCATACTTTTTTTTTTTTTATCAAATTATAAAACCGATCTGGACGCTTACGGCTGGCCCCCGGATCCATTCACTTGATTTGATATTTTCGCAGGTTAATCTTATAGGTTTTTGTTTTTCGTGTAGTGCGGTCCTCCTGCA
Source organism: Patella depressa (assembly GCA_948474765.1). Taxonomy (NCBI): domain Eukaryota; kingdom Metazoa; phylum Mollusca; class Gastropoda; family Patellidae; genus Patella; species Patella depressa. Next base: position 25,360,000 of record OX419717.1, on the reverse strand, counting down.
CTTACTATTAGAGTAGAGTATTAGCCCTTCGTACTGCAGAATGTTCTCGTTGTTGGGTTTTTGCTCCTGTTTGCTCACTACACTTATTATTTTAGCATTTTCCGAGATTCTATCCAGATTATCGCCCTTATTGTTGAAATTGTTTGACGTTCTAACATCTGACGTCAACTGGCAGACTATCGCCATTGGAGAGACGACCACTGTCAAGATCGATCGCATTATTTGTGTTACCTATTTTTTTTTCAAATCATTTTTAGTGAAGCCAGTACCATAATAGGCCCGGGACTGTACAGCGCAGTGGACGCTTACGACTGGCACCCGGATCCATTCACTTGATTTGATATTTACGCTGGTTAATCTTATAGGTTTTCGTTTTTCGTGTAGTGCGGTCCTCCTGCACTTACTAATACTGTAAACGTATATAATACCAAGACTGCGGACCCACTAGAAGACATAATTTTGATCCGATTTTGATAAAACTGAAAATATAAGTTTATGTTCCAAAGATCTCGGTTCCTTTCGACATTGGCACATATCGGACTTTAAATTTTGGGATTCTTTCCATCCTTTGCAAAGTGTGGTTGTATCTTCCATGGCAATTTCTTGTTAAAATAGTCAATTTTTTTATATAAAATTTCAGCAATTTCCGTTTATTAGTAGTGTTATGTTTCTTGTTTCATTTTACAGAATCTTATAAACTCTCTAACGTTCAGCTTTATATTTATTTATATTGTCCAGATTAGTGAAATATATAATTATTATTTATGGCTGCTCCCCCCCCCCTTCCGGATCAATTCAATTGATTTGATATATGTTTTTGTCTTCCGTCCGTCCGTCCGTCCGCCCGTCTGTCTGTCTGTCTGTCTGACCTTCATACCTTTTGGGACACAATAACACTCTTTCTAATTAAGCTAGAATGTTCAAAACTTGGTGTAAAAGTTTATTAGGTCATGCCTTGATGGAGTTCGAAGATGAGCACTTTCTGCTTAGGGACTCAATAACTTTAGTTCTAATTATATAAGATTGGTGAAACTTGGTGTATAGTTTCATTGCATCAATGTCTTGTATTACATCGATAATGAGCATTTTCTGCTCGGGGTAAGCAGCACAATGAGCAATTTGATTAGCCGAGACTTTGGACCACAACAATTCTCCTTCTAATTGATTTGGGGGTCGGATGGCCGACATTTAAATCCCACCTCTCTCTCTCTCCCTCCCTCTCTCTCTCTCTCTCTCTTTTGCTCTCCCTCTAATTGGAAATGAATGGGGTTTAACGTGCCACTCTTCTGCACCTAACCTGGGCTAATGGAAGACGGACATACGCCATAGAGTGTGCTATGAGGGAAATTTTGCCCGGGCAGCGGCGCTACGGCCTACTCATATCGAATTTCATCTGCCAAAGGATGCACTCCAATGTGTACACGGGACCTCTGTTTTTCGTCCCATCCGAATGACTAGACAGCTGTTCTTGTCAGGCCCTCCTTCTGCATCACTGACAAGGGGAAATCACACCAGAAAATGGAGATGAACTTTCTCGGCGAATGCAGGGATCGAACACCTGACCTCCACGCTAGCGAACCAGCGCCTAATCCACTTAGTCACTGTACCCTCCCCCTCCTCTAATTGAACTAGAATGTTAAAACTTGGTGTAGGTGTTTATTATGCCAATGCCTTGATAGAGTTCGAAGATGAGAGAATTTTTTTTCTGTCTAGTTTAAGCAGGAATAAGCAATTTGATTAGTTGGTGCTTTGGGACAAGATAACTTTAGTTCTAATTAAGTGAGAGTGAGGACACCTGGTGTACAGTATTATCACTTAAATGCCTCGACTAAGTTAAATAATGAGCATTTTCTTCACAGGGCATGCAGAGCGATAAGAAATTTGATTGATCGAGACTTTGGAACACAATAACTCTCATTCTTTTTGAGCTAGAATGTTCACATTTGGTCAAGGTGTTTATTACGTCAATGCTTTAGGGAAAGCAGAGATACGCAATTTGCTTGGTTGGTGCTTTGGGGCACGATAACTTTATTTATAATGAAGTGAGATCCATTATATCATTACCTTGACTAGTGTCGTGGGTGAGAATTTTCTGTCTAGACTAAGGAGCGATACGCAATTTGATTGGTAAAGACTTTGGGACATAAAAACTCTGCTTTTGATTGAGGTAGAATGGTTAAACTTGAGGTAGGTGTTAATTAGGCGAGTGTCTTGACTGTGTTCAATGATTAACATTTCGAGCTGAATCAAAACAGAGCTAAGCAATTTTATTGGTCAATGCTTTGGGACAAGATAACTTTGGTGCTATCTGTTAGAGAGTGATGAAACTTAGTGTATATTTGATAATCAGTTTGATTGCTCGATACTTTTGTTACAAATAAATAAATGTGCAATTAATTAATATGTGTCATCTATTAATTTTGCGATTTACGCGGGTGACATCAACCTCATTGTTGGCTTGTTATTTACTGCAGTGTCTATGTACTTGTCTTGTCTGCAGGTTGGTTTGTCTTGTCGGTATTTTGCGCGTAATGCGGTTCTCCTGTGCTTATTGTCCCCCGCCTTTCGAAGAAAGTTGGGGGACTATTAAAATGGGTTCGTCCGTCTGTCTGTCTGTCCGTCTGTCTGTCCGTCACACTTTTTGGGACACAATAACTCTCTTCCTAATTGAGCTAGAATGTTCAAACTTGGTGTATGTGTTTATTAGGTCAATGCCTTGATGTAGTTCGAAGATGAGCATTTTCCGCTTAGGGTAAGCAGAGATAAGCAATTTGATTGGTTGATGCTTTGGGACACGATAACTTTAGTTCTAATTAAGTGAGAGTGACGAAACTTGGTGTATAGTTTCATTACAGTAATACCTTGACTAAGTTCGATAATGAGCATTTTCTGCTCAGGGTAAGCAGAGCGATACGCAAATTTGATTGATCGAGACTTTGGAACACAATAACTCTCCTTCTAATTGAGTTAAAATGTTCAAACTTGGTGTATATGCTTATTAGGTCAATGCCTTGATGGAGTTCGAAGATGAGTATTTTCCGCTTAGGGTAAGCAGAAATAAGCAATTTGATTGGTTGATGCTTTTGGACACGATAACTTTAGTTCTAATTAAGTGAGAGTGATGAAACTTGGTGTATAGTTTCATTACAGTAATACCTTGACTAAGTTCGATAATGAGCATTTTCTGCTCAGGGTAAGCAGAGCGATACGCAAATTTGATTGGTCGAGACTTTGGAACACAATAACTCTCCTTCTAATTGGGTTAAAATGTTCAAACTTGGTGTATATGCTTATTAGGTCAATGCCTTGATGGAGTTCGAAGATGAGCATTTTCTGCTTAGGGTAGGCAGAGATAAGCAATTTGATTGGTTGATACTTTGGGACAAGATAACTTAGGTTCATCTTGATTGATGATTTTTATGCCAATACAAATGACTGCATTTTCATTCAGTAATGGATTCGACAGTAACAGTGTATAGAAACGATTGACTCAGACACGAGGGCCCTTTCCCTTGGCCAGAGGGGCCCTTTTGTCAAGCGTGGGGGCCCTTTTGTCTGCCTTTAGGGTCCCCCTAACTAGGGTACATTTTCATTTTTCTCATCGGTTTTAGCATTTTTCTTTATAAAACACTTTTGGATGACACTTCGTGTACAGTTTGATTGCTTGATGCGTTTGAAAAAAAATAAATGTGCGATTAATTAATATGTGTCATCTATTTATTTTGGGATTTTGGCGGGGGACATCAGCCTCACTGTTGGCTTGTTAGTACAGAATTAATGCCATTGATCGTGTCATGGAATCGGCGTGTCAGTTACATCGTGCAACGTAAATAGTTTGCTTTTTATACGCCCACATTGAAATGTGGTCGTATATTGTCGTCGCCCCCGTCCGTCCGTCGGTCCGTCCGTCGGTCCGGCGTCCACAATTGCTTGTGGACGCTCTAGAGGCTAAAGTTAATATCCGATTGACTTTAAATTTATACACAGTGTTTAAGGTCATGAGACAAAGAAGCCTATTGTTTTTCAGCGATTTCCGATAATAACTACGCCTATTGATTTTCAGCGATTTCCGATAATTAGTGCCAGAGTTATGGCCCTTTATCACTTCAAAAAATCTTGTGGACGCTCTAGAGGCCAAAGTTAATATCCGATTTACTTTAAATTTATACACAGTGTTGAAGGTAATGAGACGAACAAGCCTATTGATTTTCAGCGATTTCCGATAATTAGTGCCAGAGTTATGGCCCTTGATCTCTTCAAAAATTTTGTGGATGCTCTAGAGGCCAAAGTTAATATCCGATTGACTTCAAATTTATACATAGTGTTTACAATCACGAGACGAATACGTTTATAGATTTTCAGTGATTTTCAATAATTACTGTCAGAGTTATGGCCCTTGATCACTTCAAAAAATCCTGTGGAAGCTTTAGAGGCCAAAGTTAATATCCGATTGACTTTAAATTTACACACAATGTTTAAGGTCATGAGACAACGTAGCCTATTGATTTTCAGGGATTTCAAATAATTACTGTCGGAGTTATCTCCTTTGATAATTTCAAAAAATCTTGTGATGCTGTAGAGGCCAAACTTATCATCCGATTGACTTCAGATTGATACACAGAGTTTAAGGTGTTGAAACGAACAAGTATTTTGATTTTCAATGAATTTTGATAACTGAACAGCTAAATCCATGATATTAAATGTTTCATGTATATACTAATTGTTAGCGTGGGGTAAAACTTTATAAAAAGCAATCAAATTCTAATGATTTTTTGATAATTACATAATGAGTTGTTACTCTTAATCAGTTTTTAGTGTATTACAAATGTTTCATTACCGAAAAAAGTAAAAATATGCGACAACCCTTGTTGACTGCCCGGACGATTTAGCTGCTGTGGGCGTATGTTTCGTTGCCTGGCAACCTATCTTTATTTACCTGAATGTGACACCCCGTGTCGACTGCAGAGGTGACTTTGTTGCTGTGGGACTGCTGAGATGACGTTGTTGCTATTGACATGTGTTTCATTGACTGATGTACTATTATTTCATTTTAAAACAACGATTAATGCTTATTCATTTTTGTTAAAGAATGCTGAGGAGAAAAAGGCTTTTACTTGTTTGCCTAATTATCATAAACAGATCACCAGGTTTCACGAAGCTGTAGAGAACAGTGATTACGAAACTACCAGATGTTTATTAGACATTATAGATTGTCGTGTAATCGGTATACTTGGAACATGTTTAGCAGACTCAAAAAGATTAGTAAGTAATAGCTGTCATCTTATTAATTAATTATTCACCAATGAACGCAAAGCTCCAACACCAAATGCTTCACACATGCCACATGCCCTTAGAATTAAATGTGCTACAGTTTATGAAAATAAAGTAAAAACTAGACGTGTCAAAGTGTATAAATATGTTTTGACTATTGTAGAAAATATGCAATTATCGCTCTAATGTATTGTTTAAAAATTGACAGACATGGCAACTACAGGAAACCAAGAACAATTGAATAATAATTATGAACAGGCTCTCCCTTTTTCACACACAATCATGCAACGCAGATACTTACTATTGAACTTGCCTCACAGTTTTGACTCAAGACCAGTGAACTCTTTGTTTATGATTCCTGATCAACACACAGGTGAACCATATGGTTGATTTTTCACATATTTAGTTGGGTATGTGGACTAAATAATTTACTGTAATTTTATCCGGGGTTAGAGTCCCGTCACCTGTTAACGGCCGTGGCGGTAGCGGGTATTGGGCAGCAACTTGTGCCTCGCCGACCACCTCAAGGCGACGCTTGCTGATTGTAGCCGACCAGATCGCGGGTCGGCCCCTGACACCCTCCTCTCTGTTACTGGCCGAAGTCAGATTACTCTGCCAACACAGGCCATCTCTCGACTGCGGGTCGGCCACCGACTCTTGCCCCAGCCCGTCTTTGGCCGACGTCAGATTTCCCTTGTCTGTTGACGATGGCGGATGGTAGACACTGCAGCCTCTGTCGCTTTCAATCCCGGGTCAACGTTCCTTTCGTACTAGTCAGACCCACCCGCTCGTTCCCGCTCGAATGATTCCGTACCTTCTGTCCCTTGTGAGGCTGTCCTTGGGGCGCCCGCACTATCGGTTGAGCTCACCGACGGACGACATGAGTGCCCCGGCTTTGGCTTCGCTAGATAGTAGAAAGAGACAGTGGGAATCTCGTTAAGCAATTCATGCGCGTCACTAATTACATGACGAGGCATTTGGCTATCTCAAGAGAGTCATAGTTACTCCCGTCATTTACCCGCGCTTCCGTAAATGTCTTCACCGCGACACTGGGCAGAAATCACCTCCCGTCAACACCGATCTCCGGCCTTCGAGACGCTAGGTTTTTTACTAAACAGTCGGATTCCCCTGGACCGTGCCAGTTTTGACCGAGCCGTCAGCCTGCCCATCCGGGGGTAGGACGGTCGCCGGGCAGGTACGCCCAACATAATATGTTACCTGACCGACTCCCGCCCTAACATACCCCTTTCTGAGCTAGCAGCGGGTCGCCCGACCCTCAGAGCCAATCCTTCTCCCGAAGTTACGGATCAATTTTGCCGACTTCCCTTACCTACATTGTTCTATCGACCAGGGGCTGCGAACCTTGGAGACCTGCGGCGGATTAAGGTACGGCCCGAGGCGGGAGCGTAAAAGGGTTTGTCTTTGAGATTAGCCGTCGGAGTTTTTCAAGGACCGTCGAGTTGTAGCCGAACGGGCCCCGCTGGAGCCGGCTTTGCAGAGAAAGTTGATTACTCTCGCTCCCTATCTACGACAGAACATGATGACAGGCAGGTAGACACAAATATCGGAGCTCTTGTATATCCGTTGATCCAGCGAGGAAATTTGATTTCTGGTATTGTAAAAACGAAGTGTGAATAAAAACAAAACATACAATTATCATTGCTGTAACGTCACACTTTATTTTGAGCTGGGCTAGTTTTCACCCGTCAACGGAAATTCTGTTAACAACGGGAGCAGTGGACATACTGTTTATACTGCAGTCGGATTTCTTCAAGCATTCTGGTAAGAATAGTTTTACAATCTCTTTTAACAATACTGTCAACAACAATCGCTGACCACATCACTAACACAGACCCACCATCACCCCAACCTGCTGTCCAGAAACAACAGAATGAATAGTCAGTCTCCTTTAGACCTTCAAATGGAATATATGTCATATGAAACAACTACGCGAGAATGACTAAAAAAGGCCTTTCCTCATTCTTCAGCAAACAATCATCAGCCGAAGAAAGAAAAGAAGAGAGTAAAGATACCCTCCCCCGTACTCCCCCGTCACCAGAGCCCTTCAGTACTGACATGACTCAATCAAAGGAATCAACCTCAACCTTGCATGAACATGGCATAAGCGATTGTCTTGAAAAATCAATATCAGATAAAATTACACAGGCTTTTACCCCTCCCGAAATCCAAAATATGCTGTCTGCTATTATACAGGACATACTGTGCCAACAGCTAAAATAATTGTTGATCCCCTGATTAGCAAAAAGGTGGTAAACCAAGCTCCAGGAAACATTTACATCAATAAAGACCTAACAAAACACAGAGCATATATTTTTAAGCAAGCCAGGAAATCCTTCAAAGATAAATATATTAAGGGGTGCTGGACTACGGATGGTAAGCTTTTCATCTCCCTATTCACAGCCAATGAAGAAGAACAAGACAAGATAATACTCATAAGAAGATTAATAGACTTACCTGGATATAACCCATCAGCAAGTAAACTTCGAGAGTATAAACTTGGCATTACCAGCTAATTATTTCACTAGTAACAATTGTACCCTTTGATAAAATACATTAAAAGTATTATAAAAAAAAATATGACTGTAGCATTTAAATCATATCTATTTAGCGTGAGTAGGTACTGTAAAACTTATTATCCAGTATTATAACACTGTAGCTCATAAACAAATCCTACTGACCCTACCACAGGTATCTTGCTAAATGACTAAACGATTATTGCAAAATCTAGCTAGTTATTTTTGGGGGGACTGGGCAACAAAACTGGTTTCGATGCGTCAGAAACAACAGACACTAACTTCTTAAGATCCTTGTCCAGCCTCGTGGGTTTTCTCTGGGTCCTCCAGTTTCCTCCCACTGCTAAAGACTTCTACGCACAAGTGGAATATTGAAATAAAATTAAACCTTATGTTAGTCCCGAAATGACCTATTTTGTGTCGAGTGGACGTTTAACAGCGTGCGTAAGAGCCCGTTGAGGACACACGCGCTACTGACATCTGTGTACAAATGTGTTTTTATTAATGTGTTCCCATTTGAATATTGTTAACAATAAGAAGCAATATAAATAAGATATGTTTACAGGATCATTTTGTTATACGAAAAACTAAGTGATGCGTTTTCTATGGCGCTCAGTATATATGCATAAGTTAATGACACCTCATGCAACTGCTATAATATTAAAACAACCTGATAATAATAAAAAATTGACATCCACCCTCTTAATCGAACAGGGTAAAAACTTTGTACTGTGCCCTGATCAAACATGATTAATATATCACTGATCTTAGTTGAAATTTGCACTGACTGTATTTTTTACACTGTAGTGTAATTCTGGGACATGTTTTTATTTCCCCAAGTAAAATAGTGGAAATTAACCATTAATTATATGCCACCATATAACATCTTGAATAAGGTATGGCTACGGTCATTCGGAACACTCCAGAGTACCAAACTATGGTTTCCAACCTCCTAAACGACACCAACACGTACATACGCATCCACAAGGACCCCGCAGAAGCCCATTTAAAGAAACATGAAGAACTCCTCAAAAAATTAAATCAGGAAAATCAAATTAAAGCTGATGTATATTATCAGTTGAGACCTAACCACACACGACCACCATATGCAAGAGCAACAATTAAAATCCATAAGAATCCCATGAAAGTGGGTCTAATAATATAATGTGCTAAAGACGCAGTATACTTGTCAAAACTACTGTCACCATTAGGGAAATCATCATCATCATTTATCAAAGATTCGAGCGATCTGTGTCAAAACCTGAAAACCATCCAAAAACATGGCCAAATGATATTATATGATGTAATGGACCTATTCACTAATGTCTTAAAAACTATTCGGAATGAACTACAACAATTCACCCAACCCTCACAATTGAAACTATCACACTTCTTATTGAAGAATTATGGCGGGGGAAAGCGGCAAAAACCTAATGCTATGTAGAAATGTCTAATTCAAAACACACATGTAACATAATGCCATACCAAATACCTAAAACGTCTAATGCAAAAAACAAAATACAAGAAACCTCTAATACAAAATACCTCATACGTCTATTGCAAAAGACAAAATACAAGAAACCTCTAATACAAAATACATATAACCTCTTATGCACAATTAATTTTACAATCTGAAACATCTACCATAAGCATTAGATGACATATCTCTCATGCATTACTTACGTTTCTCCACTGAATTATCTTTATTTAGGTCAATGTCAAGGTCACCGAACACAACTTGGCGACCTATTCGGCTAGCGAGCTATTCGACCGATCCAGCTGGCAACCTGTTCGTTGACAACCTATTCAGAATTAAGACAACAGTCGCCCAAACTTATCTATTTTTGTCCCCCGCCTTTCAAAGAAAGTTGGGGGACTATTAAAATGGGTTCGTCCGTCTGTCTGTCTGTCCGTCCGTCTGTCCGTCTGTCTGTCCGTCACACTTTTTGGGACACAATAACTCTCTCCCTAATTGAGCTAGAATGTTCAAACTTGGTGTATGTGTTTATTAGGTCAATGCCTTGATGGAGTTCGAAGATGAGCATTTTCCGCTTAGGGTAAGCAGAGATAAGCAATTTGATTGGTTGATGCTTTGGGACACGATAACTTTAGTTCTAATTAAGTGAGAGTGATGAAACTTGGTGTATAGTTTCATTACAGTAATACCTTGACTAAGTTCGATAATGAGCATTTTCTGCTCAGGGTAAGCTGAGCGATACGCAAATTTGATTGTTCGAGACTTTGGAACACAATAACTCTCCTTCTAATTGAGTTAAAATGTTCAAACTTGGTGTATATGCTAATTAGGTCAATGCCTTGATGGAGTTCTAAGGTGAGCATTTTCCGCTTAGGGTAAGCAGAGATAAGCAATTTGATTGGTTGATGCTTTGGGACACGATAACTTTAGTTCTAATAAAGTGAGAGTGATGAAACTTGGTGTATAGTTTCATCACAGTAATGCCTTGACTAAGATCGATAATGAGCATTTTCTGCTCAGGGTAAGCAGAGCGATAAGCAATTTGATTTACCGAGACTTTGGAACACAATAACTCTCCTTCTAATTGAGTTAAAATGTTCAAAATTGGTGTGTATGCTTGTTAGGTCAATGCCTTGATGGAGTTCGAAGATGAGCATTTTCTGCTTAGGGTAGGCAGAGATAAGCAATTTGATTGGTTGACACTTTGGGACAAGATAACTTAGGTTCATCTTGATTGATGATTTTTATGCCAATACAATGACTGCATTTTCATTCAGTAATGGATTCGACAGTAACAGTGTATAGAAACGATTGACTCAGACACGAGGGCTTTTTCCCTTGGCCAGAGGGGCCCTTTTGTCAAGCGTGGGGGCCCTTTTGTCTGCCTTTAGGGTCCCCCTAACTAGGGTACATTTTCATTTTTCTCATCGGTTTTAGCATTTTTCTTTATAAAACACTTTTGGATGACACTTCGTGTACAGTTTGATTGCTTGATACGTTTGAAAAAATAAATGTGCGATTAATTAATATGTGTCATCTATTTATTTTGGGATTTCGGCGGGAGACATCAGCCTCACTGTTGGCTTGTTAACAACCAATAAAATCCAACGTTACGTCTATCAAATGAAAGTAGAATAATATATTATTTTTATCAATTCCTGTAGCTCAGAATAGAGATGTAATTTCGCATTATCGTACAAAATTCTAGACATCCAACTAAATATATTCCGAAAGGTAATTAAATAGGCTTTCTAAGTATTATCAGTAAAAATTGGCATTTTCATATTAAAGGGGTGCACTCTCTTCCTAAACATGACCAATTTTTTAAACATCCCGTGTCAAAATTCGGACCATCGTACAAAATTCTGATGATCCAACTAAATATATTCGGAAAAGGTATTTGAATAAGCTTTCCAGATATTATTGGTAAAAGTTGGCATAATCATATTAAAGGGGTGCACTCTCAACCCAAACGTCGCCAATTTTTTAATATTTTAAAGTGAAAGAACGGTAATATTCCGAGTCAAAATTCGGACCATCGTACAAAATTCTGAGCATCCAGCTATATAAATTCGGAAAAGGTATTTGAATAAGCTTTCCAAATATTATTAGTAAAAGTTGGCACAATCATATTAAAGGGGTGCGCTCTCAACCTGAACATAGCCAATTTTTCAATATTCTATATGTAAAGATAGACCGGAATTTCGAAGTCCGAATTTGGACCATCGTACAAAATTCTGACCATCCAGCTATATATATTCTGAAAGGTAATTGGATAAGCTTTCCAAATATTAATAGTAAAAGTTGGCAGAATCATATTAAAGGGGCGCGCTCTCAACCTGAACATAGCCAATTTTTCAATATTCTATATGTGAAGATAGACCGGTATTTTGTTCGAAGTCCGAATTCGGACCATCGTACAAAATTCTGAGCATCCAGCCATATATATTTTGTACGATGGTCCGAATTTTGACTCGGAATATTACCGTTCTTTCACTTTAAAATATTAAAAAAGTGGCGATGTTCAGGTTGAGAGCGCGCCCCTTTAATATGATTGTGCCAACTTTTACTAATAATATTTGGAAAGCGCATTCAGATACCTTTCCGAATTTATAAAGCTAGATGCTCAGAATTTTGTACGATGGTTCGAATAGAATATTGAAAAATTGGATATGTTCAGGTTGAGGGCGCGCCCCTTTAATATGATTGTGCCAACTTTTACTAATAATATTTGGAAAGCTTATTCAATAACCTTTCAGAATATATATAGCTGGATGCTCAAAATTTTGTACGATGGTCCGAACTTTGACACGGAATATTACCGTTCTTTCACTTTAAAATATTGAAAAATTGGCGATGTTCAGGTTGAGAGCAAGCCCCTTTAATATGATTGTGCCAACTTTTACTAATAATATTTAGAAAGCTTATTCAATTACCTTTTAGAATATATATACCTGGATGCTCAGAATTTTGTACGATGGTCCGAATTTCGACTCGAAATATTACCGTTCTTTCACTTTAAATTACCTTTTAGAATATATTTAGTTGGATCATCAGAATTTTGTACGATGGTCCGAACTTTGACACGGAATATTACCGTTCCATCACTTTAAAATATTAAAAAATTGGCGATGTTCAGGTTGAGAGCGCGCCCCTTTAATATGATTGTGCCAACTTTTACTAATAATATTTGGAAAGCTTACTCAATTACCTTTCAGAATATATATAGCTGGATGCTCCAAATTTTGTACGATGGTCCGAACTTTGACACGGAATATTACCGTTCTTTCACTTTAAAATATTGAAAAATTGGCGATGTTCAGGTTGAGAGCAAGCCCCTTTAATATGATTGTGCCAACTTTTACTAATAATATTTAGAAAGCTTATTCAATTACCTTTCAGAATATATATAGCTGGATCATCAGAATTTTGTACGATGGTCCGAATTTCGACTCGGAATATTACCGTTGTTTCACTTTAAAATATTGAAAAATTGGCCATGTTCAGGTTGAGAGCGCGCCCCTTTAATATGATTCTGCCAACTTTTACTATTAATATTTGGAAAACCTATCCAATTACCTTTCAGAATATATATAGCTGGATGGTCAGAATTTTGTACGATGGTCCAAATTCGGACTTCGAAAAAAATTCCGGTCTATCTTTACATATAGAATATTGAAAAATTGGCTATGTTCAGGTTGAGAGCGCGCCCCTTTAATATGATTGTGCCTACTTTTACTAATAATATTTAGAAAGCTTATTGAATTACCATTCAGAAAATATATAGCTTCGATGCTCAGAATTTTGTACGATGGTCCGAATTTCGACTCGGAATATTGCCGTTCTTTCATTTTAACATATTGAAAAATAGGCTATGTTCAGGTTGAGAGTGCGCCCCTTTCATATGACTGTGCCAACTTTTACTAATAATATTTAGAAAGCTTATTCAATTACCTTTCAGAATATATATAGCTGGTTGCTAAGAATTTTGTACGATGGTCCGAATTTCGACTCGAAATATTACCGTTCTTTCACTTTAAAATATTGAAAAATTGGCTATGTTCAGGTTGAGAGCGCACCCCTTTAATATGATTGTGCCAATTTTTACTAATAATATTTGGAAAGCTTATTCAATTACCTTTTAGAATATATTTAGTTGGATCATGAGAATTTTTTACGATGGTCCGAATTTTGACACGGGATATTAACAGCTTTTCTCTTTAAAATTTTTAAAAAATTGGTCATGTTTAGGAAGAGAGTGCACCCCTTTAATATGAATGTGCCAATTTTTACTGATAATACTTAGAAAGCCTATTTAATTACCTTTCGGAATATATTTAGTTGGATGTCTAGAATTTTGTACGATAATGCGAAATTACATCTCTATTCTGAGCTAAAGGAATTGATAAAAATAATATATTGTTCTACTTTCATTTGATAGACGTAACGTTGGATTTTATTGGTTGTTAAAAATAGATGAGTTTGGGCGACTGTTGTCTTAATAGGTTGCCAACGAACAGGTTGCCAGCTGGATCGGTCGAATAGCTCGCTAGCCGAATAGGTCGCCAAGTTGTGTTCGGTGACCTTGACATTGACCTAAATAAAGATAATTCAGTGGAGAAACGTAAGTAATTCATGAGAGACATGTCATCTAATGCTTATGGTAGATGTTTCAGATTGTAAAATCAATTGTGCATAAGAGGTTATATGTATTTTGTATTAGAGGTTTCTTGTATTTTGTCTTTTGCAATAGACGTATGAGGTATTTTGTATTAGAGGTTTCTTGTATTTTGTTTTTTGCATTAGGCGTTTTAGGTATTTGGTATGGCATTATGTTACATGTGTGTTTTGAATTAGACATTTCTACATAGCATTAGGTTTTTGCCGCTTTCCCCCGCCATAAAGAATGTATTAATTCAACATATTTTACTCGGGGAGACAACTTCTACCTACAGTTATATGGTCTACCCATGGGCAGCCCATTATCCCCCTTAAAAAGTGAAATCTTCGTGTCAGCTTTCGAAGAAACAGCGTTAGAATCCTCACTTATTAAACCATTATGCTGGTACTTGCGCTGTGATCAATGAAGATGACGACCCCGCAGCCCTTCTACAGCACTTCAACAGCCAACATCAAAGAATCCAATATACGATGGACACAGAAGAACAACACAGCCTTCCTTTTCTGGGTATAAACATTTCTAACGACGGTGGTAATCTAGAGACATCCGTGTTCCGAAAACCGACACACACCGACCAATACATCCATTTGAAATCGAACCAACCTACCAGTAACAAAATATCTGCTATTTCCACTCTAACTAAACGCGCAATTAATATCTGTCACGACTCACGAGGAAAATTTGCCAATTGAAATACAACATCTTAAAACTGTTTTATCACCCTGAACGGATACCCTTAACAACTTGTTACCAACGTTATCCATAAAACCCTACATGAACAGAATAAACCAAATAAACCAAAACCAGATCAACCACCAATAAGAGTATTTATTCCATTTAATGGTAAACTCACATACCAAATCCAACGTTTATTGAAACAACAAGCAGGAATAGAAACCGTATTTACTAAAAATGAAACGATAAAAGAGCATCTGCGGGCAAATGGCAAACTGAATCCAACCTCCCTTGTTCCACCAAAAGGTTGCGTTTACCTGATAGATTGCTCGTGTGGGGAGACATATATAGGCGAAACGAAAAACCCTCTGAATGTAAGATTGGCTAAACACAAATCTAAAGCTGCCTCGAATAAATCAGTCGTAGCTGCACACCTTAAAGCTAACAGACAACACAGCATGAATTGGTCAGATGTAAAAATTCTAGATGTTGGAATATATCTACCGAAAGCTTATGACCCTTTAATTTTAAGTAATAATTAATGCCAGGAACTGTCACATCATACGATATACTATCTTTTAGCCTTATATAATTTCTAATATGTTTCCAAATCAATAATTATGTGTATACGATGTAACTAGTTTCTTCATTTATCTTTATGAACATTATATAATTCTACTTCATGTCACTATGCAAATAAGGCCCATGTGAATATCATAATAATTAATATGCTTTTCCACCATTCACTTTATACTCTTTGATGTCCAGACACATACACATTTAAATAACGGAAGGTTTGGGATGCTAGTGGTGTATGGCTGGGTTAAGAGAAACACAATTCTTAAGTTGCAACAGTGGTGGGTGTGGTAAAAGGAGCCACCCATAGTACCCCCAAAATCGGTTTATTCAACATGGAAGGTGCGGGTTCCACTTCAGTGGCATTTGATAGAGGATTGTGCCCTGAACCAGGAAGTATAACTTAAGAATGGAATTTTTGGGTTGAAAGGTCACTTAAGAAGAGGTCAGAGGTCCCCAATTTGCAATTTTTCGATTTTACTCTGAACTATTTTTTCGTTATCTAATAATAATAATAATAATCATCTTATATAGCGCTGGAATTCCAACCAAAAGGCTGCTCATTGGCGCAAATTACATTGTCGTTAAAGTCATTAACAGAATGACTGTCGGAATATTTCTGTTTTTAAGTTCTATATTGTCACTGTTTTTTACTTTTTGTGGTAAAGAGTTCCAAACAATGGGAGCAGCAGAGGAGAAAGCACGATCAGCACGATTTGACTTTGTTAAAGGTACCATTAGTAAATTCTTATCACGTGATCTTAAATTGCGAGACGGGTAGTTATTGATAAGAAGTTCTTTTAAATAACCTGGAGCAAAATCACAGTGTAGACAGGTGTAAGTTATAATAGATATTTTTAAAAAAATTCTTTGTTTAACTGGAAGCCAGTGTAAATCCTTGAGTACCGGGGTTATATGTTGACTTTGTTTTGTTCTGGTTATGATTCTTGCTGCCTTATTTTGGATAAGTTGGAGTGGATTTAGCACCGAGACAGGAATTTGGTAAAAGAGGGAATTACAATAGTCAAGTTTTGACAAAACAAAAGATCACATTAACATTTTGGCTACTTCTATATTTATGTACGGTCTGTTTTTCCCAATGTTATAAAGATGAAAGTTTACAGCACGACATGTTTTACTTATAAACCTTTTCATGCTTAGTTCCTGATCAAACATAACCCCAAGGTTGTTCGCAATTTTCGTATGTGGTATGTCAGTGTCACCAATGGATACAGTTTCAGTTAATAGTCGATTAAGTTGAGTTTTTGAGCCAATTTGAAGTACAACAGTTTTGTCATCATTTAGTTTTAGAAAATTGAGCTTCATCAATTGTCTGATTTCAGTAATACAGTGTTGAATTTTATCTATCTGGTTATATTCATTTTCTGATTTTAGTGATATATAGAGTTGAGTGTCGTCTGCATACAAGTGATAGTCAATGCCATGTCTTCGAATAATATCACCAATCGGAGTAGTATATGCTGTAAAAAGCACGGGTCCCAATACAGATCCTTGAGGTACACCAAAGGCAAGAGACGACGGTGACGATTTGTTACCGTCAATGACTACTGACTGGGTTCTGTTTGTCAGATAAGAGCTGAACCAATCCAAAACTTTTCCCTGGACACCAAACCGAGTGGAAAGGTGCTGGATAAGAATGGACTGATCTATTGTGTCAAGGGCAGCGCTTAAATCCAATAATACCAATGCTGTTGATGCCTTGTTTTCAATATTTTTGATGATATCATTATAAACACGAACAAGTGCTGTCTCTGTACTGTGCCCTGATCTATATGCACTTTGAAACTTTTCATTGAGATTGTTTGAATTAAAATGCGATTTGAGTTGATATGCCGCGACTTTTTCAAAAAGTTTAGATAGGAAAGAGAGATTTGAGACTGGTCTGTAGTTCTTTAATAAATTTACATCAAGGTTAGATTTCTTCAGAAGAGGACGAACAAATGCTTCTTATAAAGGTGTTGGTACATATCCTTTTTGAAGAGAAATATTAATGAGATGATGAATAATAGGCAGAAATTCATTTATGCAGCGTTTGAGTAGCCATGATGGGATAGGATCCAGTTCACATGATTTAGGAGAGCTGGCCATTATTATTTCTTTCAGTTTGGTTTGTGAAACGTCTGAAAAATTAAGAAAACTGAGATCGCCATTAAACTCAGATTCTTCAATAGGCTCAGGAAATGACTGGTTACTAAGTTCAGATCTTATTTTAGTTATTTTATCCGAGAAAAACGTTTGAAATTGTTCACAGACGTCATCGGGATTACCTTCAGGGAGAATACTACCATTAGGACGTTTAAGAATATTATTAGTAAGTTTGTAGACTTGTCCTGGGTTTTTTAAGTTTTGTGCAAATTCTTGTGAAATATATTCGCGTTTAGCTTTAGAAATAAGGTTGTTAGTGTCTGTACGAGCCCGCTGATATAGCTGACGGTGGACCTCTTAGTTTTCCTCCATGTCTTTTCTGCCTTGCGCCTAGTAAGTTTATCTCGTGATCTATTTCAGATATTTAACACATGTTTTATACTGCTAGGAGCAAAAATATGACATATAAAATTAATGAAGTTATAGCAATACGTATCACGTAATCTCGAAAATTACGAAAATATCACTTGGTCCCCATCGGTAATTAAAATTTTAATTACCATGAAAAGTGCGAGTGTGAAACCAAGCCTAAATTGTACGGAATGATATCAGAAATTATTATCATCAACTTAAGAAAGAAATTTCTGGTCGCCAATGTACTTAATTAAGAAGAGGATATGGTGGTGTGCACTAAATGACCCCTAATTAGAAGTTTAATTAACAAGAATGGTGCGACATTGGAACAAGGTGTAAAATGTAGGGAGTGGTCATAGGATTCACCACGTCTTCCATTAGCCCAGGTTAGGTGCAAAAGAGTAGGACGTTAAACCCCATTTCATAGGATTCACAACCACTAACTGATATCAGAAATCTTTATCATCAACTTAAGATAGACATTTCTGGTCGCCAATGTACTTAATTAAGAAGAGGACATGCTGGTGTGCACTCAGTGACCCCTAATTAGAAATTTAATGAACATGAAAGGGGCGACATTGGAACAAGGTGTAAAATGTAAGGAGTGATCATAGGATTCACAACCACTAACTTTTAAAAGAATGTATATTTTATCATCAACTTAAGATAGACATTTCTGGTCGCCAATGTACTTAATTAAGAAGAGGACATGCTGGTGTGCACTCAGTGACCCCTAATTAGAAATTTAATGAACATGAAAGGGGCGACATTGGAACAAGGTGTAAAATGTAAGGAGTGATCATAGGATTCACAACCACTAACTTTTAAAAGAATGTATATTTTGACTGTGAATATGAAAGCTTTAATATCTGCTTATTAATATCTGCTTTTTTTTGTGTTTTATCCACAAATCGGATTTCTCAGAATCTAACCATAGGATCTTTCTGAAACTTTACCTATATCCCCAAAATGGGTGGTGGCTTTTGATAAATATATTTTCGAAAACGTTTTACGAATCTGAAATCACCGAATTTTACAAACGAATGCATTTGACCTACAATGCTGTAACTTTGTGACTATTTGACCTATATTTCTAAATCTTTTTTATTCATATACCTTGAGACAATTACTTCAAATCTGCAGTTTCGGATTTTCAAATTTCGAAAATTCATCGCTGTGATTTCGAACCGGAAGTTATGACCAATTTAAAAACTTCTTTAATAGTTTACGATTTTCATGAAATTTAGCATGTAAGTAGATCTTACCGATGCGATTTCGAAAATATGACTAGAAATTATCTCCCCTTAATGAAATTAAGGATCAAAATTTTGAAAAAAATCATCGAAATATAGGTCAGAATGACCTATTTTTTTCCGATACTAGACAAGTAATTACTGATTCGTACACAAAATATGGAGTTTGTCGATCGAACCGGAAGTGCCACCATCTTGAAACGGGAAAAATCCCTAAGGCTTTTGCGATATTGCACTTACAGACACGGGAGTTATATTTTCTGAATCATTGAAGGAATGCCTAAAAAACGTTCTGGGCAGAATTTTGATTCAGGTCAACTGATGGTCGCCATTTTAAAGTGAATATGAAAAATAGTGAAAAATTGACACGTGGGGCTTGTAATTAAATACAATAGGGCATAATGCGTCTCCTATTTCTGAAATTAATACATTTCAGGATAGCCGGAATACGGGTCGAATTTTTGGTATTTGACTATTTTAAAAATTCAAATTTTGCCTTTGATGTTTTTCGTGCCGACAAAGTTGTTTACAAGTAAAAAATGACATTAACTTCACTAGGTTGTGACCAATTTTAATGATTTATTTTTTCTTGTTCGGATTATTTATATGACATGTGACAGGAACTGACTGTGAATATGAAAGCTTTAATATCTGCTTAGCAGATCTAGTTATTACTTTTTTTTGTGTGTTTTTTCTGCAAATCAGATTTCTCAGAATCTAACCATGGGATCTTTCTGAAATTTTGACCTACCCCCTCCCCCCGAAAAAAAAATGGGATGGGAACCTTGATTAATTATATTTTCAAATCGTTTTACGAATCCGAAATCACCGAATTTTACAAACGAATGCATTTGACCTACAATGCTGTAACTTTGTGACTATTTGACGTATTTTTCCAATTCTTTTTTCTTTGATTATCCTAAGACATTTACTTTCAATCTGCAATTTCGGATTTTCGAATTTCGAAACGTTGTCGCTGTGATTTCGAACTTGACAACTTCTTTAATGGTTGGACGATTTTCATGAAATTTAGTATGTAAGTAGATCTTACCGATGCGACTTCATTGATACCATTAGAAATTTTCTAAATTATCTCCCCATCTTGTCGTACTTTTGGTTTTGACCCCTCTGACTTTATACCGTTGATTACAGATTAAACATCCATAAGTGTAGAAATGTGTTGTTATTGATGTGTTCCCATTTGAATATTGTTCACAACGAGAAGCAAAATAGGTAAGATATGTTTACAGGATCATTTTGTTATACGAAAAACTAAGTGATGCTTTTTCTCTGGCGCTCAGTATATTATTAACTTGAGCTCCCATAAGCAAAGATTGTGCCAATATTACGAGCAGAATAAGATGAAAATATATCACAATTACCTATTACAGCAGAGGGGTTAATTGATGTCTTGAGTGTAGTAACAAATATTCGGTTTTTATCATCATTCAATTTTAGAATGTTCTTTGACATCCATTTTCTAATTTTACCAATACATTTCTCAGGTTGCAATTTTGATAAATGGAAAGACGATGGACAATTAGATGTAAATGACATGTATAATTGAGTGTCATCGATATACAAATGAAAGTTGATACCATATTTTCTGACAATATGAACTAATGGTGACGTATAGTGGGTAAACAAAATCAGGCCAAGAAGAGAACCTTGGGGAACTACAGATGACAAAACAGATTCAGACGACGATTTACAATTAACTATAATACGCTGTTTTATACAACATAGCTTCTAAAGGATTTAATGCAGAGCCACAATACCGAATTTAAATTGAAACCTACGTAGAAGAATGGAACGGCCCATAATGTCGAAAGCAGCAGATAAAACCAATAGAATAGCATTTGAAACCCGTGATAAATCCGATTAGGTACTGTGAAATTGTTTATAAGTACTTTGAAATGGTTCATACAAACAGTTGTTATCTAGATGGATCTTTATCTGACAAGCAATACATTTCTCCAATATTTTAGAAATATATCTTAAAGTGAGAATTTTTATTTTCTAAACATAATTATTTCTAAATGAAATAGGATTTAACGTGCTACTCTTCTGCACCTAATCTGGGCTAATGGAAGACGGGCATACGCCATACAGTGTGCTATGAGGGAAATTTGCCCGGAGAGCGGCGCTACGGCCTACTCTTATTTTGAACTCCAACTGTCAAGGGATCTTTTACATGCACGCCAATGTGTACACCTGACCCTGGTTTTCGTCCGAACGACTAGGCAGCTGTTCTTGCCAGGCCCTCCGTTCTGCATCACTGACAAGGGGAACCACCCCGGAAAATCGAGATGAACTTTCTCGGCCAATGCAGGGATAGAACACGTGATCCCCCTAATTATGACTATTGCTCAATAGGTTGTCCACTCATTATCATACGATCAAAGGCATTATTTTCCCACACTTAAAATCATTAATACCGGAAATAAGAACATAATTACCCCCCCCCCCCCGGCCTTTGAATAACTATCTTCAAACGGTTTAATTTGGAAATGTCATTTTTGCCATTTTGTCAATTCCTCAACTGACAATCGTGAATTATTATAGGATAAATGGGATTATTCTTTAACAAAGTAGGACTGTTTATAGACACCATCTATTTTAAGGCTATTTTTTAATACATTTAAAATATATATCTTAAAAATATGATTTTTTTTTTTTTTTTGAAAACAGTTCAATGAATGTTTCTGATATTTCTGGTAAAGAAATTTAAGTATCCAAACAATTATCCAAAAACCGAAAGTAGTTGAAAATGGTACTCTTGAGAGAAAAAAGTGATTATCACGCCAGATTTAACCGAAACAAAACAACTAAATACTCCGGTCGCCAAACCCAATAGAGTTTGGTTTGGTGAAATATTCGCCCAGTCGCCCCTGTCGCGTTAAAGAAAACTATTGTCTGGCATTTTGGATTTTACTATCATCTAATCACCCCACAACATAAATGACCCCCAAAACGTACGGATAGACACCAAAATTATCATCCTAGACAAAATACTATGGGAATTATAGGGGATTATTTGAAATGGCGGCCGACTTGGACGCCATCTTAAATTTCTCAAAACGCTCAAGGGTGACCCAGGTTCATCAGGCAGATTCAGAACGAGGTCACCAAGGCTACTAAAATCAACCATAAAATAAACCTTTGTATACAATTTACAGGTTCAGCTATGGGTCTGTCGGACTAAAAGTGTCACTTGTATAGCCGGAATAATGGACGATCTTATGATATCCACTCGATAAAGAATTCGATGGTTATAAAGATTATGGGACGCTGAAAATTTAGTATTTTAATTTTTTGAGCCTATTCAGATGCTTTTATCTTGAAAACTACTTTTATTTCTTTTCTTACCCTTCTGTTTCTCAGAGTGTCATTGGTAGTCTAGAATGTTAATCCAAATTTAAAAGCCTCATTATGATGTAGAGAGGGGCCAAAAAGGGTCTGAAAATTTGATAAAAGTCGAAAATCATTAAATTACTGAAAATGCTCATTTATTTTTTTAACTGCTCAATGGATGTTTCCGAAAGTTAATTTTCAATACCATTTGTTAAAGATACATTATGGGAGATTAGATAACGAGTTGGCAGTTCTCGCTATAATAGTTAAAAACTAGCTAATGTAAAGGCAATTTGCTGAAAATTTCGATCAAATTGATTTACTATGAACCAAGAACTAGTAGTCTCGGTTATCCATTAAATCGTTAAATCACAAAGGACAATTTTGAAGCAAATCGAACTACAATCCAACAAATATCACAGGCTAGCCTTGACATCGAGAGTTTATTATGATCTGGATAAGTTAATTAATGTCTAATTAATAGTTTTTATAACATTTCAGGACTTTTGCGATATTGTACTTACAGACACGGGGTTTATATTTTCTGAATCCTTGAAGGAATGCCTAAAAAACATTCAGAACAGAATTTTGATTTAGGTCAACTGATGGTCGCCAGTTTGAAGTGAATATCAAAAATAGTGAAAAATCAACATTTACGGGCTTGTAAACAAACACAATAGGGCATAGTATTTTCGATGCGTCTCCTATTTCTGAAATTAATATATTTCAGGATAGCCGGGATAGGGGTCGAATTTTTGGTATTTGACTATTTCAAAAATTCGAATTTTGCCTTTGATGTTTTTCGTGCCGACAAAGTTGTTTACGAGTGAAAAATCACATTAATTTCACTAGATTGTGACCGATTTTAATGATTTATTTTTTCTTGTTCGGATTATTTATACGACTCATGACATGTGACAGGAAGTGACTGTGAATATGAAAGCTTTAATATCTACTTAGCAGATTTAGTTAATATTATTTTTTTTTTTTTTTTTTTGTGTTTTATCCAAAAATCGGATTTCTCAGAATCTAACCATAGGATATTTCTGAAACTTTTACCTATACCCCCCAAAATGGGTGGTGGCTGTTGATTAAATATATTTTCAAAAACGTTTTACGAATCCGAAATCACCGAATTTTACGAACGAATGCATTTGACCTACAATGCTGTAACTTTGTGACTATTTGACCTATTTTACTAAATCTTCTTTATTCGAGTACCCTGAGACAATTACTTCAAATCTGCAGTTTCGGATTTTCAAATTTCGAAAATTCATTGCTGTGTTTTCGAACCGGAAGTTATGACCAATTTAAAAACTTCTTTAATAGTTATACAATTTTCATGAAAGTTAGCATGTAAGTAGATCTTACCGATGCTATGTCAAAAATATGACTAGAAATTTTCTAAATTATCTCCCCTTAATGAAATTAAGAAACAAAATTTTGAAAAAAATCATCGAAATATAGGTCAGAATGACCTATTTTTTTTCCAATACTAGACAAGTAATTACTGATTCGTACACAAAATATGGAGTTTGTCGATCGAAACGGAAGAACCATAATCTTGAAACATGAAAAGTCCCTAAGACATGGGAGTTATATTTTCTGAATCGGAGCAGAATTTTGATTTAGGTCAACTGATGGTCGCCATTTTGAAATGAATATGAAAAATAGTGTAAAAAAAAATAAGGCATTGTATGTTCAATGCGTCTTCTATTTCTGAAATTAATACATTTCAGGATAGCCGGGTCGAATTTTTGGTATTTGACTATTTTGAAAATTCAAATTTTGCCTTTGATGTTCTTCGTGCCGACAAAGTTGTTTACGAGTGAAAAATCACATTAATTTCACTAGATTGTGACCGATTTTAATGATTTATTTTTTCTTGTTCGGAATATCTATATGACCCATGACATGTGACAGGAAGTGACTGTGAATATGAAAGCTTTAATATATGCTTAGCAGATCTAGTTATTAAGCTTTCATATTTCATATGAAAGCTAATTGTTTCTGTTAAAGTTATAACTTTGTGACTATTTGACCTATTTTACTAAATCTTTTTTCTTTGAGTACCTTGAGACAATTACTTTAAATCTGCCATTTTGGATTTTCGAATTTCTAAATTTCGTCGCTGTGATTTCGAACCGGAAGTTGAGACAAACTTGACAACTTCTTTAATATTTGTACGATTTTCATGAAATTTAGTATGTAAGTAGACATTACAGATGCGACTTGAAAAATGACTTTCAAAATTTTCTAAATTATCTCCCCTTGGTGAAATTAAGAATCAAATTTTTCAAAAAAATCGTCGATCGAACCGGAAGTGCTACCATCTTGAAACGTGAAAAAACAATAGAATTTTTGCAATATTGCACTTACAGACATTGCACTTAAGTAGATCTTGCCAATGCGGCTCAAAAAGTATGATTAGAAATTTTCTAAATTGTCTCCTCTTGATGGAATTAAGGATCAAATTTTTCAAAAAAATCAACGAAATATAGGCCAGAATGACCTACTTTTCTTTTCGTTGCTAGATTACTGATTCGTACACAAAATATGGAGTTTGTCGATCGAACCGGAAGTGCCACCATCTTGAAACGTGAAAAGTCCCTAAGGCTTTTGCGATATTATACTTACAGACACGGGAGTTATATTCTTTGAATCCTTGAAGGAATGACTAGAAAACTTTCAGAGCAGAATTTTTATTTAGGTCAACTGATGGTCGCCATTTTGAAGTGAATATCAAAAATAGAGAAAAATCAACATTTACGGGCTTGCAAACAAACACAATAGGGCATAGTATGTTCAATGTGACTCCTATTTCTGAAATTAATACATTTCAGGATAGCCTGGATAAGGGTCGGATTTTTGGTAATTGTATATTTCAAAAATTCAAATTTTGCCTTTGACGTTTTTCATGCCCACAAAGTTGTTTGCGAGTGAAAAATCAAATTCACTTCATTAGATTGTGACCGATTTTAATGATTTTTATTTTCTTGTTAGGATTATTTATATGACCCATGACATGTGGCAGGAAGTGAATGTGAATATGAAAGCGTTAATAGCAGATCTAGTTATTATTTTTTGTGTGTGTTAATTTACTGTAAATTGGATTTCTCAGAATCTTTCTGAATTTTTTACCTACCCCCCCCCCCCAAAAAAAAATGGGATCTTTCTGAAATTTTGAACTACCCCCCCCCCCCCGAAAAAAAATGGGATGGGAACCTTGATTAATTACATTTTCAAATCGTTTTACGAATCCGAAATCACCGAATTTTACAAACGAATGCATTTGACCTACAATGCTGTAACTTTGTGACTATTTGACGTATTTTACTAATTCTTTTTTCTTTGATTATCCTAAGACATTTACTTTAAATCTGCAATTTCGGATTTTCGAATTTCGAAACTTTGTCGCTGTGATTTCGAACCGGAAGTTGATGCCAACTTGACAACTTCTTTAATAGTTGTACGTTTTTCATGAAATTTAGTATGTAAGTAGATCTTACCGATGCGACTTCATTGATATCATTAGAAATTTTCTAAATTATCTCCCCATCTTGTCGTACTTTTGGTTTTGACCCCTCTGACTCTGTACCGTTGATTACAGATTAAACATCCATAAGTGTAGAAATGTGTTGTTATTGATGTGTTCCCATTTGAATATTGTTCACAACAAGAGAGCAAAATAAATAAGATATGTTTACAGGATCATTTTGTTATACGAAAAACTAAGCGATGCTTTTTCTATGGCGCCCAGTATATTATTAACTTGAGCTCCCATAAGCAAAGATTGTGCCAATATTACGAGCAGAATAAGATGAAAATATATCACAATTACCAATTACAACAGAGGGGATATCATGTGCAAATTTGCTTAATTGATGTCTTGAGTGTAGTAACAAATATTCGGTTTTTATCATCATTCAATTTTAGAATGTTCTTTGACATCCATTTTCTAATTTTACCAATACAGTTCTCAAGTTGCAATTTTGATAAATGGAAAGAAGATGGACAATTAGGAGTAAATGACATGTATAAATGAGTGTCATCGGTATACAAATGAATTCTGAGACCATATTTTCTGACAATATCACCTAATGGTGACGTATAATGGGTAAACAAAATCAGAGCAAGAACAGAACCTTAGGGAACTCCAGATGACAAAACAGATTCAGACGATTTACAATTAACTATAATACACTGTTTTTATACAACAAAGCTTTCTAAAAGATTTAATACAGAGCCACAATATCGAATTTAAATTGAAACCTGCGTAGAAGAATGGAATGGCCCACAATGTCGAAAGCAGCAGATAAAACCAATAGAATAGCATTTGAAACCCATGATAAAGACGCTTCGGTACTGTGAAATTGTTTATAAGTGCTTTGAAATTGTTCATACAAACAGTTGTTATCTGGATGGATGGATCTCTATCTGACAAGCAATATATTTCTCCAATATTTTAGAAATATATCTTAAAGTGAGAATTTATATTTTCTAAACATAATTATTTCTAAATGAAATAAAATGGGGTTTAACGTGCTACGCTTCTGCACCTAATCTGGGCTAATGGAAGACGGGTATACGCCATACAGTGTGCTATGAGGGAAATTTTTCTCGGGCAGCGGCACTACGGCCTACTCTTATTTTAAATTCCAACTGCTAAGGGATCTTTTACGTGTATGCCAATGTGTACACGGGACCTCGGTTTTTCGTCCGAACGACTAGGCAGCTGTCCTTACCAGGCCCTCCGTTCTGCATCACTGACAAGGGGAAACCACGCCGAAAAATCGAGATGAACCTTCTCAGCCAATGCAGGGATAGAATACCCGACCTCCAGGCTAGCGAGCCAGCGCCTTACCCTCTTAGCCACGTGAGATCCCCCTAATTATTTCTATGACTACTGCTCAATAGGTTGATAACTCACTATCATACGATCAAAGGCATTATTTCCCCACACTTAAAATCATTCATACCGGAAATAATAACATAATTACCTCACTTGTTTTTCTAAACACCCCCCCCCCCCCACACACACACACACATTGAATAACTATCTTCAAACGTTTTAATTTAGAAATGTCATTTTTGCCATTTTGTCAATTCCTCAACTGACAATAGTGAATTATGGGATAAATAGGATTATTCTTTTACAAGGTAGGACTGTTTATAGACACCATCTATTTTTAGGCTATATTTTAATACATTTAAAATATATATCTTAAAAATATGATTTTTTTTTTGAAAACAGCTCAATGGATGTTTCTAATATTTCTGTTACAGAAATTTAAGTATCCAAACAATTATCCAAAAACCGAAAGTAGTTGGAAAAAAAAAATGGTACTCTTCTAGGAATGTGTTATGTTTTACTGTAATATATTTTAATGTAAATTTATTTTTAAGCTTTCATATGTATTACCTGAAAAAGAGTGAAAAATCTACATTAACAGACATGTAAAAAAAACCCAGAATAGACCGTAGTTTGTTAAATTCGTCTCCTATTTCTAAAATTAATACAATAGGAGATAACCTGGCTCATGGTCGAATTTTTAGTATTTGAAAATTTCAAAACTTCGAATTTGGCTTTTGATGTTTTCCGTGTCGACAAAGTTATTTTCGAGTGAAAAATTCCGATTAACAGCTTGAAAATAAACAAATAGGTCGCCTTATAATTATTTATCGCCCACCGGGAAAATCTGCTGAACTATTTTTCAACGAATTTCAAACATCCCTAGAAGATGTATCTCATAGTAATTCCGAACTTGTTATCACTGGAGATTTTAACTTCCATTACAATAAAGATAACGATAAAAAAATATTTTGGACACCCATGCACTTTATCAACATGTGAAAACTAAAACCCATAAACGGGGTCACATACTGGACTTCGTTATATCAAGAGAGTCCGAGACATCAATTGGAAAGCTTACAGTCCAGGATCACATTCTTTCGGATCGCTTTCCCGTATTTGCTGAACTTGAAATTGAACCGACTAACTTTCCAGTGCAATCACTACAAGTAAGAAACTTAAAAAACTTTGACAAAAACGTGTTTCTCTCTGAACTAGAAAAAACTCAGTTCCAGGACATTGTAGATCTAGATAATGTTAACATTAAGGCCATACAATTCAATGAATTATAACAAAGTGTTCTTGATAAACTTTACCATGCAAAAACTAAGAATATCAGAATACGACCGAATTCTGAATGGTTTAACGATGAAGTACTACAAGCCAAAAGATTCAGAAATAAAGCAGAGCGACGCTGGAGGAAAACCAGGCTACATCAAGAAATTTACCAACGAGAAAAGCACAATTTCACACGAATGATAGTAAAGGCAAAACAATCCTACTACTCTAATAAAATACATAACAGTAGTAATAAGGCCAAGGAGACATTTCGTGTTTCTAATTCATTATCAAACCATAACTATGGAGCAACAATTCTGCCAAATTCTGACAATGATCAACAACTTGCTGATAAGTTTTCGTCATACTTTCTGACCAAAATATCCACAATTCGAGATAACCTTTCATCAAAATTGGAAGAAGTTGAAGTAACCTCTGCAGCATCGCCATTGTCTTTTCCTCCTTCACTCAATGGCTTTAGTAATGTCAGTGAATCCGAATTATCAAAGTTGATTTTAAGCTGTTCCTCAAAATCTTGTCCATTAGATCCAATTCCGACCACGTTCTTGAAGGATTGTCTACCATCATTAATCAGTGTCATCGCCAACATTATAAACTCTGCAATTCAGGAAAATGTTTTTCCAGATATATTTAAGGTAGCTAGGATATTTCCACTTATTGAGAAGAAATCATTAGACCCCGAAATTGAGAAAAATTATAGGCCCGTGTCAAACTTAAGTTTTGTATCTAAAGTCCTGGAACGTGTAATTTCGAAACAAATATCATCACATATAGGGGGATCACAATTTACTAGAATCTTTTCAAAGTGCATACAGGAAGAATCATAGCACGGAAACAGCATTACTAAGAGTTCATAATGATATTCTCACATCTATGGATAACCACAACTGTGTTTTACTGATACTGTTAGACTTATCAGCCGCTTTCGACACAGTGGATCACCATATTCTGCTAGATCGACTTGAAGTGGACTTTGGAATTAAAGATGATGCCCTGCAACTCATCCAATCATACATCAGCAAGAGAACACAAAGGGTTATGGTTGGCAACAGCTCATCCGCCGAATCACTGCTTCAATTCGGAGTTCCGCAAGGGTCAGTACTGGGACCGATATTGTTCAGTCTGTATACATCCCCTCTCGGCGCTTTGGTTCGCAAATTCGGACTTGAGTTTCACTTATACGCTGACGACACCCAACTGTATATATCCTTCAAGCCATCAGACCCGAACAGTTCAACATTGAAAAATGTATAGATGATATAAAACTCTGGATGTCACAGAATTTCCTTAAACTCAATGATAAGAAAACAGAGTACTTGGTAATTGGTTCAAAACACAACCTCTCTAAGCAAGATGATGATCTATCCATCCGTGTTGGTGAGTCATCGATCACTAATTCTACTGCAGCCCGAAACATTTGAGCAATCTTCGATTCTAACATGAATATGGAGTCCCAAATTAATAATGTGTGTAAAGTAGGCTACTTCCACTTGAGAAACATTGCCAAAATTAGGAAGTTTATAACAATAGATGCAACAAAAACACTTATACAAGCCCTAGTAATCTCTAGACTAGATAATTTTAATTCACTGCTGTTAGGTGTTCCGAATAAATCGCTGGACAGATTACAAAATTCAGCTGCTCGTCTCATCTCAGGCTGTTCTAGATATGCCTTTACGATATCTATTTCTGAAATTAATACATTTCAGGTTAGCTGGGTATTTGACTGTGTCGAATTTTGCCTTTGACTTTTGTTTACGAGTGGAAAATCACATTTACTTCACTAGATTGTGACCGATTTTATTGAATTTTTTTTCTTGTTTGGATTATTTATATGACCCATGACATGTGACAGGAAGTGACTGTGAATATGAAAGCTTTAATATATGACAGGTTATTGTCTCTGTTAAGATTATTATTATTTTTTTTGGTGTATTTTCTGCAAATCTTAGAATCTAACCATAGGATCTTTCTGAAACTTTGACTAATCCGCCCCCCAAAAATGAGGTGCGAACGTTTTTTAAATATATTTTCAAAACGTTTTACGAATCCGAAATCACCGAATTTAACGAACGAGAAAACTAACAATGCATAGTCGCAACTTTTTTTTATTGACCTATTTTACTAACTCTTTTTTCTTTGAGTACCTTGTAAAAAAACATTTTCATCTGCAGTTTCAGATTTTCGAATTTCGAAAATTCGTCGCTGTGATTTCGAACCGGAAGTTATGGTCAATTTGACAACTTCTTTAATAGAAATTTTCTAAATTATCTCCCCTTGATGAAATTAATGATCAAATTTTTCAAAAAAATCGAAGAAATATAGGTCAGAATGACCTGATTTTTGTTCGATACTAGATATAAGTAATTACTGATTCGTACACAAAATATGGAGTTTGTCGATCGAACCGGAAGTGCTACCACCTTTAACCGTGGAAAACCAATAGGGCTTTTTTGATATTTTACTTACAGACATGGGAGTTATATTTTCTGAACCCTTGAAGGAAGGCCTAAAAACGGTGAGAGCAGAATTTTTCATTTAGGTCAACTGATGGACGCCATTTTGAATTGAATATGACAAATAGTAAAAAATCGACATTTACGGGCTTCTAAACAAACAATACTTTTTCTGAAATTAATATACAATTCAAAAGAAATTAAGGGTCAAACCTTTTTTTTCTACCTGGTAATTGTCTATTTCAGATAAAGATATTGGCGTAAATCGTGTCAGAATTGGTTCACGATATCCTGACGACAAAACCTGTATACGAGGCATATGTCATTTTCAAACAAAACAATTTTGACAGTCTCCTTAGAAACCATAAACTGAGGTTCAAAACAAGCCTCCACAAAACTGTTTGCATCGCCCAAACGCAGTAGGGTACGACTTTTTGGAGTTGGCTATGTCCTTGCACGTACACTATGCATTTTCCATGAACAGTTTTGGCATAAAAAAACTTCCATGACCATGCTGCTCTCAGCTGAAATTTCAACATGGTCAGAAGTCAGCTGAGTGAACTTGATAGAGGAAGAGCCATTGACTGGCTTCAGCAGGGTTTTACACAGAGGAGTGTTAGTCTGCCGGATTTAGATTATTTCCTGGAAAAAAAGTCCCATCAAAGCTAACTTGGTCTCAAATGAAAGGTGGGGTCAAAGGTCAAAGTTGACCAATCAGAAAATAGCAGCCAATATCTGAAAATCTATCAATGTTAGACCCTATAAATTTATTATTAACATCATGTACACAATTTCTAATATGCTAGATCACTGGACAGCGATGTCCAATACTCTGAACCTTGATTCTTAAGTTGCGAGTCTCCTTCCCATGGGTGGGGGGGCTGACAAAATGCCGAAATTTCATATTTTATTCGACTTTCATGCTAAGCAATCAACTGTTGTGCATACGTCGACCAACCTCAGATGTAGCCAAAACACTGCTTAAGGAGACCTGAATGTCGGCCATGCACTGTATAGACCTCTTAAGGGACAGGAATCGAATATAAGGTAACGCAACAAAAAAAATGACCCGAAATCTTATAAGGGTTACGTGTCCGGATAAGCAGTTTTGATGTACACACCCAAACGACTCTGTTCAAATCCAGATAGTTCCCTTAATTGTGCGAATTCCCTTTCTATCTCTGATAAAGACGAGATAGCAGGGACCTGGGTGAAATTGCCAAACCTGAGTTGGCTTAATAGCGACCACTGAAATCTTGTCGGGGCGTCGTGTTTTTATACGCCCACATTTTCATGTGGACGTATTATGTCGTCGCCCCTGTCCGTCCGGACGTCCGTCCGTCCACAATTTGTTTGTGGACTCTCTACAGGTCACAATTCTTATCCGATTTTGACGAAACTTGAAATATAGGTTTATCCCCAAAAGATCTCGGCTGCTTTCGATATTGGCATGTATCGGATCAAAACTTCATGGATTATGGCCCCTGATAGTACGAAAAATCACGTTTTTAGCTTGTGGACCCTATAGAGGTCACAATTTTGAACCGATTTTGATGAAACTTGACATGCATGTTTGTAACCCAAAGATCTTGGTTCCTTTCAATATTTGCGGCTATCGGAATGTAATTTCCTGAATTATGGCCCCTGATTGTCCGAAAAATCACCCTTTTTAGCTTGTGGTCCCTCTGGAGGTCACAATTATTATTCGATTTTAAAAACCGTTTGATTATATCACCGTTACACCCTAAGGAAGGTTGAGTTCGAATTTCGGGAAAATCGGACGAAAATTGCCATACAAAATGGCCGCCTTTTGTACGCGAATACTGTTAAAAAATGGTATATCAAGGTTGTGGACCCTGTGGAGGTCACAATTTTGATTCGATTTTGATGAAACTTGAAATTCATGGTTATAACCCAAAGATCTTGCTTCCTTTCGATATTTGCGCATATCGGATCGTAACTTCCTGAATTATGGCCCCTGGTTATACGCAAAATCGCCTTTTTTTTTAGCTTGGAGGTCACAATTATTATCCGATTTAAAAACACGTTTGATTATATTACCGTTACACCGTAAGGAAGGTTGAGTTCGAATTTCGGGAAAATCAGATCAAAATTGCCATACAAAATGGCCGCCGTTTGTACGCGAATACTGTTAAAAAATGGTATATCAAGGTTGTGGACCCTGTAAAGGTCACAATTTTAATTCGATTTTGATGAAACTTGAAATTCATGGTTATAACCCAAAGATCTTTGTTCTTTTTGATATTTGCGCGTATCGGATCGTAACTTCCTGAATTATGGCCCCTGGTTATACGCAAAATCCCCCTTTCTTTAGCTTGTGGTCCCTCTGGAGGTCACAATTATTATCCAATTTAAAAAACCGTTTGATTATATCACCGTTACACTGTAAGGAAGGTTGAGTTTGAATTTCGGGAAAATCGGACCAAAATTGACAGACAAAATGGCCGCCGTTTGTACGCGAATACTGTTTAAAAAATGATATATCATGGTTGTGGACCCTGTATAGGTCACAATTTTAATTTTCGATTTTGATGAGGAAGGTTGAGTTCTAATTTCGTGAAAATCGTACCAAAATTGCCGGACGAAATGGTCGCCGTTTGTACGCGAATAGTGTAAAAAATATGGTATATCATGGTTGTGGACTCTCTACAGGTCACAATTCTTATCCGATTTTGATGAAAAGTCACATTTCTAGGTTGTGTACCGTCACACCATAATCATTGTCGGTTTCGAATTTTATTAATATCAGACTGGAACTGACCAACTAAATGGCTGCTTCCAATACAGTATGAAATACAGGACTTAAAGATGTAGGAAAAATCACTTTCGGTATTGCTTGTTCTCTGTCCATCTCTCGAAAATGTGGGCGTATCCTGCCTGGCAGTGCCAGCCTATCTTGTATTATTATAACAGATTTCTCATATTATACCAATGGACGTAAATGCGAGTGTCTGGGCAAAGTTTCACCATAGAAATGATAAGTTAGGCCTATGTGGTTGTCCCAAAATGACCGAGTTCATGTGTCGACGAAACGTTTAACTCAATCACATTTTATTTTTGAAAAAATTTTAAAGACCATTAGGCATTAGATAAGATTATAGTGACGGAGGTAGGAAACAAGTTGGGGTGTCCAATCATCTAGCATAGTAGAAATTGTGTACACGATGTTAATAGTAAATTTATAGGGTCTAACATTGATAGTTTTTGAGATATTAGCTGCTATTTTCTGATTGGTCAACTTTGACCTTTGACCCAACCCCCAAAATTTTCCCCAAGCGATCATGATGGGTCATTTTTTTTTCTGGAGTACCTACGGACCCCACGTTTCATTTGAGACCAAGTTTGCTTTGATGGGACTTTTTTCCAGGAAAACACATAAATCTGTGTTTATCCGGCAGACTATGTGGCACAGAGAATCCGTTGTAGCCAGTGTGTCATTGGGATACTATGGCAGCCTTTCCAGGCAACCGATTCAATTCATAATCGCCCACGGCCTGGTAGGCCAAGATCAACGTCGCAACGCCAAGACCGGCATGTCATTCAAATGGTCTTACGTCAGCGCGTTGCTACAGTGAGATGTCTGAGAGATGAACTACGAAATGCAAGTGGTGTTCAGATATCGGATCAGACAACGCCATCGCTTTGGAGGTGGTACAGTAAGGTGTGGGCTGAAATTTCGACGTCTGATCGACAGCATGCCTCGTCATTGTGTCAACTGCTTACTAGCACATGGTGGTTTCACTCGTTATTAACAAAGTTATCGAATTTGAGACAGTTTTGTTGGACCTCATTATGCTCAAAATGGCGAATTTTCATCAGATCCTCAGAATAGTTGTGTATAAAAAGTGCATATGCTTTGCATAACAGACTCAACATTGATACATATTGAACTCATTCTGACCAAAAGTGTGCTTAAAAGTTTTGATTTACACGTTCCCTGTGTCTAATAAAATGTCAAACAAAAATAATTGGTTGACTTTTAACTTTTGATGCTTTGGGACACGATAACTTTAGTTCTAATTAAGTGAGAGTGATGAAACTTGGTGTATAGTTTCATTACAGTAATACCTTGACTAAGTTCGATAATGAGCATTTTCTGCTCAGGGTAAGCAGAGCGATACGCAATTTGATTGGTCGAGACTTTGGAACTCAATAACTCCCCTTATAATTGAGTTAAAATGTTCAAACTTGGTGTATATGCTTATTAGGTCAATGCCTTGATGGAGTTCGAAGGGTAAGCTGAGATAAGCAATTTGATTGGTTGATGCTTTGGGACACGATAATTTTAGTTCTAATTAAGTGAGAGTGATGAAACTTTGAGTTATACTTTCATTACAGTAATGCCTTGACTAAGATTTATAATGAGCATTTTCTGCTCAGGGTAAGCAGAGCGATAAGCAATTTGATTTGTCGAGACATTGGAACACAATAACTCTCCTTCTAATTGAGTTAAAATGTTCAAAATTGATGTGTATACTTATTAGGTCAATGCCTTGATGGAGTTCGAAGATGAGCATTTTCTGCTTAGGGTAGGCAGAGATAAGCAATTTGATTGGTTGATACTTTGGAACAAGATAACGATGGAGTTCGAAGATGAGCATTTTCTGATTAGAATAGGCAGAGATAAGCAATTTGATTGGTTGATACTTCGGGACAAGATAACTTAGGTTCATCTTGATTGATGATTTTTATGCCAATACAATGACTGCATTCTCATTCAATAATGGATTCGACAGTAACAGTGTATAGAAACGATTGACTCGGACACGAGGGCCCTTTCCCTTGGCCAGAGGGGCCCTTTTGTCAAGCGTGGGCGCCCTTTTGTCTGCCTTTAGGGTCCCCCTAGCTAGGGTACATTTTCATTTTTCTCGTCGGTTTTAGCATTTTTCTTTATAAAACACTTTTGGATGACACTTCGTGTACAGTTTGATTGCTCGATACGTTTGAAAAAAATAAATGTGCGATTAATTAATATGTGTCGTCTATTTATTTTGGGATTTCGGCGGGGAACATCAGCCTCACTGTTGGCTTGTACTAATTCTTTTTCCTTTGAGTATCCTAAGACATTTACTTCAAATCGCAAATTCGGATTTTCGTATTTCGAAACTTCGTCGCTAGTTGTGCGATTTTCATGAAAGTTAGAATGTAAGTAGAACTTGCAAATGATGTCTTTAGAAATTTTCTAAATTATCTCTCCTTGGTGAAATTAAAGGTCAAATTTTTCAAAAAAATCGTCGAAATATAGGTCAGAGTGACCTGCTTTTTTTTGATACTAGATAAGTAATTACTGATTTGTACACAACATATGGAGTTTGTGGATCGAACCGGAAGTGCCACCATCTTGAAACATAAAGTGCAATAAAACTTTTGCGATATTGTACTTACAGACACGGGAGTTATATCTTCTGAATCATTGAAGGAATGGCTAAAAAACGTTCGGAGTAGAATTTTTTTGATTTAGGTCAACTGATGGTCGCCATTTTGAAGTGAATATGAAAAGTAATAGCAATTTGAAGGGCCGAGACTTTGGAACACAATAACTCTCCTGCTAATTGAGCTAGAATGTCCAGTCTTGGTGTAGACGTTAACTAGGTCAATGTCATGATTGAGGTCAAAAATGATCATTTTCTGTCGAGGGTAAGCAGAGATAAGCAAGCTGATTTGTT
The DNA here is from genome assembly GCA_948474765.1 of Patella depressa. NCBI lineage: Eukaryota > Metazoa > Mollusca > Gastropoda > Patellidae > Patella > Patella depressa. The sequence goes on along the minus strand of OX419717.1, from coordinate 25,323,365 downwards.
GATTCTTTAGGGCACGTTAACTTTGGTTATAATGAAGAGAGGGCGATGAAACTCTTGTCAATCGAGAGTCTAATAGCTAGCCTGTTGTGTGAAATGATTATTTCATTTTTTTCAAATGTCCGGGGTAGCCGAAAAAAAAGAGATCGAAAATCCAAAAAGTCGTATTTTTAGAGGTCTTTTTCTCTAAAGTAAACGTGATATTTTTTTGGAACTTCTTCTACACAGAGACTTATCAGTAGTCTTTTATATGAAACCATCGATCAACAGTCCAACATATCAGGAGTAGAAGAACAAAAGGATCGAACATTGAAAACGGCACCCTTTCATTGTTAAGGGTGACTACAATCTGCATATTTAGTCATCGTATAGAGCTTATTCAACAGTATCGAATTCCAACTGCTTAGGGATATTTTACGTGCACTCCAGTGTGTACACGGGACTTTGGTTTTTCGTCCCATCCGAACGACTAGACAATATTTGGTTGATAACTTATTTTTAAAGGTTGTGTAATATTCGGTTGATAACTAAAGGTACTATGCAAATTAAACTGTTAAAATAGAAGATTTCGCCCGGATGAAATGTTTATCGCTGTAGATCAGCAATTTGCCGATTTTAGGGAGGTTGCGTGGCTGAATGGTTATCACGTGCGCTCTGTATCATAACGTCTGTCATTGAGTCAACTGGCGTTGTTTCGATTTCTTGGTTGTACGTGACAAGGAGTGTGGTCGCCTGTCCAACCTCGTAGGCCGTAACGCCGCTGCCCGGGTAAAATTTCCCTCATTGCACACTTTATGGCGTATGCCCGTCTTCATTAGCCCATTTTAGGAGCAGAACAGTAGGACGTTAAACCCCATTAAAATTCATTTCATTTTCTCTATGTTGCTTATTTATTATAGTGGATAAATATTTTTCTGGTTCTAGCAATTATTTAATTTCTGCATAGTAGTGCATAGAAATATTGCTTTGACCAGTTTTTATACGCCCACATTTTTATGTGGACGTATATTGTCGTCGCCCCTGTCCGTCCGGACGTCCGTCCGTCCGTCCGTCCGTCCACAATTTGTTTGTGGACCCTCTACAGGTCACAATTCTTGTCCGATTTTGACGAAACTTGAAATATAGGTTTATCCCCAAAAGATCTCGGCTGCTTTCGATATTGGCATGTATCGGATGAAAACTTCATGGATTATGGCCCCTGATTTACGAAAAATCACGTTTTTAGCTTGTGGACCCTATAGAGGTCACAATTTTGAACCGATTTTGATGAAACTTGAAATGCATGTTTATAACCCAAAGATCCTGGTTCCTTTCGATATTTGCGCCTATCGGAATGTAATTTCCTGAATTATGGCCCCTGATTGACCGAAAAATCGCTTTTTTAGCTTGTGGTCCCTCTGGAGGTCACAATTATTATCCGATTTAAAAAAAACCGTTTGATTATATCACCGTTACACCCTAAGGAAGGTTGAGTTCGAATTTCGGGAAAATCGGACGAAAATTGCCATATAAAATGGCCGCCGTTTGTACGCGAATACTGTTAAAAAATGGTATATCAAGGTTGTGGACCCTGTAGAAGTCACATTTTTTATTCGATTTTGATGAAACTTGAAATTCATGGTTATAACCCAAAGATCTTGGTTCCTTTTGATATTTGCGCATATCGGAATGTAACTTGCTGAATTATGGCCCTGATACGCAAAATCGCCTTATTTTAGCTTGTGGTCCCTCTGGTGGTCACAATTATTATCCGATTTAATAAAACGGTTGATTATATTACCGTTACACCGTAAGAAAGGTTGAGTTCGAATTTCGAGAACATTGGACCATAATTGCCATATAAAATGGCCGCCGTTTGTACGCGAATACTGTTAAAAAATGGTATATCAAGGTTGTGGACCCTGTAAAGGTCACAATTTTAATTCGATTTTGATGAAACTTGAAATTCATGGTTATAACCCAAAGATCTTTGTTCTTTTTGATATTTGCGCGTATCGGATCGTAACTTCCTGAATTATGGCCCCTGGTTATACGCAAAATCCCCCTTTCTTTAGCTTGTGGTCCCTCTGGAGGTCACAATTATTATCCAATTTAAAAAACCGTTTGATTATATCACCGTTACACTGTAAGGAAGGTTGAGTTTGAATTTCGGGAAAATCGGACCAAAATTGACAGACAAAATGGCCGCCGTTTGTACGCGAATACTGTTTAAAAAATGATATATCATGGTTGTGGACCCTGTATAGGTCACAATTTTAATTTTCGATTTTGATGAGGAAGGTTGAGTTCTAATTTCGTGAAAATCGTACCAAAATTGCCGGACGAAATGGTCGCCGTTTGTACGCGAATAGTGTAAAAATATGGTATATCATGGTTGTGGACTCTCTACAGGTCACAATTCTTATCCGATTTTGATGAAAAGTCACATTTCTAGGTTGTGTACCGTCACACCATAATCATTGTCGGTTTCGAATTTTATTAATATCAGACTGGAACTGACCAACTAAATGGCTGCTTCCAATACAGTATGAAATACAGGACTTAAAGATGTAGGAAAAATCACTTTCGGTATTGCTTGTTCTCTGTCCATCTCTCGAAAATGTGGGCGTATCCTGCCTGGCAGTGCCAGCCTATCTTGTATTATTATAACAGATTTCTCATATTATACCAATGGACGTAAATGCGAGTGTCTGGGCAAAGTTTCACCATAGAAATGATAAGTTAGGCCTATGTGGTTGTCCCAAAATGACCGAGTTCATGTGTCGACGAAACGTTTAACTCAATCACATTTTATTTTTGAAAAAATTTTAAAGACCATTAGGCATTAGATAAGATTATAGTGACGGAGGTAGGAAACAAGTTGGGGTGTCCAATCATCTAGCATAGTAGAAATTGTGTACACGATGTTAATAGTAAATTTATAGGGTCTAACATTGATAGTTTTTGAGATATTAGCTGCTATTTTCTGATTGGTCAACTTTGACCTTTGACCCAACCCCCAAAATTTCCCCCAAGCGATCATGATGGGTCATTTTTTTTTCTGGAGTACCTACGGACCCCACGTTTCATTTGAGACCAAGTTTGCTTTGATGGGACTTTTTTCCAGGAAAACACATAAATCTGTGTTTATCCGGCAGACTATGTGGCACAGAGAATCCGTTGTAGCCAGTGTGTCATTGGGATACTATGGCAGCCTTTCCAGGCAACCGATTCAATTCATAATCGCCCACGGCCTGGTAGGCCAAGATCAACGTCGCAACGCCAAGACCGGCATGTCATTCAAATGGTCTTACGTCAGCGCGTTGCTACAGTGAGATGTCTGAGAGATGAACTACGAAATGCAAGTGGTGTTCAGATATCGGATCAGACAAAGCCATCGCTTTGGAGGTGGTACAGTAAGGTGTGGGCTGAAATTTCGACGTCTGATCGACAGCATGCCTCGTCGTTGTGTCAACTGCTTACTAGCACATGGTGGTTTCACTCGTTATTAACAAAGTTATCGAATTTGAGACAGTTTTGTTGGACCTCATTATGCTCAAAATGGCGAATTTTCATCAGATCCTCAGAATAGTTGTGTATAAAAAGTGCATATGCTTTGCATAACAGACTCAACATTGATACATATTGAACTCATTCTGACCAAAAGTGTGCTTAAAAGTTTTGATTTACACGTTCCCTGTGTCTAATAAAATGTCAAACAAAAATAATTGGTTGACTTTTAACTTTTGATGCTTTGGGACACGATAACTTTAGTTCTAATTAAGTGAGAGTGATGAAACTTGGTGTATAGTTTCATTACAGTAATACCTTGACTAAGTTCGATAATGAGCATTTTCTGCTCAGGGTAAGCAGAGCGATACGCAATTTGATTGGTCGAGACTTTGGAACTCAATAACTCCCCTTATAATTGAGTTAAAATGTTCAAACTTGGTGTATATGCTTATTAGGTCAATGCCTTGATGGAGTTCGAAGGGTAAGCTGAGATAAGCAATTTGATTGGTTGATGCTTTGGGACACGATAATTTTAGTTCTAATTAAGTGAGAGTGATGAAACTTTGAGTTATACTTTCATTACAGTAATGCCTTGACTAAGATTTATAATGAGCATTTTCTGCTCAGGGTAAGCAGAGCGATAAGCAATTTGATTTGTCGAGACATTGGAACACAATAACTCTCCTTCTAATTGAGTTAAAATGTTCAAAATTGATGTGTATACTTATTAGGTCAATGCCTTGATGGAGTTCGAAGATGAGCATTTTCTGCTTAGGGTAGGCAGAGATAAGCAATTTGATTGGTTGATACTTTGGAACAAGATAACGATGGAGTTCGAAGATGAGCATTTTCTGCTTAGAATAGGCAGAGATAAGCAATTTGATTGGTTGATACTTCGGGACAAGATAACTTAGGTTCATCTTGATTGATGATTTTTATGCCAATACAATGACTGCATTCTCATTCAATAATGGATTCGACAGTAACAGTGTATAGAAACGATTGACTCGGACACGAGGGCCCTTTCCCTTGGCCAGAGGGGCCCTTTTGTCAAGCGTGGGCGCCCTTTTGTCTGCCTTTAGGGTCCCCCTAGCTAGGGTACATTTTCATTTTTCTCGTCGGTTTTAGCATTTTTCTTTATAAAACACTTTTGGATGACACTTCGTGTACAGTTTGATTGCTCGATACGTTTGAAAAAAATAAATGTGCGATTAATTAATATGTGTCGTCTATTTATTTTGGGATTTCGGCGGGGAACATCAGCCTCACTGTTGGCTTGTACTAATTCTTTTTCCTTTGAGTATCCTAAGACATTTACTTCAAATCGCAAATTCGGATTTTCGTATTTCGAAACTTCGTCGCTAGTTGTGCGATTTTCATGAAAGTTAGAATGTAAGTAGAACTTGCAAATGATGTCTTTAGAAATTTTCTAAATTATCTCTCCTTGGTGAAATTAAAGGTCAAATTTTTCAAAAAAATCGTCGAAATATAGGTCAGAGTGACCTGCTTTTTTTTGATACTAGATAAGTAATTACTGATTTGTACACAACATATGGAGTTTGTGGATCGAACCGGAAGTGCCACCATCTTGAAACATAAAGTGCAATAAAACTTTTGCGATATTGTACTTACAGACACGGGAGTTATATCTTCTGAATCATTGAAGGAATGGCTAAAAAACGTTCGGAGTAGAATTTTTTTGATTTAGGTCAACTGATGGTCGCCATTTTGAAGTGAATATGAAAAGTAATAGCAATTTGAAGGGCCGAGACTTTGGAACACAATAACTCTCCTGCTAATTGAGCTAGAATGTCCAGTCTTGGTGTAGACGTTAACTAGGTCAATGTCATGATTGAGGTCAAAAATGATCATTTTCTGTCGAGGGTAAGCAGAGATAAGCAAGCTGATTTGTTGATTCTTTAGGGCACGTTAACTTTGGTTATAATGAAGAGAGGGCGATGAAACTCTTGTCAATCGAGAGTCTAATAGCTAGCCTGTTGTGTGAAATGATTATTTCATTTTTTTCAAATGTCCGGGGTAGCCGAAAAAAAAGAGATCGAAAATCCAAAAAGTCGTATTTTTAGAGGTCTTTTTCTCTAAAGTAAACGTGATATTTTTTTGGAACTTCTTCTACACAGAGACTTATCAGTAGTCTTTTATATGAAACCATCGATCAACAGTCCAACATATCAGGAGTAGAAGAACAAAAGGATCGAACATTGAAAACGGCACCCTTTCATTGTTAAGGGTGACTACAATCTGCATATTTAGTCATCGTATAGAGCTTATTCAACAGTATCGAATTCCAACTGCTTAGGGATATTTTACGTGCACTCCAGTGTGTACACGGGACTTTGGTTTTTCGTCCCATCCGAACGACTAGACAATATTTGGTTGATAACTTATTTTTAAAGGTTGTGTAATATTCGGTTGATAACTAAAGGTACTATGCAAATTAAACTGTTAAAATAGAAGATTTCGCCCGGATGAAATGTTTATCGCTGTAGATCAGCAATTTGCCGATTTTAGGGAGGTTGCGTGGCTGAATGGTTATCACGTGCGCTCTGTATCATAACGTCTGTCATTGAGTCAACTGGCGTTGTTTCGATTTCTTGGTTGTACGTGACAAGGAGTGTGGTCGCCTGTCCAACCTCGTAGGCCGTAACGCCGCTGCCCGGGTAAAATTTCCCTCATTGCACACTTTATGGCGTATGCCCGTCTTCATTAGCCCATTTTAGGAGCAGAACAGTAGGACGTTAAACCCCATTAAAATTCATTTCATTTTCTCTATGTTGCTTATTTATTATAGTGGATAAATATTTTTCTGGTTCTAGCAATTATTTAATTTCTGCATAGTAGTGCATAGAAATATTGCTTTGACCAGTTTTTATACGCCCACATTTTTATGTGGACGTATATTGTCGTCGCCCCTGTCCGTCCGGACGTCCGTCCGTCCGTCCGTCCGTCCACAATTTGTTTGTGGACCCTCTACAGGTCACAATTCTTGTCCGATTTTGACGAAACTTGAAATATAGGTTTATCCCCAAAAGATCTCGGCTGCTTTCGATATTGGCATGTATCGGATGAAAACTTCATGGATTATGGCCCCTGATTTACGAAAAATCACGTTTTTAGCTTGTGGACCCTATAGAGGTCACAATTTTGAACCGATTTTGATGAAACTTGAAATGCATGTTTATAACCCAAAGATCCTGGTTCCTTTCGATATTTGCGCCTATCGGAATGTAATTTCCTGAATTATGGCCCCTGATTGACCGAAAAATCGCTTTTTTAGCTTGTGGTCCCTCTGGAGGTCACAATTATTATCCGATTTAAAAAAAACCGTTTGATTATATCACCGTTACACCCTAAGGAAGGTTGAGTTCGAATTTCGGGAAAATCGGACGAAAATTGCCATATAAAATGGCCGCCGTTTGTACGCGAATACTGTTAAAAAATGGTATATCAAGGTTGTGGACCCTGTAGAAGTCACATTTTTTATTCGATTTTGATGAAACTTGAAATTCATGGTTATAACCCAAAGATCTTGGTTCCTTTTGATATTTGCGCATATCGGAATGTAACTTGCTGAATTATGGCCCTGATACGCAAAATCGCCTTATTTTAGCTTGTGGTCCCTCTGGTGGTCACAATTATTATCCGATTTAATAAAACGGTTGATTATATTACCGTTACACCGTAAGAAAGGTTGAGTTCGAATTTCGAGAACATTGGACCATAATTGCCAGAAAAAATGGCCGCCGTTTGTACGCGAACAGTGTAAAAATATGGTATGTCAAAGTTGTGGACCATGTAGAGGTGACAATTTTAATTCGATTTTGATGAAACCTGAAATGCTTGTTTATAGCCTAAAGATCTTTATTCTTTTCGATATTTGCGCATATCAAATTGTAACTTAATGAATTATGGCCTTTGATTGTAGGAAAAATCACTTTCGGTATTGATTGTTCTCTGTCTATCACTCGAACAATTATTGTCTGATTTAAAAAAAAAACTATCTTGAAAATCGTACCAAAATTGCCGGACGAAATGGTATATCATGGTTGTGGACTCTCTACAGGTCACAATTCTTATCCGATTTTGACGAAAAGTAACATTTCTAGGTTGTGTACCGTCACACCATAATCATTGTCGGCTTCGAATTTCATGAATATCAGACTGGAACTGACCAACAAAATGGCTGCTCCCAATACAGTATGAAATACAGGACTTAATGATGTAGGAAAAATCACTTTCGGTATTGCTTGTTCTCTATCCATCTCTCAAAAATGTGGGCGTATCCTGCCTGGCAGTGCCAGCCTATCTTTTTTATTGCAGAGTGCCATTCTTGTATATTGCAGTCTATGACCCTTTGTTTAAAACATGCTTCAGAAGTTGCCACGATTTCCTACTTATAACCAAACATATTGGAAACCATAATTATATAACATATCTCTAATTTTGGAAGCCCGATTACAGCTATACAATTTCAGTTATTTCCCTTTAGTTTAAAGATTATTTTTTTTGCCCAGGTGCAATGTTTCTCACTACATTTAAATTTGTAACTTTGTGAGTTTTTGACCGATTTTGATAATTATGTCTTTATAATTTTCATATGAAAGCTTATTGTTTCTGTTAAAGTTATTATTGTTATTTTTTTTTTTTTTGTGTGTGTGTTTTCTGCAAATCGGATTTCTCAGAATCTATCCATATGATCTTTCTGAAATTTTGACCTACCTCCCCCCCAAAAATGGGTGCGAACTTTGTTTAAATATATTTTCAAAACGTTTTACGAATCCGAAATCACCGAATTTTACGAACGAAAAAACTGGCAATGCATAGTCGTAACTTTGTTATATTTTGACCAATGTTACTAATTCTTTTTTCTTTGAATACCTTGAAAAAAATCATTTTGATCTGCAGTTTCACATTTTCGAATTTCGAAAATTCGTCGCTGTGAATTCGAACCGGAAGTTTAGACCAATTTGACAACTTCTTTAATAGTTGTACGATTTTCATGAAATTAAGTATATAAGTAGATCTTACCGATGTGACTTCAAAAATATTATTAGAAACTTTCTGAATTATCTCCCCTTGACGAAATTAAGGTTCAAAATTATCAAAAAAATCATCGAAATATAGGTCAGAATGACCTGATTTTTGTTTTGGATACTAGATAATTAATTACTGATTTGTACACAAAATATGAAGTTTGTCGATCGAACCGGAAGTGCCACCATCTTGAAACGTGAAAAATCCCTAAGGCTTTTTTGCTATTTTACTTACAGACACGGGAGTTATATTTTCTGAATACTTGAAGGATGGCCAAAAATCGCTGGGAGCAGAATTTTGATTTAGGTCAACTGATGGGTACCATTTTAAAGTGAATATGAAAAGTAGTAGCAATTTGAAGGGCCGAGACTTTGAAACACAATAACCCTCCTTCTAATTGAGCTAGAATGTTCAATCTTAAAGTAGACGTTCGGTGGGTCAATGTCGTGATTGAGTGCAAAGATGAGCATTTTCTGCTTAGGGTAAGCAGAGATAAGCATGCTGATTTGTTGATTCTTTAGGGCACGTTAACTTCGGTTATAATGAAGGGAGGGTGATGAAACTCCTGTCAATCGAGAGTTTAATAGCTAGCCCGTTGTGTGAAATCATTGTATAATTTTTTTTTAATATCAGGGATAGCAGAAAAAAAAGAGATCGAAAACCCAAAAAGTCGTATTATTACGATTTGGAGAATTTTAAAGGTCCTTTTCTCTTAAAGTCAACATACATGTAATATTTTTGGGGAACTTCTTCTACAAAGAGTCTTATCGGTAGTTTTTTTACATGAAACCATCGACCAACAGTCCAAAATATCAGGATGTAGAAGAATAAAAGGATCGAAAATTGAAAACGGCACCCTTTCATTGTTAAGCAAAACATGCAGTGTGGGTGGCTACAATCTGCACATTTAGTCATCGTATAGAGCTTATTCAACAGTATCGAATTCCAACTGCTAAGGGATCTTTTACGTTTACTCCAATGTGTACACGGGGGGGGGTGGCACGCCAGAAAATCACACGCCAGAAAATCGAGATGAACTTTCTCGGCCAATGCAGGGATCGAACACCCGACCTCCTGGCTAGCAGGCCAACGCCTTAACTACATAGTGTGGACACTCGTCGTACATTTCATCCGTCAAATCAAAGCATTTCATTGCATTAGACCAATAATTAATTATTCTTAATTTAAAACTTTATTTTAATATTAGTCTGGCATTATTAAATCCCAATTGTATTGGTCTTATTTAAAATTAAACTTTCATTTAACTATGAACAACCCTTAACGTGTCTCTTTAAAACAATTAAATACTCTAAAACAGTAGTTCAACCTTTTGACCTAAACTCATTAATTTACCATTTTGTTGTGAGAGACTTGTTATTCTTCCTATATGACATATTGCACGTGTCTGATTTCAAAGGGGGGTTGGATGGCTGAATGGTTAGCACGCGCGCCTGTCATTGAGTTAACTAGCGTGTTTTAGAATGCCCGATTGTACGTGACAAGGAGTAAGGTCGCCTGTCCAACCTGCCATTTTTAATTTTTTTTCCCGCCATTTTCATTTCATTTTCTCATTACAGTAATGCAAGTTTCAGTTATTTCCCTTTAGTTTTCAGATTATTGTTATGCCTGGGTGCAATGTTTCATACTATATCTAGACTTGTAACTTCGCGAGTTGTTGACCAATTTTGATAATTTTTTCTTCTTATCCTTTTATTTAGGATACTTGATACAATCAATGACATGTGACGATGAATATGAAAGCTTTCATATCTGCATGGGACAGTAGCAGATCTAGTTAAGCTTTCATATGAAAGCTTATTAGGGTTTCACACTGCGTAGCTTGTGTGAAACACTATTGTTTTTGTTAAAATTCTTCTTATTATTATTCTTATTATTATTATTATTATTTTTCCAATTTGCTTATATCTCAGGAACTACTTGTCGGATCGATGCAATGTCTTGAGTTATACTGCGAAAGTGGGTGTGACTTAGAGATTAAAGCTATTTCCGGCATTCTGCGGCAACGCGAAATGTCCGAAATCACCGAAGTTGTCGTTTTTTGAAATATTGCCGTAATATTAACAACAATTGTTGGATTTTATCGTTTGATAGTTTTTAACATAGCCAGAGACATGGCACATAGCTACGGGTCTTTAGAGTTTTAAATTTCGCCGAATCTTCGGAAAAATAAGGCGCCAAATTTTGAAATTTTTATTAATGAATATTTTTTAATGACCTTTTACCAAGGGTTAAAAGGTCGTCTGGTTTGGGCAAAAATGTGAACATTTTTTTCTGGATAATTTTCCTTGGTCGCTATTGGCTAATTCAGTTTATCGGTTCTATATAAATTATTTATTGTCCGATTTGTATAAAACAAAGTTTATATGCTCCATGGTCCAAAATGTCATTTTTTTTTGTTACCGGCAAAGTATCCTGTCGGCACCGTAAGTGACGTAAATTTAGCAAAAACTACAATTTCAACAGTTCGGTACCACTTTTTGAAAGCAAAAATTTTTTTCAAATTTAATATGACTGCAAAGATGTGCCATATAAAGGCACACAAAACATCGCGCTCAGTTTTTTTAATTTCGATTTCGTTTTCGGGCAATTTGGATTAAAGGGTGAAAAAAGGTGTCAAAAAAAGCTATTTACAACCCATCCAGCGTCTTCATATTAATAAATATATCTTCGTAACATTAATAATCTCGTAGCAATAACCCATACGAAGAGAATGTATGTGAAAATTAATTTGTAATATGCGCAGTTGCCGAGAAAAAAGTCAATTTTGCATGAGTCACTTTTCACGTTATTTTGGCTGCATAAGAATCAATTATTATGTGATTTTCAATTTTCTTTCACCATTCTATGCCTAATGCCATAGTGGACAAGGTCAAACCATTTTACCTCATACGCTGCCACCGGAAATGACGTCATTTGCTCAAAACTTAATTTTTAGCATTAAAAAACAATATTTTATTCAAATGGGTCGTACTTGGTTCTTTTTTTTCAAATTATGATATTTGATTCTATTCATCAAATAGAATGAACCCATGCAATCATACAGATATCACAAAACGGTTTCTAACTTGTACGGTTACAGAGAAATGGGCGATTTTCCACAAGTCACTTTTCGAGGATTTTGGTCTATAAAAGTGTCAGTTATTATTCGATTTTCATAAAATTTTCGCTGTATGATATCTTACGTCATTTATGATTTAATAGAACTAATTTAACTATTTCAGTATCACCGGAAGTAATTATATTTTGGCAAAAACTGTATTTTTTTAGCCTTCAAAACAGGTATTTTTTTCAAATGTGTCTGATATTTAGTTCGCATCAACTTATAGAATGAATCCATGCGATCATTCAGATACCACAAAATGGTTTCTCACTTGTATGGTTGCAGAGAAATGGACGATTTCCTACAAGTCACTTTTCAAGGTTTGAGGTCTATAAAAGTGGCAATTCTTATTCGATTTACATAAAATTTTCTCCATGTGATTATTATTTCTGATTTTAAGAAACTAATTTAATATTTTCATTATCGCTGGAAGTACTGTGATATGGTACGGATCACTTACATGTATAAACACATGTATAAAATGGATTGGTTCCTGTGGTAATTAGCACATATCGGATTGTATCTTCCTGAATTAAATATGATTGGATGAAAAATCGCCTTTTGTTTAGCTTGTTCACTATCCATCGCTTGCAAATTGTGGGCTATGATCTAGTATCTTAATATTATCTATTACCCGTCGGCGTCAGTGATTATGTACACGTCGTGTATCCCTTAGTACGTTTTTCACATTTGGCCAAAATGGGGGAAAGAATGAAAGAAGGGATATTATATTTGTTTCATGTATTAATCAATGCAGACTTTTGAAGGGTCAGATTAACGTGTTTGTCTTTATTCAAATGGTTTGTTGATGCCGAGTCTACAATTTTGACAGTTAGGTACCATTTTTCAAGAGAAAATATTATTTTTTAAAAACTTGATATAACAAAAAGAGTGTGCCCTTTAAAGGCGCAAAAAAGTGTGAGCTCAGTTTTTTTAATTTCGATTTCATTTTCGAGCAAATTCGATTAAGAGTTGAAAAAAGGTGTAAAATTGACCTTTTACAACCCATTCAGGCTTTTCAGATTTTAAAATATTTCTACGTAACTTTTATAAACGTGTAGCTTTGATCCATACGCAGAAAATGTATGTTAAAATTAGTTTCTAATATAAGCAGTTGCCGAGAAATGGGCAGTTTTGCATAAGTCACTGTTTTCGTAATTTTGCCTGTAAAATAGTCATTTATTAATGGATATTCACAAAAGTGACATCATTTGATTCAAAAAGTAAGTGTGTATCATATCATGTTGATTACTATTTAAAATTGACACCGGAATTGACGACATTTAGTCAAAAACTCCATTTTTAACTTTTAAAATCGATATTTTTTTTAAACCAAGAATTATGTCATATGTAATAATTAAATTAACCAGTACGCGCAAGGGGAGTTTTTAAATAAAATTAAAAAACATATGTTAGTCCCGAAATGACCTAGTTTGTGTCGAATGGACGTTAAGCCGCATTTCTCTCTTTCTCTTTTATTTTTAAAGTTTTGTAATAATCGGTTGGTAATCAAAGGTACTGTAAAAGTGATAAAACAGAAAATTTCTCCCGGTTGTAATGTTTCTCACTTTAAAGTCAGCAATTTGCCGATTTTAAGGGGCAAACGTTTATTGCAAACGATGAAGCTGGTCAGGGGGAGCTTATTTTTAAAGGTTGTGTAATATTCGGTTGATAACTAAAGGTACTGTGCAAATTATACTGTTAAAATAGAAAATGTGGCCCGGTTGAAATGTTTCTCGCTGTAGGTCAGCAATTTGTCGATTTTGGGGAAGTTGCGTGGCTGAATGGTTAGCACGTGCGCTCTGTATCATAACGTCTGTCATTGAGTCAACTGGCGTTGTTTCGATTTCTTGGTTGTACGTGACAAGGAGTATGGTCGCCTGTCCAACCTCGTAGGCCGTAACGCCGCTGCCCGGGTAAAATTTCCCTCATTGCACACTTTATGGCGTATGCCCGTCTTCATTAGCCCATTTTAGGAGCAGAACAGTAGGACGTTAAACCCCATTCAATTTCATTTCATTTTCTCTATGTTGCTTATTTATTATAGTGGATAAATATTTTTCTGGTTCTAGCAATTATTTAATTTCTGCATAGAAATCTTACTTTGGCCAGTTTTTTTATTGCAGAGTGCCATTCTTGTATTTGTTTAAAAGATGCTTAAGAAGTCGTTACGATTTCCTACTTATAACCAAACATATTGGAAACCATAATTATATAACATATCTCTAATTTTGGAAGCCCGATTACAGCTACACAACTTTGTGAGTTTTTGACCGATTTTGATAATTATGTCTTTATAATTTTTTAAATCTACATATTTAACGTACATATTTAAACAGTTGAGTTCAACCTTATTCAAAAAGTTTTGTTCAAAGTTATCTCATTTAATTTTTCGATGTTTTCGTACTATTTTCATTTCATTTTTCTGAAAGTTTTGAAGTCGGAAGTCATCCCGATTACAGCAACACAAGTATCAGTTATTTCCCTTTAGTTTTCAGATTATGCAATGTTTCATACTATATTTAGACTTGTAACTTCGCCAGTTTTTGACCAATTTTGATAGTTTGTTATTCGTATCCTTTTATTTGAGATACTTGATATAATCGATGACACGTGACGATGAATATGAAAGCTTTCATATCTGCATGGGACAGTAGCAGATCTAGTTATTATTATTTTTTTTTGTGTATTTTCTGCAAATCGGATTTCTCAGAATCTAACTATAGGATCTTTCTGAAACTTTGACCTAACCCCCCAAAAATGGGGTGCGAACCTTGATTAAATATATTTTCAAAACGTTTTACGAATCCGAAATCACCCAATTTTACGAACGAATGCATTTGACCTACAATGCTGTAACTTTGTGACTATTTGACCTATTTAATTAATTCTTTTTTCTATGAGTACCTTGAGACATTTACTTCAAATCTGCAATTTCGGATTTTCGAATTTCGAAAATTCGTCTTTGTGATTTCGAACCGGAAGTTTAGACCAACTCGACAACTTCTTTAGTAGTTGTACGATTTTCATGAAATTTAATATGTAAGTAGACCTTAATGGTGTGACTTGAAAAATGACTTTAGAAATTTTCTAAATTATCTCCCCTTGGAGAAATTGAGGATCGAAATTTTCAAAAAAATCGACGAAATATAAGTCAAATCATCTTGAATTTTTTTTTGGTTACTAGTTACGAGACCACTGATTCGTACACAAAAAATGGAGTTTGTAGCTCAATCCGAAAGTGCCACCATCTTGAAATGTAAAAACCTCAAACGCCATTTTGCTATTTTACATACAGACACGGGGGTTATATTTTCTGAATCCTTCAAGGGATGGCTATAAAATGTTGGCAGTAGAATTTTGATTTAAGTCAATGGATAGTCAACATATTGAATTGAATATCAGAAATAGTGAAAAATGGACATTAACGGGTATGTAAATTATCAGAATAGACCGTAGTTTGTTGAATTCGTTTCCTATCTTTGAAATTAATACATTTGGTGATAGCCTGGCTCATTGTCGAATTTTAATATTTGCAAATTTCAAAATTTCAAATTTCGCCTTTGATGTTTTCCGTGCCGACAAAGTTGTTTTCGCGTGAATAATTCCGATTAACAGCTTGAAAAGAATCAAATAGATCGCAGTTTCGCGATTTCTTCTCAAATCTGGGAAATCAATACATTTCTGGTTAGCCTCCTTTCAAAAATGGGTGGTGGCCTTGGAATCAATATATTTTCAAAACGTTTTGCGAATCCAAAATCACCGAAAACAACTGATGAAAAAATTGACCTTGACAGCTGTGTTACTTCGTGATTTTGTGATCTATTTTACTTTTCTGGTTAGCCTCCGTTTAAAAAAGGGAGGTGGCCTTGGAATCAATATATTTTCTAAACGTTTTGCGAATCCAAAATCACCGAAAATAACTGATGAAAAAATTGAGCTTGGATGGAAACTATATAGAAAAATAAAAGGAAACATCAACATTATATAGGTCTTGCACACATAGGCTTAGAACTTTGCAGCCAGTCTTCATATTAATTGAAATTGAATAGGTTTGAGTTGATATAATTATTTGTTTTCTATTTTAAAACTATCTAAAAAAAAATTGTAATCATTTATGGTATTGATTTAGATTAATACTGTTTATATTTTGTACATTTTAACACATTCATCAATTGATAATGGTTTGCATAGTCATCGTATAGAGCTTATTCAACAGTATCGAATTCCAACTGCTTAGGGATATTTTACGTGCATTCCAATGTGTACACGAGACATTGGTTTTTCGTCCCAACCAAACGACTAGACAAGGGGGACCACGCCGGAAAATCTAGATGAATTTTCTCGGTGCAGAACTTTCAATTCAGGCCAAACGTTTATTGCATACGATTAAGCTGGTCAGTTGGAGCTTATTTTCAAAAGTTTTGTAATAATCGGTTGGTAATTAAAGTACCGCGCAAATTAAACTTTTAAAACAGAAAATTTCGCCCGGTTGAAATGTTTCTTGCTATAAGTCAGCAATTTCCCGATTTTAGGGAGGCTGAATGGTTAGCATGTGCGCGCTGTACCGTAACGTCTGTCATTGAGTCAACCGGCGTCATTTCGATTTCCAGGTTGTACGTGACATGGAGTATGGTGTTCAACGTCGTAGGTTTTCTTCGTGTTCTTCGGTTTCCTCCCACGGCTAAAGACCCGTACGCGCAAGGAAAGTTTTAAACCGTGCAAATTAAACTGTTAAAACAGAAAATTTCGCCCGGTTGAAATGTTTCTTGCTATAAGTCAGCAATTTCTCGATTTTAGGAAGGCTGAATGGTTAGCATGTGCACGCTGTATCGTAACGTCTGTCATTGAGTCAACCGGCGTCGTTTCGATTTCCAGGTTGCACGTGACATGGAGTATGGTGTCCAACCTCGTGGGTTTTCTCTGTGTCCTTCGGTTTCCTCCCACGGCTAAAGACCCGTACGCGCAAGGGAAGTTTTTCAATAAATTAAAAGACATATGTTAGTCCCGAAATGACCTCGTTTGTGTCGAATGGACGTTAAGCCGCAATTCTCTCTTTCTCTTTTATTTTTAATGTTTTGTAATAATCGGTTGGTAATCAATGGTACTGTAGAAGTGATAAAACAGAATATTTCGCCCGGTTGTAATGTTTCTCACTTTAAAGTCAGCAATTTGCCGATTTTAAGGGGCAAACGTTTATTGCGAATATTTGTAATATTCGAAAATTCGTCGCTGTGATTTCGAACCGGAAGTTGAGACCAACTTGACAACTTCTTTAATAGTTGTACGATTTTCATGAAATTTAGTATGTAAGAAGATCTTACCGATGTGACTTCAAAGATATGATTAGAAATTTTCTAAATTATCTCGCCTTGATGAAATTGATGATCAAAATTTTCAAACAAATCATCGAAATATAGGTCGGAATGACCTATTTTTTCTTTTTCGATACTGTGTGAGTAATCACTGATTCGTACACAAAATATGGAGTTTGTTGAACGAACTGGAAGTGCCGCCATCTTGAAAAGTGAAAAACCAATATTTTCTTGACGGAATGCCTAAAAAAAACGTTCGGAGCAGAATTTTGATTTAGTTCAACTGATGGTCACCATTTTGAAGTGAATATGAAAAATACGGGCTTGTAAACAAACACAATAGGGCATAGTATGTTCAATGCGTCTCCTATTTCTTGAATTAATACATTTCAGGATAGCCGAGATACGGGTCAATGTTTGGTATTTGAATACATGTATTTCAAAAATTTGAATTTTGCCTTTGATATTATTCGTGCCGACAAAGTTGTTTACGAGTGAAAAATCACATTAACTTCACTAGATTGTGACCGATTTTAATGATTTTTTTTTCTTGTTCAGATTATTTATATGACCCATGACATGTGACATGAAGTAACTGTGAATATGAAAGCTTTAATATCTGCTTAGCAGATCTAGTTATTATTATTGTTAAATAAGATCAAAACTATTTCATTGTAAATATTGTCGTATTGACTTTAAAATAACCTATTTATTTATTATAACTTGTTTTGTAAGTGAAATCAAAACAATTAATTTCAACATTTATTTATTAATTGTTCATAATGGAATCATAACCATTTAATCCTATATTTGTTCGTAATTTAAGGAATTGTTGAATTTACAAAAAAAGAACTGTTTATTTATAGATTATAAATGGTTTGAATTTGCAAAAGAAAATGGTTTGTTTGGATTAATATTTGAATTCGTAAAATAAAATTGTTTGAATTCGTTAAATAAAATTGTTTAGAATTCAAAATGAATTGGTAATCATTGAAAAAAGGTTGTTTAGAATTCAAAATGGATTGGTAATCTTTGAAAAGCGGTTGTTTTGCATTCAGATTAGATTGATTGCAAATTTGAGGCAAATCTACTGTGGAGTGTCAATGTCGAGCTCCCTATGACGTCTAGGGCTAGGCTTAACTCTTAGATCGAGAGTAGTCACTGCTAAGATTGAGTCATACTCCTGCGCAGTGTTTCGTTTGATTAGAACTAATCCACTTCACACTGCTATCTTGAGTGAACATTGTTGTGCTAAATTATTATTGGTCAGTAGTGCCATTACCAACCAATGACCTACATTGTAACAAACAATATCGGGGTTAACCAGACCTCAAAATATGTTACCGCAATGTATCTAGTGACAATCGCGACTTGTTTACGTCATAACCCGCGAAATTTATTATGCTCGATTATCCAGTGCCAACATGGTTTCTTTGTCGGCCATTTTGAAAATTATGCCGAATGCGAGAAGAGAGGAGGGATTTGATTGGACGTTAAAAAGAGACACGCCCCGCCCAATTTCAAGAATATGACTTCTATCCAGCAATGGTAAGAGAGGGATTTCTCGCGCCATTGCTTCACGAATATTAGATTGAGTCGATGCAGGGGACTGTTTGGAATAAGATATTATATTAGGCCTAAGTTGCTTACATAGAAGGGTTCTAGAATAATGGTTCTAGAAACTGCATAGTTTAGTTAAGTATGAAGACGAAGTGTTCTGTGAAATTAGACTAACTTTATGTAAAGCCGTTTTGAAATATTTGATGTTTAAAAGTGAAGATATTTTCCTCGGTTGACATATACTCACTTGTGTGAGATTGTTGTGAGTAGATTTTGTAACAGCCAAGTTCGTTCAGCCTTACACTTAACACCAAACATGCCTAAAGGGAAACAACAGGTTGTATCCAAACATAGAGGTCGGTCTGTATCTCTAAAACGTAAACGTGGAAATCTTGAGTCAAGTGCCAGTTCTCACAGCATTTCCGAGTTTTTAGATGATGTTCTTTCGAACGAATCATCCTTAATGTCCTTTGTTGGAGAATTAGTCAAACGAGATTTGATCATGGACCACATTATAAAAATAATTCATCCAACATTAACAGACCCTCTACGCAATCGTATAGATGATTTAGAGAACCGAGTCGATGACTTAGAACAGTATTCTAGGCGAACATGATTTAGTGGCATCCCCAAAACACCTGGAGAAAACACTGATAATATAGTGATAATTATCATTAACAATGACAAACTGCTTGAAAAAGAGACCAAATGACACTAAGTCAAAGTGGCCGAACTCACCGGGTTTGAGCTGAACGCAAAGACAAGGGACGCGATATAATAGTACGCTTTATTAGTTACAGAGACAGAGCAAAGATATAATATGGTTCTAAACGCAACTTAAAGCAGAGAAACCTCACCCAAAATCACAAGATATTTATCAATGAAGCCCTCACTCGTAAACGCGCTGCACTTTACAAAAGATGTCGTGATATGTTTAAATCAAAGCTGATTAAAAACTGTTGGACGTATGATGGTCGACGGTCGAGTGTACATAGGACCTCCAGCAGACGACAGAAATATTGTCATAACATGTGAGCAGGACTTGGATAGTTTTCATACATCAACAACCGGAGAAAATTCACAAGCTCATAAATCTCTGTTTAATTACAACGAAGCTACATTATCACATTCTGCAATTAACACATTTTCCGATTGTATAGACGATAATAGAGTTGGACCATTAAAACAACAATCCTTACGAGATTTTGGCGGATTTGCCTCGACCCCACAGCCAGATAAAAAGAAATAATGTCTCCCGACTCCCGACTATATCTTTATAATTTTGAACCAATCAGTATTATTACCAAACCACTATACCTTATTATATTCTGACTTTTGCTGTTTTTCTTAATAACTAAACTTACATTTTATGTATTTAATTGTACCTAAACACACATTATGCAAAAGCTAATCTGCCTATTGCAGGTCTTTCTTTAGGCCTGAAATGTTATCTACATTATTGATTAAAAGTTACTCAGACCATAATCAACTTCCGATGTCATCGCTAACCCTCATTATTCACTGGATGATCCGATTTGCTAATTAGCTTTCATTCATGATTTAATCATGAAATGCGTAACTGATACTATGCCTATTATCGTACAGACTTTCGTAACGATGATCGAGGTTAGGTCGAAAATTCAATCGCTAAATCCTAGGTTCAGAGTGGATAAATTTGACTGATATTTTCAGCAAATTCCATTTACATTATTTAGTTTGTAATTATTACCTAATCGCCCATAATGTATCTTTCAGTTGATGACCAACTTGATAATACCTCAAATCGTTTCATGCATTCGCCATTGCCACAATTATCTTTCATGTAATTATAAGTTTGCTGTAAAATAATGTCACCTACGTTACTTGATGGTTCCCTATAGTCCAATACCTTGATAATACCTCAAATCGTTTCATGCATTCGCCATTGCCACAATTATCTTTCATGTAATTATAAGTTTGCTGTAAAATAATGTCACGTACGTTACTTGATGGTTCCCTATAGTCCAATTTTACTGAGTTATGTAACCTTAGGCCACTATTTAGTTTATTTTATATAGTTACATGTATTACATTTATATTATTACACGACTAATTACGATATAAATTTAATCGAATGTATAAACTATGCCCACAATACAATGCATGTAAAATGGGCGTATCCCCTAAAAGTTCCAAATTAACTACTCAAAAGTTTCATTCAAATATTTACTATTTGGGTTATCATCCCAGTCTAAACTTTTGATTTCGTTATTTATTCCTTTTAACTGATAGATTGTAGACAACCAATTATCTAAATAATTGTCAACTATGGGAACTCACTCCTCGTATCAAAATTATATATCGGATTGTTAATCTGACCACCATCTAAGTATTATCACTTTAAACTTCCATCTTCATTTTTGTTCAATTTGTCTACTTTATATATGGTTCGATAATGTTATAATAACTTAATTATGACCGAATCATTCAATGTTTGTGTATTATACCTTAACTGTAAATATTTCACTGCTTTTGTGTATTTTGTATTTCTTCTTTGTTAAATGAACACACGGACATGCTTGCGACAACAACTAATGATTATAAGACTGAAACCCATCCAACTCACTTTCACAATCCTTTTATTAGTAGTTATATATGCTACTGTTTGCTATTTCAATAGGACTGATTATGTGAGAAAGTGGTTTGATGAGTTTCATACATCGAAAGTATTATTGCTTTATATATGTATCCCCAAAGGCATTTTCTTTTATCCTTCGTTTACTTATCTATTTGATAATGTTTACATTCTCAAATCACTTCTATTAAAATCCGGCGATATAGAACTGAATCCCGGCCCCAACATTGAAAATATAGATCCGCTATCGGTATTCCATCTTAACACACGAAGTATAAGAAATAAACTTGACCAAATATTCGAAATAGCAGACGATTTTTATGTGTGTGGTTTTACTGAAACACACTTAGACGACAAAATACGTCATGAGTGTTTATTAAGAACTGGTTTCCACAGCCCCTTTCGAAAGGACAGAAATTCAAACGGTGGTGGTATTTTGGTTTATATTAATGAAACTTTATTGTGCAAAAGAAAGTACGATTTAGAACATAAAGACACAGAAATCATATGGGTAGAAGTCAAATTCAAACATAGGATCATCTTAATAGCTACAGCATACAAACCACCGAATGCTAACTATGAATTTTGGTCTCGTTTAGATACATCAATTGATACAGCGTACCAAACTACTGACACTGTTATAATTTTAGGCGATTTAAACATCGATCTTATCACTACAAAAAACCAGTAAGTTACGTGATTTATTGTTATCAAACTCGTTAAGAAATGTTGTTTTAATGCGAACAAGAGTTACGTCCACAACATCTACTTTATTAGACGCCATTTTAACTCCACTAGACCTCAACGTTTGCTTTAGTGAAACTATAGATTTTGATAAACATATTTCTGATCATAAAGGTGTTAGTTGTGTTATAGATATTAATGTTAATACTACGGCAAGTAACTATTTATAAGCAAGCGAATTATGATAAACTCAACAATCTTATATATGATTTTGACTGGATAAATCGATTTAATTTTCTCAATTTAGAGATGTCTGTGAATTATTTTACAATACTTTAAATCAATTTATCAACGAATGCATCCGCAAAAAACGCGTGATAGGTTAGAAAACGTGATAGGTTACGAAGAATTTCTTTTCAAACAAAAAAAACTGAAGGATTTGAATTAGTACAAAAAACAAAGAAATAAGTTAACAATTTAAAAAAACAATTAAAATCTAAATATTATGATCAACTTATTTCAACTATCACCGAACCGAATAATAAGTCAAGTGATTTTTGGTACTCAATGAAGAATTTATTAGGTCAAAATGTTAAAAATGTTATACCTACTTTAATATCAAACACAGATGTCAAAGTTGCACACTCTGACTGCGGAAAGGCCGAATTACTAAATTCGTTTTTTATATCCGTATCCAATAATGAATCACTAAGCTACTCATTAGAATTTCGTTCTAAAACAAACTCTATATTTAAAATGCCCGAGATACAAAATTCTGAAATAACTGACTTGATTTTAGATCTTGATATCAGAAAAGCAAACGGCCCGGATAGAATAAGTAATCTCCTCTTAAAGCATCTTGCAAAGAGTGTCTCTATCCCCTTATCTGTAATAATAATAATAATAATATGTACATTTATATCGCGCACAGTTCCATGCGTGTATGCATGCCCAAGGCGCTACAAAGACTAGGTGCCATAATAGTCCGTAAATAGATGAGTTTTTAAATTTGTTTTGAATGTTTCTAGGCTTGATGACAGTTTAATTTCCAGTGGTAATGAATTCCACAGAACAGGCACAATATGAACAAACGATCTGAATCCAAATGATTTGAGTATATATTTTGGGATTATAAGAAGTTGTTCTTATTAAACGGAGCGAACGTTCTGGAAAATATGGTAATAACAGGTCTGCTAGATAGGAAGGTCCAGATCCATGTAAACACTTATACGCAAGGCACAAGAGCTTAAAATCTATTCTTGATTTAATAGGCAACCAATGCATTTCTTTGAGTGCTGATCTAATGTGCGAGTTCCTGTTTAATCGACTGATGATTCGAGCTGCAGTATTTTGAATGGTTTGTAGTTTCGATATTAGTTTGTGGGGAATTCCAGCTAATAAACTATTACAATAGTCTAATCTTGACAAGACGAGCCATCGAACCAGAGTATGAGCTGCGGCCTTTGATATTAGATGACGGATGTTTCTGATAGAGCGGAGGTGGAAAAAACAGGTTTTAGAGATATAATTAATCTGAACTTCCGTGGAGAGTTCTGAATCGACGTAGACACCCAGATTTTTAACTTCGTTGACAGGTTCAATTTCCGAGTCAGCTATTTTCAAAGTTGATGCAACAGATTTTGATAATGAGTGTTTTGACCCAATCATGATAGCTTCAGTTTTATCATCATTTAATTTCAACATATTGGTGGACATCCAGCCTTTTAAAGATTGGGTACATTTTGATGTACGTTGAAATGATTGGTCAAAGTCACAAGGATAAAAACTATCAATAATCTGAGTGTCATCTGCATAAGAATGGTGTAATAGGCTGTGTTGGCGGATGATATGAGATACACTCGTTGTGTAGAGGATAAACAGAACAGGCCCAAGCGCAGAGCCTTGGGGATCACCCCAGTTTAATTCAACTGCGTCCGAATTGGCACCTGCAATGATAGTTGACTGCATTCGATTATTCAAGTATGATGCGAACCAATTTAGACAGGGCCCATGAATACCGCGTTGGGTCTCGAGGGCTTTCAACATAAGGTTATGGTAAATTGTATCAAAGGCTGCGGATAAATCAAGTAACACCAGGGAAACCACTTTACCACAATCAACAGCGCAACGTATATCACTGACTACCCTAAGTAATGCTGTTTCTGTACTGGGATTTTTTTCTGTACGCAGACTGAAATTTATCAAACAATGAATTAGAAGATAAATGTTCTCGCAGTCTAAGGTTAACTGCCTTCTCCAATATTTTTGAGAGAAAGGGAAGATTCGATACAGGCCGAAAGTTTTTAAGTAAATTCTAATCTAAATTGTCTTTCTTCAGCAGGGGTCGAACAACTGCTTGTTTGAAGATGTCAGGAAAGATTCCACTTTTTATGCTAATATTTATTATTGTTGTGATAACAGGAAGAAGAATATCTAAATGTTGGATAACTATACGAGTTGGTATAGGATCATTTATACAAGTTGTGGGTTTGGAGGAAAGTATTATTTCAGAGATCTCCTTTTCAGTGAAGACTGTGAATTCAAGAAGTGGTTCACCGCAAAAGGTAGTGGTATCCACGGTGATTGCAGAAGAGATTTGTAGATCAGACCGAATCTTATCGATCTTGTTAACAAAGAATTTATTAAATGAGTCAGCCAAAGATTTAGAATTTTCAGATGCTGGTAGTTTAGTGTTGTATTTCTTGCCAATCAATGAGTGCATGAATCTGTGTAGTTTTTTCGGATCATTACTACATTCTTCAAGTTTCAACAAGCAATAATCACGTTTAGCTCGACGAATGACACAGGTTGTTTTGTTTCTGGCATCGCAAAAAATCTGACGATGAACTTCAAGTCGTGATTTATGCCACTGTCTCTTTTTGCAATGTGTACTTGTTCATTATACCATGGAGCATTTCGTCTAAGTGTTACAGTTTTTTGGGTGACTGGAGCATATTGTTCAAGTAGACAGGAGAGGGTGTCATTATATAACTGTGTTAGATTGTTTACCTGCTTTGAGTTAATCAGCTTTGAGTTAATCAGATCTGAATGAAAAGAATCGACATCAATTCCTTATAAATTTCTACACAGCACAACCTTTTTTCTCGTTGCCCGGTCTTGAGAGACACAACTGAATTAATTTCTTGTCTATGACAGATATCTCATTAATTAGAGTGGAATCTTCAGGTGTTACGACTCAATCAAGAATGTTGCCAGATTTGTGGGTAGCTTCAACTACACGCTGTTTAAGTGAATGTGATTGAAGAAGAGTGATAAACTTTTTAACATCGGACTTGGTAGAATTGTTATAGTGGATATTGAAATCACCTAAAAATATAGTTTTACACTTTGTGTAGTTGGAGAAAAGCACAGAAAGGTCATTGTGAAAGTCAACGACTGTAAACTGATTTTTCTTAGAAGGTGGAGGTCGATAAATACAGACTACAATCAATGTTATCTTTGCAAAAGCTAGCTTAAGGACCAGCTTTTCAAAGGATTGTACAGATGGGTCTGTTTCTGGAATAATTTCAGCTTTAATAGAATTTCGGTATAAAACTGCAATACCACCCCCGGTAGACTGTAGTCTTGGATGGTGCAAAAAAGTGTGGGATGATGGGGTCATCTCAACAATCGTAGCTTCATCTCCACTAACCTTTAACCAAGATTCTGTAATCAGTAAAACATCTAAATCATCATCTATAATTAGGTCTAGAATTTAAGTTGTTTTATTGCGCGACGATTGAGCATTTAAGAGACCGACTTTGAGAAAATGTGAAGATTTAAAAAGTCCATTGTTCTTGTCAGTTATATCAATTAAATTGGAGTAATTAACGCAGTGTTTAGCACTGTCAATGTTTGAGGCTAGTGATCTGTTAGATATTCTTACATTTATTCTTCTATGTTTACTAGTGCCAGATGAGCAACCCCGTCTGGTACGTTTATGTTTTACGACAATATGCCTGGTAAGACGATGCAGAAAATTAGTATCATTCTCTGATAGAATATTATACTGATCTTTCAATATTAATTGATCTCTTGTATAAAACTTGACCATGTCAGGTTTAACAATAAATTCGGTTAACATAGTGAGTACATAACAACGTTGAGATATTACACACAGCCAGGGCAGATTTGTTGGTGTCATGCTTCATTGATCGCTCAATAAATACAAAGACCAAGGCAGGTTTGTTGATGTCATGCTTCATTGATCGCTCAATAAATACATAAATTATCAAAATCAACAATTTCTGCAAAATTTAAAGAAAGTTTGTCCATAAGCCTGATTCATGTATGTCCACTAGTTCCACTGAAAAACATTAGTAATTAAATCCAAGGATTAAACACAATTTAAACTGTAAGAAATCACTGAAATTATCAGAGCTACAAGGGAGCAGCCATCAAGAGCGCATCACCTCATTTGGAACCATTTGTACCATTTAATAAATCCTTACAAGAGGGAATATTCCCAAAGATATGGAAACAAGCTAATGTTATGCCACTATTCAAAAAAGGTGACAAATCCGATGTTACTAATTATCGACCTATATCGTTATTAAGTGTTATTAGCAAATTACTTGAAAAATTACTTTTTAAACACATCTACAATTATTTTCATTTTAATAATTTACTAAATTCCTATCAATCTGGCTTTAGACCTAAATTTTCGACTGTACACCAACTTGTTGAATTATACGATAGCATATTGCAGTCATTAGAAAATGGCGAAAGTTCATGTTTCATCTTTTGTGACATCTCTAAGGCATTTGATAGAGTGAATCAGAATGACTTTCTAAAAAAAACTTTCTAGTTACGGCATAGATGGTACATTTCGCCATTGGCTTAGCAGTTATTCAAACTAAAGTTGTGGTCCATAGATTGGCTGATAAAATTTAACCCTTCTAAAACGAAAGTATTGCATTTCAGCAAAACCTCCGAGAACGCCCCAACTTTATATTTTGGTAATGAATCATTAGATGTTGTAGTTAACCACAAACTCATTGGCGTTACTCTATCAAATAACTGTAAATGGTCCGAACATGTCGATAATATCTGTAAAGCTGCATCTAAACGTTTAAATATATTAAGAAAATTTAAATATACCTTTAAGCGAAAAACAGTAGAATTTATTTACAAATCTTTCATAAGATCCGTACTGGAATACGCTTGCGAATTGTGGGATTATTGTAATGTATCTGATCGCGATAAACTTGAAAAAATTCAACTCGAGGCAGCTAGAATTATTACAGGACTCCCGAAATACTCAAGTAAAGAATCTTTATATTATGAAACTGGCCTGGTTAATTTGTAAGAACGTCGCAGGATAAGAAGACTGTTACTCTTTCACAGAATTATTCATAACAATTCCCCACACTATCTTACAGAAAAATTAACAGAGCTATACACGTCAAAACATAATTATAACCTACGTTACAATGCTGATATTCCCGTTCCTTTTTGTAAATCAACATTATACCAAAAGTCATTTATACCCCAAACAGTAAGAGACTGGAACAACTTACACGAATCTATAAAAACAATTCCTGAAATCTAAATTAAGTAATACCAACAATGACAATGTAGCGCCCAATTTTTTGCAATCCGGTAACAGATAAGAAAATATTATACATACTAAAATGCGTCACCAGTGCAGTTCGCTAAATTCAGATCTCCATAAAATTAAATTGATTAATAGCCCTCAGTGTAATTGTGGATATCCAAATGAAAACGCAAACCATTTACTTTTACAGGGAAACCAATTTAATAGTGAAAGAGCAAAATTATTTGAATCCCTGGCCCAATTCCCCACGATTAATGTGCACACACTATTGTCGGGTGACAGCAATTTACCCAACCACCTAAACAACTCATTGTTCGAAAAAATGTGTTCATATATAAAAGCAACTAAACGTTTTAAATGTTGTTTGTAAGCTGTGTTCACTTGCACCCTGTTCATTTATGTTTGTTTGTTTATTTGTCTGTTATTTATTATGTACATTAGATCCATATTTGTTACATCTCATAAACTGCACTATATATTACATTTATACAATTTCTGACTATGGAAAGGACGTTTGTAAGTTTTAATAACTTTTGTCCAATCCAATTGTATCAAGAATTATTTTTGTTGATGCAATAAAATATTTGCCGAATGAAAATACTTCGGCTATAATAATGATTAGATTATGCCAAAAATATTACCATTGTTGAAATGGTTGGAACAAATCCGATACTCAAAATCGTCCCGTCTTATGACAGTAAGCCACAGAATGAACTGCTTACTACTCTGTTGGGAAAACCTTAAGTATCTCCTTGGAATTGATTACTACACTGTCATTCTGATTACTGCAAAAGGGTACGCATAAAACACGACGACCTCCACTCTTTTTTCTAAACGATCGCTGCGATTTATTTACGTTATCAACGTACATTGTTCAGAATTCTTTAGTGGCATTTAGGGATTGTAGACATAACAGAACTAACACAGTTATATGGGAAAACAATCACGATGTGCCTGATAACGATAGGGGGATACTTATCGAAACGTCGTGCCTGTTTATAATAAATCAGTGATTGTTTTCCCAATGGTCAAAAGTAGAAGTACTGAACTCCAACCAGCATGTGAAGAAGACAAGGAAAATCATGGAGAGCATTCAGATCAGACGACACAAACCTGCCCTTAACAGAGATGTAGGAGTCTACCTTCCCCACGCATACGATAGAATCATATTTCAGTAGAATATCATGTTATCAGGATAGTTGTTGTTAGATTCCTACGGAGCCCGGTAAGGGACGCAAAAAATAAAAATATAATGATAATAACTGGCGCGCGCCGGATAAATAACTGGCGCGCGCCGGATAATAACGGGCGCGCGCCGGATAAATAACGGGCGCGCGCCGGATAAATAACGGGCACGCGCCGGATAATACCTATTGCATGGGCATCGCCACTGCACATATTCCGAATTCCATCTGCAAAGGGTCTTGTTACGTGTTTTTATCCTATCCAAACGACCAGATACTGTGTCTTGAAAGAACCCCCCCCCCCCCCGTCCTGCCCAACAGACACGAGACACCTACGTCGGAAATCCTGAGCACGATTTTATTTAATATCGTAACAATGGCTGCAAAGACCAAAGAAACCACGGTACTTTTATCAAAACTTTAAACAATGATTATTGACTGGCATTTTCCATTGAGTATTTCGAACTTATTACAGCGAAAACGGTTTAACTCTTACTGTATCCACCTCTTTAAGAAGGGTGTCCGAGTGGTTTGACGCGTGGGCGTTCAATCATAAGGTCGGACATAGAATGGAGTGACGTGGTATCGTCTTGTACGTTACGAATGTACGGTCGCCTGTCCAACGTAGAGGAGTTTCTCCAACTGCTAATGACCCTTATCTTAGTCCGAAATGTCCTAATTTGTGTCACGCGAATAAATGTATAATTATTAATTTATATAACATTTGAAGCCAAAATAAAGGTTCATAACCTGGGTGTTGCCAAAGAAAGTTCCACGGGATCTCCGACGTATGTGTCCCTTGTGTTTTGGGCATGGCGGGGTGTCTTACAAGACACAGTATCACAGTATCTAGTCGTTCGAATAGGACAAAAGCACGTAACAAGAGTTTTTGCTGTTGGAATTTGAAATATGAGTAGGGCACAGTGCCGCTGCTCATGCAAAATTTTCCTCATATTCTGGCATTCATTAGAGCGCAATAGGTATTATCCGGCGCGCGCCAGTTCATTATCCGACGCCTGCCAGTTATTATCGTCTTGTACGTTACGTCTTGTACGTTACAAATGTAGAGTCGCCTGTCCAACTTCGCGGAGTTTCTACAATTCTTACGATTTTCTCTAACTGCTAATGACCCTTATTTTGTTGCGAAATGTCCTAATTTGTTTCGAGTAGACGTTCCTCCCACCCCTTCTCTCCAATCTGAGCTAACAGACAAAATCTTTTCTTGAGTTTTCCATTTCAAGAAGGGGTGTTCTTTATTAGTGAGAGGAAACCGAGTGAACCGGAAAGCCTACAGCACAAGTCCCCCCAAATGCCCGATTTCCCATTCCGTCTGATAATAATCGCTTAACGTCCGCATCCGATGGAGATATCTTATTCCATTTTCTTAGCGCACGCACAGGGGTGTTTCCCGAGGGAAGATACCGGAGGTACTCGGAGTAAACCCATCTACAAACCACATAAAATTATGCTCACATCAGGGATGAAAACCACAGCCACAAGCTAGGTGACCGGCTAGCCTGAGGTCCATGTGCGGCATTCCAGTTATTATCCGTGGCGCGCCAGTTATTATCCGGCGCGCGCCAATTAATTATCCGGCGCGCACCAGTTAATTATGCTCACATCAAGGATGAAAACCACAGCCGCAAGCTAGGTGACCGGCTAGCCTGAGGTCCATGTGCGGCATTCCAATTATTATCCGGCGCGCGCCAGTTATTATCCGGCGCGCGCCAGTTATTATCATTATATTTTTATTTTTTGCGTCCCTTACCGGACTCCGTAGATTCCCCATATAATTTCATTCAATATAATTATCATGTATAACGGATTAACTCCTTTTTACTTATTCATCATTATTAATTATTTTTATTATTATTATCTTATTCATTATAAAACAAGCATGTATATTGTATTACTATTAGCCCTTACTATTAATCTTATTTAATCATTTGTGTAAATATAAAATCTAGTGCTCACAATACTGTCTTGCATCCGTTATTATATATTTACATATAAATGTTATCCAAATATAGTATTGCACATTATATTTTGCATCATTAACCAATACTGATCACCAATTAACACTTTCTCCCAGTTCTTTAGATATGTAATTAATTATGGCTTTGTTCACTATAACTACTTAGGGCTTCGTCATCATCGCTTTGATCAATGCTTGTTATATACACTCTCTATAATTATGGCTTCTTTTTACTGTATATAAATACTTGATGTTTTACATATATGTTATCACTTGCTTGATAAAGACGAGAGTATCATCGTCAAAACGTTGCATGTTAATAGTTTCTAGAGGGGAATTACCGCCTTTTCCCTCTGAATACTGTATTTAATCATATTTTTTAAAGATTTATTTAAACGTGTATTGTATTTCCTTTTCCACACAGGGAGATGGACAACCAGCTCTCCATAAAGCAGTTTTAAGAAGGAATGTTCAAATAGTTCAGTTATTAGCTGAGACATTGGTATATCAACAAAAACAGAGAATAGATTCAATACGAGATCAGGTACATGATATAGATTTTAGCAAGGCACATTACGTTGACGTATATTGTCATGAATTATCTTCGTACCTTCGCTTTGAACGCTGTGCTCACACAGTACACTACAGTACAGGTAGGGTGTAATCTTTATAATCTGGTAGGAATATTAGTTATGTTGAAGAAACATATTAGTCCGACAGCAGATCGACAAACCAGGAAATATAGTCCACATAATGTTTTTTGATGGATTATATACCTTCAGTATGTGTAGATTAAGAATCCAAATGATGCCACCCTAGCACCTTTGAGGAAATTTAAATATTCAACATGGCTGCCATGAGGCATTTTCTGGTTATTTAGTGGTGTAAAATATATGACAAATTCTCTCGGACGTGGGTTGTATAGGAAATTGACTCATTGAATCCAATGAGCATGGGTAATCCTCCTAAAAGTGACGGCTAATTCCGCTATTGGGTCAAATTCAAAATGGTTTATTTTGGCTTGAAACTTACAAAGTTCCATAAAACAGTGTGTGATATATTGAAATATAGGTTTTTCCTGTATTATATATCTTCAATATGTGTGGTTTCAGAATCCGGATAATGCCACCTTTGCATCCCTGGGGTAATTAAAATATTCAAGATGGCCGTCATTAGGCAATTTCTTGTTATTTACTTTAAAGCTGCAATTTCATATTTTTAAGTTATATTTTTAAAATATATTAAAATAAAGCCTTAGAATATATGGTATCTATAAACAGTACTACCTTGTTAAAAAATAGTCCTATTAATCCTAAAATTCACTATTGTCAGTTGAGAAATTGGCAAAAATATCTTTTTCAAACGTTTGAAGATAGCTATGGAGGTGGTTTCTGTAAGAATTTGATCTGCTGAATCTAATGAGCTTCGTTATTCCTCCTAAAAGTGACGACTAATAAAGCTATGTGGCCAAATTCACAATGGCAACTCCTTTTTTTTGGAGGGTAAACTCACAATGTTACCTTATACCGTGTGTAATATATTGAAATAATAATACAGGTTTTCATTGTCAATTTCTTCAGATATAAACATAAATGCATCAATGTCATAGTTCTGAAATGTGTTAAGTCTCAAAATTTGTCTGATTTAGTTTTTCAGATATGAGAGGAAAACCTATTCTGATCCTGTTAACGCAATTAGGTTATCAACATTTTTAAAAGTAATTTTTTGGTGGAAGTTACAACCTTACAATTCTGAAATTTTGCATAGAGAAGCCCCCCCCCCCAGTGTAATTAGTGGTCTTATACAAAAAAGCTAGTGATGCGCTGCTGTAGTGGCTGCTCCTATTTAGCTCTCCACTATTTGTGCAAATTAAGTTGACTTTTTACCGTGTGAAAATTTGACCAATGTGTATATAAGGATATAGAGAACATTATTATATTGGTTTTTAGTTATTATTACTCAGTGTCTTGGAGT
The DNA here is from genome assembly GCA_948474765.1 of Patella depressa. Classification (NCBI taxonomy): domain Eukaryota; kingdom Metazoa; phylum Mollusca; class Gastropoda; family Patellidae; genus Patella; species Patella depressa. The sequence goes on along the minus strand of OX419717.1, from coordinate 25,290,840 downwards.
AAATTGGATTTATGAAAATCGTGGAATATTATACATTGTAAAAGATTGATCAATGAAGCATAAAATATGCCATCTTGCTGTTGTGTGGATACTTGTCTATTGTTTTACTATGCTAACCTATAATTACCCTGATATCAACTCACCAGTGATTAAAATTTCTAGACAAGAACTCTTTTTTAAAGTTCACTCTAACTTTCTATCAGATAATGAGGTCAAATTTCTACAGGACTCAACCCACCACATTGTAAAACTCTTCAAACTTAAAACCAGGCGTAGATGTTCTTCTGGTATCAAAAGAGAGAAAAAAAACCATAAGAATAATAAAGTCCCATCAAAATCTCTAAAAGTTGGACTTCTGAATGTCCAGTCAGCCGCAACAAATTCTTAGAAATCTATGACCTGGTTATTGATTATGACCTAGATATCTTAGTCCTTACTGAATCCTGGTTAAAACCCACTTTATTATAGCATATAACTTACACCTCCAGCATACAGTTTTCTTCATCAACCCCGACTCTCTTCCACAGGAGGGGATATTGCAGTACTACACAAAACTTCCGTTGCAGTTAAACGCAACCGTACCTCGATGAATTTCAGTTCTCTCGAAGAACTAAATCTGAATATTCGTCATTTGTCAAGATCCTTTTCTTTAGTGTGTATATATAGACCGCCTGTATCTAAGAACAATCGGGTTCCCTTTTCTTCATTCCTTTGTGAGTTCACATCATTGCTAGAACAAGATACCTGCACTGATACCATATTTCTTGGAGATTTTAATGTCTATTGGTGCAAAGATAACAAAACCGATGTACAATAGTTTAAATCACTTGTTGCGTGTCATTCTCTAAAACAATTTGTGCGACAGACAACCCATAGATGTGGAAACACTCTGGACCTGGTCATCACCCATGAAGATTCTAATATAATCAAAGATCTGTTTGGTTAAGATAAACAGATCTCGGGCCATCATCTGATTGTATTTGATTGTAATTTTTAAAAAAAAACAGAGAGGGAACGTCGTACTATCAATTGCCGCAACATTAAATCTATAAATTGTCATCAATTCAGATAAGATCTGTTCTTGACCCGCTGGAATCAGTTGAAGATCTGGCTGTTCTTTACAATGAAACCTTGTCTTGTTTACTTGATAAACATGCACCACTTAAAATCAAAACTGATCCTCAGACCAAACAATCCTTGGTACAACTCCAGTGTTCTCGCAGCAAAAAAAGCTATGTCGAAAATCAGAATTGGTGGACTATTCTAGCGTCACGCACTCTTCAATTCCTGGACAAATGTTTGCTTGTGATATTTTGTGTCGGAACCGACAAAAATATTCGTCATACGAGATACATTTTCCTCCTACACTCGCGCTATAATCATTTCAGATGAAAAGCGGGACACGCTTTTAAATGCCCTTATTGAATCTACTGCTGACCTTAAAATGGGTAGATTAGTATTCGTGTTGATGCAGCAACCGGCTTTCAGGCCTTACAACAATGTTCCGTTTTGGATGAACAGGGTATTTCTCTGGACATTGGTCGCATAAAAAATGTTAACAAGAACCCGATTGCCGAGAAAGCTATTCAAGAACTAGAAACCGAACTTCGAAAAGCGTATCCTGATGGTGCTAGTGTGACATCGTCTCAATTAGCAACAGTAGTCGCTACTCTCAACAATAGAATCCGAAATCGTGGATTTTCAGCTCGAGAAATTTTTTTCCAACGTGATGGTCTTGGGGGGAACAACTTAACTTTTCTGACAACAATCGACCCGTCTTAACAATCATCAACCCAGTGCGCGATCCAAATTTCCGCAAGGCATGCCTTCAAAGTGCCCCATTGTATCTTCTGGTGATTTGGTATTTCTAAAACGCGATGGTTCTAAGCACACTGCCAGAGATATATACATTGTCATCGAACCGTGCAATGACAATAAGTTTGTTACAGTTTGCAAGCTTCACGGATCGGAATTTCGCTCTAAAGTTTATGAAGTTCGACCATCTGAGCTTTATATATGTCAACAGTTTAGACAGTCTTCATTACTACCTATCTCTCGAACGGACTCGGATGACAGTTTTTCGGATTCAAGTGATGAATCTGACGTTGAACCTTCTGAACCTGAAGCAGAGGAACCTAATGTTAACCGCGATATACCAGTAGATCCACCCGTTAGAGTTCCACGCTTGCGCCGCCCAACCGCTTGGCTGCGCTCTGAACAATGGGATTTAGACTAATGTATCTATTTATATTTGACATTGCTTCAAAATATATAGGATGCTGTGAAGGAACTGCGCCATATTATTTAGTTATCCAAAGTATGGAAATTTGAACATTCGTATTTTTATTTTGTTTCAGTGTTTTATGTAATCAAGAGAAGATGTAGAAGGAATTGCGCCACTATTTTATGTTCTATTTTGATGCTTATTGCTCTCCATAATTAACAGTACTAGTTTAGTAGTTTTGTATACTTGGCTGTCCATAATGCCCGGCCTCGTTCTGGTTTATGTTATTATTCTAATAAAGTTCAAGTCAGAAATAGTCGTCCTTAATTCTTCTTGTCTAAGAACTGGCGCGATAATAATTGCCAGAGTTATGGCCCTTGATCACTTCAGAATATGCGACAACTCTTGTTGACCGCCCGGACGATTTGCTGCTGTGGGCGTATGTTTCGTTGCCTGGCAACCTATCTTTATAGTCTCTGTGACACGTTCCTACGCCTTCATTGTCAGGAAAGGAATACATGATTCGGTCATAGCTGGAATGCTTTCTCGTGTTGGCAAATTTTGTAATCTTTCTAAATCATCAAAAAATGATAGTGGTGTAGCAGGTAATGTGTTTCGTCGAGAGATACGGCACTGGCAAACATCTGTACTTCTATGACTTTTATAGTGCCACGCCATAGTCAGATGATGTTTTGTTTTTTGTATGTCTAAAATATCTATATTTTGCACAGAAATGTCGAATACTGTCGCAAACACATAGCATGTAGTCTGTTTTTCCAGACACATCTATATACATGTAATACAGCTGATGGTTTTTATTTGTTTGAAAACGTTTCAGCGGCTTGAGTTAGTTGCCGGGGCTACGATAGTATTTTTAAAGGGATTTTCGCACAAAATTAAGCAGTTTTATTCTCCAAAATGATTTGGTCGTAGCCTCTGAGGACGTAAACACCTTGGTCACGATGAAGGGGTGGGATGTGTTGGCTTATTAGTGTAGGCAATTTGTAATTTCGTGTCATATTTTTGGTAAAAGCAAAAACTCTGTTGATTCTGAAAGGAACTATCATAAGTTTTATAAAAAAAAGAAATAGGGTGCTACTTTTTCGCGTTTTAAACGTCCGAAATCCAATATGGCGCCCAAAATGGCCGCCGTTTAGCAATAATTCAATATCTTCGCTAGTACACATGATATGATACCAAACAAAGTATCTAAATATAGGTTTACCGACACAAGAAAACCAATGGAACCATCAAAATTGGGCTCAAGTTATGATTTACATGCCTCATTTCAAAATGGCGCCCAAAATGGCCGCCGTTTGGACTAAATTCTGCTTATTTCGATACAGAAGTCAATACAATGATATTGGAAATAAATGTACAAACAAGATATCTGATTACAGTATTGTTTTGGTCACGTGATATGAACAAGTCCTCAACAAGTCTATATAACTATAGAGGAACCACGTTAGTTATTGTTCATTGTCTTTGTTGTGAACGAAATAAATGCAAAAGTCAAATGGTGTATAGGTGTAGTTTTAGCAACGGACATCAAACGTCTCCACACTCCTCATTTATCCCTGGCAGGCTTGTTTTGTTGTTTTAAGTGAAAACCCAGCATGCACAGAATTCTGTACATGGGATATTGTTTTTGCGACATCGTCCTTCACCTCCAGATTTACATCCACACTTGATCAGGTGCACTATTGCCTCGGGAGCAGGTGGATTCAAACATCGAACGGGAGAGAAGTGACTTGAACCGTCATCATATTATGTCCAACCAAATTCAGCGGGTGGTTGGAGGCATGGGTGATTTTTATAACGATTTCTTCCAAATCATGGCGATGTAGTGTACACGCCCAATATGTAAATCCAGTGAACCAGAAGTTTGTGGAAGATTTTCTCCTTCTGCTGCACGATTTAAGAAGAGGAACCAGCTAGGCTCTTTCACTGTTGTGTGGATTTTTGATCGATACATCACACAAACAAAACGTTCCAGCCGAGAGCATACATCAGACAGTAGATCGTTGTGATTTTAGATACTTTGTTTGGCATCATATCATGTGTCCTTGCGAAGATATTGAATTATTGCTGAAAGGTGGCCATTTTGGACGCCATCATGGATTTCGGGGACCTGAAACGTCGGAAAAAATGGCACCATATTTTCTGATAGCGTCTTTCAGAATCAACAGAGTTTTTGCTTTTACCAAAAAAATGACACGAATATTTATTTCTTGACAAATGAGCCTACACTATATCTGAATGGATTTTCTCGTTCTTTTGTCAAGCTGGAGTATTCTGTGTGTTTTTATCTTTGAGGGTTGGTGAAGAGATGGGTGGCGACAGCTGAGTCGTGTGTCACTCTCGGAGGGTATAGGTCTGTGTTGGTCTAACCTTTTGTGTAGAGGGACTCTTGTTTCCCCAATGTACTACTCTCGGCAATTACATTGGATATGGTAAGCATGGCCTTTGGGTTAATGTGTGTTCTCTGTCCATCTTTTGCCGAATGTGCGCATATCTTGCATGGAAACCGCTTGTTATCTGATTTTGATGAAACGTAATATATACGTTTATATCCCAAAGATCATGGTTCCTTTCGATATTGACTCATGTTGGACCGCATCTTCCCGGATTACGCATTTTAGCTAGTGGATCCTCTCCGTTACACGATAATAAAGGTTGAGTTCGAATTTTGTAAAAATCGGACCGAAACAGCCAGACAAAATGATCGCTCCTTGTACTCAAATAGTATAAAAGTATGTAATGCCAAGGTTGTGGATCCTCTAGAGGTCACAATTTAATACGCCCAAATTTTCACATGGACGTATTGTGCCTTCGCCTCTATTTGTCCTATCGTTCACAATTTGTTTGTGGACACTCTACAGGTCACAAATTTTACCCGATTTGAAATATAAGTCTATCTTGGTTCCTTTCCATATGGGCATGTATCGGATAATGGTTATAACCGAAATGCATGGTTATAACCGAAAGATCTTGGTTCCTTTTGATAATTGCGAATATCGAATCGTAACTTACTGATTGAATGCCCGAGATTGTACGAAAAATCGCGTTTTATCTTATGGTCCCTCTTTGGGTCACAATTATTATCCCATTCCAAAAACCGTTTGGTTCCAATCCCCAGTTTTACATGGCAAGGAGTAGGGTTACCTGTCCAACCTCATGGGTTTTCTCCGGGTACTTCGGTTTCCTCCTACTGCAAAGACCCCTACGCGCGCAAGCGAATTATTGAAATAAAATTAAACCATATGTTAGTCCCGAAAGGACCTGGTTTGTGTCGAGTTGAAGTTAACCCACATCTCTCTCTCTCTTCTTTCTCTCTCTCTCCAAAAACAGTTTGCAAATATCGAATTTCGTGCAAATCGGACCAAAACTACCAGAGAAAATAGCCGCACCTTGTACGCTAATAGTGTAAACATTTGGTATATCAAGACTGTTGACCCTCCAGACGTCAAAATTTTATCCAATTTTGATGAAACTTGAAAAACAACAATCTTGGCACCTTTCGATATTCGCGCATATCGGATCGTAACTTCCTGAATTATACCCTTGATCTTACGAAAAATCGGGTTTTAAGTTTGTGGTTAAAAAAAACAATGTGTGAATATATCACAGTTATACACTAATGACGTTTGACTTCGAATTTGGATAAAACTTTATATATATGTTTCTGTCATAAAGATCTTGCTTCTTTTAATAATCACGCATATTCAGAAAATTTTGAAAAATAGACTGCCGGAAATGCTGTCTGACAGTATTCAATCAGGCACCGATTGTCGAGATAAATAAATCTGACAACATACCGACCGTCGCCTGATCACTAGTTTATCCGACCTTAGACCAAAATGGCAAACGAACGGACTTGCGAACCTCAACGAAGTACCCTTGTGAGGGCCAAATAGCGAGTTCTTCCAATCTGATGCCGTCTGTCGCCTAATCACTAGTCTTTCCGACCCCAGAGAGGAAAGTATCAAATGAAACTCAACGAAGTCCCAAATAATTTGAAAAGTAGACTGCTCGAAATGCAGTCTGGCATTGATCGTCGAAATAAATAGAGCTTAACAGATACCGCCTGTCGCTAAATCACTTATTTTTTCGACCAGAGAGGAAAATGTCAAACGGGCGTGAATGACTATTTTCGTCACTATATTTTGTGAATTGAACGGGCTTGCAAACCTCAACGAAGTCCCCAATAATTTTAAAAATAGACGGCCCTAAATTCAGTCTGGCAGTATTTCAGGCATTGATCATCGAGATAAATAGAGCTTAATAGAACCGCCTGTCACCAAATCACTAGTTTATGCGACCAGAGAAGAAAGTGTCAGACGGGCGGAGTGATTGACTCAAAGTTAATGAATATTTTCGCCACTATATCTTATAAAATAGACTTCCGGGAATGCATCAATGTAGCATTTCAGACACTGGTCGTCGAGATAAATAGAGCTGGCCAGATACTGTTCGTCGTCAAATCACTGCAGCTTATCCGAAAAAGAGAGATGTGTCAAACGAACGGAGAGAATGTGTGAGAGAGAAATTGGGTTTAACCTCCACTCGACACAAACTAGGTCATATTGAGACTAACATGTGGTTTAATTATATTTCAATAATTCGCTTGCGCGTAGGGGTCTTTAGCAGTGGGAGGAAACCCACGAGGTTGAGAAGGCGCCCCTATCTCCATGCCACATACGCTCACACCAGGGATCGAAACCACAGCCGCAAGCTAAAGGTCGAAGCGCGGCACTCTAGACCACTAGGCCATCCCCCCACCCCCGGTGAGAATGTATCAAGAGAATGCATATTCTCGTGGCGTTGAACCTATACCCAAAAACTTTGAGGGTTGTAAAAAGCACTTCTCAGGTTTACTGCCTGCAGGATGGGCTTGGTAAGAAATCACTCAACATGCAAGTCTATGACTAAGTGGACATTGATGCGTTTAATCACCGTAGAAGGTATTGGTATTGATTACCGAAACCTTTCACAATTTTTTTTTTATTTTCTAAAAAATTATTGGGGGGGGGCAAAAGGGGACAGACCAGATTTATGCATTTGCCGCCCCCCCCCCCCCCCACACACACACACACACCGATTCGGTCGTAACTTCCTGGATTATGGCCCCTAATTGGTCGAAAAATCGCATTTTTAGCTTGAGGATTCTTTAGAGGTCACGAACAATCCAAACCATTAGTCAAAATTCTAAGTCCTATAAAAACGGTCGAGGCAAAATAGTGTAATCAGCAAATGGACTGTTCACCGTGTACAAAATACATGACAAACAGTGGTAACGGGTGTCCGGAAGAGTAAGCTTGCCATGCCTGGCGTCACACCCGCCATAGATGCATCCAAACTATTAGACGAAATCTTGGTAAAATAGCGTGATTGGCCAATGGACTATCAATGGCAGTCTACAAAATAGCGTGATTGTCCAATGGACTATCAATGACAGCCTACACCGGTAGTAATCAAAAAAACCCGTATAGGCCAAATAGTGTAATCATGCAAAATAGTGTAATCAGCAATTTGTTAATGGACTGTTCGCCATGTACAAAATACATGACAAACAGTGGCAACAGATGTCCGGAAGAGTAAGCTTACCATGCCTAGTACCCCACCCGCCATTGCTGCATCCAAAGTATTAGACGAAATCTCAATAAAATAGCATGATTGGCCATGGACTATCGGTATGCAAAATGCATATGATGAACAGTGTTAACGATGTAATAGACAGACATAATTAGGGAGATACTACTTTACGAGTCAATATTTATCAACCAAGTCAATATGACGACCATAAAACTTTTTACAGGTTTTAATGAGTTTAGTGCTCAAATATCCTTGTAGTTGAAGCCTAGCTGATAACAAATGCCTCGATCTATTTAAAAAAGGAACAAGCTCTCGTGTAACTAATTAGCTGAGACACAAACCTCCATAAGCTGGTGATATTGGAATGTTACTACTAATATATGGAAAGTTAAAGATCGGAAAGTCAAAATCATCACGTTTATCGTACAATTACACACTAAGTTTATGACAATTTTCAAAATCGAGACGCAGATCCAAGTAGGGAGCGTGATTGTCACTGTCAGTAGTGTTTTCTCACGGACTGAGGTAAATCATCAGGTTTATTCATCTAAAAGGAGTCATAAATATGCGTTATTGTGCCAACCATGTCGTCCAATTAGCTGCAAGGACATATTGTATAAAAGCTGCAATGACCCAAGTACCGAACCTTGTGGTACACCAATAGAGTCTTTGCTGTGATATTTGTCAAACGAAACCTTCTGAATGCGATAGAAGCTGCAATTATTAACATTTCTTTTTATGTAAATCGATGTATGTATTGGACCAATGAGTCATAAATATGCGTATCGTCGGAAACCGTTATTGTGCCAACCATGTCGTTGAATTAGCTGCCGCAATGGAAGGACATATTGTAATAAAAGCTGCAATGACCCAAATACCGAACCTTGTGGTACACCAATAGAGTTTTTGTTGTGATATTTGTCAAAAGAAACCTTCTGAATGCGATAGAAGCTGCAATTTTTAACATTTCTTTTTTTTTGTAAATCGATGTATGTATTGGACCAATGACAGGGTGGGTCCTATTGTAAACTGTGGGCTTATCTTGCATGGCAACTGCTTGCATATTAATGTCATTCAAACGGAAGGGCATGAATGACATAGAGTATACCGTTTTCTCCACCTACCATGTTAATGAAACGGACATGCGCCATGAGATGGAAGGAACTGTATTGTGAATCATTGCCTTACAATTTTAGGACTCCACGCACAACTTCATGCAGTGTATTCTTGGTACTGATGAGCCTAAGGGACCCCAGTCTGTTTTATATTAATTTTGTTCAAAGGAAAAAAGTCCTTTTGAATTCCTTACTTTTTATTACTAAAGATGGCATAATATAAATATAGTTTATTTCTTTAAAATTTCAGTTCTTTCGAACACCATTACATTATGCATATGGTATGGAGAATGAAACTCGTATTGTCAATATTTTGTTAGATAATGGTGCATCAGAATTTACAATGGATAAGGTAGGGTTTATCAAAATTCGCATTCCTTTCAAGTCTTGTGGAAAGCATTGCGGTCATAATAGGACAAACCTTATTGATATATATCAGCATTGACATAATTATAGGCCCTTTTGCTGAAAACTTTGTGGACGCAATGTATGCTACAGATTCTAGTGGGTTCTTTCAAATTTGCCGACAAACTGTATTGATATTCAGCGTTCCACAAACCTTCCGTACAAAATTTAGTCTAATTTTGTGAAATCGATAGAGGCTATATATTTTAACCGACTTCTTTCAAACTTGGTAGGTCAAACACAGCGTTCTTTGGTATTCTGTTCCAATGTTAAACCCTTTGCCAAACACAGCGTTCTTTGATATTCTGTTCCAATGTTAAACCCTTTGCCAAAATATTGTAAATGCAGTAGAGTTTAAAGTAGTTCATGGATTGTTTTCTTTGATGGATTGTGGCCATTGGAGGGCATACCCTATTGATTTACATCATTCTGCGATTTTCAGTTCCAGGATATACCCCCGTCTCATTTTCTGACATTAAATTTTATTCGGAAATAAAGTGTGGTTTAACGTAATACTTTTCAGCACTGACTGCTTAAATAAAGACGTACATGCCCAATGAAAAGTATTTGCCCGGACGGCTAACGTCTAATCTATATTTCGGATTTCAAATATCAAGAGTTCTTTTACGGGGATGTCAAAGTGCACGCGGGACCTCGATTTTCCCTCCCATCCGAATTACTAGGTAATGTAACATTGAGAAGGCGAGACTAAGCCAAAACCACCAGGTTAATGAGCCAACGTCTTACTCACTTCAATACCCCCGTCTATCTTTATTTCATCCATTGTTCTGACATTGGTATTTCAGTCCGAAACCTATTCCACTCAAATCGACAGAACAAGACTGTGTCGATTTATGAAGTCCGAACATAAATTTAGACAGGCTGACAAGAGGCTTATGTGATTTTTACCGTCGTTATCCGAATACTTGTCAATCGGTAATGGCCGAGAGTAATGTCGATCAACCGAGCACGCCCTTGGCTCGGTATGTAAATTTACTCTTATATTGCTAACTGCATCACACATAATTTGACCAAAAACGAATCTACGGACAAAACACAATATGAAGAAATCACGAACAAACCAAACATCAAATTGATTGAATGCATTCGGGAGCTAACCGTGAGCGTCCACTGCGCTGTACAGCCCGGGCCTGTAGTAGTATAGACTTTATACAAATTTGAAAGCAATCAGGAATATAACCCTGGGAAAACCATTTTGTAATGCCAGCATGGGTGACTATTTCCTTGTTACCCCCGACCGTGGGGGTTCTTAAACGTTCATTGACCGAGTAGCAAAGGTGACTGGTTTGTTAGAGTGTACGGGGCATTCCGTAATTAATGATACATCAAAGCAAAAATCTTCATGACCTGTCTGTCAACAATGGCAACCACGTGACATTCTCCCGCCATTTATACAGCTATTGTTACAAATAAACCATCTTAAATCGGAACTTATTTGTTGGTAATATAATTAATTAATAAAATATGATCTACACTATGGGTCATTATTTGTTGATACTACTTATGTCTAAATTCTTAAAGTAGCCGAGCATAAAAATACAAATCACTAAATTATTTCTAAATATTTATCGGCATCTACAAATCGGAATGACTGACAGTAAATCCCGTGTCATCAAAGGGATATCCTCCCTTTCATTTTTCATCAAAATCATATGTAAAAAAAACGTGTGTTATTTGGAATTATTTTATGATTAGCCATAATTATTCAAGTAAGGATAAATGCAACACTTGCGACGATTCAATTTCCTGAGGTGGTACGAACGTAAAGAATTACACTACATCAAATTTGAAGAGCCATCTACGCTCAAACAACGGGATAGAATATGTGGAATTCCAAGCAGCACAAAAAGAGGCCGAAACCTCGAGAAGAAACGCAGAGGAAGACACTGTCATTGTTTATTTTACAGTAAATAAATCTAAATTCATTGTTTTAGTTTGCGATCTTGTAATGTCAGTGCGCATTGAAATTAGATCGAAGAAGGGGAACCTCTGCGACATACTGACTGTGTTGTCCAATTCTATGATTTTGATCATCATGCAATTGACTTATTCCATATTCCAATCAACACAATAACAATGGAACACAATAACTCTCCTTCTAGATCAATGTCATGATTGAGTTCAAAGATGGGCATTTTCTGCCTAGTGTTAGCAGAGATAAGCAAGCTGATTTGTTGATTCTTTAGGGCACGATAACTTTGGTTATAATTAAGGGAGGGCGATGAAACTATTGCCAATCGAGAGTCTAATAGCTTACCATGTTGTGTGAAATTATTGTATCATTTTAGTTTTTTAAAATGTCCGGGGTAGCCGAAAAAAAGTCGTATTTTTACGATTGGGGTCATTTCTAGAGGTCCTTTTCGCTTAAAGTCAACATAATATTTTTCGGTAACTTCTTCTACAAAGAGTCTTATCGGTAATCTTTTATATGAAACCATCGATCAACAGTCCAAAATATCAGGAGTAGAAGAATAAAAGGATCGAAAATTGAAAACCGCACCCTTTCATTGTTAAGCGAAACATGCAGTGTGGGTGGCTATAATCTGAACATTTAGTCATCGTATAGAGCTTATTCAACAGTATCGAATTCCAACTGCTAAGGGATCTTTTACTTGAACTCCAATGTCTACACAGGACCTTCGTTTTTCGTCCCATTCGAACGACTAGACAGCTCTTCTGTCAGGCCTGCCATTCTGCCTCACTGACAAGGGGGAACCACGCCGGAAAATCGAGATGAACTTTTTCGGCCAATGCAAGGATTGAACACCCGACCTCTTGGCTAGCGGGCCAACGCCTTACCCACTTAGTATGGACAACCATCGTACATTTCATCCGTCAAATCAAAACATTTCATTGCATAAATAATTGATTATTCTTAATTTAAAACTTTATTTTAATATTAGTCTGACATTATTAAATCCAAATTTTATTGGTAGACGTTCGTCTTATTTAAAATTAAAGCTTCATTTAACTATGAACAACCCTTAACGTGTCTCTTTAAAACAATTAAATACTCTAAAACAGTAGGTGAATATTTGACCTATTTTACTAATTCTTTTTTCTTTGAGTATCTTTAGACATTTACTTTAAATCTGCAATTTCGGATTTTCGAATACCAAAACTTCATCGCTGTGATTTCTAACCGGAAAGACCAACTTGACAACTTCTTTAATAGTTGTGCGATTTTCGTGAAATTTAGAATGGAAGTAGATCTTGTCAATGCGACTTCAATGATTTCCTTAGAAATTTCTAAATTATCTCTCTTTGATGAAATTAAGGATCAAAATTTTCAAAAATATCAACGAAATATAAGTCAGAGTGACCTCACTTTTTATTTTCAACACTAAACATTTCAAAAATTCGAATTTTGCCTTTGACGTTTTTCGTGCCGACAAAGTTGTTTACGAGTGAAAATGACATTAACTTCACAAGATTGTGAGCGATTTTAATGATTTTTATTTTTTCGTGTTCGAATTAGTTATATGACAAAGTTGTTTACGAGTGAAAAATGACATTAACTTCGCTAGATTGTGAGCGATTTTAATGATTTTTATTTTTTCTTGTTCGAATTATTTATATGACCCATGACATGTGACACGAAGTGACTGTGAATATGATATCTGCTTAGCAGATCTAGTTTTTTGTGTTTTATCCACAAATCGGATTTCCCAGAATCTAACCTTAGTACTTTATGAAACTTTTACCTATCCCCCCAAAAATGGGTGGTGGCTGTTGAGAAAATATATTTTCGAAACGTCTTTCGAATCCGAAATCACCGAATTTTACGAACAAATGTATTTGACCTACATTGCTGTAACTTTGTGATTATTTGACCTATTTTACTAATTCTTTTTTCTTTGAGTACCCTAAGACAATTACGTCAAATCTGCAGTTTCAGAATTTCGAAAATTCGTCGCTGTGATTTCGAACAGGAATTTATGACAAATTTGACAACTTCTTTAATAGTTGTACGATTTTCATGAAATTTAGCATGTAAGTAGATCTTACCGATGCGACTTCAAAAATATGATTAGAAATTTTCTAAATCATCTCCCCGTGACGAAATTAAGGATCAAAGTTTTCAAAAAAATCAACAAAATATAGGTCAGAATGACTTAATCTTTTTTTCGTTGCTAGACAAGTAATTACTGATTCGTACACAAAATATGGAGTTTGTCGATGGAACCTGAAATGCCGCCATCTTTAAAAGTGAAAAACCAATAGGGCTGTTGCGATATTTTACTTACAGACACGGGAGTTATATTTTCTGAATCCTTGAAGGAATGCCTAAAAAATGTTCAGAGCAGAATTTTGATTTAGGTCAACTGATGGTCGCCATTTTGAAGTGAATATGAAAAGTAATAGCAATTTGAAGGGCCGAGATTTTGGAACACAATAACTCTCCTTCTAATTGAGGTAGAATGTTTAATCTTGGTGTAGACGTTCATTAGGTCAATGTCATGATTGAGTTCAAAGATGAGCAGAGATAAGCAAACTGATTCGTTGATTCTTTGGGACACGATAACTGTGGTTATAATGGAGGGAGGGCGATAAAACTCTTGTCAGTCGAGAGTGTAATAGCTAGCCTATTGTGTGAAATCATTGTATCATTTTTTAAATCCGAAAAAAAGAGATAGAAAATCCAAAAAGTCGTATAGTAAACATAATATTTTTGGGGAACTTCTTCTATAAAGAGTCTTATCGGTAGTCTTTTATATGAAACCATCGATCAACAGTACAAATTATCAGGAGTAGAAGAACAAAAGGATCGAAAATTGAAAACAGCACCCTTTCATTGTTAACCGAAACATGCAGTGTGGGTGGCTAAAATCTGTACATTTAGTCACCGTATAGAGCTTATTCAACAGTATCGAATTCCAACTGCTAAGTGGTCTTTTACGTGCACTTCAATGTGTACACGGGACCTTGGTTTATCGTCCCATCCGAACGACTAGACAGCTGTCTTTGCCAGGCCTCCGTTCTGCCTCACTGACATCTTTAAATGTGAAAAGTCTCAATGGCTTTTTTGCTATTTGACTTACAGACTCGGGAGTTAAATTTTCTGAATCCTTGAAGGAAGGCCTAAGAAACGTCGAGGGTAGAATTTTATTTAGGTCAACTGGTAGTCACCATTTGAATTGAAAATGAAAAATAAAAGCAATTTGAAGGGCCGAAACTTTGGAACACAATAACTCTCCTTCTAATTGAGCTAGAATGTTCAAACTTGGTGTAGACGTTCACTAGGTCAGTTTCTTGATTGAGTTCAAAGATTAGCATTTTCTGTCTAGAGTAAACAGAGATAAGCAAGCTGATTTGTTGATTTTTTAGGGCAAGATAACTTTGGTTATAATGAAGGGAGATCGATAAAACTGATAGCTAGCTTGTTGTGTGAAATCATTGTATCATTTTTTTAAATGTCCGGGCTAGCCGGAAAAAAAAGATCGAAAATCCTAAAAGTCGTATTTTTACGATTTGGAGCATTTTTAGAGGTCTCATAATATTTTTGGGGAACTTCTTCTACAAAGAGTCTTATCGGTAGTCTTTTATATGAAACCATCGATCAACAGTCCAAAATATCAGAGTAGAAGAACGAAAGGATCGAAAATTGAAAACGGCACATTTAGTCACCGTATAGAGCTTATTCAACAATATCGAATTCCAACTGCTAGGGGATCTTTTACGTGCACTCCAATGTGTACACGGGACCTTGGTTTTTCGTCCCATCCGAACGACTAGACAGCTGTCCTGGTCAGACCCTCCGTTCTGCCTCACTGACAAGGGAGTACCACGCCGGAAAAGATGAATTTTTCTCGGCTAGTGCAGGGATCGAACACCCGACCTCCTTGCTAGCGGGCCAACGCCTTACCCACTTAGTGTGGACACCCATCGTACATTTCATCCGTCAAATCAAAACATTTCATTGCCATCAGACCAATAATTAATTATTCTTAATTTAAAATTTTATTTTAATATAAGTCTGGCATTATTAAATCCTAATTTTATTGGTAGACGTTCGTCTTATTTAAAATCAAACTTTCATTTAACTATGAACAGCCCTTAACGTGTCTCTTTAAAACAATTAAATACTCTAAACAGTAGCTCAAGCTTTTGACCTAAACTCATTAATTTACCATTTTATATGTGAGCGACTTGTTAGTTATCCTTCTTATATGACATATTGCACGTGTCTGATTTCAAAGGGGAGTTGGGTGGCTGAATGGTTAGCACGCGCGCGCTGTATTATAAAGCCTGTCATTGAGTCAACTAGCGTGTTTTCGAATCTCCGGTTGTACGTGACAAGGAGTGAGGTCGCCTGTCCAATCTGGTGGGTTTTCTTCATTTCCTCCGGTTTCCTTCTACTGCTAAAGACCTCTACGCGCAAGCGAAATATTGAAATAAAATCAAACTATATGTTAGTCCCGAAATGATCTAGTTTGGTACACAATAACTCTCTTATAATTTAGCTAGACTTGGTTTAGGTGTTTATTAGGCCAATACCTTGATGACTTTGGAACACAATAACTCTTCTTCTAATTGGGGTACAATGTTCAAACTTGGTGTAGGCATTCAATAGGTCAATGTCTTGATGGAGTTCGAACATCAGCATTTTCTGCGTTGGGTAAGCAGAGATGAGCAATTTGATTGGTTGATGATTTGACACACAATAACATTAGTTCTGATTAAGTGATAGTCATGGAACTTAGTGTATAGTTTCACTAAACACTACATTGACTAGGTTCGACAATGAGCATTTTCTGCTCAGGATAAGCAGAACGATAAGCAATTTGATTGGTCGAGACATTGAAACACAATAACTCTCCTTCTAATAGAGGCAGAATGTTAAATCTTGGTGTAAGCGTTCATTATGTCAATGCCGTGGTGGAGTTCAAAGATGAGCATTGTCTGCTTAGGGTAATCAGAGATAATCAATTTGATCGGTTGATGTTTAGGGACACGATGACTTTAGTTCTAATTAAGTGTGAGAGTGATGAAACTTGGTGTATAGTTTCATTACATCAGTACCTTGACTAAGTTCAATAATGAGCATTTTCTGGTCAGGGCAAGCAGAGCGATAAGCAATTTAATTGGCCGAGACTTAGGAACACAATAACTCCCTTTCTAATTGAGTTATAAAGGTTCAAACTTGGTATAAGTTCGATAATGGGCATTTTCTGCTCAGGGAAAGCAGAGTGATAAGCAATTTGATTGGCCCAGACTTCGGAACACAATAACTCTCGATGTTATTCAGCTAGAATGTTCAAACTTGGTGTATGTCATTATTAGGTCAATGCTTTGATGAGCAATTTGACTTCGGAACACAATAACTCTCGATGTTATTCAGCTAGAATGTTCAAACTTGGTGTAGGTCATTATTAGGTCAATGCTTTGATGAGCAATTTGATTGGTTGATGATTTCGGACACTTTCACTTCAGTTCTAATTAAGTCAGAGTGTTAAATCTTGGTGTAAGCGTTCATTATGTCAATGCCGTGATGGAGTTCAAAGATGAGCATTGTCTGCTTAGGGTAATCAGAGATAATCAATTTGATCGGTTGATGTTTAGGGACACGATGACTTTAGTTCTAATTAAGTTCGACAATGAGCATTGTCTGCCATGGATAAGCAGAGCGATGAGCAATTTGATTGGGCGAGAATTTGAAACAAAATAACTCTATTTTTAATTCGGGCAGAATGTTCAATCTTGGCTAAGGCGTTCATTAGGTCAATGCCGTGATGGAGTGCGAAGATGAGTATTGTCTGCTTACTGTAAGCAGAGATAAGCAATCTGATTGGTTAATACTTTGGGGCACGATAACTTTGGTTAGAATGAAGTGAGAACGTCGAAATTTCAAATATAGATCCATTATCTCATTACTAAACAATTATTCGTGTACCGGAAGTAGTTAAAAAAAAACGAAAAAAAAATGTAAAAAAGAAAAAATAATGGCGCTCTTGCTTAAAACTCGAATTCTCAGTCAGATATCAGCGGACCAAAACAATTAAAATGCCTTTAGATAGTCCCATCAATGGACTATCTTATGGCATCTAAATGATGCGAATTCGATTGTTAGGAAATAAATTATGGTACGTATTTACGTATTGGAGAATTTTGAGACGCCTTTATATACGTCCACATTGAAATTGTCGTCGCCCCCGTCCGTCCGTCCGTCGGTCCATCCGTCGCTCTAGAGTCTAAAGTTAATATCCGGTTGACTTTAAATTTATACATAGTGTTTAAGGTCATGATACGAAGAAGCCTATTGGTTTTCAGCGATTTCCGATAATTAGTGCCAGAGTAATGGCCCTTGATCACTTCAAAAAATCCTGTGGAAGCTCTAGAGGCCAAAGTTATTATCCAATCGACTTTAAATTTACACACAGTGTTTAAGGTCATGAGACGAAGAAGCCTATTGATTTTCAGTGATTTCAAATAATTACTGCCAGAGTTATCTCCCTTGATAACTTCAAAAAATCTTGTGACGCTATAGAGGCCAAACTTATCATCCGATTGACTTCAGATTGATACACAGAGTTTAAGGTGTTGAAACGAACAAGTATTTTGATTTTCAATGAATTTTGATAACTGAACAGCTAAATCCATGATTTAAAAATGTTGCATGTATATACTAATTGTTAGCGTGGGGTAAAACTTTATGAAAAGCAATCAAATTCTAATGATTTTCTGATAATTACATAATGAGTTGTTACTCTTAATCAGTTTTTAGTGTATTACAAATGATCATTACCGAAAAATGTAAAAATATGCGACAACCCTTGTTGACTGCCCGGACGATTTAGCTGCTGTGGGCGTATGTTTCGTTGCCTGGCAACCTATCTTTCTCGAAAACGACGCCTACGATTTTTTTTAAACTTTATTTACTCCGGGTCTCGAATAACGTACGGGCTCGTCGTTCAGGATTCGACAAACGTTGACATACCCTACGGTCGGCCACCCGACGTTCACTAACCCCTTGGGTCGGAGGTAGCGAGGAAATGGTCGGATAGAAGGTAGAACGGTCTGATTTAATGGCGAATCCCGAATAACGCGCTGACTCGTTATTCGTTATTGGCGAATCTCGAATAACGAGCCAGCACGGTATTCGGGACTTGCGGATCACGAGCTGGCTCGGTGTTCGTTATTCGAATCCCGAATCCCGAATAACGTGCCTAAAAGAAAGACCTGCAATAGGCAGATTCAGCTCTAAATTTTAATCATTTCTTTTGTTCATCACTTTTTTTACACCCATTGAACGCTCTAACGACAAAAGTTATCATCCGATCTGTGTGAGATTTACATGCACTCTTAAGGTTAGTGAAAGGAAGGAGCCTATTGAATTTCAGCAATTCCCGGTGATTAGTTCAAGAGTATGGCCCGTGCCTCACTTTGTTGAACCTTGTGAATGCTCTAACGACAAAAGTTGTAATGCAATCTGTATGAAATTTATGTACATCATTTAAATTAGTAAAACAAAAATCCTATTGAATTTCAGCAATTTCTGTTTATTACGTCGAGAGTTATGGACCTTGTTTCACTCTGTTAGACCTTGTGAACTCTCTAACGACAAAAAAAATATCTTTCAATTTGTATGAAATTGATATGCATCATTTAAATTAGTCAAACAACGAAATTTTTTGAATTCCAGCAATTGCTGTTTACCACTTCTTGAGTTATGGCTCTTGTTTCATTTTGTTGAACCTTGTGAATGCACAAACGACTAAAGTTATCATCCGATATGTATGTATAGGATATTTATGGAGGGGGATCCTCGCCAAAAGTCTCAATTTGTGAAAATACATTTGTCGATTTGTGAAAGTACATTTGTTAATTTGTCAAAATACAAAATACATTTGTCGATTTGTGAAAGTACATTTGTTAATTTGTCAAAATGCAAAATACATTTGTCGATTTGTCGTACAACAAAAATACATTTTTTCATGTGTGAAAATACACCTGTCGAACCTACAAAACACAAATTTTGAAATAACACAGCTTAACTTTATAGTTTCAACATATGTAATTTCAACATTTGTATTTTCAAGATATGTAATTTCAACATTTGTAGTTTCAACAGTTGTATTAACGACACTTGCATTAGCAAGCCTTGCATTAGCAAGCCATGCATTAGCGAACTATGACCATATTTGGGTTGATGACGTTGATCATTATGGAGGGGGATCCTTGCCAACGATGCTGCAAGGCCTTGATGCCGGCCAGGAAGAATTTTTTTTATTCTTTATCCCCTCCCCCCTAAAAAATTTCACATAGCTGAAATGGCGTCATCTTAACCATGGACCTTATAATAAGGTCCATGTCTTAACTAAGAAAATGAGGGTTGACAAGTTACTTTTGTGTTAGGGTTAGTCCTTTCAGTGGCAGGTATTTGATAGCTGCCCTATAGCCAGTTTTGTCCATTTCTGGTGATTCCTGATGGGTTAATCACACACAAGATGGTCTGGTATGAAAACAATATTAACACTACAGGTGCAGTTCTTATGAAATGAAATGAAATGGGGTTTAACGTCCTACTCTTCTGCACCTGTCCATGATTGTACTTTCTTGGTGACAAAAGTCTGCTTCAATCTGGCCTCACAATACCATTTTATGCATTTTGTCAGTTTGAACCATCATCTTTTATGGGTCATTTCGTTATCAGCGAGATGCACACTTTCATTTAAAATTAAATTGAACTGATACCTCGAATGTGTGAATATAAATTTTTCTCGAGCCTCGGGGTCGATATTATGGTGTCAGCTTGGCCCCCCGGGGCCGAAACCAACTGTTATGGACAATTTCGAACTCAGTGAGATGTACTCTTCCATTTAAAATTGGTTTGACTGATACTTCGAATATATGAGTATAACCTATTTTTGACCCTTCGGCTCTGCGGTCCATATTTAGGGTGTCAATTTGGGCCGTCCAAGGGCCATAAGCGTCTGTTATGGGCAACTTCGTACCCAGTGAGATGTACTCTTTCATTTAGAGTTGGTTTTGACCGGTACCGCGAATTTATGTCCCCATCGTCTTAGGGCGTCAATTT
This sequence comes from Patella depressa, assembly GCA_948474765.1. NCBI lineage: Eukaryota > Metazoa > Mollusca > Gastropoda > Patellidae > Patella > Patella depressa. The sequence continues at coordinate 25,270,442 of OX419717.1, read as the reverse complement.
GGGCCATTCCATGGGCCCAATCGTCTGTTATGGATAATTCCGTAATCAGCGGCATATACTCTTTCAATTAACATTAGTGTCTACTAATAACTCGAATGTATGAATATAACCCTTTTTTTAAGCCGCCCAGGGAGGATGGGGGGTCAGTTTGGGCAGTCCCAGGGCCAAAATCGTCTGTTATGGGCAATTTCGTACTCAATAGAGTGTATTCTTTCATTTAAAATTGGTTTTGACCGGTACCTCGAATGTATGAGTTTAACCCATTTGGGGCTCCAGAGGGTGGAACCTAGACGAACGAGGTACCAATATCTGACCATATATATAGGCATCTACATACTAACCTGGGATGCACAGAAGTGGGCGTCTGCCGGGGCCCAGTCCATGGGTGTGACCCTGGTGATCCCTATAATGACCCCAAAAATGGGTTAAACTCATACATTCGAGGTACCGGTCAAAACCAATTTTAAATGAAAGAATACACTCAAGTTATTAGTAGACACTAATGTTAATTGAAAGAGTATATGCCGCTGATTACGGAATTATCCATAACAGACGATTGGGCCCATGGAATGGCCCAAATTGACGCCCTAAGACGATGGGGCCATAAATTCGCGGTACCGGTCAAAACCAACTCTAAATGAAAGAGTACATCTCACTGGGTACGAAGTTGCCCATAACAGACGCTTATGGCCCTTGGACGGCCCAAATTGACACCCTAAATATGGACCGCAGAGCCGAAGGGTCAAAAATAGGTTATACTCATATATTCGAAGTATCAGTCAAACCAATTTTAAATGGAAGAGTACATCTCACTGAGTTCGAAATTGTCCATAACAGTTGGTTTCGGCCCTGGGGGCCAAGCTGACACCATAATATCGACCCCGAGGCTCGAGAAAAGTTTATATTCACACATTCGAGGTATCAGTTCAATTTAATTTTAAATGAAAGTGTGCATCTCGCTGATAACGAAATGACCCATAAAAGATGATGGTTCAAACTGACAAAATGCATAAAATAGTATTGTGAGGCCAGATTGAAGCAGACTTTTGTCACCAAGAAAGTACAATCATGGACAGGTGCAGAAGAGTAGGACGTTAAACCCCATTTCATTTCATTTCATAAGAACTGCACCTGTAGTGTTAATATTGTTTTCATACCAGACCATCTTGTGTGTGATTAACCCATCAGGAATCACCAGAAATGGACAAAACTGGCTATAGGGCAGCTATTAAATACCTGCCACTGAAAGGACTAACCCTAACACAAAAGTAACTTGTCAACCCTCATTTTCTTAGTTAAGACATGGACCTTATTATAAGGTCCATGGTTAAGATGACGCTATTTCAGCTATGTGAAATTTTTTAGGGGGAGGGGATAAAAAATAAAAAAAATTCTTCCTGGCCGGCATCCAGGCCTTGCAGCATCGTTGGCAAGGATCCCCCTCCATAATGATCAACGTCATCAACCCAAATATGGTCATAGTTCGCTAATGCATGGCTTGCTAATGCAAGGCTTGCTAATGCAAGTGTCGTTAATACAACTGTTGAAACTACAAATGTTGAAACTACAAATGTTGAAATTACATATCGTCGGCTCGGTGACAAACTGTCGTATCTACATTTTTATGCAAAACAACTTTTTAATATGGCGGGAATTTCCATGTCTTGGCCCATCTTCTGACAAACTCTCGTACCTTAAAGCCAATTAGAAATGGTTATATGGTCATGTGCCAAAAAGTCGTACCGTGATTGGCTAAAAAAAATTCTTCCAAAATAGTGTATCTGACAAGAGTGTGCGAACGTAAAACCGTGTTCCAATTTAAAAGAGAATTTCAGTAAGTTTTGTCTAATTTAGAAGTTGAATATAAAGCAAAGATGTTTTGCATTTATAATTATCAAAATCACATTGAAGTCATCGCAGTTTAATCTACGTGTTCTGCACGATGGGTAAAATTCACCAATAGTTTACTCTATAAAGACTAAAATATTTTTCCCAAATCGTGAAAATGCGTCCCGATTCTATAATATGTTGATGAAAATCCAAATTGATGGTGTTTTAACTGTGCTAAACGTTTTAATTTGTCATTTTTTCGCCAAATGTAAAGTTACGACATTTTGGAAATAAAGCCGCAATAAAGGTCGAAAAAAGACACAGTGAAGTTACGATGTTTTGTTTCTGCAATTTAAAACCCCGATGTCTTTTCATTAGACTAATGATCGAACAATGGGATCTGAAATGAAATGAAATGGCGTTTAACGTCCTACTCTGGGCTAATGGGGGAAATTTTGCATTACGGCCTTCTCTTATATCGAATTGCAACCCCTTGACAGGCCCGTGGCTAGCCCAAAATTTTTAGTGGGTAAAAGGCTTACAGGGGCGCCGATGGGGCTTCTTTGGGCGCTCTCCATATGCGTACGGTGAATGTTAGGGAAACACAACTGAAATGCCCGAACAAATTTCGGGTCAGGCCTACAGACGTCTAGGGACGCTCCCCGCCCACCATGAAAATTTGGAAAATTTGACTTCAAACGGGTTATCTTACTATTCCAGTCCCTGAATACAATAGGTAGTCTGATATAGCCTAACGTAGGCGGCTGAGTCGAATTCCAATCATTCGTTTATATTTCACGGAGACGGGGCAGCCGGGGGCAAATTTTGACTGCCGCATTCTAGCCCGTGAATACAGCAACTTAAATGTGGTCCAATATAGTCTACCTAAGTTGGCTTGCCATACACCTTGCAGTGTTTCGTTTGAAAGCTAATCGCACTTAACACTGCTGTAATGGAAGCAAATTTCTGTTCCAAATTATGACTGGTCAAAAGTACAATTAACAACCAATAGCTAACCCAAGAGTAAAGCAATTTCCAATTTTCCAATCATTTTGTAACCGAAATCCCACACCATGCTGACCTGAATTCCAACCATCCGATCGGACAATTGCAACTGGATTCACAAATAATGATCGATGCCCGAAAAATTTAGTACAAAGTAGAGTGGCTACAAACAAATTGTTTTAATCCTCAGTCAATTCAGTACAAATTCGTGGTATCTAATTAAAATAACGGTAAAATTAGTGTTTTATTAGATTAAGGGCACTTTATTTTGCCAACTAGATGAAATAATATTTATTTGTTTTCTCTTTACCCATCTGTCCGAAAAGTCAAGATAACCTATGTTGCTCTCCCCCAGAAATTTGGGAAAATAGGGTTTGCACCTGAAAATTACGGAAAATTTCAATTTTGATGCTGAATTTGCGATATTGGCATGTTATGATATTTTGATATAAACATTATAAACATAAGGAAGGGATACGACTTTAACGTACCTATTATAATTTATGAGAAAAATAAAAGGTTCAGAATCGGGTTAGAATGCGACTGGTTTGATTTTTGAAGATTAGCACGCCGTTTTGGACGCCCAATTCTTTCGTGGGAGCCTAACTAATCTCATAAGCATTATATTATGGGCGCCCTTCCGGGATGAGACACCCAACAAATCATGCCGTTTGAATTTTTAAGATTATCACGCTGTTTTGGGTGCCCAATTCATTCGGATGAGGCGCTCCACAAATTATGCCGTTTGAATTTAGAAAATTATCACGCCGTTTCGAGCGCCGAATTCATTCGTTGGCGCCTAACCAATCTCACTAGCATTATATTATGGGCGCCCGTGATCTTGACATTATTGGCGCCCTTCACAGACGAGGCACCCCACAAATCATGCGTCCATTGCATTGGTCAAGTCGAGGGCGCCCAACCAATCTGATTCGGTATTATTCACTATGTGTGGCCCGACAATATAAGGCGCCCCACCAATCATGTCATTATGGGGGCTGCTCTGAGATAAGGCACCCCACAGATCAGGCCGTTTTGGGCTCCCCATCAATTGTGGTGTTAATCGTGTGGGTAAATATGAAGCGCCTCACCATTTGGGGAGCGCCCCATATATAACGACATGATTGGCGAGGCGCCCATAATACCAAGTGACATTGGAAAGGTGCCAATCTCGTCATGGACGCCCAAACAGTGTCACTCGCCTTTATGTGGCGCCGATACTAATAAGGAGCCATTGGTCGTTGGCCTCGTATTGCGTCCTTTGGGTTTGAGTGCGACTTGTTTGATTTTTTGAAGATTATCACGCCGTTTTGGGCGCCCAATTCTTTCGTGGGCGTTTAACTAATCGCATTAGCATTATATTATAGACACCCCTCTGGGATGAGATACCCCACAAATGATGCCTTTTGAATTTTGAAGACTATCACGCATGGGCGCCCATAATGCTTAGATCATGGGTGCGCATAATATAATGCTAGTGAGATTGGCTAATGAATTGAGCGCCCATAAAGCCAAGTGACACTGGAGAGAAAGAGAGAAGTCATTTCGGGACTAACATATGGTTTCATTTTATTCAACAATTCGCTTGTGCGTAGGAGTCTTTAGCAGTGGGAGGGAACCGGAGTACCCGGAGAAAACCCACGAGGTTGGACAGGCGACCCTACTCCTTGCCATGTACAACCGGGGATTCGAAACCACGCCAGTTGACTCAATGGAAGGCCGTATTATACAGCGCGCGCACGATAACCATTCGGCCATCCACCCACCCCCAAGTGACATTAGAAGGGCGCCACTCTCGTCGTGGGCGCCCAACCAATGCCACTCGGCTTTTTGTGGCGCCGATAATAATATCGAGCCGTTGGTCGTTGGCCTCGTATTGCGTCCTTTGGCGCCCATTGAAGGAGCCGATTTTTCCACAATGGGCAAAAAGCGCCGTAGGCGTCAATCGGGAGAGCCGAAATTTTTGCTTGGCCAGTACTTAGAAATGTTTCGTATTTCCAAATTGTTCCCGACAACGTACAACGCAACGTCATTCGGGTAGTACCAAAAGTCGAGGTCCAGTGTACACATAGACGCGCACGTTAAGAACGCCGTGACCGTTGTAATTTGACATAAGAGTAGGCCGTAGCACCGCTGTTCAGGTATAATTTCCCTCAAAGCAAATTGTATGGTGCATACCCGTTTTCTTAGCCCAGACGGGACGGAACAGTGGTACGTTAAATCCCATTTCATTTCATTCATTTTCGTTTTTAGTATACGTTGTTTGGCAACTTTTGTGGGTTGAAATGTCGTAAGTACCCACATATGTTAACTTTTGGGAATCAAATTGTCGTAAGTGTAATTTACGTAATGATTATGTAAATAACACTTTCCCATAAAAATTAACTGCTACGTGTTCTTGATTTACTACAAACAGTCCTATCAAAGACTTCTCTGTGATAAAATACTTTTGACAGATACGTTTTTTGTGCCTCCTGAAAAGTAGGTCAAATGTAGTTACGAGCGTTTGTCACCGAGCCGACGATATCTTGAAAATACAAATGTTGAAATTACATATGTTGAAACTATAAAGTTAAGCTGTGTTATTTCAAAATTTGTGTTTTGTAGGTTCGACAGGTGTATTTTCACACATGAAAAAATGTATTTTTGTTGTACGACAAATCGACAAATGTATTTTGCATTTTGACAAATTAACAAATGTACTTTCACAAATCGACAAATGTATTTTGTATTTTGACAAATTAACAAATGTACTTTCACAAATCGACAAATGTATTTTCACAAATTGAGAGTTTTGGCGAGGATCCCCCTCCATAGATATTAACTCATCGGAGGTTGATATGTTAAAGAACACGAAGGCGAAGCCCGGGTGTTCTCTGACATATCAATCCGAGGGAGAGTAGGTTTATATCCGACATATACAACACATTTACCCTTAAATTAAATGAACTCTTCCATTATAAGTCAACACTGATTGCATACCTACTTGATAGTTTCCGTCAAATAACGAAAATTACCGAATTAATCACGTGAGTGCATTGTTTATACTTTCGCCATTTGGGACCGTGAAAGTTCAGAGAAGGATTTGACCGACTGTGTTAAGTGGATTGTACCTCAAAATGTGAACGAAAAGAACATTTTGAAAGACATCTTAGACATGGATAACAGATATGCCGATAAGTATGTTGTCCATTTTGGTGCTGAATGCTACAAACTGTACCATAAAAATCTTTAATTGTCAAAAGAATAAAAATGTATTTCTGTGTTCTTTGTATTATTTCGATCATCAACGTCATCAGCGATTGATATGAACCGAATATATCGACCTGAGATGACGTCATTAGCGATTGATTTGAAATATCAACCTGTTACGACGGCACCAACGGTTGATATTAACAGAATATATTAACCTATGATGTCATGACAGGTTGTTATGAGGTATAACTGCTATGCACATAAAAAAAATACGATATGAAATTGACATGCGCCATTTAAATTAATGAAACGAAGAATCCTAGACTTATGGTTCTCGTTCCCTTTGTTTAACTTTACAGTGTCTGTACATGTTCCCTATGTTTAACTATGTACACGAGTTTCATTCTGATTGACAATAACTATTAAGGTCCAAATTGAAGAGAGATTCCTGGACATAAACGAAGTCAGCAACAAATGCCGAAAAGGTAGTTTTAGTTTTATATGGCAGTGTGAAGTTTGGTGAATGATAGTTTTTCGATATTGGCGAATAACGAAACACAACTTGCTCGTTTTATATATATATTGTCAAAAAACGAGCTACTTGTTTTTGGATGTTCAAATTTGAATCTCAAAAAAGCAGATTTGATGGATGTATATCTACAGATTGTCTCCAAAACACATTTGATTAAATCAATGTTCTAAACCGAACTAAATATATCGTAAAAGAGGAAGTCTTGAGAAGTGGATTCACACAAAAACACTCTTTCTCCTTGGGTTTTATATTGACGAATGTCAATAAATGAGCTACTCGTTTTCGATATCCAGGCTTGAATCTTAAAAATACAGATTTTAATCATGTATATCTACGGAATTTCTCCAAAACACATTTATTAAATAAGTATTCTAAAACGAACTAAAGATAATAAATTAGGAATAAATGGATGTACATCTACAGAATGTCTCCAAAACACATTTGATGAAATCAGTTTTGTAACTAAAGATATCATAAATGAGGATGCCTGAGTAGTGGATTCACATAAAAACTGCTCTTTCTACAGAATGTCTCCCAAACACATTTGATTAAATCAGGTTTGGAAAACAAACTAAATATATCATTAATGAGGGTGTCTGAGCAGTGGATTCACTTAAAAACTGTTCTTTCTCCTTGTTTTTTGATATTGGCGAATCTTGAAAAACGAGCTGCTCGGGCTTAAATCTAAAAAAAAAGCAGATTTAATACAAAATCACCTACAGAATGTCTCCAAAACACATTTGATCAAATCAGTTTGTAAAAAGAACTAAAGATATTATAAATGGGGAGGCCTGGGCAATGGATTCACATAAAAACTACACTTTCTACTGGGTTTTTTTTTATTGCCGAATGTCGAAAAACAACTAGCTCGTTTTTCGATATTCAAACTTGAATCTCGAAAAAGCATTGGATGTATCTACAGAATAATTCCAAAACACATTCTAAAACGAACTAAAGATATCATAAATGATGTTGCCTGGGCAGTGGATTCACATAAAAACTGCTCTTTCTACTTAGTTTTTTTTTTGTTTTTTTTTTGATATTGGTGAATAACGAAAAACAACTAGATCGTTTTTCGATATTAAAGAATTCAAAATTGAATCTCGAAAAAGCATGTATAATGGATGTATATCTACAGAATATCCCCAAAACACATTTGATTAAATAATTCTAAAACGAAACTAGATCTGCTACTGTCCCATGCAGATATGAAAGCTTTCATATTAACCGTCACGTGTCATCGATTATATCAAGTATCCTAAATAAAGGTATAAGAAGAAAAAAATATTATCAAAATTGGTCACAAAACTCGCGAAGTTACAAGTCTAAATATAAACTAGTGTCCAAAAGAAACGATACCAACTTTCTTTCCAATTAATTTTTCTCTAAGTGAAATTTTAAGTATGAAAACATGCCAATTCGTATTGCACACCCCTAACACAGCATAGTCCATAAAAATACCGGGAATTCTTGATCACTTCCGGGAAAAAACGTAAATTTCGTGAAAGTGACATTTCCCTCTCTAGCATGTTCTGCACGTGCATGAAAACTGTATAAAACGGCTGATCAGACACGTTGATATCACAGTAATAAAAAGAACACAAGATATACCACGTATGACAGCCATCCAGAGAGAGAGAAGTTACAAGTCTAAATATAAACTAGTGTCCAAAAGAAACGATACCAACTTTCTTTCCAATTAATTTTTCTCTAAGTGAAATTTTAAGTATGAAAACATACCAATTCGTATTGCACACCCCTAACACAGCATAGTCCATAAAAATACCGGGAATTCTTGATCACTTCCGGGAAAAAACGTATATTTCGTGAAAGTGACATTTCCCTCTCTAGCATGTTCTGCACGTGCATGAAAACTGTATAAAACGGCTGATCAGACACGTTGATATCACAGTAATAAAAAGAACACAAGATATGCCACGTATCACAGCCATCCAGAGAGAGAGAGCCGTTGGAATGGTTCAACAAGGAACGTCACATATCGACGTCGCCAGAAGGCTGGGCTGCGCACGCATCACTATCACCAGGTTGATGCAGCGGTTCCGTCTGACAGGTCATACGTCAGACAGGCCCAGGAGTGGAAGACCACGAGTAACCACGCCCTGTGAGGATCGTTACATCCGGGTATTACACCCCAGGAACCGCACCGTAATAGCGACATCCACGGTGGCGACAACACTGGGACACAGGATCAGTCGACAAACCGTCTACAGGAGACTACGGCAGTATGGTATCCGGCCACGTCATCCCTACCGCGGACCGCACATGACGCCTTGACACCGGCACGACAGACTGATATGGGCCAGGCGAGTTCGACGTTGGCAACGGCGGGACTGGGCACGTTTTATGTTCTCTGATGAGAGCAGATTCCTCATGTTCCGAAACGATGGACGGCAGCTTGGATACCGAAGAGTTGGCGAACGTTTGGCGCCTAACTGTGTCCTACAGGTCCGGCCATTTGGAGGAGGAGGGTTAATGGTTTGGGATGGCATATGTGGTGACGTCACAATGAGGCTTGTCGCAATTCGTGGAAACCTGAATGCACAGCGTTATCGTGATGACATCTTACGGCCTGTTGTTGTGCCCTTTCTGCAGCAACAGCCTCGTGGAATCATTTTCCAACGTGACAATGCAAGGCCGCACACAGCAAGATTGACACAGAACTTCCTTGCCAAAGCCAACGTACACGTTTTGCCATGGCCCGCATGTTCACCGGACTTGAATCCCATCGAGCACTTATGAGACCACCTCGATCGGAAAATGCGACGTCGCCTTGTGCCTCCAGTCAACGTGCAGGAACGATGTCTCCTCGAGGAATGGCAACAAATCACTCCCAACGTCATCAGACGTTTGACGTCATCAGTCCGCAGGATTGATGCTCAAGGTGGACATACCCTTTACTGACTTGACTTTTAGACATGTGGTGCGTCATTTCCCGTTGTTTCTGTGATCAGTGTTCTAACGAAATGTTTATTTTTCAACCCCACCGATCTTTAACGGCTTGTCATATTGAATGTACAGATTTGATTGAAATGATTTTGTGTACAGATGTTGTTTAGTTTTTCTTTTCTGTCGTTGCAAACAGGTGGTATCGTTTCTTTTGGACACTAGTTTAGTATGAAACATTGCACCGGGCATAACAATAATCTGAAAACTAAAGGGAAATAACTGAAACTTGTATTGCTGTAATCGGAATGACTTCCAGTTCCAGAAGTTTCAGAAAAATGGACGGATGAGAAAATGAAATGAAAATGGCGGGAAAGAACTATAAATCGCAGGTTGGACAGGCGACCTTACTCCTTGTCACGTACAACCGGGGATTCGAAAACACGCTAGTTGAGTCAATGACAGGCTTTATGATACAGCACGTGCGTGCTAACCATTCAGCCACCCAACCCCTCTTTGAAATCGACACGTGCAATATGTCATATAGAAAGAATAACAAGTCGCTCACATACTGAATGGTAAATTAATAAGTTTAGGTCAAAAGGTTGAGCTACTATTTTAGAGTATTTAATTGTTTTAAAGAGACGCGTTAAGGGTTGTTCATAGTTAAATGAAACTTTAATTTTAAATAAGACGAACGTCTACCCAAAAAATTAGGATTTAATAATGCCAGACTAATATTAAAATAAAGTTTTAAATTAAGAATAATTAATTATTGGTCTGATGCAATGAAATGTTTTGATTTGACGGATGAAATGTACGATGAGTGTCCACACTAAGTGGCCCGCTAGCCAGGGGATCAGGTGTTCGATCTCTGCATTGTCCGAGAAAGTTCATCTCGATTTTCCGGCGTGTTTCCTCCTTGTCAGTGAGGCAGAACGGAGGGCCTGACAATGACAGCTGTCTAGTCGTTCGGGTGGGACGAAAAACCAAGGTCGTGTGTACACATTAGAGTGCACGTAAAAGATCCCTTAGCAGTTGGAATTCGATACTGTTGAATAAGCTCTATACAATGACTAAATGTGCAGATTGTAGCCACCCACACTGCATGTTTCGCTTAACAATGAAAGGGTGCTGTTTTCAATTTTCGATCCTTTTATTCTTCTACTCCTGATATTTTGGACTGTCGATCCATGGTTTCATATAAAAGACTACCAATAAGACTCTTTGTAGAAGAAGTTCCCAGAAAATATTATGTTGACTTTAAGAGAAAAGGACCTCCGACCTCTAAAAATGCTCCAAATCGTAAAAATACGACTTTTTGGATTTTTCGGCTACCCCGGGCATTTAAAAAAAATGATGCAATGATTTCACACAACAGGCTAGCTATTAGACTCTCGATTGACAAGAGTTTCATCAACCTCCCTTCATTATAACCAAAGTTATCGTGCCCTAGAAAATCAACAAATCACCTTGCTTATCTCTGCTTATCCTCGGCAAAAAATGCTCATCTTTGAAATCAATCATGACATTGACCTAGTGAACATCTACACCAAGATTGAACATTCTAGCTCAATTAGAAGAATTAGTAAAATAGGTCAATAAAATAACAAAGTTACGACTATGCATTGTTAGTTTTTTTCGTTCGTGAAATTCGGTGATTTCGGATTCGTAAAACGTTTTGAAAATATATTTAAACAACGTTCGCACCCCATTTTTTTTGGGGGGGGGGGGCAAAGTTTCAGAAAGATCCTATGGTTAGATTCTGAGAAATCCGATTTGCAGAAAATACACACACAAAAAAATATAATAATCTTAACAGAAACAATAAACTTTCATATGTAATATGAAAGCCTAATATAGATACATGTATGCTAAAGGGGATGTCCGAGCAGTGGATTCACATATAAAAGCTCTTTCTCTTATTTGTTTTTCTTTCCAGAATGGACGTTCGCCATTAGCATTCAAAGATAGAAGGGGTCAACAGTTAATGAACCATTTGCTTGAGTATCAACTAGATCAGGTTGGCAATTGTGAATATAAATGTACTAAAAGGTTTTCACTGTATTTTTAATTGGTCTGTTATCCTTCCTGTATTGAAATATTGAGCAGACAAATTTTGCAATTGGGGATCAAACATAAACCAAGAGAAAATGATAGATTTTGGGACAATGGGTGGGGTAAAAAAAAAACAGTGTTAAGAGTTTGTGGCATTGAACGGGTTACAATTGCAAAAGTCTCACTAAAAATTCGTTCAGCTGGTACCAGAGGGCAAAAACAAATCCCAGCAAATTTTCCTTTATCAGATTCCAAACGACTAGACTCTTTTAAAGTTAGAAATAAATGGGTTTTCTTGATTGAAAAGTAACATAGCTTTAACATGATTACTAATATCTTTCGGGGGGGGGGGGGGGGGCTAGTGGTCTAAAGTGCCGCGCTTCGACCTCTAGCTGGTCGGTCACCTCTGGCTTGTGGCTGTGGTTGCGATCCCTGGTGTGAGCGTGTGTGGCATGAAGATATGGGCGCCTTCTCAACCTCGTGGGTTTCCCCCGGGCACTCCGGTTTCCTCCAACTGCTAAAGACTCCTAAGCGCAAGCGAATTATTGAAATAAAAAATTGAAACCATATGTTAGTCTCAAAATGACCTAGTTTATGTCGAGTGGACGTTAAACCCCATTTCTCTCTCTCTCACTAATATCTTTCACAGAACCGATGCAGACATCGTAGAGGTAGGTGTCACGGAAAAATTAGCAGCTCTTTTCGCCGACGTTTTTTTTTTACCTCCACTCTTCTTTAACCAGTTAGCCCACGTTACCGGACTAATTTTAGGGGAGTTTTTTTGTTGGGGGGGGGGGGAGGGGGAATTGGTCCAAATGATTTGGTCATTCTTTGGCAACTGATCAAAACAACAAAAGTTATAAATATGAAGTAATATGAAAAATAAACACGAAGGCAATAGACAGAATCAGTTAACGTGTCGCGTGACTTAAAATGGGTGTTTTACATCTGTCTCAATTCCAGGCTACCTTATAACTAGTAGTATTCTAAGCGCGGAAATTTTTCTAGCATTTTTGCAGGAGCCAATGATTTACTTTGTATTGTATAAAATAACTTTTTTCGTATAATATATATACCAGTAACTAATAATTGATTTATATGTGCAGTTGCAATTGAATATTCGAGTGATAGAAGACTAAATAAGCTTCTACTACCAGCATTGAATAGGCTATCGCGGTACGCATGGTGTATTGTTATTATTGTTGTTGATGCATGCAATGGCCCCTTCTACTTCAATGCATTGTGTATGTTGCTCTAACCACGCCGGTTGTTGCGCGTGTGTGCAAAGCTGATAAAATAATGGACCAAATCCCTTCGTAGTTTCCCCACAATATATCAAGTCACATGGGCCGAATGGTTAAAACAAATTATACAATTCCCGGAGACCGTGTGATGACTAATACAGACGTTACATAAAGCGATAATTGTCCACGCAGAGGACAAATATCCTATATTGGCACAATCAAATACGGCGAATGAAAAGGTTCGTGACAGATTATGCAGCTTTGAAAATTCTATATGTTTCTTATAGGACTGTTCGTTTTCAATTAATGTAAGACATGACAAGTATCTTAATGCTACAGATAGTTTTTCGTCATCTTGTAAAAGTAGGGAAACAGCGTTGAATAGGCAATTTCCATCACCAGATGTTTTTAGTGGATTACATTGGAGAACTGGCAGATATCGATGTAACAAAACTCTAGCAGACAAATCAGTTGAATTACCAGCAGAAGATGAAGACTCAATCCTTGGAAACTCGGCGTTGAATAGTCGTTCTCGTTTAGCAGCTTTTCGCATACTCTCTAAACTCTTTGACTTGGTAGCCTAAAATTGTAATTAAATTAAAATATATAAATTTCAAGAAATGAATAGCTAGACGAATAAAATCTATAGGGTTACTGATGTCCCTATGTAAATTTATTTAATAACAAATTTATTTTAATTTTCTAATATAACATTTACTAATGTATTTTGATTCACTAATATAAGATATATTTTAATTTACCAATATAATACATTTTCATTTACCAATATAATATATATTTCAATTTACCAATATAACATATCTTTTAATTTACTAATATAACATTTAACAATATAATATATTTCAATTTACTAATATAATATATTTTAATTTACTGATATAATATATATTTTGATTTACTAATATAACATATATTTTAATTTACTAATATAATATATTCTTTATTTTAATTTACTATTAATATAGCATATATTTTAATTTACTATTAATATAGCATATATTTTAATTTACTAAATACATCATATATTTTAATTTACTAATATAACATATAACATATTTCAATTAATTAATATAACATATAACATGTTTTGATTAATTAATATAACATGTATAATAATTTATTAATATAACATATAATAAATATTCGTTTTAATTTTCTGACATACCATTTACTAATATAACATATATTTTGATTTACTAATATAACATTTATTTAATTTACCAATATAATACATACTTTCATTAACTAATATAACATATATTATGAATTTACTAATATAATATATTTTGATTTACTGATATAATATGTATTTTGATTTACTAATATAACATATTATTATATTTTAATTTACTAATATAACATATACTTTATTTTAATTTACTATTAATATTGCATATATTTTCATTTACTAAATACAACATATATTTTAATTTACTAATATAACGTATAACATATTTTAATTAATTAATATAACATGTTTTGATTAATTAATATAACATGTATAATAATTTACTAATATAACATATAATAAATATTCGTTTTAATTTTCTAACATAACATTTACTAATATAACATATATTTTGATTTACTAATATAACATTTATTTAATTTACCAATATAATATATACTTTCATTAACTAATATAACATGTATTATAAATTATAATTTACTGATATAACAAATATTTATTTTAATTTTCTTATATAACATTTACTAATATAACATATATTTTGATTTACTAATATAACATTTATTTAATTTACTTATATAATATTTATTTTAATTGTCTAACATAACACTTACTAATATAACATATATTTTGATTTACTAATATAACATTTATTTAATTTACATATATAATAATATAACATGTATTATAATTTACTAATATAACATATAACATATTTTAATTAACTGATATAACATTATTATTTACTGATATAACATTTATTTAATTTACTCATATAACATATATTTTAATTTACTCATATTAAGGTGGTCAAAAGTTCTCTTGCTGAGACTGGCGAGATTGGCATTTTTCTCAAGATGGAGCAAATTATCACTTGAAAACCGTAATTGTCGACAACAAATATTTACATATTTTATCTATGTTTCTAACATTAAAATAAATTATTTTACAGATATTGTTTATGTGATTTTCCCAAAAAATATTAGAATTAAAATTTACATCAATATTTCTTTTGGCTGCCCCAGAATAGTCAAAAGTGACAATGTAACTATTCCCTGCTTGTGTCGATAGATCAAAGTTTGACTTTTGTATCGATAGACCACAGTTGAACCTTTTCCTGTTTAAAGAAGATCCAGTGACCAAATATTCTGTCTTATCTGCACTAAGTTTAAATAGAGTGTTGTTTATTAAAATTTTTATGTCTATAATCCAAGTTTCAATATTCAGCTTTTAAAGTTACTTTTAATAGGTTTGAATGAAATGTACAATTGTGTATCATTCGCATATAGATGAAATAAGAATTCATGATGTCTTACTATGGACCATTGCGGTACACCGGAAGCCATCACAGAAGGGCTAGAAGTAAAGGTCTAGGAAAAAGATACAATTTCTTGGAAAAATCTTGATTTCGTCAATTTTCGAACCTCTCTAAAAAAAAACATTGGAATCACTGCTGCTGCTTTATAAATATTATTTCTGTCTTGTTCACATTCTAATTAACCAGGAAACAACATTTATTTTGAAGTTTAACTTATTTCCTAGAAAATAAAAAAATGAAAAAATGCCAAAAAGTCACATTTTGTTCGAACTTTGATTGACGGTAGCACGCCCTAAAAATTTTGTATTCTTTTATTTATTTTTTTCATTTTTTTCTCATCAATTCCTACATAAATTGGGGGTAGCCCCTTAACTTTTCAAAATTTTGCAAAATAAGGACAACCGTAACTCATATAACATATATTTTAATTTAATTTCCTACTACAAAATTTAACAATATAACATTTATTTAATTTAGCAATATAACATTTAACAATATAACATTATATTTCATTTACATATATAATATATGTTTTAATTTACTTGGCAGTCTAAAATTGTAAGTAAATTAAATTATATAAATTTCAAGAAATGAATAGTGAGACGAATAAAATCTATAGGGTTACTGATAACAGATGTATTTATGTCCCTATGTAATTTTTGATTTAATAACATATTTATTTTAAATTTGTAATAAAGCATTTGCTAATATAGCATATATTTTGATTTACTCATATAACATTTATTTAATTTACTAATATAACATTTATTTAATTTACTAATATAATATATAGTTTAATTTACCAATATAATATATAGTTTAATTTACCAATATAACATGCCCAAAATACAAATTTACATTCTCACATATATGTCTCATTGATATAAAAATCCAAAAAGTTAAAACACAAATTCGTAGATTTCGCCTTAACATCGGTTAAAAACTCGGGTAATACATTCACAGATCATGATAAACTTACTGGTAACTCGTCTAACTCTGTCCCATAAGCAGTTCTAAAAATATTTAGAAGACAACATTAAAAAATAGTTATAACATGACAATAATGATATACAAATTATTATATTATTATGTATGATTAACATTAAAATTACATTATAGACCACACCGATAAACAAAAATCTCTCAGTTATACTACAAACATCACATCATTTAATCAACCATTAGTTATCTCAACTAATCCAATTCTTAATGCCAACATCCGAAACGTTAAATCTTTCGTGCCAAATATACTCTCATAATGCAACGAGGACTTATAAAACTCCTTTCCTTGTGGTAAATCAACCCAATCTTTAATAACAGATATAAACTTGTAACCATTCGGGCAAATCAACGGCCAAAAACTCGCCGACTACCGTAACGGAATAATTACTGTACCATAAGCTTTACATTCAACCACATATTTCATGACATGTGATATCAGACACACGGTTGGTACAATAAAACAGTTCCTACCCTGCCATGATAAAGAAAAAGCATCTATTCCTGAAGAATTTGACTCCAATATCTGGAATACTTATGATTATGATAGAAATAATCGCGGTGGCGGGGTGATTATATATATTCGTAATTCCATATCATTCAAACGTAGACATGATTTAGAAAATGCAAATATTGAATCAATTTGGATAGAGATTAACTGTAATAATAACAAATTTTTACTTAGTAACTACTACAGACCTCCCTCTTCATCGTTCAATCTCAACCAACTAATTTTTAACTCATTTCAGCAAGCTATTACCGATCCTATTGATAAGTGCATAATTTTAGGAGATTTTAATATTGACTTGAATACGAAAACTACCAGCTTCATTCATGATGCTAAAAACTTATTAGACCTTACTCAATTAGTAACTAAATCAACTCATTATAGCAAAATCGGTAAACAAAATTCCCTACTTGACTTAATTTTAATAAGCTCAACTCTACGCTCTGTTGAATGCGATGTTCTCGATAATTTCTGTAGTGACCATTGTCCAGTCTTCTGTAAGCTCTCTTTTACTGTTACGAAACAAAGATGTTTCAAAAGAATGGTATGGAATTACGAAAATACAAATCTTGAAGGTATACGCACAGAAACATTGAATACTAACTGGTATAATCTTGTCGATCGTTCTGATATTGATGCATCATGTGTTCAATTTACTAGCAAATTGATTACAATAGCAAAAAACAATATACCAAATAAACTTGTAACAATTAGGCAAAATGACAAATCTTGGATGAATAATAGTATTAGAAAAATGAAAAAGAAAAAAAACAGAATACATAAGAGAGCAGTGAAACGAAATTTGGAAACTGATTGGCAAACCTTTCGTAAAATAAGAAATGATTATATTAACTTGATAAGGAAATGTAAAAAAGATTATTTTGAGAAAATTGATGCAAAAATTAATGATATTGAAAACTTTGGAACAAAAAAATGGTGGAATCTAATAAACGCGTATACCAAGACACACGATGTATCTTCAAACGAGCCCCCTCCACTAACAGTCGAAAACGATACATTGTTTACGCTCAGCGACAAAGCCAATGCACTTAATAATTATTTCATACAGCAAACTGAACTACCAAGTACTAATAAACCTCTTCCACCCCTTAAAATGAATACTAATTGCCTAGATAAGATTATACCAACACCTAGAGAAATTAAAGACGTAATAAATAGCCTAGATAAGACTAAAGCCTCTGGACCGGACGGAGTAAGCTCGAAAATTTTAAAATTTATTGTAAATGAAATTAGTAATCCTCTGTGTCAACTCTTTAGATTTTCACTAGAAACACACACTGTTCCAAATTTATGGAAATTCGCAAATGTCATGGCTATTTTTAAAAAAGGACACCCAAATGAATGTAGTAATTATAGACCCGTTTCTCTCCTTAGCATTATTATAAAAATATTTGAGAAAATAATATATAAACACGTCTTTAATTTCTTTAAGGACAATTCTATACTAACAACACTGCAAAGTGGTTTCCTACCAGGTGATTCTACTGTCTTCCAATTAATAAATCTAAATCACTTTTTTTGTCAAGCCATTGATCATAACAAATATACCAGGATCGTCTTTTGTGACATAAGCAAGGCTTTTGACAGAGTCTGGCATGCCGGACTCTGTCACAAGCTGGATGCTGCTGGGGTCCGAGGAGGGTTATTATTATGGTTAAAGAATTACTTAGAAAATCGACACCAATGCGTCGTAATACATGGAACCTCCTCGGACTCTAGGGGCATTCCCGCTGGTGTCCCACAGGGCAGTGTATTGGGACCGCTATTATTTCTATTATACATAAACGACATTGTGACTGATATACAATCAAACATAAGACTATTTGCAGATGACACCTCCCTGTATATAAAAATAGAAGACCCAGAGGCATGTGCAGTCACCCTTAACAAAGATCTACAAAAAATCAATGCATGGGCAGAAACGTGGCTAGTGACTTTTAACCCCCTAAAGACAGAAACCCTAACCCTCATGACTAAACGCAACATTGTGAAACCTCCCCTATTAATGAAAAAAAATAGAATAAAGGAAGTAACGGAACACAAACATCTTGGACTTATTTTTCAAACAAATTGTAAATGGAACAGCCACATTGATAGTATTATAAGTAAAGTATCAAAATTAGTAAACTGCTTACGCTCCCTGAAATATCGCTTAAACAGAAAATCGCTAAATACCTTATATTCTTCCTTCATTCTGCCACACTTTGATTATGCCGATGTTATCTGGGACGGGTGCACCGACTACTTATCTAATAATCTCGAATCCCTTCAGCTTGATGCACTACGCACCATTTGTGGGGCAGTTAAAGGTACTAGCCACGCTTCCCTTTACGCTGAAACTGGGTTTATTCCACTCAAAGAAAGACGAAATCGACACAAACTAAGATTATTATACAAAATTATAAATAACTTGACCCCTCCCTATCTTAAGAATCTCATAAATCTAGAACCAACAAATACATATTCATTTCGAAACGAAGATAAAATTAGAGAATTTCGATGTCGTACTGAAATATTTTCTAAATCATTTATACCATCCAGTATAAGAGAGTGGAATAAACTCAGTCTCCCTGCAAGAAACTCAAGAACTCTCAAAATATTCTCCGCCCATCTCTCTAAATCAGATATAATAATACCATCTTTTTACTACAATGGTCAGCGGA
This sequence comes from Patella depressa, assembly GCA_948474765.1. NCBI lineage: Eukaryota > Metazoa > Mollusca > Gastropoda > Patellidae > Patella > Patella depressa. Next base: position 25,250,955 of record OX419717.1, on the reverse strand, counting down.
AACTCCAGATAATCCATAGTAAACTTAGACTACGATGTTCTGACCTACAGGGTCACAAATACCTCAGACATTTTGCTGACAGCCCTGCATGCCTCTGTGGTCACATTTTTGAAGATCCAGATCACTATCTCTTGCAATGCTCTTTACATTCAAATGCACGAAAGGCAACCATAGACACATTACAATACGATCATAAAAACATTAACTGTCTCTTGTTCGGTTCCACAAACCACTGTACCGATGTAAACAACAACATTTTTAATCAAGTCCACAAGTTTATTGACATGTCAAACAGATTTTAATCATTAGCAGTTTTAATTTACAATATTAGTTTTAAATTTACGAGATGATGTGACCATTAATATATACTGTATATTTCCATCCGTACAATCATATTTGTATTTAAATATATTTATGTATGTGTTTGCCATTTTAACTGTGTATATACACCCATCTTGTTCCTGTTTTAATATTATGTATGTATACTATTTAGGGAGAGGGGTTTTACATAGGCTAAGCCTGTTCCCCAATCCCATTCAGACATCCTGAATAAAATATTGTTTATAAAAAAAAATCTGGAATACTTATGATTATGTTCTGATGCAAATACATCAATTTCGTATGGTCCCAATATATTACTAATATATTTAAAAATTCCATCTCCAATGGCCCAATCCTCATAATCAAGAATTCTGAAGAATTTGACTCCAATATCTGGAATACTTATGATTATGTTCTGATGCAAATACATCAATTTCGTATGGTCCCAATATATTACTAATATATTTAAAAATTCCATCTCCAATGGCCCAATCCTCATAATCAACAATTCTGCTTAAACAATCTGCTCTAACATTCCCGACTCTAGGTATCCATTCTATCTCTAGAATAATTCCATTATCTAATGCTAAATATCTCAAATGCAATACATTGCAATTCTGCCTTCATGCTACCTTTCTGAACAATAGAAATCACACTCTGATTATCTGAAAACCATTTCAACCTTTTGTTTTTTTAAGATATGTACTAAAGATTTAAGAATACGACGAACAGCTTCAAGTTCTCTCCAAGTAGAACTCTTGGTCGCTTCCTTAGCACTCCAAAAACCATGAACAACATCACGATAGACTTGTACACAATACCCCATATAACCTTCATTACTAGCATCTGAATACACTATTCGTTCACAGCCAGGCTGAAAATTTAAAAAAAATAACTGTTGAATACTCTGTTCAGAAATACGTACTTTAGAGTCCCAATTGAACCCATTTAAAATATCAATAGACAATGATCGTGACATCTGACCGACAAAACACTCGCTATCTTTTTCACAGCTACTGCCTTATTCGATATACAATCACGCTGAATTTGAACTATACATCGTAAGACTTTATCTAATCGTCTCTGTGGAATACTCAAATTTGCATTTTCAGGATTGATCACCATTCCTAACAATAGTAACTCTTGTAAGGCTCCCAAGTTTTTAGGAACAAACCCACTAGCTAAAAGATCTTTCTTAACATCTTAACTAACCTTATGTGCCATATTATAATCATCATGAACACTAAAACCATCATCAATGTACATAACAATATATTTACCTTCACTTCTCCATTTCTTGACCAAAACTCTGCATAATTAGGTAAATATAAAAGGTGCTGAACTTGGACCAAATGGTTGCACCGAGGACTTATAATAGGTTGCAACTCCATTCGTGACCCATGAGAAACCTAGAAACTGTGTATGTGCATCACAAATCTCGACATGATGATAATAAGCAACATGTATATCATACTTGAACATCCAGGTATTGTCCGTAACATATAACAATGCTGTACGAATATCCTCATATTTAACCGCCTGCTTACCGACAAATTCCTTGACCCCTCTCAAATCTAAAATTAACCTTTTCTTACCACTACTCCGAATAGATACTGAGAGCGGATTAACAACTCTTGGAGGAACTTGACGTCTACTCACCAAACCCCTTACCTCTAAATCTTTAATAGCCCCTTCTACAAAATCTGAATTATCTAAAGCAGATCTATTATTTCTTAAAAACTTAGAATCTGGAACATCATTAAAAGGAATCTTATAACCATTTTCAAAAACATCTAATATATATGAATTACAGTTAATTTCTTTCCAGAATTTTACACTTTTTGCGTAATCGACCTTTAACTAAAATGTTAGCTTGACCCTCCTCATATTCGAAATAATCATGCGCGAACCTCTACGACCGGCTGAACTACATTACCATCTTTAAAATCATGAAAATACTCATCTTTTATACAGGTTGAAATCTTGCCACTATGTTGATTTAACGGTTGTTGTGTTGTTGTAAGAGTTGGTGGGGGAACAATCTCTTCTGTAATGACTGATCTCTTCGCAGTAGTAGCAGGACCCTCTATTTTGTTGGGGACGAAATTAATAGTTTCTGCCCCCGCCACTGGTTGCAGGGACACAGGAAACAAAATTAGACGAACTTGCTGTCGCCGAACTGCCATTACTATCATATAATCTTCTCCTCTTTGGAACGGAAGATCTACCTTTAAACTCCTTCCTTTTCTTCAATGCTCTCTGTTCAGCTCTGTTATTTCTCTTTTGATCTTCCGAATCATTGACCAAAGGATTAGATACATACTCGTTGACAGTCTCCCAGCCACCTGCCGATGAATTCGCTATTTTAATCAATTTATTTCTTTCACTTAGTTTGGTCATAACATCATCTAATAAACCATCTAAACTCTCCCTGTCGTCATTATGAACTGAATTTCTTATATGTTGAATCTTATCTCCCAGTTCTACGTTGAAACCAAATTGAATCTTATTGCCTTTAAACTTCCAATCATGATCTTGATCTATCTTGATCTTCTTCACGTCAGATGAAAATTTCTGCACAGTTCCATGTAATTCTTTTCGTAACAAATCGAATTTCTTTTCTGTTTCAATTCTCTGATGTTTACTTCATTCAAATTGTCAGCTAGAGATACAGCAGACTGGTTGTTTTCGTGTTGATTCATTATGTTGTCGTAGATATAGAGAATCTCCTACGAGTGTTTTTTGATATCAAAACATATCAACACAAGTTGATAAAGTGAAAAAACGAGGCTCTGCCGAGTTTTTTTTTACTTTATCAACGAGTGTTGATATTTTTTGATATCAAAAAACACGAGTTGGAGATTTTATTTATCACCCAATCCTTTCTTACATGCACAAATAAATAAATATAATTATTTGGTATAGATTTCACTTTTAAGAATCTAATTACATTACAGCGTAGTAATACATCAGTTTTTTGACAGCACTTTAGCTATTGCAAAGTCCTATATATTGACCCAGTATTTCCTGCAAGGTCAATTAAATAAAAACAGTTTCTTTTTAACTAAAAAAAAGGAACTTTTTATTTAAAATAAGTGGTTTCTTTAAAATAAAAGAAAGTAGTTCCTTTTTATACGCCCACATGGAAATGTGGTCGTATATTGCCGTCGCCCCCGTCCGTCCGTCTGTCGGTCCGTCCGTCCGTCGGTCCGTCCGTCCGTCCGTCCGTCCATCGTCCACAATTTCTTGTGAACGCTCTAGAGGCTAAAGTTAATCTCCGATTGACTTGAAATTTATACACGGTGTTAAAGGTCGTGAGATGAAGACGCCTAATGATTTTCGGTGATATCTGATAATTACTGCCAGAGTTATGACCCTTGATCACTTTGAAAAATCTTGTGAACGCTTTAGAAGCTAAAGTTAATATCCGATTGACTTTAAATTTATACACGGTGTTTAAGGTCGTGAGACGAAGAAGCCTATTGAATTTCAGCGATATCTGATAATTACTGCCAGAGTTATGACCCTTGATCACTTTGAAAAATCTTGTGAACGCTTTAGAGGCTATAGTTAATATCCGATTGACTTTAAATTTATACACAGTGTTTAAGGGCATGAGACGAAGAAACCCATTGATTTTCGGTGATATCCGATAATTACTACCAGAGTTATGACCCTTGATCACTTTGAAAAATCTTGTGAACGCTCTAGAGGCTAAAGTTAATATCCGATTGACTTTAAATTTATACACAGTGTGTAAGGTCATGATTGGAAGAAGCCTGTTGATTTTCAGCAATATCCGATAATTCCTGCCCGAGTTATGACCCTTGATCACTTTGAAAAATCTTGTGAACGCTCCAGAGGCTAAAGTTAATATCCGATTGAATTTAAATTTATACACGGTGTTTAAAGTCATGATACAAAGAATCCTATTGATTTTCGGCGATATCCGATAATTACTACCAGAGTTATGACCCTTGATCACTTTGAAAAATCTTGTGAACGCTCTAGAGGCTATAGTTAATATCCGATTGACTTTAAATTTATACACAGTGTTTAAGGTCATGAGACGAAGAAGCCTATTGATTTTCGGTGATATCCGATAATTACTACCAGAGTTATGACCCTTGATCACTTTGAAAAATCTTGTAAACGCTCTAGAGGCTAAAGTTAATATCCGATTGACTTTAAATTTGTACACAGTGTTTAGGGTCATGAGACGAAGAATCCTATTTGATTTTCAGTGATATCTGATAATTTCTGGCACTTGATCACTTTGAAATATCTTGTGGACAAAGGCCTTGAGACAAACCATCAAAACTATTCTAATCATTTCTGATAATTATTTAATGGGCTATAATAAGATTATCATGTGTTGTAAATAGTAAATGTTCTCCTTACTGATAAAAGAAACAATATGCGACAACCCTTGTTGACTGCCCGGACGACTTAGCTGTTGTGGGCGTATGTTTCGTTGCCTGGCAACCTATCTTTGATTGACCAATCAAATTCATGTAAAGCGATATCTCCTAAGGAGATATCGCAGTAGATTATGTAATTTATCTACTGTCAAATGTATTATTGGGTGATAAAAACAAGTATCGGTCGGACGTACACGTAGTGAAAACAAATCAGTGTTAAGTTATAAAAACGTCTGTTGAATCTGGCGATTTCGACCTGAATGACTTCGTAAGACTATTTACTTGCAAATAGTACTTCATACCCCATATATTACAACGCATATGGAGAGAAATTATTTTCCTCTTAATTTGGTTCCCTCAACCGCAGTAAAATATATTTTCAATAATTCGCTTGCGCGTGGGGGTCTTGAGCAGTGGGAGGAAACCCACGAGGTTGAAAAGGCGCCTTTATCTCCATGCCACATACACAAGCCAGAGGTGACCGGCCAGCTAGAGGTCGAAGCGCGCCACTCCAGACCACTAGGCCATCCCACCTACCTTAAAACTATGAACTAAACGGGATCAATCGCATCGTGTTAAAAAGTGTAAAGCTAGAAAATTAACAAACGACTGTAAGAGACAGAAATCATGCAACCATCTTCTTATCAAGTCATTTGTCATGTGATCAGTAATTAAGTAGTTAATTAAGCTTTCATATTACTTATGAAAGCTTATTGTTTCTGTTAAGATTAATATATTATTTTTTTTTTGTGTTTTAACCACAAATCGGATTTCTCAGAATCTAACCATAGAATCTTTCTGAAACTTTTACCTATCCCCCCCCAAAAAAAAAATAAAAAAAATTACGAATCCGAAATCACCGAATTTTACGAACGAATGCATTTGACCTACAAAGCTGTAACTTTGTGACTATTTGACCTATTTTACTAAATCTTTTTTCTTTGAGTACCTTGAGACAATTACTTCAAATCTGCAGTTTCAAATTTTCGAATTTCGAAAATTCGGCGCTGTGATTTGGTCATAACCGGAAGTTATGACCAATTTGACAACTTCTTTAATATTTGTATGATTTTCATAAAATTTAGCATGTAAGTAGATATTATTGATGCGACTTCAAAAATATGATTAGAAATTTTCTAAATTATCTCTCCTTAATGAAATTAAAGATCAAAATTTTCAAAAAAATCCTCGAAATATAGGTCAGAATGACCTAATTATTTTGTTGGATACCAGACAAGTAATTACTGATTCGCACACAAAATATGGAGTTTGTCGATCGAACCGGAAGTGCCTCCATCTTAAAACGTGAAAAGCCCCTAAGGCTTTCGCGATATCGCAATTACAGACATGGGGGTTATATTTCCTGATTCCTTGAAAGAATGCCTAAAAAACACTCAGAGCAGAATTTTGATTTAGGTCAACTGATGGTCGCCATTTTGAAGTGAATATGAAAAGTAGTAGGCCGAGACTTTGGAACATAATAACTCTCCTTCTAACTGAGCTAGAATGTTCAATCTTGGTGTAGATGTTCACTAGGTCAATGTCATGATTTAGTCCAAAGATGAGCATTTTCTGCCTAGGGTAAGCAGAGATAAGCAAGCTGATTTGTTGATTCTTTAGGGCACGATAACTTTGGTTATAATGAAGGAAGGGCAATGAAACTCTTGTCTATCGAGAGTCTAATAGCTAGCCTGTTGAGTGAAAAAATTGTATCATTTTTTTTTAAATGTCCGGGGTAGCCGAAAAAAAGAGATCGAAAATCTAAAAAGTCGTATTTTTATGATTTGGGGCATTTTTAGAAGCCTTTTCTCTTAAAGTCAAAATAATATTTTTGGGGAACTTCTTCTACAAAGAGTCTTATCGGTAGTCTTTTATATGAAACCATCGATCAACAGTCCAAGATATCAGGAGTAGAAGAATCAAATGATCGAAAATTGAAAACGGCACCCTTTCATTGTTAAGCGAAACATGCAGTGTGGGTGGCTACAATCTGCACATTTTGTCATCGTATAGAGCTTATTCAACAGTATCGAATTCCAACTGCTAAGGGATCTTTTACGTGCACTCCAATGTGTACACGGGACCAGTGTCATAAAGCCTGTCATTGAGTCAACTAGCGTGTTTTCGAATTCTCGGTTGTACGTGACAAGGAGTAAGGTCGCCTGTCCAACCTGGTGGGTTTTCTTCACTTCCTCCTGTTTCCTTCCACTGCCAAACACCTCTACGCGCAAGCGAAATATTAAAATAAAATCAAACCATATGTTAGTCCCGAAATGATCTAGTTTGGGACACAATAACTCTCTTTCTAATTGAGCTTGACTTGGTGTAGGTGTTTATTAGGCCAATACCTTGATGACTTTGGAACAAAATAACTCTTCTTCTAATCGGGGTACAATGTTCAAACTTGGTGTAGGCATTCACTAGGTCAATGTCTTGATGGAGTTCGAATATCAGCATTTTCTGCGTTGGGTAAGCAGAGATGAGCAATTTGATTGGTTGATGATCCGGCACACAATAACATTAGTTCTGATTAAGTGATAGTGATGAAACTTGGTGTATAGTTTGGCTAATCACTACATTGACTATGTTCGACAATGACCATTTTTTACAATGTTCAATCTTGGTGTAGGCGTTCATTATGTCAATGCCGTGATGGAGTTCAAAGATGAGCATTGTCTGCTTAGGTTAATCAGAGATAAGCAATTTGATCGGTTGATGTTTAGGGACACGATGACTTTAGTTCTAATTAAGTGTGAGACTGACGGAACTTGGTGTATAGTTTCGTTACATCAATACCTTGACTAAGTTTAATAATGAGCATTTTCTGCTCAGGGCAAGCAGAGCGATAAGCAATTTAATTGGCCGAGACTTAGGAACACAATAACTCTCCTTCTAATTGAGTTATAAATGTTCAAACTTGGTTTATGTTATTATTAGGTCAATACCTTGACTAAGTTCGATAATGGGCATTTTTTGCCCAGGGAAAGCAGAGCGATAAGCAATTTGATTGGCCCAGACTTCGGAACACAATAACTCTCGCTGTTTATTAGGACAATTCTTTGAATGAGTTCGAAGATGAGCATATTCTGCTTAGGGTAAGCAGAGATAAGCAATTTGATTGGTTGATGATTTCGGACACTTTCACTTCAGTTCTAATTAAGAGTGATGAAACTTAGTGTATAGTTTCATTACATCGATACCTTGAATACATTCGACAATGAGCATTGTCTGCCATGGATAAGCAGAGCGATGAGCAATTTGATTGGTCGACAATTTGAAACAAAAATAACTCTCCTAAGAATGTTCAATCTTAGTGAAGGCGTTCATTAGGTCAATGCCGTAATGGAGTACGAAGATGAGCATTATCTGCTTACTGTAAGAAGAGATAAGCAATCTGTTTGGTTGTTACTTTGGGGCACGATAACTTTGGTTATAATGAAGTGAGAGCGTCGAAACTACCAAATATAGATTCATTATGTCATTACCTTGACTAAGTTTGATGTTAAGAATTTTCTGCTTAGACCTAGGAGCGATAAGCAATTTGACTGATCACATTGGAACATAACAACTCTGTTTTTAATTATGGTAGAATTTGAACCGGTTGAATTGTTTCTTGTTAGAACTCGGTGAGTTTTCGGCCAATTTCAATAATTCTTTTTCCTTTTTAAGATTCTTTATAAAACTCATGAGATGCGACAGAAACTGACCGTGAATATGAAAGCTTTAATATCTGCTTAGCAGATCTAGTTTGTGATTGTTGTAATTAGTTTCGATGACGAGGTTACACTATTCAATGTTTTAAGGTGTATTGTTAAAATGACAAATTATGAAAGAATATCCAAGCTAGTATTATACAAATAAACCGAAACGCATGAAGTTGGCATATATTAGTTCGATGTGTTGAGATAAGTAGTGACCCAAATACGCTTCCATAATTAAATAGATCCCCAGAGATTGGATAATTTGAAATCGACAAGTCGAAATAATTGTATTTTGTCGGCTCGTCTTCTTGTGAATAATAACAAGTCATCAAGTCGACAAATTGAAGGCGACGATTGTCGGGTTATTTTGTCGTGTTTTCGGGTTGATTTTGTCAATTTGTCGCCTTCTTCATCGATGTTTTCAGACCCCAAAATAACATACTCTATCTTATCTCTGTTTATGTATTTTATTGATTAAACAGAAGTAAATGGAAACTTAAATTGTATACTGGGGACTGTAAGTACACACAAGAGTTATGTTCCTTTCTTGCGGCAACCGACAAAGCATACTTACCGATTTTGAAAAAAAATTTTTTTTTAAACTTTTTGAAATTGAACGGTACACAACCAAAACCGATATGAGTAATATGAGTTTTACAAAGAGAAGATTTGGAGGCAGACCACCATTAATTTCCCCATCGACTATTTGCCCAACTCCAACTTTTCCCCAAATTTTCGTTGGGCTGAATACTTTCACTACAGACAGAAAAACAAATGACAATGTCTTTTGCATTAAAATTTGTATGAGGTTGACCACCAAAGTTTTGAAATACACAGACTTGAAGGAGCATACTAAAAACATGTGACTAGTTTCCGTACATATCACCGTTATCCCTCCGGCTCAAAATTCTGAATATTTAGCAAAGCCTGGCAGAAAATATTTATTCAAACCCAAAACATCAACAAAAATGGGCATACAAAAGGGGAGAAAAGAGACACAGAGAGATTTGCTATAAATAGACAAACTATAAATTTAATGGTGGTTTGCCTCCATTTGGGTATATACACGAGTTATACGACGACCAATCAAGCATGAACTGCTGGATTTTAATACAAGCAGACTGTGATTTTAAAGTTAAAGTAATTATGGCATATTCAGCTAAACGAATGATAGTAGGCCTATAATATATTTAAAAAATGATATACATAATTGTGATTTATGTGGAAATAATGTAGGTTTTAGGAAGATTACACGAGCTATGTCCCTTGGCTACGACTTCCAAACTTGCTTGGAAATCGCATTTTGAGCAGTGTCGGACTAGGCCCACCTGTCCAACCGTGACAGGTGGGCGTAAGCTCATTTTTAAAAAGTGGGCCTCAGCCTATAAAGAGAAAAAAGAAAAAGGAAGGAGAGGGGGGAAGAAAAGAAGGAGAGGAAGGATAGGACAGGAGAAAGCTTTAGTCTAAAATGCTTGGAAAATGGGCTTGTGGTTGTCAACGTTCGCCAACGTTCTTTTTTACCGGGTAGCACGATTTACCCAAATCCAACCAAATCCACCTCTAATTCAACTCGTACCACAATAATTCATATTGATATTTGATAATACATGTATACCGTTCTTTATGTCGAATTGTCATTTTAAAGTTAAAATCGCAGCATTTTAATGTCAAAATGCCCCTCAAAATCTTGAAGATCAATTCTTTTCGACTGATCAAGTATTATAGGTATGGTGTATATGGATTCTGTGATGTGTTATTTTGAACTTTCTTGATATTATTGATATAAAACTGAAGTGATAATTTGTCTGACAAGTGCTCTTCTGTTGTCAGTGAGGCGTTACTAAGGACGCGCGCAGTCAGTAACTCGCATCTTTCCTCTATCGTTGTGTCAACACCAAGTGTACTGCTTTTTCTTTTCGATTTAGAGTAAATTAATGATGTAAATCAGCTCTCCTGGAGGATAATTTTACAAACGTTTCAGAAAGTCTGTTTTGTGTCATTGATCAACGTTTCAGAAAGTCTGTTTTGTGTCATTCATCAACGTAAAATCGATCGAGTTAGTTTTGTGTTAATGGCGCAGATCATCAACATATTCAAAAGAAGATTATACTCTGACTCAAGTTTTCAAGCACAGAAGCGTATGAGCGAGGATCTCGAAGATCTATTATCAGGTCGAGATATGAGTGCTGAGGAGATCGTCCGGCCATCGACAGAAGGTGAGAAAAATTTTATGAGTCTGTTAACTATGTTAGAAGACGAAACTGTTCTGCACAAACTGGAGATATTATCATAGACGACATTCTAGATAAGCTAGACGAACAATACAGGTAGAAGAGAAGCAGTCAGAATTAATGGCATAACTGAGATCAATTCTGAATCAACAGATCAAATAGTTGCTGACATTGGTACGTACATGGGTATAGACATGTCAATAAATGATATTAATCGCAGTCATAGGGTGGGAAATCCCTAAGATTACGACAACGCCACTAAACCACGACCAATTATTGCAAGATACAAGGGGTACTCCGTTAAGCGAGATTTTATGAAGAATCACAAGAAATTGAAAGACTTTAAGTCGAACCCTAATCCCCCCCCCCCCCGCGTATGAAGAATCATTCAATATATATAAATGATGATCTAACCAAATGACGTGCCCTCATTGACTCAAAATGTCGAAAATTATACAAAGATAAGAAAATTATTGGTAATTGGTCTATGGATGAAATAATATTTGTTAAAACTCAGTCTGGAGATGTTAAACGTATCAGAACGGATCGTGATTATTTGAAGCTCCAAGAATCATTAAGCCTCAAGATAACTGTAAAAAAACCTATCTTCAAAACCAAGATCAAGATCAAACAGAAGTAAAAAACACTGTACTGGTTGAATAAAATGTTATAGTGTCTTTTAACTAATAAATAAAATCCGATAACTGATGATAAAATTAATAGAATGACTTGATATGCAATTTTCAGTTTAAATAGATAATCTACCCAGTTGCTATCACTGAACATTGAGCAAGCGTCAAAGCTTGTTAATAGAAAGATCGTACACCCGACAGAATTGGCTTATTAAATTTAACATTTCAAAATATGATTTTATAGTACAAGTAAATGGTGATCCTTCCTTTTAGCTATAATTATAACTACAAACAGTTGATCAAAACTCCGCAACGATCTTTTATTTACAAGCACGCACAAACTCTATACAAATATAGCATCTTAAAATTCGCTTAAAGCTCTGACCTCGGAGAAAGACGCGCCTGAACTGCTGTTACACACAGGGGCATAGATTACAATCTCCATTAATGTCTTTAAAAACGTCAATGTTTTTATGTATGTCAAACTTAATGATATTTCCTTAAATTGGAATTAAGATAACGCTATATCTTAAAAATGATATAAATATATTTATATTCCAAGAGCATGTGATAATCTGATTAAATAAACACTATTCCGTTTTTTCATTAAAGACATTGAGACTTAAGGATGCACTTTTCCTAATGCTCTATAAATATTCGAACAATTCACATTGTTTTATAAAAAGTTTTTTTTACATGTCATCCACATTAACCTATGTTTATTCTTAATTAATACTTTGTCCTCTTTATTTTTAAAGAAAATGTTTTACATGTATCGTAAATATTGTTGTTAATCTAAATCTAAAAATATTCATATTCCTCATATGGCTTTTATTTACATGCTTTATACCAGTGTTTACAATTATTTAATGCGTTTAAAATATGAGTGTTTTAGGGACGATTTATGTATATTCACTCTTCAAACATTTCTCTTATGATATCATTTAATCATTATGCTTCACTAATTAACAGGGCTTCCCTATACATATTATGTCTTCGGTGTTAGCATAGTCACCCCCAATCTAGCAGTCTTCATTACTATGTTTTCTTAGTCATAGTTCACTTATACCCACCCTTATGGCTTTCTATCCCTTTCATGGTTTCAAATGATTATCTCTCATTGTATATAAATGTTTTCATTTGTTTCATATTTTGTATATATATCTTCATATGGTTGTCATTTTTGCTTGATAAAGACGGGAGAACCCTCGTGAGAGAGAGTACTCGTGAGAGAGAGGCGTGTAGACAAGCTCTCTCCAAACTGAAATTTTCAAAATATATATATAGTGTTTTCAAATGTACATCTAAAACAATGTATAGAGTTTATATATGAACTAAAATGTGATAAATATGTAAAGGAATCTGGCGTCCTGTGAAGGATCGATAGATGATAATTGTAGTTTGTGTATCTTACAATAACCGAGAGCTGAAGAGCCAATATGGCGGCCAAGAAAAACAATAGTGATAACTTGGTCCTGACTCTTCTCTAAATTGTACTATAGTGTATATTTGTGTCGTGTATAAAAACAAAATAAAAAAAAATTATAAACAGTACTAGTACTAGTATATCGACCAAAACAGCTTTCAAGGTATCTACGCTGTCGAATTCTTCCAGTATGCTTGCTGCCTCTTCTCCTTGAAGATCACCAGTAGCACCAGCCAGTGGAATTACTCTGTGTGTCAGATATGTGCCACTTTCAGTTCCTGGCTTGTTCGTGAAGGTCAGATGGTGTTCCGCTCCCCTATTTTTTCTCAGTTTCACTGTACCGTCTTCGTCCTGAACTTACGAATACATTAGGGTATCTCTATCAACTTTCCCGTCTATCCCTACACATATAAGTTTTTCCATGCCCTCTTGGTACTTTATTTCACTTTTTATTTTCACCCTGGCATTTTCTCTATCCAGTTTCGATTTGTCGACAATAATCTGTTCAACATTAAGATCAGGAACCAGGAGATTAGCCACCTTTAAGCCCATCAGAAAGACATTAGCAAGACTTGCTCCAGCTGTAAGCGCCAGATTGAGTTCGCTCCGGTATGTATTCTTCGTCGTCACAAGAGGATCGGCCTGATTCCTCTGAACTGCAAGGAATGTTCTGTGAAGAGGTAGATGCAAACGATACTGAATTCAACTCTTGCTGTTTACGAATCAGAATTTGAAGTCTTGCCGCTTCAGCGGCGGCCCTTTGGTCTCTTTTTACAGCTTCTTTGTCGACGGAACCCAACTGAAAAGAACTTTTCGCACCGGTTTTGGTCTTTCAAATATTCTCGCTCTTCTAAGGGCACTTTTTTCTTCGGAGGACATGTACATACAATATGTTTCACTTAGCAATTAACCTTTGAGCATTTCACCGTCTTCTCATCACATGACCGAATGGGAAGTTTACAAATACAGCTCGTAATGTCGAAAAGTCTATCTAGTTTTTCTTCCAGATTTTGCTCCTGTAATGATGACAATGATTTCCTGTTTATTTCTTTCGCTTTCTTAAAGCATGATTTATCCACCATCTTTACATTGTAATATTCGTCATAGAGGGGAAGTCTTTTATATTCACACTTCTCCAAACTTCAATTAGTACCTTTGCTTTTTTCACAAAATAGCTGTATTGTATCACTTGGCGTAAACTAGCTTGCTCAGTTTTGTCAAGTGGTGTTGGCAGGCCATAGAACTTCTTGGCGCTCTCTTGTCGGGTTACTGTTGACTTCCGTTTCTTGCCCATCGTTTTTCAAAGAAATGTCTGAAAAATTTTACGCGTCAGAAATCCGCACAACCAAAATCATGTAAATCCAACGTGCTCGCCTGAGATCCTACAGCATCTACGACGATTATCATCACCTCTTTTGTCGTTGAATGATAGATCTGAGGGGAGGACGTTCCATCCGCATGATTTTAATAGTGTGTGTTGTTCAGATTTCTAATTCATTAACATTATTTCTCAGGAATTTATCAGAAATATACCTGAAAATATGAAAAATGGACTTTTTGACCCCAAATTCGACCTCCTGATTGATTCAAATTAAACCAGTGGGGGCAAAATGACAGCAATACGATTGAGTAATGAGTAAGTATACATTGCACGATATAATATAAATAATGTAAGTTTCATGGCGCAATGGTGGCCTAAAACGGGAGAAAGTTGTGAATTTGACAAAATTCTTCGTGCCCAAAAGGCTTATAAAAGTAGACGAGTATCCTAACAACACAAAAGCAACGAGAAAAAAGCCAATAAGTCCCACTTGATCAGTATGCTAGCACCTTTCAGTCCCGAAATCGACCTACCCTTCCTGAAAACTTCCATCAATAACATTAACTAGTATCCAACAACAATCGGACAAAGTTTCTGTAATATTTGTGTTCTTTATCTTTGTCATATGTGTCTGTGTGAAGGACAACAATATGAGTGAAATAGTAACAGTAATGTTTTATTCAGATAGGCGAGCACATGGCATGTTTTACAAAACAGTTGTCCTGGACCATCCAATCTACATAAGGGAAGTAACTCTGGTCTGACCATTAATCCAATATGTTCTAAAGGAGTACTGCGGTAGGCTAACAAACCCATTTCAATATCTTCATTGTTTTCAAGACATTTCTTATAAATTGACTTAATTGTTTGTACAGTTTTCTCTGCTAAGCCATTGGAATTTGGAAATTTAGGACGTGATGTGACATGTAAAAAATCATAATCCTTTGCAAATTGTCCAAACTCGGCACTACTATAACATGGGCCATTGTCACTACATAATTGTAAGGGTAAACCATGCCTAGCAAAAACACTTTTCATAGCCCTTATAACACATTTAGTAGTCTGACTAGATAATTGAATTACTTCTGGAAAATTTGAATATGAATCTACAATAACAATATAATCTTTCTTATTTAATTCAAATAAATCCGTGGAAATTTTTTTCCCAAGGCCTTTTAGCTAACTCATGACTTTGAAGTGGTTCTTGTGAGTGTTGACTTTGATATTTTTGACAGCTTTCACAATTTTTAACCATATCAGCAATATCTGAATTTATATTAGGCCAAAATAAAACTTGTCGTGCTCGAAGTTTACATTTTTCTATACCCATATGCCCTGTATGTATCTGTTTAAGCATAAATGAACGTAATTTAACAGGAATTAAAATACGATTACATTTGAAAATAACCTCATCAATAACTGACAATTCATCTCTATAATTCCAATATGGTACTAAATCATCTCTACAATTTTTTTTACTATCAGGCCAACCTTTCAAAATTACATTTCTTAAGGCACATAAGGTTTTATCATTAGAGATTTCTTTCTGAATTTCTACAAATTTATAACCAGCTATTGGAAGTGTGTTACATATACTTAATACAAAATCTTCAACATATTCTTCCTCAACACTAGAAATTTGAGTACATTTTACTGGTGCTCTAGACAAAGTATCAGATACAAACATAAATTTACCTGGCACATACGTTATACGAAAATCATATCTTTGTAATCTAAGTCTAAATCTTTGAATTTTTGATGATTTGGAGTCCAATTCCAAATATTATTTTTATCTAACAAAGATCTGAGAACAGCAGTTTTATCTGACAAATCAGGCAAAAATCTAGCAAGGTATGTTATCATTCCTAAGAAACGTTGAATATCTTGTTTACACGTAGGTCTCTCCATATCATTTATTGCGTCAACCTTTCTTTGATCAGGTTTCAGTCCATCTTTAGAAATAACCTCACCTAAGAAAACTAATTCAGGAACACCTATTTCACATTTGTCTTTATTCAATTGAAGACCTACTTCTCGCGCTTTATCTAACACCAATCTTAAACGAGAATCATGTTCAGTTTCATTGGAACCCCAAATTATGATATCATCCATAGAAGTGTCAACTCGTGGTAAGTGTTCAAATAATTGGTGTATCGTTCTGTGGTATATTTCTGGCGCACTACAAATTCCAAAAGGTAGTCTCAGAAACCGATATCTTCCATACGGCGTATTGAATGTACATAGGTAAGAACTTCTTTCATTCAGTTTTAGTTGCCAAAATCCATTTGAAGCATCTTATTTACTAATTATTACCGCATTTGCGAATTTAGACGTAATCGCTTCTCTTGTGGGTAACTTATAATGTTCTCGACAAATCTCTTTATTCAAGTTTCTCGGATCAAGGCATATTCTGATTTTTCCATTACTACGATATACAGGACATAAACTGTTAACCCAATCTGTTGGCTCTTCTACTCTGGCAATAACACCATTACTCTCCATTTTCTCTAATTCTACTTTCAATGTTTCTTGAACTGCAAATGGTATAACTCGACAGGCTTCTACTACAGGAACAACATTTTCTTTTAATTTAATATTTACTTCTCCTGGTAGACATCCTTGACCAGTAAATAAATCAGAATTATCTTCAAAAAACTTAACAGACTTCTGTGACTGATTATTTGAAACTGTATAAACTAATTTCACCAATTCCATTCTTTCACAAGCCCGTCTTCCAAGTATAGGTTTGACATTACCTTCACATATCATAAATAAAGTCTTGTAAACATGATCTTTATGTTTGACATCTAAACAACATTGACCAAGAACAGGAATATCTGTATTATTAAAAGCTTTCAATCTTGTTTTGGTTTTCATCAATTTAGGCTTCTTCTTTAATTTTTTAAATTCGGTCTTGCCTAAAACATTAACATCTGAACCAGAATCAAGATTCATAACCATTGTTGTATCATTTATATCTGTTTGAACTGTCCAATCTTCATTTTTATTCTTCTTCTCTATTGAACCAATAAAAAATACATTATCATCCTCTTCATAATCTGCATCTACATTACTGACTCTTTTATCACCATTCTTATATCTTCTATTCTGTTGTTGATTATCATTACCACGTTGATAATTACTGTAGTTATTTCTGGGCCTTGTTCTATCTGACGTATTAGTACCTGGGCACATCTTTTGAAAATGGTTGAACCCATGACATCTATTACATCTCTGACCTGAGGCTGGACATTTACCTCCTCTATGTTGAAAATAACCACAAGCTTTACATCTAGTTGATCTATCTGCAGCATAATTACGATCAGGTGGTTGCGATGGAGAAGGATTAAATGATCTATGTCGAAAACTAGTCTTTCTATGTCTGTTGTTGTGAACACCATGAACTTCATTAGTAGAACTTTCACTTTCAGCAACTGATTTCTCTGACATCTGTTTAAGAAATAATTGAGTTCTCTCAGCTGTTCTACACATGTCTATACATCTGTCAAGTGTTAAGTCACCTTCACTCAATAATTTAGCTTTAAGATGAACATGTCTAACACCTTCAATAATTCTGTCACGTAAAAGACCATCTTTTAATTCACCATGTTGACAATCCCTAGCTAATATACGTAATTCTGTTAAGAATTGGTCAAATGATTCATCAGGATTTTGTACTCTATGATTAAAAACAGACCTTTCAAAAGTTTCATGTTTTTTAGGGTTACAAAATTGTTCAAATCTCTGGACCAGTGGATCAAGCTTTTCTTCTTCATCTGCAGGAAATGTTAATGTATTATATCATTCTATAGCTTCTTCACCTGCAAGACTAAAAAATACAGCATGCTGTGACCTTTGACTCTTGGAATCTCTCCCAGTGGCTACCATATAAAGTTTAAATTGTTGATAAAATCTCCTCCAGTTTTCAGCTTTGTTGCCTTTCGTCAAAATTAGATGTTTTGGTGCAGGAATTTCAGACATTTTAGGTTCAATCTAATCCTTACTTCTGACACCATGTAATATACTTGTGTTCTTTATCTTTGTCATATGTGTCTGTGTGAAGGACAACAATATGAGTGAAATAGTAACAGTAATGTTTTATTCAGATAGGCGAGCACATGGCATGTTTTACAAAACAGTTGTCCTGGACCATCCAATCTTCATAAGGGAAGTAACTCTGGTCTGACCATTAAAGGGAACTAACTATGGTTAGTCTTAAAGGTGTCAGACAACTTTATATGAATGTATAATATCCTTACAGTTTCGTTTCCTGTTCAATATTTTAGACTTGACTTTCCCATCTCCCTTCTACTATCAACAGCTCGAGATTCGTATCACATCACCACATTATTAACATAGCATAATCGTGTCGCTAACCACACAAACCTATGTATATTAAGTATTTTGTACATTTTCATCAAGTAAGAATAATTATATGTATAAATGTATGTAAATCGTGATTATAATTATAAACAATGTATTTTATATATCTTTACAGATATATAACGGGAAATTAATTTATATAAGCTCCGGCTTGTTTTCAGATCCCATAATTTAATATTGTATCTTCATAATGTGTAAATATTGAATAAATATTGTTTTAAAAAAAAAATTATGTATATCGTATATCTAGTACTCGAAGCAACAGGCGAAATTGAAAAACACAGCCCACTGTTCGTGTAAAGGGGGAAGTGGGGGACACGGTAACCACGTATTCGCTCTAATATTTCAGTTGAATGATTTTTCATGTTTGGCAATAGCAGACATACCGATTGATGAGTGTTGCACCAGTAGGCCACATTCCCGGGCAAAAATATATGTCCATTGTCTGTCATGGGAACGCATTTTGCACGTGCAGCAACTGATAGTAATGGAAGATAATGAGATCCTGTTAGATGTAAGCTCTTTGATGCTATGGGCCCTACGATTAAATCCGGCTTAGAAAAAGAACATGTTAATTCTCAAGTAGAGTAATTGAAAAATAAAGAAAAACCTCACCCGTTTTCGTATTTGTTGAGCGATCAACAGCCGGGCGTCCTCATTAATACCATATTCTTCCAATTCGTGTTTGTCACAGCATATGCAATATTTTGGTCGTCCAAGTGCCGAATTCATAAATAATATTATAAAAGAAGTACAAATTGAAAATATGCCCAAGTTTATTAACTTTCTGAATATCCCAATAGTTAATCCTAGTGAAAACGCTTTCCATCTAGATGTGCCGGACTTGTCCGTGAAAAACTTTTTCCCTGATCATGTTTTGATTGATATACATGATTCTCGTAGTTTGGAGAAACGAACAGTGGTTATATGAACATACATATATAGATTAACGGCTTCAAATTTAAATAAAATCTATTCACGGGTTAAAATACCAACAGATGCCATGCTTAATTCAATATTTCTATCCAAATATTTACCCAACATGAAAGCTATTTCACATGGTAAACTAAATGAAAAAATAGCAAGAGAAATTTATGCCAAAAAGAAAATGCAAAATCAAACACCAGGATGTTTAGTTTTTGACGCAGGGCTATCAGTGCACCCGTCTATGCCCTACATGGTTGCAAGCCCCGATGCATAAGTTTTTGACCCACCTACTTATTATGCGTATGGCCTATTGGAGATCAAATTTCCATTTTCGAAGAAAAATGAAACGCTCGAGCAAGCTGCCACAGACCCTTTATCTGGAGAAAAATGGAGACAGTTACAAACTAAAAAAGGAACATCCAAATGGACACTTCTGTCAAGTTCAAGGACAATTAGCGCTCACAGGATTAAAATGGTGTGATTTCTGCGTTTACCTTTCCGAATCTAATGAAATGTGTGTTGACAGAATATATTTCGACAATGTGGACAAATTAACATTTCCCCAAAGCACCCGATTTCTACTTGCATTATGCAATGAGATTTCTTATATAAGGACATATATTTCTTATTTATGAAATTAAATATCTATATTACACATTGTAGCTGTTACCAAGCCTTGAAATATAATCATGTCAGGCTGAACTGATTTTCGGCCGGACATTTCAGATTTTCAGCCCGACAAATACCATTATTCTATGCAGTGGAAAATTCCCTCATATATTTGATATGTTTTAAAATACTTTTTACAGAGTTCACATTTTAGTGTAGTCACAAAACCATCGTCTTCTTCGTATGTTAACCACACCACATCAGCATTGGATTTTGCTACGTCATTTTTGATCCACTTTTTTACGATTCTTATTGTGTGTAATTTTCGAACTACCGATAGTGATGGCGACATTCCCGTTTAGAAATGTCATTTTGAGAGACATTAGACACTGTACCTGTCTTAAAATTTTCTGGAACGGTTCCACTAGACCGGGATATCCCATAAAGTGAGATATTTTAATTTTTGTATAAATAGTCTCTCCCTAATTACACCGATAGTCAACTTGAACATTTTCTTGTAAAATTTTAAATATTATTACTTTTATTACTAATAATTTGTATAATTACATGTCATGTTAGGTGTGATTTAGAGCTAATCATATACGAAAGTAACGCAAAGCTAGCTGCTACACGTAGGCTCGAATGTCCAGCGTAAAAGAGCCGATTCTCAATATTATTCATTATTTTAACTTCACGCGGCCGAGATACATGCAAATAATGATATTTTTACTATGACTCGGGTCGTTGATATAACCAGCGTATAAAAGCCGATTCAAAAAAAAAAATAGTAATATTTTTACTGTGACTAGGTTCGTTGATATAATCAGCGTGAGCGTAAAAAAGCCGATTCTAAAAATTATTGATTATTTTATATCTGCACGCGCCGAGATATAAATAGTAACATTTTCACTATGACTCGGGTCGTTGATATTTGTGAGTCTGGATTTTGAGCCGATTCTATAAAAAATAGTAATATTTTTACTAGGACCCGGGTCGTTGATATAACCAGAGTAAAAAAGCGGATTCTAAAAATTATTGATTGTTTTATCTGCACGCGGCCTAGATATAAATAGTAACATTTTCACTATGACTCGGGTCGTTGATATTTTTGAGTATGGATTTTGAGCCGATTCTATAAAAAATAGTAATATTTTTACTAGGACCCGGGTCGTTGATATAACCAGAGTAAAAAAAAATTGTATTAAGTTGTGTGCACATATGTCCAGATGCTTTCTCAAAGATATCATGCGACATTTAAATTCACGGGACATTTAGCGTGAATGCTTATTTAACATGTGCATCACGAAATGTGATCTATGTCATAACTTACCCGGTTGTACGGAGCAGTCTATCGGCCAAACTGAATATTTGAGATCGCGAGTTGCTTTGATACAGAATTCCAAATTTCCCCGTTCTACCAGCTCCTAAATGATTACGCAAAACAGAGAACAGTTACAGAGGAATATTTCATAACAAATTTTTAGACCTCTGCTAAACAAATAAATTAGCTTAATTGATCTCCTTTTGATAAGAAGCTGAATAGTGTACATATTATATTTGTTTATTCCTTCATCACTATTCATTCATTTATTCATTCATTCATTCATTTATGCAATGTAATGTAGTGACGTCACACGCGTAACCTCGCAACGTTATTATTACCAATGCCTATATATATAAATAGTTAAAACTAGAAACACGTAGATCTAGCAAAGCATGAGCGCTTTCATCTTTAATCTTCAGATGCTTTACATAGTTTACATAGTTACTAACGAACTAAAAATCTAACTCATGGCACAAAATTATCCAGAAGGAATTATAGAAGATGGATTTAAAAAGGCGAACGAAAAAGAACGAAAATCATTATTAACTCAAAAGGAAAAAGATAAACCTTTGTCATCAATTATACCTCTAGTCACAACCCACAACCCACGGAATCGTAACATCAGTAAAACGGCAAATCATCTCACTAAATTACTTAAAGAGGACGAAGATATGAAATATGCACTAAAAGATAAACAATTCATTAATAGTAAAAGACAAACTAAAAATTTACGAAGAATTTTGTGCAAATCAAATTTCGAAGAAATTTTTAA
Source organism: Patella depressa (assembly GCA_948474765.1). Taxonomy (NCBI): domain Eukaryota; kingdom Metazoa; phylum Mollusca; class Gastropoda; family Patellidae; genus Patella; species Patella depressa. Next base: position 25,228,887 of record OX419717.1, on the reverse strand, counting down.
ATATTTACATTTGGCAATAGGAATATCATGATTTACTAAGTCGAACGCGTTTTTAAAGTCAAAGAATATTGCTCCACAAAGGAGATGGTTGTTAATATAATCATACATGTTTTCAGTAATATGTATTACGGCTGTAAGACAAGAGCTAGATGAACGGAAACCTGACTGACTACTATGTAAAAGTTGATATTTATTTAAATAATTGTTGAGATGTTTTTGAACATGTCTTTCAAGAATTTTTTATTTATTTGGAAGAATGGATATCGGCCTGTAATTATTGGGATCATCTTTGGTACCTCCTTCATGACGTGGAATAACTTTAGCTTGTTTAAATAAAGAAGGGTACGTGTTATGATTTATTGACAGATTAAACATGTGAGTGAGAGGGGCAGAAAGCTAAACAGCACCTAATCGGAGAAATAGTGGATTTGATGAATCAAGACCGACTGCCTTGTAAACATCTAATGTTTGAAGAGAATTTAACTACATCAGTTGTTTTCATAAACGGAATTTAGGAAAATACACCATCGGGTACTTTAGAGTTTACATATGTTTTTAAATGAATATCATCAAGCCTTATGTTACTAGGGGTATTATCTGTATTGGCACTGAGAATTTTTTCGGCTATGTTAGAGAAGAAATCATTAACTATATTGCTATCCAGTGGTATATGGGGACTGCTGTTACTTTTGTTAGTTGCAGAATTTAATGCATTCCAGAAGAGTAAAGATCCCCAAAACAAACCATATATATATTTCATACAGGTCTTTTCGAAATTTTGTTGAAGATAATTACATGAACGACCTAACGCTTGATTAACTTTGAAAATATTTATCTGATAAATAACCGTAAATATGCTCTTCAAATGTGGTATGAATTAGTAACTCCGTCTGAAAGCCTATTGTGATTACTAAAGTCTGAAAGCCTATTGTGATTACTAAAATTATTATTAAGCTTTCATATTACATATGAAAGCTTATTGTTTCTGTTCAAAGTTATTATTATTATTTTTTTTTTGTGTGTGTTTTCTGCAAATCGGATTTCTCAGAATCTATCCATAGGATCTTTCTGAAATTTTGACCTACCCCCCCCCTGACCTACCCCCCCCCCAAAAAAAATGGGGTGCGAACGTTGTTTAAATATATTTTCAAAACGTTTTACGAATCCGAAATCACCGAATTTTACGAACGAAAAAACTGACAATGCATAGTCGTAATTCTTTTTTCTTTGAATACCTTGAAAAAAAATCATTTTCATCTGCAGTTTCACATTTTTGAATTTCGAAAATTCGTCGCTGTGATTTCGAACCGGAAGTTTAAACCAATTTGACAACTTCTTTAATAGTTGTACGATCTTTATGAAATTTAGTATATAAGTAGATCCTAGCGATGTGATTTCAAAAATATAATTAGAAATTTTCAAAATTATCTCCCTTTGACGAAATTAAGGATCAAAATTTTCAAAAAAATCATCGAAATATAGGTCAGAATGACCTGATTTCTTTTTTGGATACTAGATAAGTAATTACTGATTTCTACACAAAATATGAAGTTTGTCGATCTAACCGGAAGTGCCACCATCTTGAAACGTGAAAAATCCCTATGGCTTTTTTGCTATTTTACTTACAGACACGGGAGTTATATTTTCTGAATCCTTGAAGGTCGACCCAAAAATCGCTGGGAGCAGAATTTTGATTTAGGTTTACTGATGGATTCCATTTTGAAGTCAATATGAAAAGTCGTAGCAATTTGAAGGGCCGAGACTTTGAAACACAATAACTCTCCTTCTAATTAAGCTAGAATGTTCAAACTTGGTGTAGACGTTCATTAGGTCAATGTCATGATTGAGTTTAAAGATGAGCATTTTCTGCTTAGGGTAAGCAGAGATAAATATGCTGATTTGTTGATTCTTTAGGGCACGATAACTTCGGTTATAATGAAGAGAGGGTGATGAAACTCCTGTCAATCGAGAGTCTAATAGCTAGCCCGTTGTGTGAAATCATTGTATCATTGTTTTTAAATGTCAGGGATAGCAGAAAAAAAGAGATCGAAAATCCAAAATGTCATATTTTTACGATTTTGAGCATTTTTAAAGGTCCTTTTCTCTTCAATCAACATAATATTTTGGGGAACTTCTTCTACAAAGAGTCTTATCGATAGTCTTTTATATGAAACCATCGATGAACAGTACAAAATATCAGGAGTAGAAGAATAAAAGGATCGAAAATTGAAAACTGCACCCTTTCATTGTTAAGCGAAACATGCAGCGTGGGTGACTACAATTTGCACATTTAGTCATCGTATAGAGCTTATTCAACAGTATCGAATTCCAACTGCTTAGGGATATTTTACGTGCACTTCAATGTGTACACGGGACTTTGGTTTTTCGTCCCACCCGAACGACTAGAGAGCTGTTCTTGTCAGGCCCTCCGTTGCCTCATTGACAAGAGGGAACCACGCCGGAAAATCGAGATGAACTTTCTCGGTGCAGAACTTTCAATTCACGCCAAACGTTTATTGCATACGATTAAGCTGGTCAATTGGAGCATATTTTCAAAAGTTTTGTAATAATCGGTTGGTAATTAAAGTACCGTGCAAATTAAACTGCTAAAACAGAAAATTTCGCCCGGTTGAAATGTTGCTTGCTATAAGTCAGCAATTTCCCGATTTTAGGGAGGCTGATTGACTGAATGGCTAGCATACGCGGACTTTGTCGTAACGTCTGTCATTGAGTCAACCGGCGTCGTTTCGATTTCCAGGTTGCACGTGACATGGAGTATGGTGTCCAACCTCGTGGGTTTTCTCCTTGTCCTTCGGTTTCCTCCCACTCCTGAAGACCAGTATGCGTAAGGGAAGTTTATAAATAAAATTAAAAAACATATATTAGTCCCGAAATGACCTAGTTTGTGTCGAATGGACGTTAAGCTTCTGTTTTATTTTTAAAGTTTTGTAATAATCGGTTGGTAATCCATGGTACTGTAAAAGTGATAAAAGTTTTGTAATATTCGGTTGATAATTAAAGGTACCGTTCAAATTAAACTGTTACAATAGAAAATTTCGCCCGGTTGAAATGTTTCTCGCTGTAGGTCCGCAATTTGCCAAATTTAGGGAGGTTACGTGGCTGAAAGGTTAGCACTGTATCGTAACGTCTGTCATTGAGTCAACTGGCGTTGTTTCGATTGAAATGCCCGGTTGAAATGTTTCTTGCTATAAGTCAGCAATTTTCCGATTTTAGGGAGGTTGAATGGCTGAATGGTTAGCATGTGCGCGCTGTATCGTAACGTTTGTCATTGAGTCAACCGGCGTCGTTTCGATTTCCAGGTTGCACATGAAATGGGGTATGGTGTCCAACCTCATGGGTTTTTCTCCGTGTCCTTCGGTTTCATCCCTCTCCTGAAGACCCGTAAGCGCAAGGGAAGTTTTTAAATAAAATTTAAAAATATATGTTAGCCCCGAAATGACCTAGTTTGTGTGGAATGGGCGTTAAGCCGCATTTCTCTCTTTCTCTTTTATTTTTAAAGTTTTGTTATAATCGGTTGGTAATCAGAGGTACTGTCAAACAGGAAATTTCGCCCGGTTGTAATGTTTCTCACTTTAAAGTCAGCAATTTGCCGACTTTAGGGGGCAAACATTTATTGCGAACGATTAAGTCGGTCATGGGGAGCTTAGTTTTCTCCGTGTCCTTCAGTTTCCTCCCACGGCTAAAGACCCGTACGCGCAAGGGAAGTGTTTCAATAAAATTAAAAGACATATGTTAGTACCGAAATGATCTCGTTTTTGTCGAATGGACGTTAAGCCGCATTTCTCTCTTTCTGTTTTATTTTCAAAGTTTCGTAATAATCGGTTGGTAATCAATGGTACTGAAAAATTGATAAAACAGAAAATTTCGCCCGGTTGTAATGTTTCTCACTTTAAAGTCAGCAATTTGCCGATTTTAAGGGTCAAATGTTTATTGCGATTAAGTTGGTCAGGGGGGGCTTATTTTTAAAAGTTTTGTAATATTCGAAAATTCGTCGCTGTGATTTCGAACCGGAAGTTGAGACCAACTTGACAACTTCTTTAATAGTTGTACGATTTTCATGAAATTTAGTATGTAACTAGACATTAATGATGCGACTTGAAAAATGACTTTTAAAATTTTCTAAATGATCTCCCTTTGGTGAAATTATGAATCAAATTTTTCAAAAAAATCGTCGAAATAAAGGTCAGAATGACCTTTTTTTTTTCGATACTAGACAATTAATTACTGATTCGTACACAAAACATGGAGTTTGTCCATCGAACCGGAAGTGCCACCATCTTGAAACGTGAAAAAACAATAGAACTTTTGCGATATTGCACTTACAGACATGGGAGTTACGTTTTCTGAACCCTTGAAAGAAAACCTAAAAACGTTCAGAGCAGAAACACAATAGGGCATAGTATGTTCAATGCGTCTCCTATGTCTAAAATTTAATACATTTCAATTTCAGGATAGACGGGATACGGGTGGAATTTTTGGTATTTGAATATTTCAAAATTTCGAATTTCGCTTTTGATGTTTTTCGTGCCGACAAAGTTGTTTACGAGTGAAAAATCACATTAATTTCGATAGATTGTGACCGATTTTAATGATTTATTTTTTCTTCTTCGGATTATTTATACGACTCATGACATGTGACAGGAAGTGACAGTGAATATGAAAGCTTTCATATCTGCATGGGACAGTAGCAGATCTAGTTATTAAGCTTTCATATGTATTACATATGAAAGCTTATTGTTTCTGTTAAAGTTATTATTATTATTTTTTTGTGTGTGTGTTTTCTGCAAATCGGATTTCTCAGAATCTATCCATAGGATCTTTCTGAAATTTTGACCTACCCCCCCAAAAATGGGGTGCGAACCTTGATTAAATATATTTTCAAAACGTTTTACGTATCCGAAATCACCGAATTTTACGAACGAAAAAATTGACAATGGATATTCATAACTTTGTTATTTTTTGACCGATCTTACTAATTCTTTTTTCTTTGAATACCTTGAAAAAAATCATTTTCATCTGCAGTTTCACATTTTCGAATTTTGAAAATTCGTCGCTGTGATTCGAACCGGAAGTTTAGACCAAATTGACAACTTCTTTAATAGTTGTACGATTTTCATGAAATCTAGTATATAAGTAGATCTTATCGATGTGACTTCAAAAATATAATTAGAAATTTTCTAAATTATCTCCCCTTGACGAAATTAAGGATCAAAATTTTCAAAAAAATCATCGAAATATAGGTCAGAATGACCTGATTTTTTTTTTGGATACTAGATAAGTAATTACTGATTTGTACACAAAATATGAAGTTTGTCGATCGAACTGGAAGTGCCACGATCTTGAAACGTGAAAAATCCCTAAGGCTTTTTTGCTATTTTACTTATAGACACGGTAGTTATATTTTCTGAATCCTTGAAAGATGGCCTAAATATTGTTCAGAGCAGAATTTTGATTTAGGTCAATTGATGGTCGCCATTTTGAATTGAAAATGAAAAGTAGTAGCAATTCGAAGGGTCGGGACTTTGGAACACAATTACTCCCCTTCTAATTGAGCTAAAATGTTCAAACTTGATGTAGACGTTCACTAGGTCAATGTCATGATTGAGTTCCAAGATGAGCATTTTCTGCCTAGGGTAAGCAGAGATAAGCATGCTGATTTGTTGATTCTTTAGGGCACGATAACTTCGGTTATAATGAAGGGAGGGTGGTGAAACTCTTGTCAATCGAAAGTCTAATAGCTAGCCTGTTGTGTGAAATCATTGTATCATTATTTTTAAATATCGGGGATAGCAGAAAAAAGAGATCGAAAATCCAAAAAGTCGTATTTTTACGATTTGGAGCATTTTTAAAGGTCCTTTTCTCTTAACCCTAAGAACTGCTCCCCTGTTAAAATCGATCGCCGGCGATCGGTAAATTCATCACGTCTTATCCGAAAAAATATTCACAGTAAACAAATATCATTTATATCATTCGAAAGCCACGAAAATTCCCCATAAAATGAGACTAATAACGGGCGATTATTCAACATAGAAGTCGTGTTATACGAGTCTAGAGTCTAACAAAGATGGGTAACTCTGTGAGCGTAAACAAATGACGTCGTGTTATTTATATTTAGCAGAAGTCCTATTATTTCGTGTACCTGTAGCCGTAAAAGGTGGTTTATTACGTCTAAAAGAGAAATTATTAAACTGAAAATTAAGAATAGAAGTTTTGTTAAGTTTTCCAATGATTAAACACGTGTGATCTTGAATATGTGAGCGATGCCGATGAATTCAAATGAGCAAACATGTGACCTAGATTCGTCCGACGACGAATTTGTCAACGAGAGATCCTGATTAGATTAGATGAGTGAGTTTTGTTTACTAATTTATTATTTTACACCCGAACAAACGTAAACTTGATGATGATAATTATTTAATTGTAGAATGTGTGCTTATTTCTACCATGAATTATCCATTTAGCATCGAATTATCGGTAAATTAGATCAAATATGTGGGCCTAAAATGTAATACTAATAGTAATAGTACTACAGTAGTATATTTCTCGGTCACGTGCGTATGGCTGACTTGATGAAAAGGGGATGTTTTCTGTTTCAATTAGACAATTTTGGCATGAAATGCAGAAACCCGCGTATAGTTATTCAAATTTCAAAAAGGCTTGGCCACTAATTATTGTCAGTTTTCGTTTGTTTGCTTTCGTTCCAATTCCAGCAATGATCGAGGGGTTGGACCGTTGTTGGGACTAGGCCTCTAGGCCTCGGGCAAGTAAGGCTAAATCACTTATGATAATTTAGATTTCTATCTCTGCCCTTTGGTAAAAATAAATAATAGGCCCACACATGTTGTTGGGACTAGGCCTCTAGGCCTCGGGCAAGTAAGGCTAAATCACTTATGATAATTTAGATTTCTACCTCTACCCTTTGGTAAAAATAAATAATAGGCCCACACATGTACATGTATATTATAAATGCCAAACGAAAGCGTGTGTGACTATCCTTCTGTGTTTTACATGTACACTATTTAATCAAAGTGTGTTATTTAATTTTTTTCCTAGGCCTTCAACCTCAGTTGAAGATACTGCACATGGACATGGTAGACTAATGATAGTCTTAGGCCTTAGGCCTTATGGTACTGATACAAGCATGGATTGGGATGTGTGAGTTTTGTTTGTTATGTATAATGTATATGTTTTTACATTCAAATTATTCAAAACAAGTATAAACCTAAAATGTCCAGATGTTCTACAGCTTTAGATTGTGTGCCTAGATTTACTATTGTATAAAATATTGATTTATGACCTTCCTCTTTCAAATTATTTTACCTAAGGTTACTCAATGTAGAAGTCTTTTGGGTTTTTGTCCCCCGCATTTCGAAGAAAGTTCGGGGACTATTAAAATGGGTTCGTCCGTCTGTCTGTCTGTCTGTCTGCATGTCTGTCTGTCTGTCTGTCCGTCTGTCCGTCTGTCCGTCACACTTTTTGGGACACAACAACTCTCTTCCTAATTGAGCTAGAATGTTCAAACTTGGTGTATGTGTTTATTAGGTCAATACCTTGATGGAGTTCGAAGATGAGCATTTTCCGCTTAGGGTAAGCAGAGATAAGCGATTTGATTGGTTGATGAAACTTGGTGTATAGTTTCATTACAGTAACACCTTGACTAAGTTCGATAATGAGCATTTTCTGCTCAGGGTAAGCAGAGCGATACGCAATTTGATTGGTCGAGACTTTGGAACACAAGAACTCCCCTTCTAATTGAGTTAAAATGTTCAAACTTGGTGTATATGCTTATTAGGTCAATGCCTTGATGGAGTTCGAAGATGAGCATTTTCCGCTTTGGGTAAGCAGAGATAAGCAATTTGATTGGTTGATGCTTTGGGACACGATAGCTTTAGTTCTAATTTAGTGAGAGTGATGAAACTTGGTGTATAGTTTCATTACAGTAATACCTTGACTAAGTTCAATAATGAGTATTTTCTGCTCAGGGTAAGCAGAGCGATACGCAATTTGATTGGCCGAGACTTTGGAACACAATAACTCTCCTTCTAATTGAGTTAAAATGTTCAAACTTGGTGTATATGCTTATTAGGTCAATGCCTCGATGGAGTTCGAAGATGAGCATTTTCTGCTTAGGGTAGGCAGAGATAAGCAAATTGATTGGTTGATGCTTTGGGACACGATAACTTTAGTTCTAATTAAGTGAGAGTGATGAAACTTGGTGTATAGTTTCATTACAGTAATACCTTGACTAAGATCGATAATGAGCATTTTCTGCTCAGGGTAAGCAGAGCGATAAGCAATTTGATTTGCCGAGACTTTGGAACACAATAACTCTCCTTCGAATTGAGTTAAAATGTTCAAAATTGGTGTGTATGCTTATTAGGTCAATGCCTTGATGGAGTTCGAAGATGAGCATTTTCTTCTTAGGGTAGGCAGAGATAAGCAATTTCATCTTAGGTTCATCTTGATTGATGATTTTTATGCCAATACAATGACTGCATTCTCATTCAGTAATGGATTCGACAGTAACAGTGTATCGAAACGATTGACTCGGACACGAGGGCCCTTTCCCTTGGCCAGAGAAGCCCTTTTGTCAAGCGTGGGGGCCCTTTGGTCTGCCTTTAGGGTCCCCCTAACTAGGGTACATTTTCATTTTTCTCGTCGGTTTTAGCATTTTTCTTTATTAAACACTTTTGGATGATACTTCGTGTACAGTTTGATTGCTCGATACTTGAAAAAAATAAATGTGCGATTAATTAATATGTGTCATCTATTTATTTTGGGATTTCGGCGGGGGACATCAGCCTCACTGTTGGCTTGTTTTTATTGCACTGAATGCTTTACATTTATTTATTTATATTTGAAGGCCCGTATCTGAAGATGGAAATAAGTCGACCCAATGATATTGTTGAGAAAGTTTGGGTACAACAGTATAACAAAAGTACATGTACCACCAGGTCAAGGGTTCAAGAAACATAGAAGCTTTCCTATGCAGAAGATTCTTGTGAAGAAAATTTACCATTGAAGAGAACACAGCCATCTGCATCCCAGCCTTGTGGTCATCAGAAGATAAGTCATAATATTAGCACAGAAGAATGGAAGCATGGACAGTGTATAGACACAGAGCCCAGTAGGCTATACCGAAGTTTATTCCAAGACATGGAATTGGAGTTTCATGAGTTGGCAGTTGGCACAATGGAATTTAGTCTGTTTGACGGGTGAAAACTAGATAACATAGCAGATTTTTTGTCATTGCTATATTTATTGTTAATAACATAATTATTGATTGTTGCATGATTTTCCTAGGCCTGTGTACATGTATCTACTTGATTGTATGTATTCCTTCTGAATTTTTGTTCTCCGCCTTGTGCCTACTTTTATATTTCGGTGTAAAAAAGGGCTATTGTCTTTGGGATCGTGTTTACCTTATGGCAAATGCTGTAATATTTTCATAATAGCAGCTGTGGGTATTATTTTAACAACAGAAGTATAAAAAAAAACTAATTTTGGGGTCGAAAATCAGTGTGGCAGGTCAAAGGTCAACCCATTGAGTCAAAGGTCAATAGTGGGGTCAAAGGTCAATAATATGTCAAAGGTCATTTGCATAATTACTTAATTATGTCTTTATTTTTTAATTCTAATCATATATTTGTGATATTTTATTTTGTTATCTTTAAATCCATTCATTAAATCACAATTGCTACAATGTGAATACTTAAAACTCCATTGCTGTATTTTATTGCAATGTTTATCATCTTTGATGTCTCATAACTTTTTTGAGTTTAGTGCTACAATTATGAATAATACACATATTTGTGGCAAAATAGTTGTTTTCTTTTAATCTACATCAAAAACCCTACCAGTTTATAATCCCTGTGGTCTGTTTGAGGTCAAATGGAAAAGTTAAAATTATTTTGGGGGTCAAAGGTCAAATAAAAAAGGTCAAGGTCAAAGTTCATGCACGTGGTGTCAACGAAATGATCCCCTATAGAAAGCCCTGCCAATGCTCTTATCAGAAACATATAACATGTGGTTCTTCTAAGAATTATTTTTTACCATTTGCCCAGTAACAGATACCAGTGTTAAAACTCCCATTTAGGGGGTGAGTGTATAGTGTTTTAAAGTCAACATAATATTTTGGGGTAACTTCTTCTACAAAGAGTCTTATCGGTAGTTTTTTTTTTATGAAACCATCGACCAACAGTCCAAAATAGCAGGAGTAGAAGAATAAAAGGATCGAAAATTGAAAACAGCACCCTTTCATTGTTAAGCAAAACATGCAGTGTGGGTGGCTATAATCTGCACATTTAGTCATTGTATAGAGCGTATTCAACAGTATCGAATTCCAACTGCAAAGGGATCTTTTACGTGCACTCCAATGTGTACACGGCGGGGGGGGGGACACGCCAGAAAATCGAGATGAACTTTCTCGGCCAATGCAGGGATCGAACACCCGACCTCCTGGCCAACGACTTAGCCACATAGTCTGGACACCCATCGTACATTTCATCCGTCAAATCAAAGCATTTCATTGCATTAGACCAATAATTAATTATTCTTAATTTAAAACTTTATTTTAATATTAGTCTGGCATTATTAAATCCTAATTTTATTGGTCTTATTTAAAATTAAACATTCATTTAACTATGAACAACCCATAACGTGTCTCTTTAAAAGAAATAAATACTCTAAAACAGTAGCTCAACCTTTTGACCTAAACTCATTAATTTACGATTTTGTTGTGAGCGACTTGTTATTCTCCCTATATCACATATTGCACGTGTCTGATTTCAAGGGGGGGGGGGGGTGGCTGAATGGTTAGCACGCGCGCCTGTCATTGAGTTAACTAGTGTGTTTTCGAATGCCCGGTTGTACGTGACAAGGAGTAAGTTCGCCTGTCCATCCTGCCATTTTTAGTTCTTTCTCGCCATTTTCATTTCATTTTCTCATCCGTTTCATTACAGTAATACAAGTTTCAGTTATTTCCCTTTAGTTTTCAGTTTATTGTTATGCCTGGGTGCAATGTTTTATACTATATTTAGACTTGTAACTTCGCGAGTTTTAGACCAATTTTGATAATTTTTTCTTTTCATCCTTTTATTTAGGATACTTGATACAATCGATGACACGTGACGATGAATATGAAAGCTTATATATCTGCATGGGACAGTAGCAGATCTAGTTTATTATTATTATTTTATTTTTCGGGGGAGCCTATTTCTCAGTGTCTGTAACAGATACAGATCTGGGACATAATTTTCTATCAGGAAACCATATGGTGGCCACCTGATCGACTTCATTTGAAACTTCTGCGCAGACCGGAAGTGGCCGAATTTCGTGCGGTGCCAAAAAATTAAAAAAGACCGAAGATTCGTCAATTCTGTACCTATGTTCATACAAATTACATTTTCGGAAACCTTGCGTCTTTTCTCGGACGATCGCAGTTGAAAATTTTGCAATTTCAAAACTTCGCCGCTGACTTCTAGCGTTCGAAAAATGAAAATATGTTGTTTAAGACACATTTTTTTGTTATTTTTCCAAATTTTCAAATTTGACCTACATTTTTGGATACCTGAAGGCAATCCGGTTCCAGTAATATAAGTTTCATTCAGAGTTATCGCCCTTTATTTTTAGATTTTTTTCGAATTTTCTTCACATTTTGTGAGCTTAAGTTTCGTTTTACGGCCGGATCGACGTTTCTGAAATTCCTGGAACATAAAGCTATATGGTCAAACCACCGGTTAAAGCAATTTCAACAACAATCCGTAAACCGGAAGTAGTCGAAATAAAATGCGATATTTTGAAAAAAACGTGAAAAATGGGTGTTTTAGGTAAAAACACGATTTCTCCGCCCGATATCAACGGTGATTGGACCACTGAATGATACCCAATTCGTACGAATACGATGAGCAGGAAGCAAAATGTGGCACGCTGAAAATCAAGTATTTTCTGATTTGGAGCGTTTTTAGATGCCTGTATCTCGAAAACTGCGCCACAGTCTTTTATGAAACTTTCTCTATCGAGAGACCTTGCAGTAGTCTTGTGTACGAAACATCCCATTACGACTTTGAAATATCTGGAATAGGTGAAATAACGGACTGAAAATCAAAAAAAGTTGAAAAATCGTGAAATTTTGGAAAATGCTCTAATATTTTTTTATTTTAAGTGTTTTCCAAAAAAATGTTGTATATTCACATAGCTGACCTAATTACGATTCTAACGATATATAATATGCATGTAGTTATTGAAATTTAATTTTCGATATTTTAAATTTTTTGCATTTTTGGCACTTTTGAACATAGGATTTCTCAGGGGCATTTTATCTGATCAGATAATGTAAAAAAGGTTAAAAACATTGTCGCAGTTGCGAAAATCTTGATTTCTCCTTTAGGTGATAGCGGATCAAAAGAACTAAAGTGTCGCTGGATATCCCTATTAATGGACCATTATATGGTATCTAAATAATACGATTTCGATGGTAAGGAAATAAATTATTGTATGCCAAAAATCTAGTATTTTCCGATTTTTTAATATTCTGAGACGCACTTTTCTCGAAAACGACGCCACAGATATTTCTTAAACTTTTCTTACCCAAAGTCCTAACGGTTGTCTATATAGTGAATCCAAAATGAAAAGCATTGAAATAATATAAGTGGTCCAAAAATGGCCTCAAACTTTCAGGGGCATTTTATCTGATCAGATAATGTAATATATCATTACAGAGCACTGTGGCTATTTTAGTGCCCAAACCGGCTATTAAAATTATTCCGACAATAATAACCATACCGGAAGTATTCAAAAAATGAAAAAAAATGGTTAAAAACATTGTCGCACTTGCGAAAAACTTGATTTCTCCTTTAGGTGATAGCGGATCAAAAGAACTAAAGTGTCGCTGGATAGCCCTATTAATGGACCATCATAATATGGTATCTAAATAATACGATTTCGATGGTAAGGAAATAAATTATTGTATGCCAAAAATCTAGCATTTTCCGATTTTTTAACATTCTGAGACGCCCTTTTCTCGAAAACGACGCCACAGATATTTCTTAAACTTTTCTTACCCAAAGTCCTAACGGTTGTCTATATAGTGAATCCAAAATGAAAAGCATTGAAATAATATAAGTGGTCCAAAAATGGCCTCAAACTTTGAAAAAAATTGAAAAATCGTTAAATTTTTTGAAACGCTCTTTAATTTATCTTTTTTTCCAAAACTACTCAATGGATGTTTCTGACACTTCTGGTACGCAAAGTTAAGTACCCAAAGAACTTCGTAAAGCTATCACAACAACGAATGTAAAACCGGAAGTAGTCGAAAAAATGTCCGATATTTTGAAAAAAATTAATTCTTTTACGAAAACCTTTTTTATTTATGAATATTTTTTGATGATATTTTTCACAGAAATTATTGATATAAAATTAAACCATGCTAGTCCCGAAATGACATAATTTGTGTCTAGTCGACGTTAAACCCCATTTCTCTCATCTCGGTAGTGCCGGTTAATTTGAGATATATTTTGTCTCCCTTTAAGTTTTTAATTTCAGTTTATGGGTTCCAAGTTTATTATTTATTGCCTGGTGTGTATAAAACAATTCTCAATTGCGAATTCTCAACTATTTGTTACCGATAATGATTTCTTTTGGCACCGGAAGTGAAGTAAATTTGCCAGATTTTAAAATTTTGACCGGTGTATTCGCAAACAAATATTACTTACAAATCTGATAGAGGGTGTCACTGAATCATAACAACTACAGTATCGTTTGGTAACTCGAAGGATCGGCTATTGTATGACGCACTTCCTGTCTGATTCCTGAAAGCCGATTCAGCACTGCAGGTCTGCAGGTCTAGTTATTAGGCTTTCAGACTTTCGTCTGAAAGCCTATTGTGATTACTAAAATTATTATTATTTATTATTATTATTTTATTTTTCGGGGGAGCCTATTTCTCAGTATGTCTCGCTCTGTCTGTCAGGTATTAGTTGATTTATCACAATTTGATCTTACTTATCCGATAATTCTGTAATCTGATTAATAATTGCGGAAAGGGTGTTGGGATTGTTTAGTGAATGTATATTTGATGCAATTTTTCCTTCGCTTCAACAAAATCCGTAATTGGCGCTTCAGGAACATTGTGTAAAATAGAGTTGTTTCCCTTTAACGGTGTACTTGTAACAAGTTGTTGCACATTTGAAAGAGACAATACAGAAGGTAGGCTATCAATAAGAGCACAAATATTATTGATATTATTATTAAATTTACAGTTCGGTTGAATTTGAAAAATATTATTATCAACCCATGTTTGACTGCCCCTTCCTTGAATGTGTAGCTTATTGTACTGGTTGTAGTAGGTAACTGTCGTTTTCTTGGAAGGTGAACACGATGATGTTTTGGACTTGTAAAAAATGCCTTTTCCACTACCGGTATCTTTATTATTTTTAAACAGTACATGAGAGCTAGCACACGATGAGAGTAAATTTGTATACGAGTCTACACAGTAGAACTGAATAACAATCGATGTGGAATATTCAGTATATAGAGAATCTCCTACGAGTGTTTTTTGATATCAAAAAATATCAAAACTCGTTCATAAAGTAAAAGAAAACTCGGCAGAGCCTCGTCTTTTTCACTTTATCAACTTGTGTTGATAAACACGACTTGGAGATTTTATTTATCACCCAATCCTTTCTTACATGCACAAATAAATAAGTATTTCCTTCAAGGTCAATTAAATAAAAACAGTTTCTTTTTAACTAAAAAAAAGTCACTTTTTATTTAAAATAAGTGGTTTCTTTAAAATAAAAGAAAGTGGTTCCTTTTTGATTGACCAATCAAATTCATGTAAAGCGATATCTCCTAAGGTGATATCGCAGTAGATTATGTAATTTATCATACAAGCGATATCTACTGTCAAATGTGTTATTGGGTGATAAAGTCATATATTGTATAGATAGAGTTGACAAGAGTTGTTGATAACGGTAGGCCTACTTCTGTAATTTATCATACAAGCGATATCTACTGTCAAATGTGTTATTGGGTGATAAAGTCATATATTGTATAGATAGAGTTGACAAGAGTTGTTGATAACGGTAGGCCTACTTCTGTGGCCTACTCGACAAAGCATCGGAACCGCAAACATCACGCAATTCATCTGATTTAATAAACTTTAAAATAGAGGTGTTGAAGGATATTTCAGAGTCTTTCAGAGATTTAATACACAAAGAAAATCTATTCATGTTGAAATCATCTGATCTAGGCCTACCTATTAGATCTACTATAGTCTTAGTCTATTATTAGTATATAATTAGGCTTTGTGTTGACGTATCTGCATTATAAATAGTTAAAGTTAATACGGTACCGTACGGTAATTTAAGATATTCTAATATAATACTCATACGTTGCATTTTAAGCTAACTAGGCACTAGCTCATATGAGAAATAAGATCTTTGGTACAAATATCTCAAATATAAATATGAAATGTTACCATCAGATCCATCGAAGGCGGCCATGTTTGGAACGTTACTACAGTAGGTCTAGTCTCTTATCATCCATACAAATATTCTACGAATATTAGTCTGGATGGGTCGTCAAAATTTGACGGAAAATAGGTCATTTTCTGGATTATCCAGTCTTTTTAGTTACCACGTACTGAATCTATCAAAACAGCTCGCTTGTCAACGATGACACTCTTTAAAATTTTGTTTGTAAAGGTTTCAATTGAAATGGTAATTTTCTCTCGTCACGAAACAATCTTCTTAATTCTTCATCGTCTCTATTTTGTTTCTAATAATAGAAACAAGTGAATTGTGGGATATATTTCAACCACGCTTTATAGAATCTAGCAAAATCGGCCCGGCTTCATAAGATCTAGCACTTACCGATACTTTCATTGGATACTTAAGCCAATAGGTGCCATTGCCCATGCGTAACCAAATGTTTGGTTTTTTATGTGGTAGATTATCCAGTAATTTTCGTCAAAAATTGAGAACCGACCCAGACCCTCCGTGCGTTGAAGACTAGGAGGTTCTGGGTGACCGAGACTACAGTAGGTCTACCTACAGCCGAGCGATCAAATGTAAACACACTCTTAGCCATAATTACGTTATAATAAATCGTTTAATATCATCAAATTTCTAGATAGTTAATGACGAGGTGACAATAAATTAGACATCGGCTGATCATCGGAGACGGCCATTTTAAATATTGTGACAGTTAACAGCTGATCAAAAGTTCTTGTTTATACTTACGACAAACAGAGAAAGAGAGAGAGAAATGAGGTTTAACGTCCACTCAACACAAACTAAGTCATTTCGGGACTAACATATGGTTTTTAATTTTATTTCAATAATTCGCTTGCGCGTAGGGGTCTTTAGCAGTGGGGGGAAACCGGGGTGCCCGGAGGAAACCCACGAGGTTGAGAAGGCACCCCTATCTCCATGTCACATACGCTCACACCAGGGCTCGAAACCACAGCCGCAAGCTAGAGGTCGAAGCGCTGCACTCTAGACCACTAGACCATCCGAACCCAGCAAAACAGTATACATCTATTTCACATAAAAATGTTCCTGGCGATCACGCACACATAATAAGTAAAAATTAATCATTTCCAATATCGATAAATGTATAATTTATCGAAAATCAAACTCAGTGCCGTTTGAAGGTAACGGCTAATTCGCGCAGATAATATATAACATACTATTATAATTATTTTGAAATATTTAATTTGGGTTTAAAACAGCAATTTCATATTTTTTAGTTATATTTTTAAAATATATTAAAATAAAGCCCTAAAATAGATTGTATCTATAAACAGTCCTACCTTGTTAAAGAATAATCCTATAATTGAGAAATTGTCAAAAATATCATTTTCAACTTCAAATTCAAACGTTTGAAGATCGCCATTGCATGGGGGGGGGGGGAGAAAGCAGGGGGGGGGGATAATTCAAGTAATTGTGTTATTATTTTCTGTGTCAGGGATTTCTATGCCTGTGAAATATTGCCAATGATCGTATAATAGTGATTTTACAAACATTTGAGAAAAAGACAAAGAAATGATTATGTTTTCACTTTCTTAGAAAATATGAAAATTCCGCTTTAAATTTGTCAATAAAATATTGTTCTTTCAATTTCATTTTCATGGGGTCTGAATACGGCATCTTAAGGTGCTCACTTACATATATAAAGTAAAATTCAAATATTAGGGAAAAGATACTGAAAATCAAATTTTTGGCTAGTACTTTTATCGTTATCAAACGAATCGTCAGGCCATTTTAATGCGCTACAGATGACACTGACTATGTGAAATATAAAAACTAAAACGAAATAACATTAATTAATCATCAAACATAATTCAAAAATAGTCACCCCTTAGCATTCAAAATTGGGTTATATTTAGCGTTAAAGTTGCTTTCTTTTGTTTCCAAGAGATCATTATCACTAATATTGAGCTTGTGCTGTGGGAAAATCTGGAATTGACCTTTACCACACATATCTAAATGTTCGCTCACCGGCAAGACTCGAGTTTTATATTAGAACGATGTTGGTTAATTCGTAAACTCAACTGATCAGTAGTTTTTCCAATGTACCTCCCATTACATATTAAACATACAGTATGCAAGAGCTAAATCTGAAAATTACAAGTCTTTCTTTAAGTCTAAATGTTATCTAAATTATTAATTAGACATTAATTAACTTATCCAGACCATAATAAACTCTCGATGTCTAGGCTGGCCTTCGATGTTGGATGGATTAGATTCCTATATGCTACTGAACGGCCATTGATAAATTAAATTTAAAACGTGGATAATCGAGACTATACTGTTTTTATTTTAAAATGATTTTAGTAATGATGACCGAGGCTAAGCGAAAATTTCACTCGCTTCGTTTTCGACTCACAGTGAATCAATTTGACTGAAATTTTCAACAAATTACCTTTACACTGCTGTTGTTGTTCTTAGCGTTTAACGTCCGCTTCCACCGAAGGTGATATCACAGACAAGTTTCATTTTTATTATCTTAGCGCACGCGCAGGGGTCTTTGCTGTGGGAGGTAAACAGAGTGACTGGAGGAAACCCACGAGGTTGAGAAGGAGCCACATACGCTCACACCGGGGATCGAAACCACAGCCGTAAGCCAGAGGTGACCGGCCAGCTAGAGGCCGAAGCGCGGCACTCTAGACCACTGGGCCATCCCAACCCCCCTTTACACTGTCTAGTTTTTAACTATTATAGTGAGAACTGCCAATTCTTTATCTTATCTCCCATAAAATGTATCTTTAATAAGTAAATTACACATTTTGTTTGAGATAGAATTTAACATCTTTAATTATTTGGACAAATGTTCCTTCTAATATATGGGAACATTTCATACATCCTAGGTCTCCCTCTCTGTGCCACACTCAATAAGGTTTAAAAGAACTAGAAGTTTATTTCTACATTATATCACACTATAAACATATGGTTCTTTGTTAAAACAGGATGATATTGCCAACATGTGTTTACGTGCTTTGCTCTTTATGTATATTATTTAGAGATGTCCATTTAGGCCTGGACATCTGGCCGGGTCTTATTTATAGTTTTCAACCTCAACATATTACTTGGCCTTCAATGTTGGATGGATTAGATTCCTATATGCTGCTGAACGGCCATTGATAATTAAATTTAAAACGTGGATAATCGAGACTATGATGTTTTTATTTTAAAATGATTTTAGTAATGATGACCTAGGCTAGGCGAAAATTTCACCCGCTTCGTTTTCGGCTCATAGTGGATCAATTTGACTGAAATTTTCAACAAATTACCTTTACACTGTTGTTGTTCTTAGCGTTTAACGTCCGCTTCCACCGAAGGTCGTATCGCAGACAAGTCTCATTTTTCATTTTTATTATCTTAGCGCACGCGCAGGGGTCTTTGCTGTGGGAGGTAACCGGAGTGTCCGGAGAAAACCCACGAGGTTGAGAAGGAGTCACATACGCTCACACCGGGGATCGAAACCACAGCCGTAAGCCAGAGGTGACCGGCCAGCTAGAGGCCGAAGCGCGGCAC
Source organism: Patella depressa (assembly GCA_948474765.1). Taxonomy (NCBI): domain Eukaryota; kingdom Metazoa; phylum Mollusca; class Gastropoda; family Patellidae; genus Patella; species Patella depressa. The sequence goes on along the minus strand of OX419717.1, from coordinate 25,209,829 downwards.
TCTAAACCACTGGGCCACCCCCCCCCCCTTTACACTGTCTAATTTTTAACTATTATAGTGAGAACTGCCAACTCTTTATCTTATCTCCCATAAAATGTATCTTTAATAAGTAAATTACACATTTTGTTTTACATACAATTTAACATCTTTAATTATTTGGATAAATGTTCCTTCTAATATATGGGAACATTTCATACATCCTAGGTCTCCATCTCTGTGCCATACTCAATAAGGTTTAAAGGAACGAGAAGTTTATTTCTACATTATATCACACTATAAACATTTGGTTCTTTGTTAAAACAGGACGATATTGCCAACATGTGTTTACTTGCTTTGCTCTTTATGTATATTATTTAGAGATGTCCATTTAGGCCTGGACAGCTGGCCGGGTCTTATTTATAGTTTTCAACCTCAACATATTACTTGTTGGAAGACTTGCAAATATGCCAAAAGCACACATTAAAATTGATTTATAATTTAATTTCAGGTTATAAATGAACCCGAACCCGATCCATGGTCAGTACCAATGCCTATGCCCATTATTGGTTATCTGCAAAGTTGTAGTCATCCTCATCATCTTCCATCTTTGATATCAGACAAACAGCCAGCGCTTATAACTAATCAACGTAGACGGTCAGTACCAGAGATAAAGATACGTAAAATAGTTTCGAGGTCTGCAAGCATTGCTTCTCATCTAACCAATTTTACAGAATCTTTGCGATCACGATTAGTACAGAGAACTTATCGTCGTCATGTGAGTGCTGATAAAGATTACCATCGTATACCTACCGATGACCCAAGGCTAGATGATCACCCAGACCATTTTATTTTTAATGCCGAAGCTGCAGATTTGTTATGTGAAAGGGAGATAAAAAATTCATCCACATGCATAATGCAATAAGAATACCTGTTTCTGTGTGTACGTTGTAGTATGTATTATTAAAGGTTAATGTTGGTGTCGAGCAATATTACATATGTTGCAGAACTGGTTTAACATATTCGAAATATAATTTTGACAGAGATGATCATTGCTACGGTAGAAGCGTGACGATGATTTGAAGAAAAGGGAAGTGACACAAACAGCGTTGAGGCAAGAGCAATGTGCGTCCACATTCCCACTTTGATTGATAAGGTACTTTTTAATACGAAGAGAATGATATATGAAATGGCTGTAATATGTCAAGAGGCAAAGACGGCTAGGTGTTTGTTTTGCCAAATTTACAGACAAAATATTAACAAACAGTGCGCGTGACCCTGTCCAGGGGGGTTGGGGCATGCACCAAAATAAATAGTTGTTGCCTTTACGGTATAAGGAATAAATATTCAAAGTTCCAAGATGATTCATTCAAAATTGAAGTCTGTTGACGATAAATAGACAAATTGGGCGTGGCTCTGCCCCTCGGGGTTGGGTATAGAACAATATAAATAGGTACCACCCTTGTTTCTGAAATTAATGATATGCTGATTGTAAACAAAATCTGTTAATTATCGCAACTTGTAGAGTATTTACCGATAAAAACTAACAAACAAGTGGGCATGGTACTACACACCTGGGAGTCGGGACATGCATAAACATAAATAGTTGTTGTCCTTGCATTATACGGCATAAGTTCGCAAAGTTCCAAGATGACCCATTTAGAATTAAAGTCTGTAGACAAAAGACACAACGGGGATGCTCGATTCACAGTTCCGGAATTGAATTCCAAAACTGGTGTCAATCGAGTGAAAAGGAGAATTTCTGAGTACAACGCATGTGTCGACTGAATAAAAAATATTTCAACCAATCATGACAGCTGAAACATATTTTTTACCTAGGAATACGTCACGATTCTACTCACTCCACTTCAGCTGTCGGGACTGGCAGAATTGTGACAGGACTGAATTCCGCGTCACTCGATTGTAATACTGTCGATTCGGGACGTTCTGGACTGTGAATCGAGCATCCTCAACAATTTGGCGTGGCACTGCCCCTGGTGGTTGGGCATTGACCAATTTATATAGGAAAAACTCTGTTAATAATTACAAGTGCAAGGGTTAAGGTGGGGGTTAAGGTGGGGCTCATGCAATAACATCAATAGTTGTCGTCCTTCGGGTGTAAGGAATGGGTATACCAAATTCAAAGATAATCCATTTAGAATTGTGGCCTTCGGTCGCTAAAAGAATACATATGACAACACCAAATTGATCCATTTTGCGGCCTGTAAGCGATTAACACACAAATTAGGCGCGCCCCTGCCCCTGGGGTTCGGGGCATGCAGTTGTGGCACTTGGGCTGTAAGGAATACAAATCCTAAGTTCAAAGACGAACCATTAAGAATCGTGGCATATAGGCAACACGCAGAGACACAAAGAAATCATATACTTTTTGTGGCTCACAATGTTTAGAAAAAAAACAATTCATTATGCCACATTTCGAGTCTCTATTTTGTTTCATCTGTACACAGCGCTTACAGACCTAAACAGATTTTTATGTTTAAATTGGTCAGAAGGTAGAACAAAAGTCTTGAAATTTGTGACTAAAATCTAATAATAGGTCAACTAATCACCTTGATCATATTGTATCTCATATTCCTGAAGCAATGGCCCGAGAAATCCCTCTCTGGCCATTGCTGGATTGGCTTCTGATACTTGAACTTTTGAGGGTGTGTGTCTATTCTTCCCGTTTAATCAGATCGATCACTTGAGTACAGCGAAATAACAACCCTTCATTTAATCTGGGGTCTTCCCTAAAACTTTGGACTGTGATTTAAGGTATTGAAAGCGGTGAAAGTCTGTTTGTTCGTCTCCATACAGTATTGTTTACATTATGTCAATGTTGATACCCTCGTTTGTCACGCAATTAGTTTTACTGCAATATTCTGCTATGCACTGGTTACTTGGGTATAATGAAATCGTGAGCCATGACGTAACGTTATGTAAACATATTTGGTCCAATTTGACGCTGTTTTAAAGTTAGTGCCTTTGTAACGCATTTAGCCATTGGTAGTTAATTGGACTATTGAACAATCATAATTTAGAACAAAAAATTTTCCCTCTTTCCAGCAGTGAGTAGTGGGATTAGCTCTAATCAAACGGAAGACTGCGAGACGTAGGATTGTCTCTCCAAATCCAGATTTTTCACTACATGAAGACAGCGGCCATTCATTTTCCATTTCCACTGATAACAATTTGAATATTACATTTTAAAATTTATTGAAATATGTTTACTGTAAAAATACACATATACTGTAACGTTATATATATTTGTTTTCTTAAAAGCAAAGACCACAATCTTACTTCTCTCATGAATGCATTGTTTCATTTTAATTTCTGATGTCCAGAGACTTGTATTGATTTTTCTTGGCTTTCCAAATACTTACAAAATCTGATATATTCTAACATACATTTCTGAAAGCAGCTGCCATGGCATCAACAATATATTTGAATTTTTTTTCGGCGACGTGAAGTTAGCTTGTTGTTCGTTGTTCGGTATTCGCGAATAACGAACAACGAGCCAGTTTGTTGTTCGGTATTCGCCAATAACGAACAACGAGCTGGTTTGTTGTTCGGTAATCGCGAATAACGAACAACGAGCTGGTTTGTTGTTCGGTATTCACCAGATATGGAATTAGTAATGTAATGAAAGATTTTTTGCAGGGAACACGCCACAGGCGGGTTTTTATAAGCCTAACTGGATTATAAAGCTTCAAAATTCTGGGAAATAGATTCTAACAACTTCTTTTTCTATCCGAAGAAAGAGCTGTTACATATTGGCGAATAACGAACGAGCCAGTTCGTTGTTCGGTATTGGCGAATAACGAACAACGAGCTGGTTTGTTGTTCGGTATATGGAAATTAGTAATCTAATAAAATAACTTTTGTAGGGAACACGCCGCAGGCGGGTTTTTATGAGCCTAACTGGATAATAAAACTTCAAATTTCTGGGAAATATATTCTAACAACTTCTCCGCAAAAAGAGCTGTTACATATTGGCGAATAACGAACAGCGAGCCAGTTTGTTGTTCGGTACTCGCGAATAACGAACAACGAGCTGGTTTGTTGTTCGGTATTCACCGTATATGGAATTAGTAATATAATAAAGGTACTTTTGTAGGGAACACGCCACAGGCGGGTTTTTATGATCTTAAATAGACAATAAAACCTCAAACAACTTCTCTTTCTATCCGAAGAAAGAGCTGTTACATATTGGCGAATAACGAACAACGAGCTGGTTTGTTGTTCGGTATTCACCGTATATGGAATTAGTAATATAATAAAGGTACTTTTGTAGGGAACACGCCACAGGCGGGTTTTTATGAGCTTAAATAGACAATAAAACTTCAAACTTCTGGGAAATAGATTCACCGTATATGGAATTAGTAATATAATAAAGGTACTTTTGTAGGGAACACGCCACATGCGGGTTTTCATGAGCCTAAATAGGCAATAAAACTTTGAAGTTTTAAAACCCAATTGGGCTTAAAAACCCACTCGGGGCGTATTCCTTACAAATATTTCTTTATTATATTACTCATTCCATATCTGGTGAATAACGAACAACAAACCAGCTCGTTGTTCGTTATTCGCGAATACCGAACAACAATCCAGCTCGTTGTTCGTTATTCGCGAATACCGAACAACAAACTGGCTCGTTGTTCGGTATTCGCGAACGAACAACGAACAACAAGCTAGCTTCACGCCGCTTTTTTTTCAGTAGAAACTAGATGGCTTCATTCCACTTTTAATCATTGCTCTTCTTCATTAATGTCACCTCTTACAACACTGTGCATCAATGTGATCAAATGTAAATATTTATTCTAAATTGTTTCAAGCATTGTTAATTTATGTATACCTACCCTAGTGAACATATTTACAATAACATATCATCCAACTGTAGTATGAAATTGTTGTAGTCATACTTTTATTTAATAATATAGGTAATATTAACATACAAAGCATTCTGGGTTTGTATTTTTTCTGACTTCTATCATATCTTTTCGTAAATTTGTAATGAACCTTTCCCGCTTCTCGACAATAAGATAATGCCTGAAAACATGACAGCAATGGAAAATCTAATCAATTGTTTTATCAATTAGCCACACCAAGCAAATTGCGTATCAACCCTTCCCGGTCCTGGACAATAATATAATGCCTGAAAACATGACAACAACTGAAATTTAATTATTTGTTTTATCAGTTAGCCACACCAAGCCAATTCCGCATACAGTAGTACAAACAGTATTTTAATTTTTTTATTGATATTAGTAGTGGGGGCACTTCCTTGATGACGTCACTTTCGGTGATGAGGTCCTTAGCAACGGTCACTTCCGGTGATGACGTCATAGGTGACGTCATGGCGACATGACGTCATAGGTTTTTTCCGGGATTCCCTAGTGACGTCATCTTTGCTAGTGACGTCATCTTTGCTAGTGACGTCATCTTTGCTAGTGACGTCATGTGGGATTTCCTTTTTTCTCGGGATTTCTTGAGGATTTCTTGAGGTTCTCTTGAGGTTTTCTTGAGGTTCTCTTGAGGTTTTCTTGTGGAAACCCCCTCCCAGATGCTCATTTACTCTCGGGGATTCCCTCCCTTTGCTCTAGGGATTCCCTCCCTTTGCTCATTTACTCTCGGGGATTCCCTCCCTTTCTTTTTTCTTTGCATTTTCTAGGGATTCCCTCCCTTTGCTCATTTACTCTCGGGGATTCCCTTTCTCGAGGTGTTCCCTCGCCCTTTCTCGAGGGGTTCCCCAGAACACAGAGTTAATAACAATAAATTTTTAATCACATTTTTAATCACATTTTTAATCACATATGTAATAAAAAATTTTAATCATATTTTTAATCATATTTTTAATAGCAACAGAACAGCAGAACAATTTTATAACGTATTTACATGTTTGAAAAAGAACAACACGTTTGTCCACCCAAACGATTTAAGGATGGAAAATGATTTTGAGCCCATTGATTCACCAGCACATCATTTTGCCGAGTATCGGTGCCAAACAATTGCAGGCACCGTTTCGAGTGGCAGATAAAAAATAAACAATAATGTCCACACACAAAACTTGTTAAACTCTGTAACCATTGGGGTTGATGGGTAGTGGGTCCGTGACGTTGACTGAAATCGGCAAAGGCTTGTCCATAGGTTTCGGGTGGGCAACTGGGCATCCGTAAGAATCGAAGAAATACAAGTGTCCAGGTCCTTCATACATAAACACGGTCCAGTCGGTGCCGGGGTCCTGTCCTGTTCGTCGTCGGTATTGACGATGTAGGCTAGAGGATAGGTATGGGGTTGCAACCGGTACAGGTGATTCCGTGACCAAACACCGCCAAAGACGTCAGAATGATACCGCAGGATGACTTGTCGGTTACGATCGATTTCCAAGACATTGTCGTATTCGGCAAACAGCATAAGATTGAGAGCGTTGGCGGGGGCGGCCGAGAAGCGTAGCTCTAGAGACAGGTTACCGGTGGTTCTGGGGTGTGAATAGGCCCCGTTAGCTCCTCGGTCGTTGGTCAAATCAAAACAAAAGAGTGTGTTACCCTTGATATAATCGTGGAAACTGAGATCCAAATCTTCTCGGGTGTTGAGAATACCCACACGATTCATTAAATCCATGTACGGTGTGATAGCCAATTTATCGGCAAAGTTGAGATCGGCATAATCATCCACGACTTCTCCATTCATGGTCAGACGAATGTGCTTGAGGTTATGATGATGAAATCGGAACGGGTTCTTGGTTTTATATCCATCGTAAGCTCGGTTACTGACCAACCCCACAAATAGACGCGCGGGTAAGGTTTCGTTAATGAACAGATTGTCCAGGACGTGACTGGTGCGGTTACTGGGTACGACCACATCTTTGACGACCATGCGTTTCAAGGGGTACTTGGCATTGGTGGTTTGGAGTTGGTTGGTAATTCGCGTGTACGTGGTGGGAGAAAGGGTGACGAACGGAATTTCCAAATAAACTTTGATGAAATCAATCTTGTAGGGTCCTTTGTTGTCGGCATACATCAGGAGGCTTGTGTTTCCAAACTCAGGCGTAGATCGACCCCGTCCAATAACTATCTCTCCTGTAAAAACATATCTAAATGCAACCGCGCTTGTAATTCTACCACCTGACTTTCAGACATGCGTTTGTAGCGTTCCACCAATCCAGCATTCGCAGGCTCGGGGGAATCTGCATTGACTTTGACGGGTGAGGCTTGATCAAATTCGCCGGCTGTATCCTTGTGCCACAGGACTTGTCGGTCTAAATGGTTCGTCTTGGCTTGTTTTCCATAACTCAGTAAATTCTCTAGTAAGCTCGATAGGCGTAATTAGGTAGAGGAGACGTGACCAGCGTATCAGAATCTTTTCCCAGACGCAATTTCACATCTTTAAACAAAGAGTGCATCCAATTATTCACGGGACCCACGGCTTCGTCAGCTGGTAGATTGGTACCATCCTCTTTCACCACTTTGAGACGCAGGTACAGGGTCGTATTGGCCAAATCGATGAAATCCATACTGGCATTGTTCACCAGAAATTCAATCGGTCCATCGTGATTCAGATCGGGTGTGATGGAATATTTACGTATTTTGGTCACTCTGGTAATGGCCGTGTGCGTGTCGGGCACTTGGAACAATTCTTGCAGTTCATCTCGAGCACAAGGACAGGAATCGTTACGCATTGCTGAAGCCATGATCGAAGATGTCTGGCCGAGGACGTTTGGCTCGTGAAATGACGCCAGGGGATTTTCTTTTCCTTTTTATAGAAGTTTTGGGTTTGGGTGGTCTGGTGTGTGTTGGTCGGCGTTGGGTTTTGGGTGGTCTGGATGACATGACGTCGGCTAGTGTTTGTCGGAGACGCGGTTTTATGGTGCGCTGGAACACATTCTTCAAACTTTGTTTTCCCGACACTACACCGAGGGCCGCTTTTCCCAACTCTCCAAACGTCTCTTTGTTCAAGAAATTGGCTTTTAAGGCGTTCTTTCCGGCTTGCAGAAAGGGTTTCGCCATGTTCAGTAGCCCCTGTAAACGTACCGCGCCCTTTTGCCGCAAGACACCGACCCGGGAGACATTGATGGGCGTGCGGGTCTCTATGTTGGCGTCCTTTTGGCGTAACACACCACGATAAAACTGCATATTACGCTTTTCGTCGGAAATGTAGTTTGACGACGACTTTTCCTTTGGTGAATGACACTTTGTGGCCCAGGCCGTTTCTTATATGGTGGTGATGCTGTCGTACTCTGTTTGAAAGACGTTAAATGGTCCAATCGGGGCATAATCGTGGTCTCGTGAATCCACCCCAACGAGGATACCACGGGGCCAGTCAACTTCAATTTGAGAAAGGGTATGAGTTTGAGATATTTAAAGCCATCTTCCGTATTGATCTGCAACTTGACTTTTTTCGTGACGGCGTCCAGCACAAAGGATATGCTCGGTTCTTCTTTGATCGCTTTGCTGTAGGCATTTATTTTGGCTTGATAATTCTTCTCGTGTTCTATTTCGAGTTCCGTGAGTTCGGGATTGTCCGGGTGTTTTCGTCTGGGTTTGGCATGCAGTGTTTCCAGCGTCACGTGATCTTTAAACAGAGCTCGTATAAGCGAATTTATCTCAGCCAACAAATGTTGGATACTATTGTACGTTCCTCCAGGAATAGGGTATTTTTTGATCTCAACCTTGGCAGGCTCTTGGACTACCTTCCATTTGTCAGTCTTTGGTATGTTGTCTGGCCTGTGTACGTCTGGATTAAAGGGTGCAACCATCACCATCATCAGACTAACCTCACTACTTCCTTCCGGGAGATTGTTCCACGTCGTGGGAAACGACACGGAGGCCAATCCCACTTCCCAGTCTCGGTGGTCCAACTCGATGGGAGAATTAAGCAACGTACGATAGCTGGACATTGTGTTGTCGGGATACACTTTCATGGAACTGTCACTAGGCAACGTGAGATAAAACTGGCGGGGATTTGTCATTTTTAGGGGTGGGATTGAGAGCTGGCCCCGGAAGCAGGTAACCAATACTACTGGACAGGAGGGCCGTCCACAGGGTGGCTTGTGGACCGTCTGGGCGTGTGGCTAACTGAGCTAAAGCGACACCGGCCACCACGTACACTAAAATCACTTGACAGAAAAAGACAATTTCCGCTTGAGGGATGCGACTGCCAAAACAAGACCAGTGACGTCGATGTTCGGAGAGGGACGTAGAAATCGTTGACGTGGCTTCGTCTTGTGACATTGTGACATTCCCTGGAACACATCGGGACTATTTATAGACAACGGCACTCTTGGGAATCCAGGAATTGAAGCTGGCGGGGTATCCCAACCATTTGACCAACATGTCGCCGCGGCGACGGTCCAACACCCGTTCAATGGGAAATTCTTCGTTCGGATCCGTTCTCACACTTTGTAATTCTTGGGGATAAAATGATCCTGCGATAGGTTCGCCACGTTCATCCAATAATTTGTACGTCGACCCACTCTGTCGATCCACACGAAACGTTTCCAGGGTCCAATTGGGCCAGTAGCCTTTGTCGAATGCCCCGTGTTTGGGTAAGGCCAAACGAACGGACGTACGTGGAAGCAATCGGGTTGGAACGACCTTGGTTTTCTTGGAAGTGATTTGCCATTCTTTGTCCGGGGTCATGTCCTTGGGTGCCATGCCAATAGCCCCTCACTAGATCGGCCAGTACATCGATGTAACGTTGTGTGTTCCGATGCGTAAAATAACGCCACATGCGTTGTTTGAGCGTGCGCTGAAATCGTTCTACCACACTGGCTTTGGTTTCGACATTGTGCGTGACGAAAAAATGAATCTTTTCTTCTTCAGGAAAGCTTGAACATGTCGATTGAGAAATTCGGTTCCTTTGTCTGTTTGCAGCCGCAGAGGAATACGTTTTTGTGATAAAACACTCTGTAAAACCTTCAATAACGTGGGACCCGTTTCATTCTTGAGTGGCACTACCCAGGCGTATTTGGAGAACACGTCAATGATACACAGTAAGAATTTGTACCCATCGTTAAAGGACGCCAAGGGCGAGAGATCGGATAAATCGGCCTGCCACTGATGATCTACACCAGCCACGACGGTGGATAAACGAGAGAAACGTTTTCGTATGGGTTTATGCAAGGTGTACGTGCGTTGTCCACGTAACCAGGCCCGGACACGTTTCAATGGAACCCCGGTAGCTTTCTGTAAACGGGTCGCTCCCCCGAAACCCGCAGGGTGTTTGGGGTCGTAGTACACACGAGCCAGCTTCTTGTCCATTTTAAAAGTATTTGCACTGCTTAACAGTATTTATACTATTTGCAAAGTTTACCAGTATTTATACTATGTCCAAAGTTTTACTAAACAGTTTTTATATTATTAATTTCATTTTAATAATAACAATTTTACAAACATTTTAATAATAACAATTCTAACATTTTAATAATAAACATTTTACAAGCACTTTATTATTAATATTTTAATAATAAACATTTTACGAGCACTTTAATAATAAGAATTTTAATATTTTAATAATAACAATTTTACAAGCACTTTATTATTAATTTTACAAGTCTCTGAAGGGGATCCAACGTGGTGTGGCTCTTCGGCTAGTTTGAAGACGTTTCCTTTTTCGTTCTCGAGGTCTTGTCCAGCGTACCTCCAGGGGTGTACGTGAGGTCTGTGTGGCCTGTGTGGCCTGTGGGGCCTGTGGAGGTGGTTGGGCCGTGTTTCGGCCTTTCACCTGTGGTCTACGAGTGGGTGTCTTCCATCGGTCTGCATTCCCTACCCATTCTCGTGACGCATGTGTCTTCTTTAAGGTGGACACAACATCGCTCCACCCCGGAGCTGGCGACACGGTTTTACGGCTTCGCATTAAATCGTTGACGATATCGTAGACATTCGTTCCTTTAATCACTTGACCATCACGTACCAATTCATAATTGTCGTTCCATTCCAAAGGTGTTTTTTCTTTGATGTGTTTTAACAACAGTTTGGCTAACTGAGCTAAAGCGACACCGGTCACCACGTACACTAAAATCACTTGACAGAAAAAGACAATTTCCGCTTGAGGGATGCGACTGCCAAAACAAGACCAGTGACGTCGATGTTAGGAGAGGGACGTAGAAATCGTTGACGTGGCTTCGTCTTGTGACATTGTGACATTCCCTGGAACACATCGGGACTATTTATAGACAACGGCACTCTTGGGTATCCAGGAATTGAAGCTGGCGGGGTATCCCAACCATTTGACCAACATGTCGCCGCGGCGACGGTCCAACACCCGTTTAATGGGAAATTCTTCGTTCGGATCCGTTCTCACACTTTGTAATTCTTGGGGATAAAATGATCCTGCGATAGGTTCGCCACGTTCATCCAATAATTTGTACGTCGACCCACTCTGTCGATCCACACGAAACGTTTCCAGGGTCCAATTGGGCCAGTAGCCTTTGTCGAATGCCCCGTGTTTGGGTAAGGCCGAACGAACGGACGTACGTGGAGGCAATCGGGTTGGAACGACCTTGGTTTTCTTGGAAGTGATTTGCCATTCTTTGTCCGGGGTCATGTCCTTGGGTGGCATGCCAATAGTACGATGTCGGGCCGCGTTGTAGCCCCTCACTAGATCGGCCAGTACATCGATGTAACGTCGTGTGTTCCGATGCGTAAAATAACGCCACATGCGTTGTTTGAGCGTGCGCTGAAATCGTTCTACCACACTGGCTTTGGTTTCGATATTGTGCGTGACGAAAAAATGAATCTTTTTCTTTTTCAGGAAAGCTTGAACATGTCGATTGAGAAATTCGGTTCCTTTGTCTGTTTGCAGCCGCAGAGGAATACGTTTTTGTGATAAAACACTCTGTAAAGCCTTCAATAACGTGGGACACGTTTTATTCTTGAGTGGCACTTCCCAGGCGTATTTGGAGAACACGTCAATGATACACAGTAAGAATTTGTACCCATCGTTAAAGGACGCCAAGGACGAGAGATCGGATAAATCGGTCTGCCACTGATGATCTACACCAGCCACGACGGTGGATAAACGAGAGAAACGTTTTCGTATGGGTTTATGCAAGGTGTACGTGCGTTGTCCACGTAACAAGGCCGGGACACGTTTCAATGGAACCCCGGTAGCTTTCTGTAAACGGGTCGCTCCCCCGAAACCCGCAGGGTGTTTGGGGTCGTAGTACACACGAGCCAGCTTCTTGTCCATTTTAAAAGTATTTGCACTGCTTAACAGTATTTATACTATTTGCAAAGTTTACCAGTATTTATACTATGTCCAAAGTTTTACTAAACAGTTTTTATATTATTAATTTTATTTTAATAATAACAATTTTACAAACATTTTAATAATAACAATTCTAACATTTTAATAATAAACATTTTACAAGCACTTTATTATTAATATTTTAATAATAAACATTTTACGAGCACTTTAATAATAAGAATTTTAATATTTTAATAATAACAATTTTACAAGCACTTTATTATTAATTTTACAAGTCTCTGAAGGGGATCCAACGTGGTGTGGCTCTTCGGCTAGTTTGAAGACGTTTCCTTTTTCGTTCTCGAGGTCTTGTCCAGCGTACCTCCAGGGGTGTACGTGAGGTCTGTGTGGCCTGTGGGGCCTGTGGGGCCTGTGGAGGTGGTTGGGCCGTGTTTCGGCCTTTCACCTGTGGTCTACGAGTGGGTGTCTTCCATCGGTCTGCATTCCCTACCCATTCTCGTGACGCATGTGTCTTCTTTAAGGTGGACACAACATCGCTCCACCCCGGAGCTGGCGACACGGTTTTACGGCTTCGCATTAAATCGTTGACGATATCGTAGACATTCGTTCCTTTAATCACTTGACCATCACGTACCAATTCATAATTGTCGTTCCATTCCAAAGGTGTTTTTTCTTTGATGTGTTTTAACAACAGTTTGGCTAACTGAGCTAAAGCAAAACCGGTCACCACGTACACTAAAATCACTTGACAGAAAAAGACAATTTCCGCTTGAGGGATGCGACTGCCAAAACAAGACCAGTGACGTCGATGTTAGGAGAGGGACGTAGAAATCGTTGACGTGGCTTCGTCTTGTGACATTGTGACATTCCCTGGAACACATCGGGACTATTTATAGACAACGGCACTCTTGGGTATCCAGGAATTGAAGCTGGCGGGGTATCCCAACCATTTGACCAACATGTCGCCGCGGCGACGGTCCAACACCCGTTCAATGGGAAATTCTTCGTTCGGATCCGTTCTCACACTTTGTAATTCTTGGGGATAAAATGATCCTGCGATAGGTTCGCCACGTTCATCCAATAATTTGTACGTCGACCCACTCTGTCGATCCACACGAAACGTTTCCAGGGTCCAATTGGGCCAGTAGCCTTTGTCGAATGCCCCGTGTTTGGGTAAGGCCGAACGAACGGACGTACGTGGAGGCAATCGGGTTGGAACGACCTTGGTTTTCTTGGAAGTGATTTGCCATTCTTTGTCCGGGGTCATGTCCTTGGGTGGCATGCCAATAGTACGATGTCGGGCCGCGTTGTAGCCCCTCACTAGATCGGCCAGTACATCGATGTAACGTCGTGTGTTCCGATGCGTAAAATAACGCCACATGCGTTGTTTGAGCGTGCGCTGAAATCGTTCTACCACACTGGCTTTGGTTTCGACATTGTGCGTGACGAAAAAATGAATCTTTTTCTTTTTCAGGAAAGCTTGAACATGTCGATTGAGAAATTCGGTTCCTTTGTCTGTTTGCAGCCGCAGAGGAATACGTTTTTGTGATAAAACACTCTGTAAAGCCTTCAATAACGTGGGACACGTTTTATTCTTGAGTGGCACTACCCAGGCGTATTTGGAGAACACGTCAATGATACACAGTAAGAATTTGTACCCATCGTTAAAGGACGCCAAGGACGAGAGATCGGATAAATCGGTCTGCCACTGATGATCTACACCAGCCACGACGGTGGATAAACGAGAGAAACGTTTTCGTATGGGTTTATGCAAGGTGTACGTGCGTTGTCCACGTAACAAGGCCGGGACACGTTTCAATGGAACCCCGGTAGCTTTCTGTAAACGGGTCGCTCCCCCGAAACCCGCAGGGTGTTTGGGGTCGTAGTACACACGAGCCAGCTTCTTGTCCATTTTAAAAGTATTTGCACTGCTTAACAGTATTTATACTATTTGCAAAGTTTACCAGTATTTATACTATGTCCAAAGTTTTACTAAACAGTTTTTATATTATTAATTTTATTTTAATAATAACAATTTTACAAACATTTTAATAATAACAATTCTAACATTTTAATAATAAACATTTTACAAGCACTTTATTATTAATATTTTAATAATAAACATTTTACGAGCACTTTAATAATAAGAATTTTAATATTTTAATAATAACAATTTTACAAGCACTTTATTATTAATTTTACAAGTCTCTGAAGGGGATCCAACGTGGTGTGGCTCTTCGGCTAGTTTGAAGACGTTTCCTTTTTCGTTCTCGAGGTCTTGTCCAGCGTACCTCCAGGGGTGTACGTGAGGTCTGTGTGGCCTGTGGGGCCTGTGGAGGTGGTTGGGCCGTGTTTCGGCCTTTCACCTGTGGTGACTGGTCTACGAGTGGGTGTCTTCCATCGGTCTGCATTTCCTACCCATTCTCGCGAAGCATGTGTCTTCTTTAACGTGGACACAACATCGCTCCACCCCGGAGCTGGCGACACGGTTTTACGGCTTCGCATTAAATCGTTGACGATATCGTAGGCATTCGTTCCTTTAATCACTTGACCATCACGTACCAATTCATAATTGTCGTTCCATTCCAAAGGTGTTTTTTCTTTGATGTGTTTTAACAACAGTTTGGCTTTAGGGCGATACTTGATAGGAACCGATTCTAGGATCGATTGCGAGATATCGGCTTGTTGCGGTGGTTGGGGTGGCAGGGTTGGTGCTGGTGGCGGTGATGTTTGGGGTGTTTGGGATGATGGTGGTGGTGGTGGTGGTGGTAGTTGCGATGGCTGGGAGGTCTCGAGTTTCTTTTGCATCGTTTGAAATCTTTCAAACAATTGCCCATACTTTTGCATTTTATCGGCATCAGACATACGGGATTTCAAGACGGTATCCATTTCGGTTGACACTTCTTCCATGATACGGCGAATGGGGTCCCGTTCCCACACGGGTTCGTACGGCTTCATGACCGTGACACTGGGTTCGTCCACCGGAACTAATTTCATTTTCTTTGCAAATTTCATCGTCGTCGTTCCAGCTGCCGTTGAATACAACACACGTTTTAGACGTTGTAAACGTTGTTTTTCGCTGGGGCTCAGAGGTATGGTGCCTTGCAGTAAATTACCAAAACAATTCACCACGTCTCGGGGCGCTTGTTGAATCAGACGTTTTCGCCAAGCTGGAGACACGTTCAATAACACATTCAAGAGAGGTAATGACTGCATGGTGACGTCTTGGTTTTTATACTGGAGAGCTTTTTTATAGAGCTTTTATAGGGGTCTGGATACTACTCTGGATACTACTCTGGATACTACTCTGGATACTACTCTAGATACTACTCTAGATACTACTCTAGATACTACTCTGGATACTACTCTAGATAGGTAGACCTACCGCACGACCCACCGCCCGACCGACGGTTTTCAGAACTGGAAGCACGAATTTGACAATTTCACCCCAAAAACCACCGCGTTGAACGATTCGTCGTTTCGTTTCATCGGGGTTTTACGATTTGCCAACAGAGTTAAAGATGGGGGTAGCGGTCTAGAGATTTGGCGGCAACATTCGGAAAGAGTCTGAATAAAAGTATCAGGAGCATGTCTCAGAACTTGTTTCTGCCAAGGTTTGGGCAGGGCCCGTAGCGACCGGATAATGTTGAGATCACGGGATTTCATGGTGTTGTGGAGAGAAGCATTGGCTTTTGGTATTTATAGCCTTTTGGGTATTTATCGCCGTCTTCGTCGTTTTTGTCTGGCCTTTTCCATGACTTTGTCATTGTCACCAAAAAATCCACCGCGTTGAACGGCCCGTCGTCTCACGGGTCTCTGTTTTTCTCTGGCCTTTTGCAAACGTTCTTTCCAACGAATCAAGATTCGAATCAGGATACCTCCGAAAAATCCCTGTCCACCAGATAAACGATCTCGGGTCAGTTGTTGCAATCTCTCTCGATTTCGCTCTACCCAGCGTTCGTGTTGTTTGTGCAAGGGTCGTATATTTCCTTTCAGCAAATGGTCGGCAGCAAGCTTGAACCATTTCAGCAAAACAATTTGAGCCATCCCTGTATTCTTGGCCAACTGTCCATAAGCCATTTCGGGGGACAGTCGTTTCAAACGGTTAATAAAGCTCCGCATTCTTTTCAGTTCCTGACGTGGTGGTTGGCGGGGCGCTGGACGGCGTCTGACGACACCGTTATCATCCAGACGTAGAGGGCGGCGTGGTGCGGGACGGCGGGCGTCATCGTCTGTGACTGGAATCTGATGATGGCGTGGCACACGTACAACCACGGGGGATAAACGTAAATCTGGAGCTAGATTGGTACCCCTATTGGAACCCACATTGGTACCCATATGAGCACCCACATTGGTACCTACACTGGAACCCACATTGCGGCGTCGGTTGGGTCCTGCGGCCTCTGTTGGTGTGGCACCAAATGAATTTTGTCCTTTCCAGGCGGGCGGTGGAAATCTAGCACGAGGTAGTCCTGGAGGTGGATGTCGACGAACGGCGTTCTTCACACGAGCCATGCTGACATTAAATGAAGGTGGTCATCCCAGGGGCCTTTTTATACCTTTTTCACGTAGACATGAGACGGTTCTTCCTCTGGTAAGATACGTGTACGAAGACGTAGTTCATCAGGGGTATCGGGTTTTAGATCGACCAGTAAATAGCTGCGAGGGGTACTGGTGGCATCGGCAAAGGCTTCTTGCATAAATTGACCTTGTCCGGGATACATTTGTCGGGCCAAGACTCCCATCTGCGAGGCATCGCGGGGATTTTTGAAGAGAACCACATAGTGAGCATTTAAACTGATGGTCCTCTGTTGTTTATCAAACAGATTTTGCACAATGTAAATCACGCTCACATTCCCATGATGACTTTTCTTGGTGAACCAACGTTCTAACGTGTCGGTGTCTTCTCCCATCAAATCATCCACGACTAAACATTGGGGTCCTGGGACTTGTTCCATCACCTCGTCCAAATTGCCCAAACCACGAGTATAAGTATAAGGAAACTGTTTGTAACTGTCTTGCCATTCGCCATAAGCCCAGACAATGCGATCAGGGGGAGTATCAAACAGCGACGCTTGGAGAAATTTCTGCACAAAGACCGTTTTCCCCACACCCGTTGGCCCACTCACTAACATGGTAAAGGGGTGTTTGAATGACACGTCCATGGTGAAATAACTTTTCCTTTATTGGACAGTCCCCCTTTTATACTTTCCCTGGAAAAATTTAAACAAAAATAAAACAGACAAGATGTGTATAATAACAAAAATAACATTTATTAACAATATAATATATTTACAATATAATTTATTTACAATTTATTTACAATCACAACGGTGTTCTCCAAAAAGTTCACAAATTAATGTCATCCAAAATGTTCACAAATTAATGTTATCCAAAGTGTTCGCAAATTAACGTTCTCCAAAATGTTCACAAATTAATATTATCCAAAAAGTTCACAAATGTTATCCAAAAAGTTCACAAATGTTATGCAAAAAGTTCACAACAGTGTTCACAACGGCAAAGGGTATTCCATGGGCACCATATGCGCATACAGCCACGGAGATCGCGTCAACACACGGGGTACCCAATATACGGAACCGATCATTTGTTGTAGAACGTCGTCGTCGACCCAGTCTTGGGCATCTAGTAGTGTCAACACCAGGGGTGCCCATTCCTTGTCAATCCAAGGCAGTGGTGGTGGTGGAGGCTGTTCTGTCATGCCACGATAGCCACCCGGAATGCTGAGTGTGTGGGCTAATCGTTGAGCCTCTTCGGCCGTCAAGGTAATACGAAACGGTGGCACATCAAGTTGAATTGGGCAATGAATCAAATCTTGTTCCAAATCTTGTTTCAAATCTTGTTTCAAATCTTGTTTCAAATCTTGTTCCAGTCTAGATGCTGTCGTAGTACAGGGCTCGGACGCAGGCCGATGTAAGGTCTTCTTTTTCTTTTTCGTCTTGTCTGAACCAGTGATAGAGTTCGCTGGCTTCTTCGCCCCAGTACCAGTTACGTGGTTCGGCGTGAAACAGTTTGTTGGTAAGGGTGTTAAAGTCGTCGATTCTTTCTTGGGGCTGTCTACAGGCAAACAATCCATGGCCAAATTCATTACAGTTGAGGCATCGGTGTACTGTTTCCTTTTCTTTCGGTAACTGGTAACGGGTCGACGGGTAAGGTTGGTAGCGTTGGGGACAGGCGGGAGCAGGCCGATGTAAGGTCTTCTTTTTCTTTTTCGTCTTGTCTGAACCAGTGATAGAGTTCGCTGGCTTCTTCGCCCCAGTACCAGTTACGTGGTTCGGCGTGAAACAGTTTGTTGGTAAGGGTGTTAAAGTCGTCGATTCTTTCTTGGGGCTGTCTACAGGCAAACAATCCATGGCCAAATTCATTACAGTTGAGGCATCGGTGTACTGTTTCCTTTTCTTTCGGTAACTGGTAACGGGTCGACGGGTAAGGTTGGTAGCGTTGGGGACAGGCGGGAGCCCAGTGTCCGACTTGTTTGCATCGATAACAGGTGTCGTAGCGTTTACTGACTTCTTTGGCTTCTCCTTGCGCTTCTCCATGAGTTTCTCCTTGAGCTTCGCTCTGGGTGTTGACTTCTCCTTGAGTTTTTTTTCCGTGAAATATTTCTCCTTGTGTGTAGACTTCTTGCTGAGTTTCTCGCTGAGATTCTCGCTGAGTTTCTCCTTGTGTGTAGACTTCTTGCTGAGCTTCTGTTTGCGAGGTTGAGGCTGCTCGTTGAGAGGTTCTTTGTGGGGTGTACCAATGTTCATTGCTTCCACACCCAAAGCAACTGTTGGGCTGTTGTTTGGTTTCTGTTGCTCCTTGAGGGGCTCGTTGAGTGGCTCGTTGAGTGACTCTTTGTGGACAGTCTCTGTACCAATGTCCATGGCTTCCACACCCAAAACAGTTGTTGGACTGTTGTTTGATTTCTGTTTCTCGTAGAGTAGTTCGTTGAGTAGCTCGTTGAGTGGCTCGTTGAGTGACTCGTTGTGGACAGTCTCTGTACCAATGTTCATTGCTTCCACACCCAAAGCAGCTGTTGGACTGTTGTTGTTGAGTTTCTGTTCGTTGAGTGGTTCGTTGAGGAGTTCGCTGAAGATCGTACTGTTGTTGTCCATCACCAGAAGTTTCCATACTACGTCCGAGTACTTGAGTTGATGTCTCCAGAATGAAGTATCGATGTTGTTGTCGGTGTTATATCCCCCTAAATCACGTGATGGATGACGTGGCATTCGCTCATTGGTCATATTGGTCATAATAGACAACATCCAGAGCGTTGAGCTGGTTGCGCATGCCCAACGCAGCGTAAACAATACGTCATTGTCACGTGATAGTCCGGTAGTAAACGGGGGGCGAACCAGTGATTCATTGCTTCCTGTGTCATTTGCACTCCATACGTCTTGACTAAACGATCCAATACATCAAAAATAATCCGATCTTCCTCATACCAGGTGACGGCTTGACAACTCTTTTTGTAATAAGCAAAATTAATCCGATCTTCCTCGTACCAGGTGATGATTCGATAGCCTTGAGTCTTTTTATAATAAGACTTCCAAAGGTGTGTAAGAGGGTACACCGTGTCCAACATATCATTTAATACCAACGTGTCTTCTCTATTCATATTTTCTTCTCTATTCATATTTTCTTCTCTATTCACAACTATATTCTTCTGATCAATGCCGTTTTGAAGCCCGGTACCACCTCCGAGTGTTGTCGAAGTGCGTGTTCCACGTCGACTGCCCATTGGGGATCTGCTTCCCATTCTTGTACCTGTTGTCGCGGCTCGTCCATGAAACTTCCCAATACTTTTTCGACATCGTCGTGGTTGTGGTCCTCTAATACTTGATCCAGATACATGTCAACGGGATGGGACGTTTGACCGGTGGTAGGACAGACTCCCAAACCCAGACAGGAATGATACCGCTGACTCGGGTGATTGAAGGAACATCCAATGCAAAACGTATTTTGTTGGTGGTCTATAATGGGTAAATAACGATGACTGACGCTATGTGCCAACCACCTCTGTCTCAGTTTCTCCGTGAGGGTCTCCATAAAGTAAGGTGGTCTCTGCCTCAATTTCTTCGTGGTGGTATCCGTAAGGTAGAGTGTTGCTCGGCTGTCCGTCTTGGTCCAATAACACAAACCGTTTGTTGTATACTATCTTATAGATTTTCTCCTCCACACGTGACCATAACCGTCTATCACGTGATCGCTCAATCTTGTGCGGATTGGTAACTGTTATTTTGTCTTGGGCGAGACCAAGGACCATCTGTTTCACGGTGTCGAAATTCAACAGTTGACTTTTACTGTAGTTGAGCGTAAATCCCCTGATTTTACACACCGTTTCGCCGTTACTCAGTAATTTTTAGGTCCACCAGATACAAACTGACGTATCGACAATGTGTCGGGTAATTTGTTCTTCCATTCGCCTAACGAGTTTCCTTCCGGAGGGTTCCACATATTCCGATCGTATTTGAAAATGACACTGTCCGTATCAAAGTAGCACACACGTTCTCCCAGCGGTTCCAATACCGAATACAGTTTCAACCGGGCTTGGGCTGTCACAAAAGCAGCCACCACGACGTTGGTAATGGGACATGGTCTCACGTGTTCTTCTTTTTTGAGCTTTTCTACCATAACCATGTTTTCGTTCACGACTCGAACATCTTTGATGGTTTCGGTGACATCCATCATGAGTGGAAAATAATCGGCAGGGTCTGTCATGTACACGGTTTGGGTAAAATTGTCACGTTGTCCGAATTTGCCCCACAATGTGTTCAATTGTAGCTTGCTAAAACTTCTCAGGCCTTTGTTGGGTATCATGGCTTCGTGATCGAGTTGAATGCCTTCCTTGTCATACACGTCTTGGATGAAACGCCGTTTATCGTTGTCCGTGGGACAATCGTCCGGATATCCACTAGCTTCCATCTTCTTTTTCAAGTAATGATCAATGTATCCAGCAAATAATCCTCCAGACTTGGATTGATTGTCGTACTGACTCCATTCGCTCCAATGCCATACTTCGTACACGACGAGGACTTGATAACCCATCGCCACGGCCTTCTTTAATTCCAACGACACAAAAGTTCCTACCCAGGCGCGTTCTTTCTGTTTGTGTGTACAATCGACGTAGTGGGTGATCTCACTTTTCTGCATGTACAGTTCCACGCAGCTCCGACACAGCGGAAAGGTGAGTTTTCCGTTGTATTTGAAACGGGAGTACGGGGTGATAGAGTTGGCGGGGTGGAAGCACAGAACACTGAATCAGACCTTCGTACTGTTCCCAAGCTTGACTAGGTCGAGTGATGATCTTCTGTTCTTTCAGAGTGAATTTACCGTATTTACACACCCAAGGGTAAAGGGATACCACGTCCACGTATCGGATCTCTTCGTCGGGATGTTCGGCTTTGGCCATCAATTGACAGGCATTGGTTCTTCCTCCAAAAGAGCCAGCTCTGGGCGACAGGGGATCCGGACAAGGCCATCCCCGGGCTTCTAGACTGGCAAAGAATTCTTCCATCTCCGGATTACGACGACGTTCTTCGTTCAGTTCACATTCCCACATAACTTTGATCTCAGATAGGCAATACACGTGACGTAATTTGTAAAGGCGATCTTGGGTGTGTTGATACAAATCACGCATGGTTCTAGACGGATCATAGGGGTGATGATGTTTCACGTCTTGTATGGGTCCCGGGTAGCAGCGAGGACATCCGTGATAGGCACATCCCATGAATTCGTAGCCCGTGTTATCGTCGTAACCGTCTAAATGATACTCGCCAATTCTCACTTCACCCTGGTTACGGACATGTCGAATCTGTGGAACGCGTCTTCCCTCTCGCAACGCTTTTAGCGTCTGGCAGTGCTGTTCCCATTCCAACCATCTCAAAGCTATGTTAGATTGCTGTCGCGGTCGAAATTGTTTCCAATCTTTTCCGGCTTCGGGTTCCTGCATCAACGCTCGAGGAATGATGGCCATAGTGTCAGGTTCCAAATAATGCGTATGAAATACTTTATTACAGGCCGAAGCCAGCGTGAGACTTTCGACAAAAGGATCGAGGCCCGTGTCCATCATAAACAAGTCTCTGAAAGCAGCACAGCCCCGTCTGAGAACATCCACATCGCTCTTGCAATACGTCATCAGCTCGTGTTGAAAATCGAACGGTTCGTGTTTGTGTTGTTGGTACCAAGCGTGAAAGGCTTTCCGTTCAGACACACTCATACCATCCGGATCGTATTCTTCGGCAGGTGGATATGAACCCATGTACGCGTAATGTTCCGGCTTGTTGAAAAAGTGTGGAAAATAACCTTTCTTCAGTTCCGTGAGGCCAAACGTATTGGGTACATCTCGTAAGGGCATCGGTAAAAAGTTCAGCGAATCGACAAATTTAACGGTCCCCAAGGTCACTGTCATAACTTTCCCACCACTCATAATGACTTGAGGAGCGGCTATCGCATGGTCGTGTATTGTCTGCAACATTAGTAAACCATCGTATCCCTTGAAATTATGTGCAACAGCTATGATTTGTGTAGACTTGATTTGTTGTGGCCGGTCCGGCTGGGTTAGATCGATGGGTGATTTGAGTTTTTGAATAAAGCACCAACGGTCTCCGCGCTGATGCCATTTCTTACAGATAGAGCACTCGTATTCCCCACACACGTGTTCGGCCAATGTCCGGTGTCTTCTCAGAATATCCCATTCTTTGCCGCACTGTAAACATTTCGTCCATCGTTGACAGATCGTTGGTGTTCCTGGTTGCCGGGGTTGTAGGTGTCGGTCATAACACATCTGATTCGGAAAACGTGGATGGCATGTGTCACAGTCTCGACGGGTGGCGTCTTCCAAACACGGGGGTCCTGACTGTTGACAACTGTGACATATAGCATGACACTCGTGTCGATCAGGATGATCGTAACCTTTCTGACAGGCCTCGCAGAAATAGTTTCTTTCAAAAAAAAGCAGGCATGGACGTGATGACGTCATAGTGATTAGCGTGATGGTATAGATGCAATACTTTAGGCTGGCCACCTACGATATACTTGGTGCCTTTGAACATTAGTTTTCCAAAAAGTTGTCGCGAAAAAACGTTGATCTGATGCCCCTGGGGACCCAGTGCACGTTGATATTGTTCCCAGGTCTCGGGGCCACGACAGGCTTCGTAATCACCTCCTACCTCCTCAATCAAACGACGGATCTTTCGTGTCTGCCAGCTGCTGGATCCACACTGTCTAACAAGTCTTGTTCTTTCTGCTTCCCATTCTGGGGTGTCATTCTTGTTGGCATAGTGTTTGGCCACCACCAAAGCACGTTGAAAACAGAGCTGGTCCCGATTTTCAATCACTACGATGGCTCTCTTTCGTTTCAAATAATCTTCGAATGAACTCATGTCCTTCTTTTTGATGAAAGGTTGTCCACTTCCGGATCCATTAGGCGGCGCTACGTGACACACATGTAGTCTCAGACGTTCATCCATTTTAAATTCTTCGTTGGATTGTAATATTCGGGCCAACGGATCCAATATATTATGTGGTCTGACATCTTGCCATGGTTGAAACGGTATCCATGCCGGCGTCTTGAGTCCCGGGTGCGATACACTAAATCGCACAAAATCGTTGGGTTGACAGGCAATCAAGTTTCCAAGATCATTTAATATGTTATCACAAGTATCGTACAACACTTCTGGAACGTCCGCGGGTGCAATCTGGTCCCAATTCTGGTGAAAATCAATGTTGACATACAAACTTTCCGTGTGAAAACGTCTGGAACGGCGCTGGTGTCCTAAACGGAGGGTGTAGCCTGGTGTGTTCGCCATTGTAGAATGCTATAGCCAACAGTCACTGGCTGCTTTATATATACAGGATTGATGATGCTTACAGTGAAGTCCGCGCGATTTTTTGTCTTTCCTGTCTTCTTGGAATTCATAGAATTACAAAATGTTTTTTGTCCAAAAAAACGAAGGCTCTCTCACAGGTCCGCGATAGAAGTACAAATAGGCGTGTGAAACCCAACACTTCAATCATGGGTAATTCTCTGAAGAGAGAGAAGCGTCTTGCAAGCCAGTGGCAGGGGGAGTTCCAGCAACTCCTCTCTGAACAATGTGCAGAGAGGTCGGCATGGGAGGCCGAGAAAGCGGCGTGGCAGGCCGAACGGCAACGGTTTTTGGAGGAGAGAGGGTACCTCCAGAAACTGTTGCGGCAGACCCGCCGTGAGCTCCATCGCTTAGAGGCCATGGAGTTAGGTACACATAGGGAGGAGCTGTTGGACCTCTATCGGCTACAGGCTGATGGGGTACTTCCCTTACCGCCACCCCCACCGCCTTACAGTCTTTACCCTCGGCTGTAAGGCAAACCGGTCATCCAACGGCCCTTTTCAGGGCCACCCAACCAGGGCCACCAAATCCTCCAGAAAGAGTTTTTTCATATTCTAATTGCAAACCAAAATAATAATCATTAAATCACAGTGTCGCGGCACTTGGAGATCCGATTTGGAGCATGATACATTTTAAGTTATATTTTTAAAATTTCTTTAGGTCAAGAAAGGTGCTCTCTATGCAGTCCGCGCTGGGTAGGGGGGTTGGAAATTTCAACTCCATTTCCCGATCCGATTTCCCAACTCGGAAATTTTTGTGTTCTTATATTTAATCATATTTCTTTTTGTTTAAGTCTTTTATTAAAAAAAGTGCTCTCTATGAAGTCCGCGCTTGAAAATTTCGACCCCATTCTTTTGCATAAAAGGCAGACCGATTGCGCTTTCTTGTCATTCAACATGGGGTCTTACATCATGCTTGACGGCGATGACTGGTTCGAGGTGCTGGAAGAGGTGCTCGTCATACCAGAGAGTGCTCCAGAAACTGTACCAGAAACTGTACCAGAAACTGTACCAGAAGCTGTGTCAGATACAACCCTTGAGCCGGAAATTATAGTCGTGAGTGATAGTGACGATGACGATGAGTGGTTAGTGACAAGTGACCCATTCTGGTATACACCGGCCACTCCACCGACACCATCACCACCAAGCACCGGGAACGACGACGCCGAGTTCATCCAACGTGTCCGCCTTGGATAGTCGATCAACCAACCAACGGCCCTTTTCAGGGCCACCCAACGGCCCTTCTCAGGGCCACCAAATCATTCAGAAAAAACGTTCATATTCTAATAATAGTTCTAATAATAGTTCTAATAATAGTTCTATTTTGATAATGAAATTTTAGAATACTAAAACAAAGCATCTAAGTGTCTTTACTTTCACGTCGTGGGATATGCCGATCCTGTTTTCCAATCCTATATTCCTATTTCGCCCATTCATTTTTAATAGTGTAGTATACATTTTAAATGTATATTAAGTGAATTTTAATTGTTGTTTAACGAAAAGTTAAACGTATTTTAAGTGTTTAAGAAGGGCGGGTTCAATGCTCTCTATGAAGTCCGCGCTAAGGAGGGCTCGAAAATCCCAACTCCAATTCTCAATCCTATTGTGTTTTGTTGTGTTTTTATATTTAAGTCTTTTATTAAAAAAGGTGCTCTCAATGAAGTCCGCGCTTGAAGGGGCTCGATCCGATTATTTTGCATAAAAGGCCGCTCGGTCGCACTTTTTTTGTCATTTCGTCATGGAATCCCACAGCATACTCGAAGACTGGTCGATGGAAGAGGTGGTGGTAACAGAAGAGGTAGCCGAGACACTACTAACTGAAACCAATTATGACGGCGATGATGAGGATGAAGGGGCCTACAGCGACGAAGAAGAAGAATGGATGTTTGGTGACCGATATGGACCAGGAAGTATACAGTTGGCTGTATGGGGAGGCGTTCAGGCCGAATGTCTCCCCTACACCAGCGAGACCAGCCACTCCACCACCAGCATCCATGTTCGAGCCCTTTACTGACATTGAAACCCTAAGAAGTTGGTACCAGCCAGGGTCAGCCACGCCACCACCACCTACACCCCGTAAACGGAAGATTTACGACGACGACGACGACCCCATCATGAGGCATGTCCGCCAACGCCTCGGCTAGGCAGTCCATCAACGGCCTTTTTCAAGGCCACCCAAACGGCCGTTTCAGGGCCACCCAACTCATTCAGAAAGAACGTTCATATTCTATTTTGTTTATATCTTTTATAAGACCATTTATAAGAACCTTTCATAAGAACGTTTATAAGAACATTTATAAGAACCTTTAAAAAACACTTTTACAAACACTTTTACAAACGCTTTTATAAGAATGGATGAAATGCCTACACGTAGACTACATCCGTCACCACTTTCTCACCGCTTAATATATCTATGATATATCTATAATATATCTATAATATAACTATGGGAATCGCATCCTAGCAGGGAGCTCCCACCAGGAAAATCCAAGATTCTAAAAGAAATCTTATCATAATTTGTATAAGAATCTGTATAAGAACTTGTGATAAGAAGTGTGATTTATCACACTTCACCTTACAGTAACTATGACGTCACGTCACCATGACGTCACCTATGACGTCATCACCGGAGGTGACCGTTGCTAAGTGACGCCATCAAGGAAGTGACGTCATCGATGACGTCATCACCGGAAGTGACCGTTGCTAAGGAGGACCGGAAGTGACATGCGCATGCGTAAACCCGTTGCTAGGGGCGTCTGTGCATGCGCGAAAACGTCCCTGTACCCAGGCCCCGACTACTATATTTTACCACGAGGCTGGACAGGCAAACCTACACCTTGTCATCGAAACCACGCCGCTTAACTCAATGACAGACCGTATGATACAGTGCGCACGTAACAACCCCCCCTCCCTCCGCCCCACTTTCACGTCCTAAACATTGCCACAAGAAGAACTAGAACTCCAACGAGTACCTACGTGTTACTGAGTACAGTGAAATCTAATACCTATTAGTTAGAGTGGAAATAACTGTCATTTTGAACTCTGTAGTTATGCTTCAAAACCGCACTTTTTGATAATAATTGTTAATAGGCATAAAGAAAGCCCAAGGGTCGTAGAAAAGTTAGGTCACCATCTAGAAAGTGAAAAGTCCAACAAAACTGGAAGTAAACAAAATCGCAATTTAACCAGCGTCTGCCAGGCATATACGCCCACACTTTCATACTATTTGTAAACGAAGTGCGTTGTATAAGTCGTGGTGGGGACATACAGATTTATAATATGTCTATTATTTCTCCCAGGTTTTCTCTGTGTTGACTGTGATCGTCTATGATGTTTGATAACACAGTATATCTTCTATGTGACTTTTATTATCGTTGTGTATCAAAGGTGGCTCCCAGTAGAAAATACTTCAGTAGATAATCTCCGCTAAAGAAATGGATTCTACGTCTAACACCCGAGAAGACAGACCAAATCAGCTCCCCGAATGAAACGATTCCTAGACGATGTATTCTGTATTTGGAATAACCGATTTGGCAACATTGCAGATTTGCAACACATAATGAATGATTTAGAGGCAGTGTGAAGTTAGAACGAGCTACTCGTTTTTCGATATTGGCGAATAACGATAAACAACTAGCTCGTTTTTCGATATTGGGGAATCTCGAAAAACGAGCTACTCGTTTTTCGATATTCAAACTTGAATATCAAAAAAGCAGATTTGATGGATATATATCTGCAGAATGTCTCCAAAACACATATTTTCCAATACTGTTCCTAAAACGAGCTAAAGATGTCATAAATGAGGATGCCTGGGCAGTGAATTCTTTGTTTTTTGATATTGGCGAATCTCGAAAAAAACGAGTTACTTGTTTTTCGACATTCAAACTTTAATCTAAAAAACCCACAGATTTGATGGGTGTATATCTACAGAATGTCCCCAAAACACATTTGATATAATTAATGATCTAAAATGGACTAAAAAGGTCATAAATGGGGAGGCCTGAGCAGTTTATTCACATAAAAAAATGCTCTTTATCCTTATTTTTGATAATGGCGAATCTCGAAAAAAGAGCTACTTTTTCGGCATTCAAATTCGAATCTCATTTATGACATGTTTAGTTCGTTTTAGAAAACGTATTTTAAAATTCTGCTTTTTTGAGATTCAAGTTTTAATATTGAATAACGAGTAGCTCGTTTTTCGAGATTCGTCAAAATCAAAAACAACGAGAAAGAACAGTTTTTATGTTCATCCACTACTCGGGCATCCCCATTTCTGATATCTTTAGTTCATTTTAGATCATCGATTCAATCAAAGGTGTTTTGGAGACATTCTGTTGATATACATCCATCAAATCTGTTTTTTGGGATTCAATTTTTAATGTGGAAAAACAAGTAGCTCGTTTTTCGAGATTCACAAATATCACAAATAGGTTGCCAGGCAACGAAACATACGCCCACGCAGCAGCTAAATCGTCCGGGCAGTCGCATCTTAAGCAATTATCAGAAAATCATTAGAATTTGTTTGGTTTTTATAAAGTTCTGCCCCATGCTAACGTTAAGCATACGAAACATTTAATATTATGGATTTAGCTGTTCAATTATCGATTTTCAAGCAATTTACACTCAACCATCATTAATGTGTAACGGGGATATAGTCAAACGTTGTTTTTTTTTAATTTGGAATAAATTTGTGACCTCCATATGGTCCTCAAGGTAAAAAAAACATGATTTTCGTACAATCAAGGGCCATAATTCAGGAAGTTATGGTCCAATGTGCCTGAATATCGAAAGGAACCGCATCTTTGGGTTATAAACTTAATTTCAAATTTCATAAAAATCGGATTAAAATTGTGACCTCTACAGGGTCCACAACCTTGATATATCATATTTATACACTATTCGCGTATTAGCGGCAGCCATTACGTCGGACAGTTTTGGTACCATATTTTCGAAATTCGACCCCAACCTTCATTACAGAGAAACAGTGATATAATCAAACGTTTTTTAAAACGTTTTTTATTCTTCATTACCATGTAACGGTGATATAATCAAACGTTTTTTTAAATCGGATAAAATTTTGACATCCAGAGGGACCACAAGCTAAAAAGGGCAATTTTTCGCACAATCAGTGGACATAATTCAGGAAGTTATGATCCGATAGGCGCAAATATTGAAAGGAACCAAGATCTTTGGGTTATAAACATACATGTCAAGTTTCATCGAAATCGGTTAAAAATTGTGACCTCTATAGGGTCCACAACCTTGATATACAACATATTTTCACACTATTCGCGTACAAACAGCGGCCATTTTGTCTGTCAATTTTGGTCCGATTTTCACGAATTTCGAACTCAACCTCCATAACCATGTAACGGTGATATAATCAAACGGTTTTAAAAATCGGTTAACAATTTTGACCTCCAGAAAGACCACAAGCTAAAAAAGGCGATTTTTCGGACAATCAGGGGACATAATTCAGGAAATTACTATCCGATGGTCGCAAAAATCAAAAGGAACCAAGACCTTTGTGCTATAAACATACATGTCAAGTTTCATCAAAATCGGTTCAAAATTGTGACCTCTATAGGGTCCACAACCTTGATATAACATATTTTTACACTACTCGCGTACAAACGGCGGCCATTTTGTCTGTCAATCTTAGTCCGATTTTCATGAAATTTGAACTCAACCCTCCATAACCATGTAACGGTGATATAATCGAACGGTTTTTTTTTTTAAATCGGATAACAATTTTGACCTTCAAAGGGACCACAAGCTAAAAGGGGGGATTTTTCGGACAATCAGGGGCCATAATTCAGAAAGTTACGATCCGACGGGCGCAAATATCGAAAGGAACCAAGATCTTTGAGTTATAACCATGCATTTCAAGTTTCATCCAAATCGGTTCAAAATTGTGACCTCTACACTGTTCACAAGCTAAAAACGTGATTTTCGTACAATCAGGGGCCATAACCCATGAAGTTATAGTCCGATACATGCCAATATCGAAAGGAACTGAGATCTTAGTATGATGTCTTGTCTGTATATTTGTTCTTGTGTAGAATTGTGTGTGGTGCAGTCCCCCTGCACTTACTATTAGGGTGATAAACCTATGTTTTAAGTTTCAATAAATTGGGATAAAAATTGTGACCTGTAGACTGTTCACAAACAATTGTGGACGGGCGGACGTCCAGACGGACGGACGGACGAACAGGTGCGACGACAATATACCTCCACATGAAAATGTGGGCGTATAAAAAATAAGGAAAAAGAGCAGTTTTTATGTGAATCCACTGCTCGGGAATCTTCAGTTATGATATCTTTAGTTCGTTTTAGATCACTAATTTAATCAAATGTGTTTTGTAGACATTCTGTAGATAAACTTCCATCAAATCTGGTTTTTTGAGATTTCAATATCAAAAAAATCAGGAGAAAGAGCAATTTTTATGTGAATCCACTGCTCGGGCATCCTCAATTATGAAATCTTTACTTCGTTTTAGATCACTAATTTAATTCACTGTTTTGGAGACATTCTGTAGATAAACATCCATCAAATCTACTTTTTTGAGATTCGAGTTTGAATGTTGAAAAACAAGTAGCTCGTTTTTCGAGATGCGCCAATATCAAAAAATAAGGAGAAAGAGCAGGTTTTTTTATGTGAAACCACTGCTCGGGCATTCTCATTTATGATATCTTTAGTTCGTTTTAGATCACTAATTTAATCAAATGTGTTTTAGAGACATTCTGTAGATAAACATCCATCAAATCTGCTTTTTGAGATTCAAGTTTGAATGTCGAAAAACAAGTAGCTCGTTTTTCGACAATCGCCAATATCAAAAAATAAGGAGAAAGAGCAGTTTTTATGTGAAGCCACCCCTCGGGCATTCTCATTTATGATATCTTGAGTTCGTTTTAGATCACTTATTTAATCAACTGTGTTTTGGAGACATTCTGTAGATATACGTCCATCAAATCGGCTTTTTTGAGATTCAAGTTTGAATATCGAGAGTAGCTCGTTTTTCAAGATTCGCTAATATCACTAGAACCAGGAGAACGAGTAGTTTTTATGTGAATCCACTGCTCAGACATCCTCATTTATGACATTTGTAGTTCGTTTTAGAAAATGTATTTAATAAAATGTGTTTTGGAGACATTCTGTATACTTCCATCAAATCTGGTTTTTTGAGATTTCAATATCAAAAAAATCAGGAGAAAGAGCAATTTTTATGTGAATCCACTGCTCGGGCATCCTCAATTATGAAATCTTTAGTTCGTTTTAGATCACTAATTTAATCCACTGTTTTGGAGACATTCTGTAGATAAACATCCATCAAATCTACTTTTTTGAGATTCGAGTTTGAATGTAGAAAAACAAGTACCTCGTTTTTCGAGATTCGCCAATATCAAAAAATAAGAAGAAAGAGCAGTTTTTATGTGAAACCACTGCTCGGGCATTCTCATTTATGATATCTTTAGTTCGTTTTAGATCACTAATTTAATCAAATGTGTTTTAGAGACATTCTGTAGATAAACATCCATAAAATCTGGGGTTTTTTTAGATTCAAGTTTGAATATCCAAAAACGAGTAGCTTGTTTTTCGAAATTCGCCAATATCAAAAGAGCAGTTTTTATGTGAATCCACTGCTCAGGCATCCTCATTTATGAGATCTTTAATTCGTTTTAGATCACTAATTTAATCAAATGTGTTTTGGAGATATTCTGTAGATATACATCCATCAAATCTGATTTTTCAAATTCAAGTTTGAATGTCGAAAAACAAGTAGCTCGTTTTTCGAGATTCGCCAATATCAAAAAATAAGGAGAAAGAGCCGTTTTTATGTGAAACCGCTGCTCGGACATCCCCTATTTTGATAACTTTAGTTCGTTTTAGATCACTAATTTAATTAAAATGTGTTTTGGAGACATTCTGTAGAGAGAGAGAGAAATGGGGTTTAACGTCCACTCAACACAAACTAGGTCATTTTGGGACTAACATATGGTTCAATTTTTATTTCAATAATTCGCTTGCGCGTAGGGGTCTCTAGTAGTGGGAGGAAACCGGAGTGCCCAGAGGAAACCCACGAGGCTGAGAAGGCGCCCCTATCTCCATGCCACATACGCTCACACAAGGGCTCGAAACCACAGCCGCAAGCCAGAGGTGACCGGCCAGCTAGAGGTCGAAGCGCGGCACTCTAGACCACTAGGCCATCCCAAACCCCCCGACATTCTGTAGATATACATCCATCAAATCTGTTTTTTTTTGAGATTCAAGTTTGAATGTCGAAATACAAGTAGCTCGTTTTTCGAGATTCGCCAATATCAAAAAACAAGGAGAAAGAGCAGTTTTGATGTATGTGAATTCACTAATCAGGCATCCTCGTTAATGATATTTTTAGTTCATTATGGAACACTGATTTAATCAAATGTGTTTTGGAGACATTCTGTAGATATACATCCATCAAATCTGCTTTTTTGCGATTCAAGTTTGAACGTCGAAAAAAAAGTAGCTCGTTTTTCGAGATTCGCCAATATCAAAAAAATAAGGAGAAAGAGCAGTTGTTCACACTGCCGAATAATAATATGCCTTTGTACGTAAAGTATTTTAGTATTTTTGACATAAAAATGTCGTCATGTCTGACGGGTAATGAAAAGAGCGATATTTTACGTGTCCCCAATGAACCACCATATAGTACACAGCGCCACCTGTTAGCATAATGCGCGTGAAAATAATTATGACTACCTAACCCGTTATGATAAGTCATAGTTATAATTCTCATTATGGTAACAGGTGGCGCTGTTTACTATATGGTGGTTCATTGTGAACTTGTATATGTATTACATTCTTTGTAACTGCATGTATTTTCGCGGAGCAATTTTAACGGGAAGTTAAAATCGAATTATATAGCTTATCAAAAATATGATCTCTTCGGGGCGCACACGGTATGCACGCGATTTTCGTTCAACTAGCGGCTAAAATCCAGGAAAATGCGGTCCAAAAGTGCTAGAATAGAACCTAATCGAGTTCTTTCGGATATAACATACAATTTTAGTTTTAAAGAAATTGAATAAAAATTGTGATCCACAGGCTGTGTGCGACTTTCGTACGATCGGGAGCTACACTACGAAATGTTATCGAGATCTTTGGGATATCAACATACAGTTTAAGTTTCATCAAAGTCGGATAAAAAATTGGGATCTGTAGACATATGCACGGACAAGTATGATGGCATAATAAGTGCACATGAAATGATGGATGTTATATACCTGCCAGGTATCATTGGTATAAATTTATTGATTCCAAATAATATACAGGCAATGCAACATTAATTGGGGGGGGGGCACGTGGCTGAGAAAGCAGGACGCAGGCTCGCTAGCCTGGAGGTCGGGTGTTCGATCCCTGCATTGGCCGAGAAAGTTCATTCAGATTTTCCGGCGTGGTTCCCCTGTGATGCAGGACGGGGCCTGACAAGAACAGCTGTCTAGTGTACGAAAAAGATCCCTTGACAGTTGAAAGTCGATATAAGAGTAGGCTGTAGTGCCGCTATCCGAGCAAAATTTCACTCATAGCACACTGTATGGCGTATTAGCTCAGTTCGGAGCAGAACAGTAGGACGTTAAACTCCATTTCATTTGGAAACATTAAAATATAAGAGGGGAGGGGCGGCGGCAATTATCCCGCAAACCTTCAACGGGAGCATAATATAGAAATTTGAGAGGGTGTAAACAATGTAGAACTATACCATTTTTAAATTCATTTAGTTACGTCACCATAGAATGGGATCAATAAGGGCGGCAAATCGTTCGCCCAATCCCCAAAACCCCTCCTACCCCCAGACACAAAACCGGTGATTTGGAAATGAAATAAAGTTTAACACCTAGCTATTATGTACTGATTATGCTAATGAAGACGGGAAAACGTCATGAACTGTGCAATTTCTGGGTATTTTGTAAGGACAGGGGCGCTATGGCCTCCTCTTCGTGCACGTAATTGGGTTTTCTTCCCATGAAGACACAGTTCCTTGTCAGGCACTAACAGGTGGAAAGCACGCCGGAAACCCGGGACCTCCTGGTTACCGAGCCAGTGACTTACTCCCCGAGGCACAGCGCCTCTCGATGATTTGAAAGCCTGGTCCGATATAGATGACTTCAATAATATCATAAATACTTTGTTTGTTTGCGTATAACATTTCATAATTTTAAGGGGAAGAGATAAGCTAAACTAAGCATGACCGATTTATATTTATTTATTCAGTTTCATACACGAAGTAATGAGTTCTTGCTATATATTATTCTTTTAGAAAACAAATAGGCCAAAACAATCGATAGTGCATTATTTGTGAAAATGCACGATAAAATAGCCTATTTATTTATCGGGTCAATTTTACATGTTCCCAATGAGCTACCATACAATTGTAAACAATGCCGTCTGTCACCAAAATGAGCTTAGAATTATGACAGCTTTATCGCGCAATATTTGTGAAATGTCAAAATGTTAACGAAACTAAACAGACCAAAATAAATTAAAAGTAATAATGGAAATAGAACAAAATACAAAATTTTCTAACTGCAATATTTGAGAAATAAGTCCTATAAATTAGCATTTTTACATGTGTAAATAGCCAATTTAACATTTATTACTAAGAACTTACATGCATGGAAGTAAGCATATTAGCATACGCATTACTAGGTTAGGCGTTAGAATTATGGGGGAAATTCCGCTCCATATGGTGCACTGGGTAGCTGCGACATTGTAATCAAGTCGATATATGGAAATTTCCCCCTCAACCCCCAAATATTGCTACGAAAGGTTTCTCAATTGATTCCGGTGGGGTTTAGTGTACTTTATAACATACAATGTACCAAAAGTTTACCAAAGTAGAACCGCCAGAAAGTTATTTTTTAAATGGCCACCGAAACGTCTTAATATTCATAACCCTGTAACTATCAACCCAAATTTGATGATCTTGGTGTCTATCCCTAGATTTGTGGGAGCAAAGAACACATTAGGATCAAGATAGGTTGCCAGGCAACGAAACATACGCCCACAACAGCTAAGTCGTCCGGGCAGTCAACAAGGGTTGTCGCATATTGTTTCTTTTATCAGTCAGAAGAACATTTACTATTTACAACACATGATAATCTTATTACGAGTAATAGCCCATTAAATAATTATCAGAAATGATTAGAATAGTTTTGATGGTTTGTCTCAAGGCCTTTGTCCACAAGATATTTCAAAGTGATCAAGTGCCAGAAATTATCAGATATCACTGAAA
The DNA here is from genome assembly GCA_948474765.1 of Patella depressa. Taxonomy (NCBI): domain Eukaryota; kingdom Metazoa; phylum Mollusca; class Gastropoda; family Patellidae; genus Patella; species Patella depressa. The sequence continues at coordinate 25,174,507 of OX419717.1, read as the reverse complement.
ATCAAATAGGATTCTTCGTCTCTTACCCTAAACACTGTGTACAAATTTAAAGTCAATCGGATATTAACTTTAGCCTCTAGAGCGTTTACAAGATTTTTCAAAGTGATAAAGGGTCATAACTCTGGTAGTAATTATCGGATATCACCGAAAATCAATAGGCTTCTTCGTCTCATGACCTTAAACACTGTGTATAAATTTAAAGTCAATCGGATATTAACTATAGCCTCTAAAGCGTTCACAAGATTTTTCAAAGTGATCAAGGGTCATAACTCTGGCAGTAATTATCAGATATCGCTGAAATTCAATAGGCTTCTTCGTCTCACGACCTTAAACACCGTGTATAAATTTAAAGTCAATCGGATATTAACTTTAGCTTCTAAAGCGTTCACAAGATTTTTCAAAGTGATCAAGGGTCATAACTCTGGCAGTAATTATCAGATATCACCGAAAATCAATAGGCTTCTTCATCTCACGACCTTAAACACTGTGTATAAATTTAAAGTCAATCGGATATTAACTATAGCCTCTAGAGCGTTCACAAGATTTTTCAAAGTGATCAAGGGTCATAACTCTGGTAGTAATTATCGGATATCGCTGAAAATCAATAGGCTTCTTCGTCTCACGACCTTTAACACCGTGTATAAATTTCAAGTCAATCGGAGATTAACTTTAGCCTCTAGAGCGTTCACAAGAAATTGTGGACGATGGACGGACGGACGGACGGACCGACGGACGGACGGACGGACGGACGGACGGACCGACAGACGGACGGACGGGGGCGACGGCAATATACGACCACATTTCCATGTGGGCGTATAATAAAAGATAGGTTGCCAGGCAACGAAACATACGCCCACAGCAGCTAAATCGCCCGGCAGTCAACAAGAGTTGTCGCATATTCTTACTTTTTTGGTAATGAAACATTTACAATACTCTGAAATCTGATTAAGATTAACAATTCATAAAGTAATTATCAGAAAATCATTAGAATTTGTTTGGTTTTTATAAAGTTCTGCTCCATGCTAACGCTTAGTATACGAAACATTTAAAATCATGGATTTAGCTGATCAGTTATCAAAATTCATTGAAAATCAATATACTTGTTCATCTCAAGACCTTAAACTCTGTGTATCAATCTGAAGTCAATTGATCAAGGGAGATAACTCTGACAGTAATTATCAGAAATCGCTGAGAATCTATAGGATTCTTCGTCCCATGACCTTAAACACTGTGTATAAATTTAACGTCAATCTGATATTAACTTTAGCCTCTAGAACTTTCACAAGATTTTTCAAAGTGATCAAGGGCCAGTAATTATCTGGCAGTAATTATCGGAAATCGCCGAAAAATCAATAGGCTTCTTTGATTCATGACCTTAAACACTGTGTATAAATGTAAGGTCAATCGGATATTAACTTTGGCCTCTAGAGCGTCCACAAGATTTTTTGAAGTGACCAAGGACCATAACTCTTGCAGTAATTATCGGAAATCGCTGAAAATCAATATGCTTCTTCGTCTCATGGCCCTTGAAGTGATCAAGGGCCATAAATTTTGGCAATAATTATCGGATTTGGCTGAAAAACAATAGGCTTCTTCGTCTCATGACCATAAACACTGTGTGTAATTTTAAAGTCAATCGGATATTAACTTTAGCCTCTAGAGCGTCCACAAGAAAATCATTAGAATTTGTTTGGTTTTTATAAAGTTCTGCTCCATGCTAACGCTTAGTATACGAAACATTTAAAATCATGGATTTAGCTGATCAGTTATCAAAATTCATTGAAAATCAATATACTTGTTCATCTCAAGACCTTAAACTCTGTGTATCAATCTGAAGTCAATTGATCAAGGGAGATAACTCTGACAGTAATTATCAGAAATCGCTGAGAATCTATAGGATTCTTCGTCCCATGACCTTAAACACTGTGTATAAATTTAACGTCAATCTGATATTAACTTTAGCCTCTAGAACTTTCACAAGATTTTTCAAAGTGATCAAGGGCCAGTAATTATCTGGCAGTAATTATCGGAAATCGCCGAAAAATCAATAGGCTTCTTTGATTCATGACCTTAAACACTGTGTATAAATGTAAGGTCAATCGGATATTAACTTTGGCCTCTAGAGCGTCCACAAGATTTTTTGAAGTGACCAAGGACCATAACTCTTGCAGTAATTATCGGAAATCGCTGAAAATCAATATGCTTCTTCGTCTCATGGCCCTTGAAGTGATCAAGGGCCATAAATTTTGGCGATAATTATCGGATTTGGCTGAAAAACAATAGGCTTCTTCGTCTCATGACCATAAACACTGTGTGTAATTTTAAAGTCAATCGGATATTAACTTTAGCCTCTAGAGCGTCCACAAGAAAATCATTAGAATTTGTTTGGTTTTTATAAAGTTCTGCTCCATGCTAACGCTTAGTATACGAAACATTTAAAATCATGGATTTAGCTGATCAGTTATCAAAATTCATTGAAAATCAATATACTTGTTCATCTCAAGACCTTAAACTCTGTGTATCAATCTGAAGTCAATTGATCAAGGGAGATAACTCTGACAGTAATTATCAGAAATCGCTGAGAATCTATAGGATTCTTCGTCCCATGACCTTAAACACTGTGTATAAATTTAACGTCAATCTGATATTAACTTTAGCCTCTAGAACTTTCACGGGATTTTTCAAAGTGATCAAGGGCCAGTAATTATCTGGCAGTAATTATCGGAAATCGCCGAAAAATCAATAGGCTTCTTTGATTCATGACCTTAAACACTGTGTATAAATGTAGGGTCAATTGGATATTACTTTTGGCCTCTAGAGCGTCCACAAGATTTTTTGAAGTGACCAAGGACCATAACTCTTGCAGTAATTATCGGAAATCGCTGAAAATCAATATGCTTCTTCGTCTCATGGCCCTTGAAGTGATCAAGGGCCATAAATTTTGGCAATAATTATCGGATTTGGCTGAAAAACAATAGGCTTCTTCGTCTCATGACCATAAACACTGTGTGTAATTTTAAAGTCAATCGGATATTAACTTTAGCCTCTAGAGCGTCCACAAGCAATTTTTTTAATTTAAACATATTTTATTGATCATAAATCATCAAAGGGATGAGAGACAAGTGGATTCACTTACAAAGCTCTTCTCCCTACAAATACATGATAATAATACATCAATATTAAAACACTATACATGCAAAAAATATCAGTTTATATTATTCAATTATATCCATAACTATACTTTTATAATTATAGCTGTATATTTGACAATTTTTGCTACAGATTTATATTTTGAACTTCAGTTTTAATATTTATAACTACAACTTCAATAACCATAAATTATAATATTACTAAAACTACTATTTAAATAATTATAGCTACAATTTTAGTAACTGTAACAGCAATTTTAATAATTTTAACAAAATTTTGATTAAATTTATATTTATAACATTACAAAAACTTAAATTTAATAAATGACTTGTGCATGGATTCTTATATTTACGTTTTATCTTTCTAATTATAATGCTTTTTTATTTTCTTATTTACATTTAAACTATACTATTTACAATACAATGGTTACAATATGCTATTTACAATCTAACTATATACAGATGCTGCTTCCTCTGTCTATTTAATAGATAGCCATATAATTAGTATTAAGTAAATCTGTTGCTTAATTTTATGAATGTTTGCACTGATTTAAATATGGAGACGTTTGCGTTTTCAGAAATATTCGGATCGCCATTTAGAATTGTTTTCAAATCCACTTTACCACCGTATTTTTTAACATCCCTAAGCAGTTCGGATCGGATATCTTTATATTGATCACATTCAATGAAATAATGAAAATTATTTTCACATGGATTACCACATAGACATTCAAAACCATTTGATAAATGAACTCTTGCAAGATCCGAATTAAGGTTACTGCACTCATGACGGAGTCTTGTATGGAGAATGCCTAATTTTCTGTCATGTACATGATAATAACCAGGTGCTCTGTTGGTGTGTGGCTGTATTCCCTTCTTGAACGCCCTGATTGTTGAGCTATCCTTTAGTTGTTCATCAAGGCCATTCCATAGGTTTATAAGACGAGGAAAAAAGGAATTTTGGAATGATGCTGTTCTTGCAAAGGGTACAGTTATATTACTACTGTTACGTAGGTTATAACTAGAGACTGAAGCGACATTTGGAGGTATAATTTCCTTAAGGTAAGATGGACACAGGTTATGGGTTAACTTGTACATAGTAACTAGTTGTCGGTTACCGCGTCTTACTGATAACAGTGGCCATCCAGTCTCGAAGTATAGGCTCTCTCTACTGGCAAATTTGGGTAGTCCCGTTACAATCCTTGCTGCATCAAGCTGGAGACATTCAAGTTTTGCAGCATTGTAATCTGTACAATTATTCCACACTTCACATGCGTATTCTAAGACTGGACGGATAAACACGAGGTATATCTTTGATAATTGCGGCGCACTCAAAATATATTTAAGTTTTCTCATGGAGTATACCATCTTGGAAGCTTTGGAAAGGATGTCTCTGATATGCTGATTCCATTTGGTATCATTAGAGAAAGTTACGCCTAGATGCTTATGTGTGTTAACAATTTCCAATAAGGTATTATTAAAGTAAAGTTTCGGTGGGTCATTCAGTTCTTTATGAGTGAAGACGATACATTTTGTTTTGGCCGCATTAAAGTCGATTAACCACTTTTTGGCCCAATCATTTAACTTATTGAGGTCACAATTTATTCTTTCTTCAATGATAGTATTGTGTTTTGATGAGGTTCCAATCGAGGTGTCGTCGGCGAAAAGTCTGGTGAGGCATATCAGTTCCTCTGTAATATCGTTAATATATGTTAAGAAAAGGAACGGTCCTAGGACCGAACCTTGTGGGACGCCTGCACACACTGGTAATTCTTTCGAAAAGAAGTTGTTCACGCGAACTTTCTGCTTTCTGTCATCTAAATAGCTGCGAATCCATTTAAGAAGCCCACCACATATCCCATAGCCTTTCAATTTACACAACAAACCTTGATGCCATACGCGGTCAAAAGCACGGGACACGTCACAAAATACTACACAGAACAACTCATGATTGTCTAGTGCTTTCAGAATCTCATGGTATATCTCTAGTAGTTGGAACACTGTTGAATGTCCAGGTAAGAATCCAGACTGATATTTATACAGAAGGGCGTTGTCTAAGAAATAATTGTGTAGGCGTTTAAATACAACTCTTTCGAAGATTTTACCAATACAGGATAATAGGGAAATGGGCCTGTAGTTATTTGTCAATGATGGATTGCCCTTTTTATACAGTGGTATCACTACAGCCCCTTTCCACTGGGAAGGAAAACAACACAACCGAAGAGATAATTGGAACAATAAGCACAAAGGATAACAAATTGACTCGACTATGCGTTTCAATAATCTGTGATTAATGTGATCTTCACCACTAGATTTATTAACCGGAAGTGAAAGAATAAGATCTCGGATTTCAATTTGATAAAGGTTAACATCAGAGAGAACACTATCTGTCCTTTTGTCAAATTTAGGAAGCAGGTTACTTGGTTTAACAGTTTGTGACACAGATACGAAGTATGTATTGAGAATTTCTGCTTTTTCGGCATCGGTGAAAGCAGATGGAGGGGTAGCTATATCACATGTTAAAGGAGGCAAGGGTTGCGGTGAGCCTGATTCCTTGGTTAGGTGTTTTAGAAGCTTCCAGTAACCTGGGCCATTAGATTGCGAGGACGTCGCAAGAAGTCCGTCCACATTTGAATAAAACTGTTCCTTTGCTTTTTTCTTCAAGTTGTTAAATCTATTCCGCTGTGTCTTAAATTTTGCCACATCGCTGATCTTCTTTGTGCGTATAGAAATCCGTCGTAGCCTGTCTCTTATCCTAAGTTCTCGTCTTAGTTCGGAATCAAACCATGGTTTATCACTGTTTCGTATGGTAACAGTTTTGGTCGGAACACAGTTGTTAATATGCTGGTAGAAGATTGTATAGAATTTATCACATGCGTCATCGATATTTGTGCAATGTTTAAATATATCTAACCAAGGAACCTCTTTAATAAGTTGGTTAAGTTTATCATAATCACCAAGTTTGTAAAGCCTGACAAGACGAGTGTAGGATCTGGTGATGATACTGTCCTTACAATTTACAGTTACATAAACTCCTTTATGATCAGTAAGATTTTCAGTAAAATTTAGTGTTCCTTGTTCAGAATATGAACAATCTGGGCTTAAAATGACGACATCGATAAGCGTGCTACTAGTATTTGTTACTCTAGTGGGTTCATTAATAACATTGATTAGTGACTTTCTTTCTATCAGTGAATTTAGATGTTGTTTCCTGTGATCAAGTAGATCTTCATTTAGGTCGCCTACCAAAACTACTTGTTGTGTTATATCAAACGCTGCCTCAATACAGTATTCAAACTCATCCCAGAAAGAGATACGTGTATTTGGTGGTCTATATACTACACACAAAAGGAGAGTCTTCTTTTGGGGGAGATTAATTTCAATCCAGAGGGATTCGTGGGATTGAGATTCTAGATCACTACGACGAATCACTGATAATGCCGGTGACACATATACCGCAATTCCACCACCGAAACAGTCTCTATCTCTTCGGAAAGGCGTATTGAAATCACTCAACAGAATACTCGAAGAGTCCACATCTGAGTTAAGGTGTGTTTCTGTAAAGCAGACGATATCGAAATCAGAGACGTACTCACTGACATCATATAATTTGTTTCTCAGACTTCTTATGTTGAGATGTAATATTGACAGCCCACTAGACTGATTTACCGGTCCGGGATTTGTTGCCACGTCACCAGATAACAAAAGTAGTTGAAAAAGAACATCCAATAAACACAAAAGTATAGGCATTTCTAATAAGCCATTTTTGAGTACTAATATAATAAAATATCGATATACATTCCAGAACAACGATTGTTCCCGACTTACTTTACAATGTATGTACATTATCCATAATCGTTTAACTTAGGATATATTATAATTGGCATGTTCGGGAGCATATCGTGTTCAGGCATTGGTTTATTCAGTGCATAATTTATCGAGTTTAATGTTATTAAATAGATAAAGAGGGCAGCAAAACACATGGATACACAGAAGACAGGATGAATACATAACAATAAAGTATTAAGAAATATTAAATACAACAGCAAATTTGTAATAATTAAGAACAAATAGTAATTTATATACATGGTTCATATAATCAACGAGATAGGATTAGGTTTCTTTGAGTTTTAATCATCGTCATTAACACAAATAGTACTCAGACACAAACAACAAACTAACTGGATCCCTGTTCAGTTGATATTAATGTACCGGGAATTAGTCACTGAGTAGATTATCGATATCTGACACACATTTTATTTGTATTGGTTTAGAATCCCTTTCCTTACATACGAAAATGCGACCATCGTTCGACCAAAATGATGATAAACTGATTGCCTTATTAACCTGTATGAGGCGTTTTATTAGATCGTGACGAGATTTTGTGAGATCTTCCGTTATAAAGATTCCGTTTAAATTACCTTTCAATTTACGTTTTGCAGTATATTCTTTAGATTTTAGGTTATGACTAATAAACTTTGCAATTATTTGTACATGTTCACCCTTCACATTCCCTATGGTATGAGTCCGATCAATGTCGGCCCTTCCTATAGAAACTCCTAAAAAACGATCGCATATCTGTATAACTTCAGAGTCTGTATTAAGATTCTCTTTGTTTGGAACATGCATAAATCTTAAACTATTTCTACGAGTATATTGTTCCAAATCTTCATGTCTGTTAATAGATTCTTTCAATTCTGATTCCATTTCACCGATTTTATCTTGGAGTTGGGCCTGCAATATCGAATTCTCGTTTCTTTCCGATTCTATTTCTGTCGTTCGATTTTGGAGGTCGTGTATCATTTTATTTTGTTTTATAATGAGTTCTTCTTGTTTATCTATGTGGATGCCGGACCGACGGACGGACGGGGGCGACGAGAATATACGACCACATTTCAATGTGGGCGTATAAAAATGATGTTGGTCTATATGACGTCAAATATGGTCTTCAACGCCTCCAAACTATTAACTCAAAATTGATGATTTTGATGTCTATCCCCAGGTTTGGTGGGACAAGAAACACTAAGAAAACTTTGGTTATCACTAAACTGTTGAATCGTTATGAAATTGAATCCGTGGCTTCAGCTGTCCAATATACATGTAGCTGTAATATGTATCTATCATTCTAAAATGACCAACCAACAACCATGTGCTTTGAAGATCTTTTTATTCAGCCAGGTGCATCCACCCGTGCAACCTCAGGTGTGTGTTATATACTATCCAGATTACCTAGACCCTTAAATCTTATATAGTCAAGATATATGTAGTCTTGATTATCTGGACACTATATTACATCTTTCTTTTTTTTTTTTTTACAAAAGTTGAAATACAAATACATTACAATATATATCACATGTCATAAACTGATATACAATATATTAATATTTAGTGTCTGTATATCGGCAGGGTTTAACAACTAATCTACCACTAGAAGTTCGTACACCTTGTTCATCATCACGCGTATCACACGGCTGTGAACTACAGGCCCTGGACAGTGTATCTGCCACACACAATTCTTTACCCGGTCGATATTTTACATCTAAACTATATTTCTGGACCCTCAAATTCATTTTTTGTAAACGCGAAGGTGCACAATATAACGGTTTTTTCAGGATTACCTCTAACAGTTTATGATCAGATTCTATATGTACAACTGGCTGACCATATATGTACTCATAAAAACGTTCACACGCAAAAGTAAGTGCTAGCATCTCCTTCTCAATTTGCGCATAGTTCATTTGGGACTTACTAAACGATTTTGATGCATATGCGATCGGTTTATTGTCTTGAAGTAATACTGCCCCTAAACCAGTTGAACTCGCGTCAACGGAAAGCGTCACAGATTTTTTTACATCAAAATATTGTAGTACTGGTGCGTGCGAGACTAAATTTTTTAATTTTTCAAAACTCTCGATTTGTTCAGAATTAAACTGCCATTCGACATCTTTTTCTAGTAATAAGCGTAAAGGTGCAGCGATCTCTGAATAATTAGGAATAAACTTTGCAAGATATGTTACCATTCCTAAAAATCTCTGTAACGATGGTTTGTCAACTGGACTGTCCATCTGGTTAATCGCGTCTATCTTCTTGCTATCTGGTTTAAGACCATCTTTAGTTAATAAATGTCCAATATACGAAATTTCACTTTGTTCAAATTTACATTTGTTTTTATTTAATTTAAGGCACACGTCACGGGCTCTATGTAAAACCTGTTTAAGTCTAGAATTATGTTCCTCGTTAGTTTCACCCCAAACTAAAATATCGTCTACTATAACTTCAACTCCATCTATGTCTTCAAATATTCCAGACATAGCACATTGGAAAACTTCAGATGCGGAAACTATACCAAAAGGTAGACGATTGAATTGGTACCGTCCAAAAGGTGTGTTAAACGTACATTTTTTGGAGCTTTCGCTGTCTAATTGAATTTGCCAGTAACCATGAGTCGCATCTAACTTCGAAAAAAACCGCAGCGCGGGGCATTTGCGAAACTACTTCTTCAATTGTTTCCATAGGAAAATGTTCACGCTTAACGGCTTTGTTTAGATCTTTGGGATCAATGCATAAAGAAGTGTATTATTTGGTTTAACCACCGTCACTAAACTATTTACCCAATCGGATGGACCTTTAACTTTTGAAATAACTCCCAACTTTTCCATCCTATCTAATTCATCTTTAATCTTTTGTCTTATAGCAACTGGTACTCTTCTGGCAGGGTGTATAACAGGATTGACTGCTGGATCTGTAACTATATGATGTTTAATATCTTTAATACAACCTAGTCCTTCGAACAGATCCGAATAATCATGTATAAGTTTCTCACAGTTATTTAAAGGGACATCGGGTTTATTTGTAATATCGTATATTCGCTGTATCAAACCCAACTCAACACAAGAATATACGGTACATCTGATTCTACCACTTGGAATTCTAACACATGATATTTTTGTTTATACTGACAAACAAAAACAACTCGACCTAATGACGTCAGCTGATGTCCCCCAAAGGCATTTAGTTTTACCTTTGATTTGGATAGCGACCCTTTCGCTAATTTATCAAACAGGGATTTGGGGATAACGTTACATTCTGCCCCAGTGTCTAATTTAAATTTCACTAAAGTGTCATACCATTTACTTTCTGTGATATTGGCAGTTTCTACACTCCCAGTAAAAAACGAATCTATATCATCACCATCATCTATACCATACGAATGAACCTGTCGTTTCTGATGTCGGTTGTAATTCTTTTTTCGACAAGCTTTAGCCCAATGATTAGCTTAACCACAAAACGAGCATGTTGATCCAAATGCTGGACACTGGTTCTGTTTCGAATGATTTCCACCACAACGATAGCATCTGTAATATTGTTGATAATCGCGTGCTTTGTAATTGGTGATTTGTAAGTGTTGAATTTCTGTTTGGTATCACGATTCCATTCAGGACGAGACTTGTACTGAAACCGTTCATTCTGTGGCGATTTTGATTGTTGATACGGTCTGGATTTATTTACTCTTCTAGAAACTTCATGTACGTCTGTGCCATGTTCACTTCCCAATGATTTGGTTTGGTTTAAACTAAGTTCATTGGCCCTACAGATATTAACCGCATTTTCGAGGGTGAGATCGGATTCTCGTAATAGTCTAGTTCTTAACTGATCACTAAGAATGCCACTATTGCTCCTGCAATGACGGTTCGTTAAAATAAAAAAGGAAGTAGAAAAATCAATCGTTTATTCGTTTATTCCTGTACCCATGTTTGATAAACTCGTTCAACATAATGGCAATGAAGGTAGGTACATGTATTACATTAATGAACGTTGGCTGATTATGTACGGTACTATAAAACGTTACAATAACAACAGTATACGATGACCCATGACCATGACTACATGATCCAACGATGAATACATGAAAGATGAACGAACGATGAACGTGAACGTTAGATGAATGAACGGTGAAAGAACGATGAACGGTTTCACTGAAAAGATAAAAATACACATGCATGTATTTACAATAAACACTGTAACGTATACGTTCTACATAACTAATAAGTATTGGAGGGTGCTGTTGGTACTAAAACCACTAATAATATGCAATGCTTCACCTATCAAGACATACAAAGTTACGTGTAGCAGACGAGGAATTGTACACACGTGACACAAACAATATCGGTTTTGCGTGGGGGAAAACACACGAAAATAAATCGTTAAATTTGACATAATTATGACTTGACAATGAATAAAAATAATATGGAAATGATCTGCGATATATGTTTACACTTTAACATAGTTCTCAAGTAAACTTACAACTTGTGAGGGGGTAACAGGCGTTATCAATGCATGCTCTTCAATACACATGCCGTTTTTCTGCATAACAATGGCGTTCGTTAGTAATGGTTGAGTGTAAAACTCAGGTTTGGATTACGTTGCGTTCAAATTACAGACTTGGACTAAATAAGAAAGGAAAACGGCATTCTGCCGTAACATACCGGCCCCTTAAACAATCATATTGTTTAACAAAGAAGTTACGGAAGAATGAAACAATAAAACATGCATAATAAACAGTGTACACTTAGGGTATCAATAATACTAATTTCGTTATAGGTCTACGCATTACTGAATTTTGAGTCTTAACTGTGGCACTTCGAACAAAACCGTTAGCATCTTTAACAGTCTCAGTGATACGTCCCATGGACCACTGATTTCTAGGAGCGTTTTCATCTACAACTAACACAATATCATTTACTGATAAATTACACTGAGGTTTTGACCACTTAACACGTTCCTGAAGCGTCAATAAATATTCTTTTTGCCACCTTGTCCAAAAACAGTCTGCAAGATATTGAACTTGTTTCCAGTACTTGCGGGCAAACATATCTTCACGTTGAAATAAACCTGGGGGCAGAAGCCATTTAGAGCGCATTGTCAATAACTGATTAGGGGTTAATGGGTTCAAGTCACTAGGATCGTCAGAGGTGAAAGTTAAAGGGCGACTGTTCACTATCGCTTCCACCTCGCACATAAAAGTACGAAACGATTCATCGGTTAACGTTGGATTACTGTTAGTTGATAACAAAGCGTTCAATACTTTACGAATCGTCCGTATCTGGCGTTCCCAGACACCTCCTTGGTGACTCGCGGCTGGCGGATTAAAAGTCCACTTGATGTTACGTTGTAGAAGTTCATCGTTTATTTGGCGTTGATTCCATTTGTTGATTTCTAGCCGTAATTCTCGTTCACCACCACAAAAATTAGTTCCGTTATCACTCCTTATTTCCTCACATTGGCCTCTCCTGGCAATAAATCTACGCAAAGCTTGGATGAAAGAGCTAGTGTCAAGAGACGAAGCTATTTCGATGTGTATTGCACGAATACTCAAACACGTGAAAACAACGCCGTAACGTTTGATCTCTTTGCGACCTTCTTTCACAATAAATGGTCCAAAGTAATCCACGCCTACCCGTGCAAAGGGAGGAGACTCTGTGACTCGGTCTTTTGGAAGATCTGACATCTTTTGATTCATTGTGGGTGCACGAAGCTTACGACATGTAATACACTTGGACAAGATATTTCGAACAGCTGAGTTTGCGTTTATGATCCAGTACCTGTCACGTAATATAGCTATAGTGTGGCCTCTACCAGCGTGAGCTACAGACTGATGAACATCATTCACAATTAAGTTGGTTAAATGTCCATTCCGAGGTAAAATAATTGGGTGTTTAACATTATCCGGCAGATCTGCGTTGCGTAAACGTCCGCCTACCCGAAGTAGGCCTTCACTAATAATTGGATCCAATCGGTATAATGAACTGGTTCTTGGCACAATTTTATAGCGTTTATCATTTTTGACGTTATGTTTGAGTACTTGTATCTCGTTAGGAAACGACTTAAACTGAACATATTTCACAATAGCGTTTTCTGATGCGTTAAGTTCATCTACGTTAATTTCCTTGAAGGGTGTATGAGAACTCCTAATCATTAATGTTTTATCCCTTACGTAGCGTTCGCGCTGTGCACCAGCTAATTCAGCGGGAATATTATGATCTATTGCTTTAATATCATTTACACGTTTACGTAATAAATCCTTTAAACGAAGCATATAGGCAACGGAACGTTTAAGGCGGAACCAATCAGAATAGTGTTCGATTAGCTTATTAACCGGATCAATATCAGCATTGATAGTAGCCAGTGTTGCGATTTCACGTTTGACCTCTGGGTTATCAGAACTGAGTTCAGAAAGTTTTGGTTGCTCTGGCCAAGTATCTTCTGTTGTCCACAAAAACCCCGGCCCCATGAGCCAACGTGGGTCTTTTACGAATATATCTGCGGTGGTGGTTCTGGATGCTAAATCAGCAGGATTAGAGTTTGTGTTTACGTATTTCCACTGTTCTAATTGAGTTGAACTTCTGATGAAACTAATGCGATTGGCCACGAAAACATGAAAACGTTTTGATTCATTACGTATATACTGTAAGACTGTGGTACTGTCAGTCCAAAATGTTACTGTATGTGGCGCTAAGTTTAATTCGTTTAACAACATGATGCTAAGTTTTACCGAAATCGTTGCTGCTGACAGCTCCAACCTAGGAATTGTTTTTTGTTTTAAAGGCGCTAGTCTAGATTTACCAATAAGGAACCCGCAGTGAATCTGTCCCCGGTCGTTAACAATACGTTGATAACAAACGGATCCATATCCGGTGGAAGATGCATCAGAGAAAATATGGATGTCACGCTTTACTACTAATCCAAAATCGGGAGGGCGTAAGCATCTTTCAATTTTTACCTGATCTAACTTGAAAATTTGGTTTCTCCATTTAATCCACCTTTGTTGAGAGTTTTCTGGAATGGCATCATCCCAACCAATCTTCAATGAACATAGTTCCTGTAAAATTAACTTGGCCTCCAAGGTCACAGGAGACAAAAAACCCAATGGGTCATATATTGATCCAACCACAGAGAGAATTCCTCTCCTTGTAAACGGCTTGTCCTTGAGTAGAATATTAAAGGTAAACTTGTCACTTTCAACACACCATCGAACACCAAGACAATGTTCGACTGGCAAATTATCATAATTAATATCTAAATGTTTAATATTCTTAGCACGTTTTTCTTCTGTAATACTGTTTATCAATGTTCTATTACTACTGGTAAACTTGGTCAAATTGAAGCCACCAAGGGCACAAACATGCATTAAGTCCTTAGCAAGCTCAATCGCTTCTTGCTCGGTTTCACACGATTTTAGTAAATCGTCAACATAAAAATCACGTTTAATTGAATCAGTCACTTTTGATCCAAAATGGGGATTATCATCTGCTGTTTTCTGGAGCGCATAATTGGCCACACTTGGAGATGACACCGCTCCAAATATATGAACTGTCATTTGATATTCTTCTGGACGTTGAATTGTATTACCGTTAGGCCACCAGAGAAAACGTAAATAATTCCAATCCCTAGGTGGTACACTCACTTGATAAAACATTTTTTCCACATCTGCCATGAAAGCGACAGGATGTTCGCGTAGTCTAATTAAAACACCAATCAAAGAATTAGCTAAGTCTGGTCCTTGAAGAAGACAGTCATTTAATGAAAGGCCATTCCATTTGGCGCTACAGTCATACACTACCCTAAGTTTGTCCGGTTTCCTTGGGTGGTACACCCCATGATGTGGAACATACCAAATCTGTCCGTCAGGCACATATAATTGTTCGTTTGGGACCTTCACAGCATATCGTTGTTTTAGCAAATCAGAAATAAAGTCACAATAATCATGCTTAAATTCTGGGTAGCGTTCCATTTTGTGTTTCAAAGATTGTAAACGTTTATAAGCTAATTCCTTATTATTTGGAATATTCAAGTTTATGTCTTTAAAGGGCAATGGTATTTCATAGTGTCCATTTACAAATTTAGTTTCGTTGTTCACGGTATGAAGAAATTGTTTATCTTCCTGAGAATAAGCTGGATCTTTACAATTATAGTC
The DNA here is from genome assembly GCA_948474765.1 of Patella depressa. Classification (NCBI taxonomy): domain Eukaryota; kingdom Metazoa; phylum Mollusca; class Gastropoda; family Patellidae; genus Patella; species Patella depressa. Next base: position 25,159,384 of record OX419717.1, on the reverse strand, counting down.
TGTAAAGTCATTTTCAACAATATGTTCAAACGTTTTGCGAGTGTCAATATCACATATTTGATTATCAATGCTCACTTGACGACCATCGATATTACTGTTCAGAGCTTTAATGAAGACGCGGTTACAGTCTAACATTTTTGATGACGTTTCTGCATTAATAGGTCCCACAATGGTCCATCCAAGTCGAGTAAGTACAGCATAAGGTCCATTGTTCTGGCTTGGGATCACTTTTAATGGCTCTTGAGCTTTAGGGCAATTTGTACCAATTAACAAACCAATCTTAATGTCGGGGAAATATTCAGGAATTACGATATTTTGAAGATAATCCCAGCGCTTCACAATTTCCGGTCTTGGTATTTTAGAGGTACTTACACAAATTTCAGACCTGGTATAAACTGGCGGTAAATCTATAATATTCGTTCCAGTTAAATCAGTGACCTGGAGATTTTTAACAAGACTACTGTCGACTTCACTATGTCCAAGCATTGTTCCTAAATTAACTCTCGTTGGAATACCTTCAACATTGAGGTCTGATTTTACGTCATCATCTAATATACAACCACTGGAACCATTGTCAATAAAAATATAAGTCATTTTACTAGCGTTACTTTCTTTACTAATTACTTTACCCGGTACAATAGACAGCATTACGTCAAAATCATCATCAATGCAATGACTGATTATTCGATCGCTATTCGGTGCAATAATAGTGTCAATACAATCATTACTTAAATTAAGCACATTATTACTCAGCTGATTTGGGCGAGAGATGTTAAATTGTGATGCGTTGGGTTGTGATGGGTTTCTATTTCCATAATTGACGTTAGGTGGATACATGGCATTAGGTGGACGTTGATGAGGATAACGTGATGGTTGTCGAAATGGCTGCATTTGCTGATGTGCGTTTGATGTTAGAGCGTTAAAAGGTGTTGATGGCAGTTGATGACCATAACCACTGGCTTGCGATGATGCTGGTGGAGCGTTAAACCATGAATTAGTAAAATTGTCTACATGAAGAACAGTAGGATGATTTTTACCACATTTACGGCAGGTACGTTTAAATCTACAGTTTTTACTATCGTGAAATCTTCCTAAACAACCAAAACACATGTTGTTTACTATAACGAACTTGCGACGATCATTATATGAAAGTTTCATAAAATCTTGACAAAGGTCAAGGTTATGTCCCTTTGAACAGTAATCACATTTCTCTGTATTGTTTTGATTAACCGATTTGACAGGCACAGAAGTTTGCTGTGGCCTGTTAATACCTGTACTAAAGTACTGTTTTAGTCTACAGTCTGTTGGTCTGGACACCCTTTCAGAAGTTTTGTCTAGAGCTCTGCCGAACACTGGATCTGTCATGACATCTACTTCGTAGTTAACAAATTCAACAAAGTCTTTATATCGTGCTTCTCGATTTTCATTAATTTGGCAATTGTGTGCTTTTCTACGCCATCTGTCTCTCATAGAAAATGGTAGCTTTTCCATAAGACATCTCAGATTTTGGGGATTGTTCAAATCATTTAGATAGTTTATATCGGTACTAGCATTCAAACATGTACGAAGTTGTTGTGAAAACTTCCACAATAACCGTAAATTTTCTGGTTTCATTTGCGGCCACTTCAACAGCTCGTTAATATAGGCTTGTGTAATTTTAAAATCATTACCAAAGGTTTTCTTGATCAGATTTTTAGCAGTTTGAAAACCTTCGGTGGGTTCCATGTGAAGACAGCTATTTACAAAATCATTAGGATCGTTAGATGTGAACTGGGCTAAGTAGTACAGCTTATCGGTGTCATCCATAGCATATTTTTCTATTCGATTTTCAAAGGCCTTTTCAAATGTTCGGTATTTTAAAGGATCCCCATCAAACTTAGTAATTTCAGGTTTGGGTAATAAGCTGCGACGTTGTTGATTCAAAATTAATTCTGACAGTTCAATTTGCGTTTTCACTATATCTTTCACATCACTGGCAGTCACTGCATCTGATTGTGATTTAGGAAGATTAGGCGGCGGAGGCGCCAGAGAATTTGGAAGTGGAATATGATATGGCGTTGAAGAAATATGATCATCCGGTGGCAAAAAAGGAGTTGGTTGCAAGGGCTCATCCATATCGATTTCTTCTAAAAGCACACGTTCCCTAGCTTTAGATATATTAAGTTCAGTTTGCAGCTGTAAACGATCTCGTTGAGATTTTAATTGAAGTTCTTGCAGTTGTAATTGCTGATCTGCTTCTAACATTGCAGCTCGCGCCTCGAGTTCCGCTTGTCGAGCCTTTTCTTTAGCAACAACACCTTTAATACTTCGAGAGGAAGCCTTTGAAGAAGTCACAGATATTTGATCATCCTGAATTATCAATCCTATATTTGTCTTTGAATCACTGTTTTTCGTTCTTCCAGATTCTAACCAACTAGGGCTATCATCAAGCCAGTCAAACACTGCTTTAGACATTGTTTATATAATGACGGTAAACCACAAATTATCAAACATTTGTTCAAGAAAGTTTGAAACTAAATATTGCTCCTGCAATGACGGTTCGTTAAAATAAAAAAGGAAGTAGAAAAATCAATCGTTTATTCGTTTATTCCTGTACCCATGTTTGATAAACTCGTTCAACATAATGGCAATGAAGGTAGGTACATGTATTACATTAATGAACGTTGGCTGATTATGTACGGTACTATAAAACGTTACAATAACAACAGTATACGATGACCCATGACCATGACTACATGATCCAACGATGAATACATGAAAGATGAACGAACGATGAACGTGAACGTTAGATGAATGAACGGTGAAAGAACGATGAACGGTTTCACTGAAAAGATAAAAATACACATGCATGTATTTACAATAAACACTGTAACGTATACGTTCTACATAACTAATAAGTATTGGAGGGTGCTGTTGGTACTAAAACCACTAATAATATGCAATGCTTCACCTATCAAGACATACAAAGTTACGTGTAGCAGACGAGGAATTGTACACACGTGACACAAACAATATCGGTTTTGCGTGGGGGAAAACACACGAAAATAAATCGTTAAATTTGACATAATTATGACTTGACAATGAATAAAAATAATATGGAAATGATCTGCGATATATGTTTACACTTTAACATAGTTCTCAAGTAAACTTACAACTTGTGAGGGGGTAACAGGCGTTATCAATGCATGCTCTTCAATACACATGCCGTTTTTCTGCATAACAATGGCGTTCGTTAGTAATGGTTGAGTGTAAAACTCAGGTTTGGATTACGTTGCGTTCAAATTACAGACTTGGACTAAATAAGAAAGGAAAACGGCATTCTGCCGTAACAGCCACAAATAATCCTATCTCTTATAAGGCTATCACAAAGTTCACCAAACTCACAGTTCTTGGCTTTGTTACGTAAATCAGAAAAATACTGATCGAACGATTCGCCTACTTTTTGGGAGCGAATGTTGAAAATATGTCTCTCATACGTCATATTTCTTTTTGGTGAGCAATATTCTTCAAACTTTTCGAGTACGGGTATCAATTTTAGTCTGTTTTCAGGAGTTTCAAATACAAAACTGTTATAGATTTCTAAGGCCTCTTCACCTATAGTATGAAGTAGAGTGGATGTTTTTACCTTTTCGGTCTTTGATACGATACCGCTTGCATCAAGGTAAATTTCAAATCGCTGTTTCCAACGTCTCCAATTTTCCGATAAATTGCCATCTAAATTGAGAGAACCCGGAGCCTTCAACTGATCCATTATTAAACTTCTAGCACCACCACTTCTGACACCATGTAATATGTATCTATCATTCTAAAATGACCAACCAACAACCATGTGCTTTGAAGATCTTTCTATTCAGCCAGGTGCATCCACCCGTGCAACCTCAGGTGTGTGTTATATACTATCCAGATTACCTAGACCCTTAAACCTTATATAGTAGGGTGCCCCACCCTAAATGAATATCTCCAAATATCTCGACAATTACACCACAATACTAATATATTTAGAAAGCCTTAAATCTGTTTCACACATTTATAGTCACTAAATAAACGACCATGCTGTACTTCATAAGTTATGATCATTTAAACCATACATAAATAATACTGAAAAATGGTTTGGAGTGGCGTCCATAACATCCAGACACTTTTGAGTAAAAGATAGGTTACGTGCCCTTGTTTTGAAATTAGTCTCGCTTAACTAGTCTACCGATCATTCTACGTCTAATTGACGGGTCGGGATAATCAAGACTACTTTTTTTAAGAAACATGGAACAAGAAATTGAATTTAGAAGCACCAACATCAGGCGTCTCAACAATATTTTTAAGAACCTTGTAAAAGTAAAATGAAACTACTGCTTTGATCATTATTCTTCCATACGAACGTTGAGTCAGAGATATTATTTGTACTTAACCAAAATATGCAGCTTCTAATGGTACAGCTAATTATAAGGCAATTTAAAAAATAAAACGAGCGTAATTTCTAAAGATGCCGTAATAACCAAAAAGTTAAATATTATTGCTATTCAGAATCGTCAACAATAGATTTTTTACGGCTGTAGTAGTGTTTGGTGTTTTGAACATTTCCGCATGCTGTTGCTATTTATAGCCTCAACGAGTGTGCGAGACTGTTAGAAATCAGTAGTAAGTCATTGAACTAAAACGTGCAGGATCAACGTGTCAAGAACAACTTTTCAGTTGGCACGTGGGGCACCCTATATTATATAGTCAAGATATATGTAGTCTTGATTATCTGGACACTATATTAATACACTAACACCTTTGTCCATAGAATAAGTTTCAGAGCGTTCAGTTTTAAGTGTCATCCTCCTCTGTATCGACCTCATGAGTGTTGTTTGGCTTGTCACAGTTTTCAGCTTGGCAAGGGCCACATACAGTCTATTGCATCTGCTTTACATCCCCCCGAACTGCCCGAACAGTTGAAATGAATTATTTTCAAGGCCAACATCATTTTTTAATAATCTTGATGTATTCTCTGCTCCCAACAACCCAGGGATAGACACCAAGATCATCAAATTAGGGTTGATAGTTACAGAATTATGGCCAGCTTGGGCGTCATCTTGATAAAAGCACTTTTCCGCGGGGTCCTACTTGGGTAAGTTTTTAGTATGTTAAAAAGTACAATGAAGCCTACCAGAATCAGTTGAGAAACCTTTTGTAGCAATCTTTTGAGGGTTAAATTGCATTTTGACCTGACTATTGTGCAGCATCTTCAGTTGGAAATGAAATGAAACGGGGTTTAACGTCCTACTCTTCTGCATCTGACCTGGGCTAATGGAAGATGGGCATACGCCATACAGTGTGCTATGAGGGAATTTTTGCCCGGGTAGCGGCGCTACGGCCTACTCTTATATCGAATTCCAACTGCCAAGGGATCTTTTACGTGCACGCCAATGTGTACACGGGACCTAGGTTTTTCGTCCCATCCGAACGACTAGATAGCTGTCCTTGTTAGCCCCCCGTTCTGCATCACTGACAAGGGGAAACCACGCCCGAAAATCGAGATGAACTTTCTCGGCCAATGCAGGGATCGAACACCCGACCTCCAGGCTAGCGAGCCAGCGTCTTACCCACTTAGCCACATAATCCGCCCCTTAAGTTGGAGGTAGTGACCATACTTGTTTAGGTGAAGAACTTGTCATTACTTTCTCTGGCCACTTCCTGCAACGCATTGAGCCACCGTGGCTTCAGGCTATAGAAAAACGATGTTTCAGTTTGGGTGAATAAATAATAAATTGTCTTATATAGCGCTAAATTATGTCCGCTGGTCATTTCTAAGCACATTGATATCAAGTAATTGTTCTTGCACAAATATTTGGTAAACAGATGCGTCTTTAGTGTTGTCTTAAAACTTGAAAATAGAATTGTCGAGCGCATCTGTTGAGGAAGCTCATTCCACAAATTTGCACAATGAACTGGTAAAGAGTATTTTCCATACAATTTATTATTTCTCGGAACCAAAATCAATGTTTTACCTGCTGAAGATCGCAAGTTCTGTCGCAAGGGTGTATTGAATGAAAAGAGTCCACGCATTTACTGTGGTACAGTATCAGAAAACATTGCTTTATGAATTTTATAGTGAATTCTAGCTTCAATAGGCAACCAATGGAGTTGCACAAGTTTATTGGTGATGTGATCGGATGTTTTAGAACGAGTGACTAAACGAGCTGCATAATTTTGAGAAACTTGTAGGCGTTTTAAACAATATTTTGGTGCTCCTGCTAGCAGTCCATTTGCATAATCCAGTTGAGATAGCACTAGGGATGACACTACTTTGGCGCAAATTATACAGCGCTTCGTGGTTTCCAGCAGTTTTCTGAGCGCGGTTAAAAGAAAATTTGATAATGACGTCACGAGAACAACGTAATGCCGTTTTAGATATGATTAAACGGAAGGGAAAACGTCATGATGTAAGACGGGAATATAGAATATATAACCTGGGGACGCACTTGACGTGTGTACAAATAATTTGATAATATTTTCGGTGTTGAGGTAGCTTATTTAAATGTGAGAGGCTTGAGAGATAAAAATAAAAGAATACAAACATTTCAATGTTTGAAAGATAAGAAATATGGAAAACGCATCACTTAGTTTTTCGTATAACAAAACGATCCTGTAAACATATCTTATTTATTTTGCTTCTTATTGTGAACCATATTCAAATGGGAGCAATCAATAACAACACATTTGTACACTTATGGATGTTTAATATAATCGACGGTACAAACAATTGTGGACGGACGGACGGACGAACAGGGGCGACGACAATATACGTCCACATGAAAATGTGGGCGTATAAAAATAGGCTATTTATAACCCATTCAGTGTCTTCATATATTAAAATATTTCTTCGATACTTTGATAAACTTGTAGCAATAATCCATACGAAGAGAACCTATTTCAAATTTAATTTGTAATATGAGCAGTTGCCGAGAAATATGCAATTTTGCAGGAGTCACTTTTTACGTTTGTTTGCCTGTAAAAGAATCAATTATTGTTGGATTTTCACATAAGTGACACCATTTATTCAAATGAGTCGTTTTTATACGCCCACATTTTTATGTGGACGTATATTGTCGTCGCCCCTGTCCGTCCGTCCGTCCACAATTGTTTGTGAACAGTCTACAGGTCACAATTTTTATCCGATTTCAATGAAACTTAAAATATAGGTTTATCACCCTAAGTTCTCGGTTCCTTTCGATATTGGCATGTATCGGACTGTAACTTCATGGGTTATGGCCCCTGATTGTACGAAAAATCACGTTTTTAGCTTGTGAACAGTGTAGAGGTCACAATTTTGATCTGATTTCGATGAAACTTGAAATGCATGTTGATAACCGAAAGATCTTGGTTCCTTTCGATATTTGCGCATATCGGATCGTAACTTCCTGAAATATGGCCCCTGATTGTCCGAAAAATCACCCTTTTTAGCTTGTGCTCCCTGTGGAGGTCAAAATTGTAATCTGATTTAAAAAACCGTTTGATTATATCACCGTTACATAGTTATGGGGGTTGAGTTCGAATTTCGTGAAAATCGGACCAAAATTGACAGACAAAATGGCCACCGTTTGTACGCGAATAGTGTGAAAATATGTTATATCAAGGTTGTGGACCCTATAGAGGTTACAATTTTGAACCGATTTTCATGAAACTTGAAATGCATGTTTATAACCGAAAGATCTTGGTTCCTTTCGATATTTGCGCATATCGGATCGTAACTTCCTGAATTATGGCCCCTGATTGTCCGAAAAATCACCCGTATTTGTTTTCTGTTTAAAATTTTGATATTTGAGTCTTTAACAACTAATAGAATAGACCCATACGCAAAATAGTTTCTAACTTGTTTAGTTGCCGAGAAATAGACGATTTTCAACGGGTAACTTTTCAAAGTTTTTGGTCCATAAAAGTGTCAGTTATCATTCCATTTTCATAGAATTTTCACTGAGTGATACCTGCCACCATTAAGAGAGAGAGAAATGGTGTTTAACGTCCACTCAACACAAACTAGGTCATTTCGGGACTAACATACATGTATGGTTTAATTTTATTTCAATAATTCGCTTGCGCGTAGGGGTATTTAGCAGTGGGAGGAAACCGGAGTGCCCGGAGGAAACCCACGAGGTTGAGAAGGCGCCCCTATCTCCATGCCACATACGCTCACACCAGGGCTCGAAACCACAGCCGCAAGCCAGAGTTGACCGGCCAGCTAGAGGTCGAAGCGCGGCACTCTAGTCCACTAGGCCATCCCAACCCCCCTGACACCATTAACGATTTCATACAAGTACTTTAAGAATTCCATTATCACCGGAAGTAATGCCATTTTTTTATAAACTGTATTTATAGCCCTTAAAGCAGACATTTTTTTTCAAATGAGTATGGTTTGTAATGTTTTTATGATTATGGTATTTTATTTATTGAATCCATACGATCATATAGGTACCCATTTCTGATTTCATGGAACTAATTGAACATTTCCATTACCATCGGAAGTATTGTAATTTCGTCAGGATCATTTACATGTTACAAATGTATAAAATGAATTGATATTGCTGGATTTGGTTGATTCTATGTCCATTTTATTTGATGTGTGCAGTGTTTATGTACACATCTGTTTATCGGTTCCATTCGTACTGGAAGGGTAACGTGGCACCGAAAGTGACAGAAGTTCAAAGGTAACGTGGCACCAATGAAACCCGTCATTCCTGCTTCGAAGATCTAGTTCAATATTAATGGAAAATATAAGTAAATAGGAAAATTTTACGGGCGAATTCTAATTTCCTCAAAGTGAATTCCGGTGATAGTACCGATGATTGTAAATGAATTCCGGTGTATGGATTTTGGTCAAATAATGCTGTAAGTTAAAATTAGGACTGAAATGCTGATAAAAGAGGCTTTTTGGTGAATTACAAATAGGTTCTACACATAATTGTTTAAATACATGTACATCTCAAATTTGACGAGTTACAAGATTTTCTTCACATATGACGAGCAATCTCCCTTTAATGATCAAAATACAGATTTACGAATCCCATTAAATTTAAATATTGTCATTGTAATAGATATCGGACTTACGAATCCGATTAAATTTAAATATTGTCATTGTAATATGTGCCAAACATACAATCACAACATATACACTTTCAGCGTTACTTATCGGAATTGATTTCACTTATTTATTTCGAAACAAGTTACGATGTTGACGACTAAAAGTGACAATCAACACAATTTGCAATTATAAATAAATAAATAAAGCTATAATATTGGATTATGTATTGCACTATATATACAATAACATGTTTTATGCAAGCACTGCATAATAAACTATCAAATAATCTCTAATTACAATAATTACAATACATTGTCAACAAAAATCACATACACGCGTTATCTCCCATGAACCTCCGGTTTGGCCGTCTTAAATTCAACTAAATTGTTATTTTCCCAGTAAACATGGATGGTTAGATTTACGTTACTTTTACGTCATTGTGGTTAGATTTTGGCTAGCGTCCAATAATGGTAAAATTTTACGGTTAAATTTACGTTTCTTTTACGTCATAACGGTTATGGTTACTTTTACGTCAGAAAATGACGTAAAACTAACGTAAATTTTATGACGGTTTTCTTACCATTATTGTTGCTTTGAATACTCTTTTAATAACCATACTAGTGTGTGCACATTCTAACAATTGAAAATAGTCGCAATTTTGGAAAAAATGGCCGTCGGTAGCCATTTCTGACAAGAAAATTCTGAAAATATTATGGTGTAAGTTTGACCCCTAGTGGACTTCGGTGAGGGGTAGAAACCTTAGAAATTCCAAAAATAGTGAAAAACGAAACACCCTAATGTTGAATAAACCGATTTTTTGGGGGTACTATGGGTGTCTCCTCCTACCACACCCACCACTGGTGCAACTTAAGAATTGGGTTGCTGGGGTCTCCTAACCCAGCCATACACCACTAGCATCCCAAACTGTCTGCATCTTTCATGTTGAATAAAACCCACCTAGCTCCCAGACTATTACGAAAAGAAGATCTAACATGCAGGCATGTTGATTCAGAGGGCGTTGCTCATGATGAGATTTGTTTTTGTTAATGTTATCAATCGCTTTCAGTCCCTATAACGTTATAGGAAATGCATATCAAAATAATCAGCATATGTTTTCTTGTGTAAATGCTATCATACAAGAAGGAACATCCTCTCTAATTTGAATTTGTTCTTAATTATATATCTTCTAGTTTGTATTCACCTATTCAAACCCAACTTCAAATTCAAAGTGTCAATGTACATCTCAAACCGGTACATAACTTGATCAGCTATTGCATACTTTTCATTTAGATTGATTAAAATAGTCTGTCATTATTTATTTAATACTCTAATTACTCCATGAAACTTTTCGTCAATAACATACTTTCCGAACATTATTTCTTAAATGGGACATCAAATTAATATTAATTTACAAGGGCACATTCACATATAAATACCAATATAAATAGGCCAGGGCAACAACAATATATGTATTAATACCACAAAAAACCCAGTAACAGTGACAGCAACCATTACAAGCTGTGGCTCGGGTATAAGCTAAAGTGGGCCAAAATTTTTCTTAATTAAAACAACTCTCTTGGTCAATTTAAAGAATAATACTATACAGATAGATGAAACAAATATATCACAATCTAGATTTTGATGTAATGACAGATCTCTTTTTGCTTTTAGTTGGATCATATAAATACGTTTTTTGAAGTGGGCCTTGACCAGCCTCCTTGAATCTGACGTCATCAAGTCTCTGTCTTTGCTCAATCGCTTGTGCTATTTTTGCATTGTTCCACGCTGCAAAAGAAGAAAAAAGGTTACCAATTACCTGGAGACAAGTTAATATATTGCCACGCAAGAAGATATGTGCACGTTTTGAAAAAATTCGACAAAGAAAGTGGTAACAACAAAACAAAGGCAACAGATCTTTGATATATAAAGATATATTTTTAAGTTTCATCAAAACAGGACAAAATTGTGACCTCCACAGGGTCCAAAACCTTTGTAATACACACTTTAACACAATTTGAGTACAAGGAACTGCTTTTTCTCAGGCAGTTTGGTTTCCGTTTTCCCGAAAATGGTGTAATAGTGATATATTTAAACGATTTTTAAAATTAGATAAACAAGTATCGAAAGGAACTCAGATCTTTGGGATATAATTATATTTTAAGGGAGTTGAGTAGTCTACGATACAAAGTAACGTTTCAATACCAATCTGATTAAGGCTTTGCGTGAGTAAAACAAGCCAACAGTGTGGCTGACATCCCCCGCCGAAATAAATAGATGCCACATATTAATAACTGCACATTAATCTTTTTAAAAAGTATTGTGTAATCAAACTCATTATAAATTATACAAAGTCTCGAAATAAGGAAACTGTCAATGACAATGGTCAGGCACAGAGTCAGGCTTTGTTAGGCACAAAACCTCTAGTGCCTGTCATTTTGTCCGGCACTGATTTGTTTTTGTTGTTGATATTATTAATACATGTTCGGCACGAAGTTGAAAATGACTATGCACTACTTTCACCACCCTCTTCAAGAGGGAATCAAAGTCAAAGAAATTGCTTAGCTAATATGATATAGTAGATAACAGAAACAATGAATTTCATACACAGACCAATGCTTACATACAGGCTAAAATTCTGAGCACTGAACAATCCTGTGAAAATCTACCATCAGTGACGTCTTAACGTGTCACAAATTGCCTGCGCTGAGCACCGTGTCAGCAATCAAGTAACGCCTGCTTGGCCAAAGTAACAATTCTATTTACACATGTAAAAGCGTGCACTAGCTTACATTTCTACCCTCTGGTAAAAATAATTGATATACAAGTATATTATAAATGTCAAATGAAAACGTGTCTGACTAGCATTCTATGTTAATGTTAATCTAAGTCTTATTCAATTTTATTTAATTTTTAAGGCCTTCAACCTAAGCTGAAGATACTGCATGTGGACATGGTAATGATAGTTTTAGACCTAATGGTACCGGCGGGACGATTTACCCAATACCACCCACTACCACCCTAATATCAACGCATATTACCCAATACTACAACATAATGATGCACAATGGACATATCATTTGAATTTTTTCAAAAAAAAGTGTTATATCACGAGAAATGTACTTCAAGTGCGATACCGATGTCTGGCTGTTCCATTTGCCCCCCCCCCCCATATCACCAAAAACAAGCAAATAATAACCCAATACTATGAATTACTTATCAAATACTACCACATACTACCTAACATTGTCAAACAACAACCTTATGTTGTCAAATAGCAGTACATTAGTAGCATTACTGCAACGAATATTCGATAATGTAGAGAAAATTGGAATGTTTATGCAGTTATCCCCCTTTTCAACCGATAAAAAGATTTTAGATTGCTAATACGATTAATCATCTTCTTTAGCTTTCCAAGACGACAAAGTTAAAACAAGAAAACAAATGTTTTGTGCATATTTGAATCATTCCAATCATTAAATCAAAAAATCGCGAACAAACTGTATCAGTATGTAAAGCCGGTCGTACACGAGCAAATTTTCTTTGACAAATAGAGATTTGTCGAAGATATTTGCTCGTGTATGAGAGGGAATTTGCCACATTTTCCTTTGCCACATGAGATTTTACAAAGGCTGGCATGCATAGCTTTTCGTCAAATAAATGTGTCAAAGATTTGGAACTTTTGCTCCTGTACGATAGGCCGTCAAATAAATTTGCCACAAATCTGCGCACGCATTTAATGATTAAACTTTTGATTATCGTCTCGTTGATTAAATATGCCTATTAATTGGACTGGTCGAACGGTAGAAATCCTGCATCAACAACAGGACACCTATTCCACAACCCATGGCCGCTTTTCTGTGCGTCAACGACATCGTAATCACGCTGGGAAATCACTATTCTGAATTTTTTGTACACAAGTTAGCTTTCTTTTTGTTCTATGAATGTGGTTCCTTCACACGGAGGACCCACTCGGTAAACCTCGACAGATTCCGGAACCTATATCTAGTCTCGGCTGTATGACAGTAAGTGATATGTATTCTACTCCCATACATTTGCGCTGTGGCTACCTGTTTACTTTAACAGGATAACGTGACGCTATTACAACCACACAAGACACCATGGGCGCAGCCATGTTTCGTGCGGGACCTTTAAAGTAATTCCAAAATGGCGGAATTTGTCATACAGCCGAGAACAGATGCAGGTTCCGGAATCTATCGAGGTTTGCCGAGTGACGGAGGACAGTCAGTTCCGACCAACCATGTGACGTGCTGCTGTGATCATCAAATTTATTTCCTGGCTTCGTACACGGTCAAAGAAATTTTGAAGAGACCGTCAAAGAAATTTGTCAAATTTTCTTTGCTCGTGTACGACCGGCTTAAGATGACTATCGAAATGAAATGGGGTTTAACGTCTTCCTGTTCTGCTTCGAACTGGGCTAATGAAGACGGGCATACGCATACAGTTTGCTATGGGGGATTTTTTGCAAGGACTGCAGCACTATGGCCTACTCTTATATCGAATTCCATCTGCCAAGGGATCTTTTACGTGTACGCCAATGTGTACACGGGGCTTTTTTTTGTCCCATACGAACAACTAGACAGCTGTCATTGTCGGGCCCTTCGTCTGGCATCACTGACGAGGTGAAATCTAGATGAACTTTCTCGGCCTATGCAGGGATCAAACACCTGACCTCCAGGCTAGTGAGCCAGCGTCTTACCCACCGTGATTCTCCTTCCGCTATAGTGTATTCATGCAATATTACAATTTAAAAGCATATATAAAATAAACAGCCAAACATCCAATTAAACGAGTATTTTAGATCAAAATTTCACTGATCTTCGAATATTGTCACTATTGAACAAAGTCCAAAGTCTAATTATCCTATGGTATATATCCACAGGTGACGATGTCGGGGCAATTTCATTACCACCTAAATGAATAGACACGGTACCAGTTTCTTCCCACATATGCATATGTTTATATTTATTTTTTCCAGTCAATGATTAAGTTATTGCATATAATATACTTACTGGGCGATGTTTTCTTTTAAAATTTACGATATTGCACATGTTTATTACAAATGTGTAATGCTCTGCTCGAATATACATTCCACCTGACTTAAAGGGGAAGACCAACGATTTTCAACAAGGTTTCCATAAATCTTAAATATATATTGTTAAATAATCCCCTCTGTAACAAAGGCAAAAAAGTTTTTGTAAGCGAGAAATTAATTTTTTATTAAAACCGGAAGTGACATAGTTGGTTCAACACGCTCACCGGGCTCTATAGTAAGCATGCAAATTTGATCTATGTTTACTGCTGTATTGTGTACTCGCATCGTCCTTTGACCAAAAATCTGATAAAATGGGCTGTCTATTAGGATATTATAAACACGAATTTTATGTTTTGTTAACGTTTAGTACACAAAGCCGCTACGTAAATTCACTCATACTGAACAGTACATGGTGTCTCAAATCACGCCACATGGCCAGTTGTTGACATCACGTGGTTTGATTGACACCCGGCAAGTGAGAGATGTTTCGTCTGCTTGAATGTCTTTGCATGTGCTGGGTATCCGGTGACAGATGTTTGATTTATTTCAACGGACTTGTGACACATATATATATTCAAATAAATATATAAATTTCCAAAGTATGTCAACGTCAGACACCAACGTATTGGAATATAACATATCTCACCCATGAGTGTACAGTAATGCTGTACAGAGTCGAGCCCATCCATTCTCAAGAGAAAATGAAAGAAAAAAAGAAAAGCCGTTCACGTCGACATTATGTTGACAAAATGCACTGTAGTATATGCCCCACGTGCCCATAATTTTAGTCTGTTTATGTTGTAAAACACTGTCAGCAAGCACAAAGGCATCGAAGCAGACGAAATACATGTGACTTACAAGCTGTCTCTCAAACCACGTGATGTAAATAAATAGCCATGTGACGGGAATTGAGACACTGTGTACTGTTCAGTATGAGTGAATTTACGTAGCGGCTTTGTGTACTAAACGTTTACAAAACATAAATTCGTGTTTATAATATCCTAATAAACAGCCCATTTTAGCAGATCTTTGGTCAAAGGATGATGAGTGCACACAACACAGCAGTAAACTTATGCCAAAGCTGTATGCTTACTATAGAGCCCAGTGAGCGTGTTGAACCAACTATGTCACTTCCGATTTTAATAAAGATAGGTTGCCAGGCAACGAAACATACGCCCACAGCAGCTAAATCGTCCGGGCAGTCAACAAGGGTTGTCGCATATTTTTACTTTTTTGGTAATAAAACAACTCATTATGTAATTATCTGAAAATCATTAGAATTTGTTTGCTTTTTATAAAGTTTTGCCCGACGCTATCAATTGGTATAGGAAACATTTAACATCATGGATTTAGCTGTTCTGTTATCAAAATTCATTGAAAATCAAAATACTTGTGCGTTTCAACACCTTAAACTCTGTGTATCAATCTGAAGTCAAACGGATGATAAGTTTGGCATCTGTAGCGTCACAAGGTTTTTTGAAGTGATCAAGGGAGATAACTCTGGAAGTAATTATTTGAAATCAATGAAAATCAGTAGGCTTCTTCGTCTCATGACCTTAAACAGTGTGTGTAAATTTAAAGTCAATCAGATATTAACTTTGGCCTCTAGAGCGTCCACAGGATTTTTTGATGTGATCAAGGGCCATAACTCTGGCACTAATTATCGGAAATCGCTGACAATCAATAGACTTCTTCGTCTTATGACCTTAAACACTGTGTATGAGTTTTAAGTCAATCGGATATTAACTTTGGCCTCTAGATCGTTCACAAGATTTTTTGAAGTGATCAAGGGCCATAACTCTGGCACTAATTATCGGAAATCGCTGAAAATCAATACGCTTCTTTGTCTTATGACCTTAAACACTGTGTATAAATTTAAAGTCAATCGGATATTAACTTTGGCTTTTAGAGCGTCCACAAGATTTTTTGAAGTGATCAAGGGCCATAACTCTGGCACTAATTATCGGAAATTGCTGAAAATCAATAGGCTTCTTCGTCTTATGACCTTAAACACTGTGTATAAATTTAAAGTCAATCGGATATTAACTTTGGCTTTTAGAGCGTCCACAAGATTTTTTGAAGTGATCAAGGGCCATAACTCTGGCACTAATTATCGGAAATCGCTGAAAATCAATAGGCTTCTTCTTCTTATGACCATAAACACTGTGTATAAATTTAAGGTCAATCGGATATTAACTTTGGCTTTTAGAGCGTCCACAAGATTTTTTGAAGTGATCAAGGGCCATAACTCTGGCACTAATTATCAGAAATCGCTGAAAATCGATAGGCTTCTTCGTCTTATGACCGTAAACACTGTGTATGAATTTAAAGCCAATCGAATATTAACTTTGGCCTCTAGAGCGTCCACAAGATTTTTTGAAGTGATCAAGGGCCATAACTCTGGTAGCTACTATCGGAAATCGCTGAAAAACAATAGGCTTCTTCGTCTCACGACCTCAAACACTGTGTATAAATTTAAAGTCAATCGGATATTAACTTTAGCCTCTAGAGCGTCCACAAGCAATTGTGGACGCCGGACCGACGGACCGACGGACCGACGGACGGACGGACGGGGGCGACGACAATATACGACCACATTTCAATGTGGGCGTATAAAAACCAATTTCTCGCTTACAAAAACTTGTTTGCTTTTGTTACAGAGGGGATTATTTAACAATATACATTTAAGATTTATGGAAGCCTTGTTGAAATTCGTTGGTCTTCCCCTTTAACAATTAATCAACGGGGTTAAGATTTATGATTGGGTAATCAAGTTCTGGTTTATTTACATTATCAAAACAACTGACAGAGCTGTAACACGCCGCAAATGACAGTTTTGATGAACTGAGAAGTCTCGCGTCGAGAATTACACACTTGGAGTAAACAAATGTAATTTAGTTAATTTTGAAATAAAACATTGTGCAGTAGTGCAATGACTTAAAGCCCCAATAACACTCTTGTTGTAACTGAATAATATGTCCCAATCTTCATTCTGGTCAACAAATCGTATTATTTTACAATATTCCTATTAATTGATGATATAAATTTCATCTTAACACACCTATTTTAAAAAATTGGAAAAATTCAACCAATTGATTTGAAAAGTCTAACGTAAACCTTTTCAAATGTGACTTATATTTTAAAATATTTTCGAACCCTCTGGACAAGTAAAATAGGTTATAATGGATAATTTACACAACAGGTAGGACACTTAAACATCTAGTACTTAGAATAAGGGTATTATTTATTTTCTGGAGCTTCCAAGCCAGCAAGAATGTTATTGTCCCTTTAATAGATGATTAAACTCAAACTGATCCCGCAGTGAATATTTGCTTGGCCGCTACAATCACTGATAAGCATGACATCGACGAGGCTTAATGAGTACGGCATATTAACTTTTTTACTCCGACAAATTAAATTCTCAAACATTTTTTGAGGTAAGAGAAAAATAAATAAAGACGTTTGAAGTATTTGTAGTTAAAAAATATTTCCTATTTAGTGTAAATGGGTATTAAAATGAGTAAAATGCATCATTTTGCCCGAAGCAGTTAGGTGTTAAGTAACCATTGCACGAGCCGTTGAGCCAATGATTACGGCGCGTGCAGTCAACGCACGTGTTCTGGACAGCCATCTGTTACAGAGATAATTCGTAAGTAATTTCTCTGTGAAACAGATTGGATTAAACTCAGTAGTGTTCTAAAATCTATTTATCGGTTGTAAAGGGAGATAACTAGGTAAACATTGCAATTTTCTGCAAAATATCCAATTTTTGCTGCAGTAATTACACTAATTCGCTCTTTTTTGACAATATTAGGTTGTTATTTAATCATATTGGGTAGTATTTGGTAGTGTAATGATTATACCATTTGCCTTCTATGTCATCCTCAATAATTCCATACTTGTTGTTATTTCGTTATTATATTCTGTTATATTTTCTCGTTTTCCAATGTTTACTATTTGTTATTATTAAGGGCTATGCGCAGTTATCGTGCGCAATAGCCATGTCGCTGGTCAAATTTTCACGCTCACGTAAATCACACTTCACCATTTAATAATCACTAAACTGTGCATTGTCTTGGGTTATCCCGAATGTGATTTTCTCCTCAATACCTTATTTGTAAACCACAACATAATTAGCTGTTGTCGAGCTCGCATAACTATGTAATTTGTATTTTTCCTACAGCAAAGCTATGTTGTAGAATTGCCCAGTCTACCTTATGTTTATAATAGACTGGGCCAGGTTTAATAGTGGACTGGTCCAATGCATGTGCATTGAATAAGAGATAAAAGGCCAGTTTGATATTCACATGTTCTCTCTCACTTTTTCTATATCCTATTGTGATTAGAAAGGTTGGACAAGAATTGTTGTGGTGATTTTGAAGACAGTCATTAGACAGAAGTCAAAAGTGGACTTAGATTGATCAGACCATTGGTTGATAAGTACCCTTTTATCTATACTCAGATTTCAATACTCAGATATACTGAAGTTATACTTAGAGGAAATACCCCTTGACCCATCAAGCCTTACCAATACTTGGCCATCACCGGTGAGGTCAATAGATGGGCCCAAACCCAATCTAGGGGCAGATAATTACCCAATTTTACTTTAAATGGCGCTGCGGCTTTTTGAACTTTAGCTGGTAGGGTTATTTGGGAGTTTATAAAATTCCAGGTTTCCTTATTTAGTGGAGATATTTCACATAGTTATAAAAGTACCCTTGTAGGAAATAAAATCATTAAATATTAAAAGTTATTATTCTAGTCAGGTTATAGAATTGTGATTTGAATTGCAATGGGAGAAAAATAGTGTATTTATTAGTAATTGAATGGTTGTTGGTGTATAAGCGAAATCGCGGGAAAATATTACCCGTCGCCTTGGTAACGCATGCTTATTGTATGCAGGTAGTAGGACTGTTGGTAATATATTTAACAATTTAATTAAACAGACCCTAGTGAGTTATTAAAATAGTATTTGTGTTAATAATTCTATAGGATAGTGAAAGTAAAGTCGATTTATTTTTACTCTCTTGATATATTAAGGGTTTGAAGTGAGATCACGTGGGTAGATTAATTATTACTTAGGAATTTCCCGATAGGCAATTTAACCGGAAGTAAACAAACAAAATGGCCGACTATTGAGAAATTATTTTAGAAGTTAGGAATTTTTTCTTGAATAAAGGTTATTGATTGACTTTTTGAAGATAATTTTAGATCTTAGATCCCTATTACAAGAAAGCCCTATATAGTGGAGCTTTAGGGAAGTGGTATAGATAAGTTAGGAATAAATTAAATTAACTTTACCTAATTTTCACCATGGCATATGGGGGTAATCAGTGGTCTAGAAAGATGGAACAAGATTATCGAGATGCATTCTTAACAGAGACTCAACATTTTATGGAGGATCAGCGATCATTGATTTCACTTCCTATGTACCCCAGTCAGGATGCTAGAATTAATGACCCTATCCCAAATCCCGATAATAAAAAAGATAAGAGGAAATTGATGAAACAGGATGGGGGTCTTAGTCAGGATGCTAGGGTTAAGGATCCTATCCCACCCCCAAATGAACAGGAGGGGGAGGGGAGTCATGTGAGAGAGGATGGGGGTACTCGAGTTAGGGAGAATTATTTTAATCCCTCCACTATACCACGTTCTCTATCTTTTAATGGAAAAACAGATGGAAGTTGGAATACTTTTAGAGATAAATTTGTCCGGTTTGCCTTGTCCCAACCTTGGGGGGCTAATAGCTTTCAATGTATGAATTATTTATGTTATTGTTTATCTGATAAGGCAGCTGAATATTTTACAAATATAACTCGGAGATATCCGCAAATGAATTTTCAAGTGACATTAGAAATGATGGAAAAACGTTTCGG
This sequence comes from Patella depressa, assembly GCA_948474765.1. Classification (NCBI taxonomy): domain Eukaryota; kingdom Metazoa; phylum Mollusca; class Gastropoda; family Patellidae; genus Patella; species Patella depressa. The sequence continues at coordinate 25,139,397 of OX419717.1, read as the reverse complement.
AGGTCAGGATATACCCGAGGCAGCCCATGTGGAATTTCAAACGGCAACTCAGGGGGTTAATGAATCGATAAGTGACTGGAGTGACCGAGTACAACAGTTAGCGTTGAGAGCTTATTCTGGTTTTTCTACGGAGAGTTTTATAGCTAGACAATCTGTTTTGAAATTAGTTTCAGGTTGTAACGACCCAGAGGCGGGTAGATTTGTTGCTAATTTAAGATTAATTGACATGGAGGAAGCTGTTGAAAGGTTGCAGTGGTACACTCATGTCAACACGGTCATTCCTTTAAAATCTAACATTAATTCCATTAGGGGTAGTGGTTATCCCGGGGAAGATAGGCAAGTAGGATTCCTTAATCCGATAGAGACAGAGTCTTTCCCCCGGACACTTAGACATGATGACTATGAGTCGGTTGGGGTTAGGTCTCGACCTTCTAGATCTTCTATGCCTAGACGATTATATCAAGATCCACGATCCCCTCGTGTTAATAGAACTTATTATTACCCTGAGTTAAGATCAACCAGTCCTTCTCAAGTAGGATTTACGGATTTGCCCCCAACAGATATGCAACCATCAAGGGAATATAGTCCTGTATATCCCTATGTACGTAGAACTAGTCCTTCGCCTATGCGTAAGCAAGTTAAATCCCCCAGTTTAAGTGTTGGGCAAATTCCAGAAAAACCGAAAGAGGAATCGGAAATAGGCCAAGTTAAAATGGAAGTAAGCCAACTTAAAGATATGATAGCGACTTTAATTTTAACTTTGAATAGGAGAAGGTCCTCCCCTTCGCCTAATAGGACAAATATTACATGTTTTGGATGTGGAGAGTTAGGCCATTATAAGAATGAATGCCCCCAGCAACCTACTAAGTTACCGGCATCTACCTCCACAAAGAAACAGTTAAGGATTAAGGAAGAAAATGATACTTTAAACGTTCAAGGGACGAGGCAGTAGGCCTGCCCTCGTTCCCGGTTGAACAAGGCCCAAACTTGAAACAATCACTCTTACCTGACCCTGTAGAAGAATGTCAGGTTAACATTGCTCTTAGTTCCAAGGTTGGGGGGAGTGTTAGTGTTTCTGAGTCTGATGAGGAAATTTCTGTTGCTAGGTTACCCTCTGCTATTGCATATAGAGTCCCCCTAACAATAGAAAATTTAGTTACTGAGTCATTAATTGACACTGGTTCGGATTGTACCATAATATCGCCTAAGGTTTATGATCAGCTTGAAATTAAGCTACCCAAAATTAGGGATATTACAATACATGCTGCAGCTGAGAATATGACATTTCCTGGATTTCTAATTGGCCCCGTTACTCTCCGAATAGGGTCTTTTACGTTCACGGATAATGTGTATGTAGCCCCAATAGCTGACACAGCTTTACTTGGTTTAAATTTTCTTAGAAAGTGGAAAGTTATTATTGATTTTTTACATGAGTGTTTAATAGTGGGTGATGAGAGTATTCCCCTAGTAACAGGATTAAGGCCTACGTGTAATACTGATAGTACCCCATATACTGCCCAAGTTATGGTCCCTACTAAAACTATTATTGCTGCTAGGTCAGTTACGTGTTTACCTTGTAAAATGGATAGGACATTAAAAGAATATATGATAGAGCCTATAGAAAGTGAACAGTTGCTTATTGGTCGTACTCTTCATTCAAATACTGATTCATCCCACGGTATGTTTGATTAATGCGTCTGATAAGGATATTGTTTTGAAGTCTAATGACATAATTGGACAAGCCTATGAGGTCGGAACGGAATCAATACTTCCTATTCCCTTAGGAGATTCTTCCCCGGGTTCCCCCAACCCTAACCCTGTAGGTCCCTCCAATGTCGACAATGGGGTACTGAATGAAGATGGTAGTCCAAGGGTACCTGAACATTTAGTTGCCTTATATGAACGGTCAATTAAGCATTTGTCAAGCGACCAAGCGAAGCAAATAGCGGAATTATTGATTGAGTTTAGTGATGTTTTTGCTCAAACTGAATATGACTTAGGAAATTTTACTGCCATAGAACATGCTATTCACACGGGCGATGCCCGGCCCATTAAGGAACGCATGCGTAGGACACCTTTGTGTTTTGCCTCGGAAGAGAAAGCTCATTTAAAGAAAATGTTGAAAGCGGGTGTTATCGAACCTTCCACTTCGGATTGGGCGTCGGCCCCAGTATTGATACGTAAACCTGACGGGAATGTAAGATGGTGTATTGATTATCGAGCCCTTAATGCAGTTACGACTAAGGATGTATATCCTTTACCTATTATCGATGAATGTTTAGATACCCTCGCCGGGAATACTTGGTTTTCTAAATTAGATGCTAACTCTGCATATTGGCAGATTAAAGTTAAGCCGGAAGATCAAAAGAAAACAGCATTTCTAACTAAATTTGGCCTCTTCGAATTCAAGCGTATGCCGTTTGGCCTTAGCAACAGCCCAAGTTCTTACTCTAGAGCCGCCAATTTGGTCCTGCAGGGCCTAAATTGGAATATATCGTTAGCATTTATCGATGATGTGTTAATTATGGGTCAAAAATTTGAAGATCACATATTCAATCTTAGAACGGTTTTGGCACGTTTCCGTCAGTATGGATTAAAAATGAAACCTAAAAAGTGTGAATTATTTAGGCAGGAAGTAGAATTTCTAGGCCGTATTGTGAGCAAAAATGGTATAAAAATGAGTGATAAACACTTAGCCCCGGTGAGAGATTGGCCGGTTCCCAAGAATACTAAAGAGGTAGAAAAATTCCTGGGGTTTGCCAATTATCACCGCGTCTTTTTAAAAGGGTACGCAGAGAAGGTGCTGGCCTTGTACTCTATTACAGGTAAAAAACCTTTTTATTGGGGGGAGCAGCAGCAGCAAGAAGCGTTTGAAAATATAAAAACTGCTTTAATAACTACCCCAGTTTTAGCTCTACCTAATCAAACTGATCCGTTTGTCTTGGATACTGACGCAAGTAATTTAGCAGTGGCTGCCGAATTAAGTCAGGTCCAAGATGGACAAGAGAGAGTAATAGCCTACTCTAGTTTTTCTTTAACCCCGGAACAGCAGCGGTACTGTACCACACGGAAAGAATTACTTGCGGTTGTTCGATTTACCCGCCAATTTAGGCATTATCTCTTGGGTCGTCCTTTTATGGTCAGGACTGACCATAGTAGTCTTACTTGGTTACTGAAGTTTAAACGGCCTAATGGTCAGTTAGCTAGGTGGATGGAAGAGCTTGCCCAATATGATATGACTGTAAAATATAGACCAGGTTCCAAACATGTCAATGCAGATGCCCTGTCTAGGATACCTGTGTCAGGTCCTTGTCCTGAATTTGCCTTGAATATACGTCCGAGTGATTTGCCCTGTGGAGGGTGTAAATATTGTGTGAGAGCCCATGAAAATTGGTATGAATATCAAACTAATGTCGAAGAAGCTGTCCCTTTAATCCCACCTAAGATTAGTGGGAAACCCCCTATTGAAATTGACCTTAATAGTTTTAAAGGGGAATGGCAAGACAAAATTAATGAAAATCTTGGTACGACTGATTTTGATGGATTGTTAACAACCTGTGCTCTAATAGTGTCTCCTAAAGATACCCAGGGAAATCCCCAAGTGTTAACCTTGACCCAGGACGATTCTGGAATTGATTTATCAGGCAAATTAGAAGAGGAAATCAAACAAGGCCAAAAGAATGATTCTGATTTGGCGATTTTGTTAAATTGGATGATACATAAAATAGAACCAGGGGAGGGTGAATTATTTATAGCTAGTCCTGCCTCTAAAAGTTATTGGATTAATCAGAAATTATATTATCTAGATGACAATCAAATTTTGTATAGGAAAGATGTGGATGGTCATTCTCAACTAGTAGTGCCCAAACCTTTAGTTTCGGAACTTTTACGATTAAACCATGATGTACCGCTGGCGGGTCATCCAGGTAGAGATCGAACTAGACATAGAATCAGAACAAAATATTATTGGTATGGAATGACCCAAGAGATCAAGTTATATGTTGCATCATGTATGAAATGTAATCAAAGTAAAAAGGCAACTAGGATAGCTAGACATAATTTAGTCAATTATCATGCAGGAGCCCCTATGGAAAGAGTTCATTTGGATTTCTTAGGTCCTTTGCCCAAATCCAATCAGGGAAACGAATATATTTTGATGATGGTGGATCAATTCACCAAATGGGTCGAATGTATCCCTTTGCCCTCTCAGACTGCGGAAATAACAGCACAGGCTGCGGTTAATGAATTCTTTTCGAGATTTGGAGTTCCGTTCCATATCTTTACTGATCAGGGACGGAATTTCCAAAGTGACTTATTTATCTCCTTGTGTGATTTATTGAAAATACATCGAGCCCGCACCACCCCCTATCGTCCTTCGTCGAATGGGCAGGTTGAGCGATATAATAGGACGTTGATGGACGCTTTACGCTGTTATATGGGGGATACACAAGCAGATTGGGATATTTATTTACCTCAATTAGCCGGTGCTCTGCGTTCCTCAGTAAACCGGAGTACTGGGTATACACCCAATAGATAAATGTTGGGGAGAGAGATTAATATGCCTACTGACCTTATGTTTGGGTCTCCAGCGGAAGAACAAGAACCCTTGCCTGATTTATATTTAAAAAATCTTAAGGAAAATATAGTTAAGTCGCATGAAATTGCTCGTAAAACTTTGCAAACTAGACAAAAGCGCATGAAAAAGGATTACGATGTGAAAATATGGAAAAAATCCTATGACATAGGGGATTGTGTATATATCTTGGATACTGCCTGTCTTAAAGGAAAGAACAAAAAATTAAGTCCGTATTGGAAAGGCCCAGGGGTGATTGATAAGGTCTTGACCCCTTATCTCTTAAGGGTGAAAACGCGTAATGCCCAGTCCATTATGCATCATGATCGAATAAAACCATGTAGAGATAGGGAGATCCCCCCCTGGGTAGAGCATTATAGAAATAAAATCCTGAGTGGGGATCATTCTACCCCTGTGCGTCCTACTCGCAAAATTTATTGTGTTTGTCGGAGACCATGGGGGCGAGGGTTTGGAATCCAGTGCGACCATTGTTTAGAGTGGTTCCATGGAAGGTGTGTCAATTTGACCCCTGAGGATGCGGAGTGTATAGAAATATATACCTGCCCCGTTTGTGATTCTTCTTAAAATTTTATTATTGATGTCAATAGTTTTAATTTAACAGTTTTTATCTTTATTTCTACCCATTGAGTGCACGTAAGACCTGGGTGGGGCAGAGGCATTCTTTGGGTTAAATGGATTTCTCCAGGGAGGGTCCCTTTTTTATAAAGTTGGGGGGTGTGTTGTAGAATTGCCCAGTCTACCTTATGTTTATAATAGACTGGGCCAGGTTTAATAGTGGACTGGTCCAATGCATGTGCATTGAATAAGAGATAAAAGGCCAGTTTGATATTCACATGTTCTCTCTCACTTTTTCTATATCCTATTGTGATTAGAAAGGTTGGACAAGAATTGTTGTGGTGATTTTGAAGACAGTCATTAGACAGAAGTCAAAAGTGGACTTAGATTGATCAGACCATTGGTTGATAAGTACCCTTTTATCTATACTCAGATTTCAATACTCAGATATACTGAAGTTATACTTAGAGGAAATACCCCTTGACCCATCAAGCCTTACCAATACTTGGCCATCACCGGTGAGGTCAATAGATGGGCCCAAACCCAAACTAGGGGCAGATAATTACCCAATTTTACTTTAGCTATTTCCTTTCGCTTGTCAACGGCATGGCGGAACTGAAGCGCGAGATGTCACTTGACATGCGCGGCTAAGACGACGTCTTCTGATTGGCTAATCGTTTTCCGCGGTTAATATAAATAGGGTTCAGACGGCTATTTTGACTGATCGCCTTTTCACAGCAGATCTCTGTCAACCAATTTTTCACTATGGTAAGGATTGCTTAACACGGTTATGACCGTGACAAAACAAGTTGTTACTTTCACAACAAACTTGTTACAAGTTCGTGCTGTAACATAAGGTACCTAGTTCTATTCAATTACTACTAGTGCATGTTACAAACATAACATAATGTTTAAAAGCTAACATGTTGTAATCGGGACATTGTCCATGTTCCATTCATAAGAAACTTGTTGCATCCATAACAAACCTATTGTATCACAAGGATTGGTTTTTCAGACATTCGCTGCTGTTTTTAATTTAACTGGTATTATAATTATAGGCTTATTATAGCTTTATTATTTCAACCATTTATTGTAGACTGTTTAATTCATAACAGTTCCACTTATAACGTGACTTGCCCGATTTGCTTGATAGCTTATAGCAATCAATCATTTATTAATACATGTATTATTATAGCTTGTGGAATATAATTTATTGCATATCATAATTATTTATAAATTATTACATTATGTAGTAAAAGTATTAACATATAGCTAACAAGCTTAATTGCTAAATATAATATAATACTGCATCGTATTTATAATTATTAATATATATCGTTACAATTCTTATTGTTGAATAAATTGTTACTTGAGATTTTAAACTTGGCTTGTGTCAATTCTTCGATCGTAGTGCTAGGCTGGGAACGAACGCTCCACATATTTGTGTAGCACGTTTGCCTGGAAGCCTGTGGGGAAAGGGCGCTTTACAACATCTGAGGGCCAGGGGGTCGAATCGCTACAGTAGTATTGGGTTATTATTGGCTTGTTTTGGGTGGTATAGGGGGGGAATGGAACAGCCAGACATCTGCATCACACTTGAAGTACATTTCCCGCGATATAGCTCTCTATTTTGGAACAAAAACAAATGATATGTCTATTTTGCATCATTATCTTGTAGTATTGAGTAGTATGTGGTGATATTGAGGGGGTATTGAGGGGGTATTGGGTAGTATTGGGTAAATCGTCCCACCACCCGTTTTGATGAACTGAGAAGTGTCGCGTAGAGAATTACACATTGAAGGAAACATGCGCAATTTAGTTAATTTTAAAATAAAACATTGTGCAGTAGTGCAATGACTTAATAGATGATTAAACTGAGTAGCAATCTAAAATCTATTTATCGGTTGTAAAGGGCGTGCAATGACTTAATAGATGATTAAACTGAGTAGTATTCTAAAATCTATTTATCGGTTGTAAAGGGAGATAACTGGGTAAACATTGCAATTTTCTGCAGGTGAAGTATTTTCTTTAATTCACAAATGAATGAACACAGCACACATCGCTAGAAGACCCCGCAATGTACATGTGGCCGTGTGATTATCTCGCGAGACTTGTACACTGGCGCCAAAGTCGCTATTTGTCGATCCCCATAAACAAGCTCATGGGGGTGTGGGTTAGTTCCTCTCACGACCGTTTCACTCTGGGCTGTTTCATCCCAACCTAACTTTATATGGGTCTGTTTCAACCAGGGCTGTTTTATCCCCCCTGTTTTCTGGCAGTAATTATCGGAAATCGCTGAAAATTAATAGGCGTCTTCATCTCATGACCTTAAACACTGTGTATAAATTTAAAGTCAATCGGATATTAACTCTGTCCTTTAGAGCGTCCACAAGAATTATTAAAGTGCTCAAGGGCCATAACTCTGGCGATAATTATCGGAATCAGCTGAAAATGGGCCTCTCCGTCTCATGACCTTAAACACTGTGTATAAATTTAAAGTCAATTGGATAATAACTTGAGCCACTACGGCGTCTGCAAGTAATTGTGGACACCGGACCGACAGAGAGGGGCGCCAACAATATAAAAATAACAAAAGACTGTTGTAGATCCAAAATACATAGTTAAAACTTACACTCTTTGAATCCTTCAACAAATGCTTTCTTGGGAATTGCACTTTGTGGATGTTGAACCATTGTCCCCAACTTAAAATAAGATTGAACAGCAGGTATTTTTAAAAAAGCAACTTGTACAAGTGAAAAGGTGTTTGAGGTGAACCAGTAGCACAGCATTGCCTGAAAATAAAATAAAAATTATAAATTGTTGCCATTTTGCTTGATATGGGGGCAGGTTCATGTAACTAAGCCTGATTTATACAATGACCTGTCACATGGCCTAATCTGCGGTGCAAGGGTGGAGTTGATGTTTAGCCAAATAAACATCTGAAATTGCGTCAAGTGGCAGTCTGTCGAACCTCCGGGTTGTCCACGGGTCTTACCACTGCTGAAGACCCTCACAAGCAGCGATTTTTTAAAAATGAAATTGAATCATAATATTGTCTTGAAATGACCTACTTTGTGTTGATGGTGTTAAACACCATTTCTCTCTCTGAATCAGGATGTTCTACTTTGGTATGTAACAGTCAAGCACACTGCTGTTTAATCAGGATTAGCTTTAGATGCTTTGACATCAGCGATTCTTGACAAACAAAAATAACATAGTGCCAGATACCAGATCACGATCCTAAAGCTAATATTGTTTTACATGAATTTGATTCAGCAAATATTTCAATTCATAATAGATGGAATGTATTTGTGATTGGGTAGAAAGCGTGACCCAATTTTAATATACTACTCATAAGAAGTTAAGGGTCAAAACTTTTTTATACGCCCACATTGAAATGTGGTCGTATATTGTCGTCGCCCCCGTCCGTCCGTCCGTCCGTCCGTCGGTCCGGCGTCCACAATTGCTTGTGGACGCTCTAGAGGCTAAAGTTAATGATCCTATTAATCCTATAATTCACTATTGCTAGTTGAGAAATTGGCAAAAATATCATTTTCAACTTCAAATTCAAACGTTTGAAGATGGCCGTCCATGGAGAAGAATAGGAAAACAAGGGAGGTAATTGAGAAATTATTTCCTCAATCAACCAGTGTCACCCTTTCTAACCCCCCCAAAATTTTGTCCATGATCGTATAATAGTGAGTTGACTACCTTTTGAGCAAAAAACATAGAAATAATTATATTTTGACTTTCTTAGAAAAAGTGAAATTGGAACTTTAAATTTATACACAGTGTTTAAGGTCATGAGACGAAGAAGCCTATTGTTTTTCAGCGATTTCCGATAATAACTACCAGAGTTGTGGCTCTTGATCACTTCAAAAAATCTTGTGGACACTCTAGAGGCCAAAGTTAATATCCGATTGGCTTTAAATTTATACACAATGTTTAAGGTCATGAGATGAAGAAGCCTATTGATTTTCAGCGATTTCCAATAATTAGTGCCAGAGTTGTGGCCCTTGATTACTTCAAAAAATCTTGTGGACGCTCTAGAGGCCAAAGTTAATATCCGATTGGCTTTAAATTTATACACAGTTTTTAAGGTCGTGAGATGAAGAAGCCTATTGATTTTCAGCGATTTCCAATAATTAGTGCCAGAGTTGTGGCCCTTGATTACTTCAAAAAATCTTGTGGACGCTCTAGAGGCCAAAGTTAATATCCGATTGGCTTTAAATTTATACACAGTTTTTAAGGTCATGAGATGAAGAAGCCTATTGATTTTCAGCGATTTCCAATAATTAGTGCCAGAGTTGTGGCCCTTGATTACTTTAAAAAATCTTGTGGATGCTCTAGAGGCCAAAGTTAATATCCGATTGACTTTAAATTTGTACACAATGTTTAAGGTCATGATACGAAAAGGCCTATTCATTTTCAGCGATTTCTGACAATTACTGCCAGAGTTATGGCCCTTGATCACATCAAAAAATCCTGTGGACGCTCTAGAGGCCAAAGTTAATAGCCGATTGACTTTATATACACACACACTGTTTAAGGTCATGAGACGAAGAATCCTATTGATTTTGAGCGATTTCAAATAATTACTTCCAGAGTTGTCTCCCATGATCACTTCAAAAAACCTTGTGATGCTATAGAGGCCAAACTTATCATCCGATTGACTTCAGATTGATACACAGAGTTTAAGGTGTTGAATTTTGATAACTGAACTGCTAAATCCATGATATTAAATGTTTCCTATACTAATTGTTAGCGTGGGGCAAAACTTTTATAAAGATAGGTTGCCAGGCAACGAAACATACGCCCACAACAGCTAAGTCGTCCTGGCAGTCAACAAGGGTTGTCGCATATTGTTTCTTTTATCAGTAAGGAGAACATTTACAACACATGATAATCTTATTACGAGTAATAGCCCATTAAATAATTATCAGAAATGATTAGAATAGTTTTGATGGTTTGTCTCAAGGCCTTTGTCCACAAGATATTTCAAAGTGATCAACTGCCAGAAATTATCAGATATCACTGAAAATCAAATAGTATTCTTCGTATCATGACCCTAAACACTGTGTACAAATTTAAAGTCAATCGGATATTAACTTTAGCCTTTAGAGCATTCACAGGGTTTTTCAAAGTGATCAAGGGTCATAACTCTGGCAGTAATTATCGGATATCGCTGAAAATAAATAGGCTATTTTGTATCATGACCGTAAATAGTGTGTATAAATTTAAAGTCAATCGGATATTAACTTTAGATTTTTCAAAGTGATCAAGGGTCATAACTCTGGCAGTAATTATCGGATATTGCTGAAAATCAATAGGATTCTTTGTATCATGACTTTAAACACCGTGTATAAATTTAAATTCAATCGGATATTAACTTTAGCCTCTAGAGCGTTCACAAGATTTTTCAAAGTGATCAAGGGTCATAACTCGGGCAGGAATTATCGGATATTGCTGAAAATCAACAGGCTTCTTCTTATTATGACCTTACACACTGTGTATAAATTTAAAGTCAATCGGATATTAACTTTAGCCTCTAGAGCGTTCACAAGATTTTTCAAAGTGATCAAGGGTCATAACTCTGGTAGTAATTATCGGATATCACCGAAAATCAATAGGCTTCTTCGTCTCATGACCTTAAACACTGTGTATAAATTTAAAGTCAATCGGATATTAACTTTAGATTTTTCAAAGTGATCAAGGGTCATAACTCGGGCAGGAATTATCGGATATCGCTGAAAATCAATAGGCTTCTTCGTCTCACGACCTTAACCACTGTGTATAAATTTAAAGTCAATCGGATATTAACTTTAGCCTCTAAAGCGTTCACAAGATTTTTCAAAGTGATCAAGGGTCATAACTCTGGCAGTAATTATCAGATATCACCGAAAATCAATAATAGGCTTCTTCGTCTCATGACCTTAAACACTGTGTATAAATTTAAAGTCAATCGGATATTAACTTTAGCCTCTAAAGCGTTCACAAGATTTTTCAAAGTGATCAAGGGTCATAACTCTGGCAGTAATTATCAGAGGTCACCGAAAATCAATAGGATTCTTCGTCTCATGACCTTAAACACTGTGTATAAATTTAAAGTCAATCGGATATTAACTATAGCCTCTAGAGCGTTCACAAGATTTTTCAAAGTGATCAAGGGTCATAACTCTGGTAGTAATTATCGGATATCGCTGAAAATCAATAGGCTTCTTCGTCTCACGACCTTAACCACTGTGTATAAATTCAAAGTCAATCGGATATTAACTTTAGCCTCTAAAGCGTTCACAAGATTTTTCAAAGTGATCAAGGGTCATAACTCTGGCAGTAATTATCAGATATCACCGAAAATCAATAGGCTTCTTCGTCTCCTGACCTTAAACACTGTGTATGAATTTAAAGTCAATCGGATATTAACTATAGCCTCTAGAGTGGTCACAAGATTTTTCAAAGTGATCAAGGGTCAAAACTCTGGTAGTAATTATCGGATATCGTTGAAAATCAATAGGCTTCTTCGTCTCATGACCTTAAACACTGTGTATAAATTTAAAGTCAATCGGATATTAACTTTAGCCTCTAGAGCGTTCACAAGATTTATCAAAGTGATCAAGGGTCATAACTCTGGTAGTAATTATCGGATATCGCTGAAAATCAATAGGCTTCTTCGTCTCATGACCTTAAACACTGTGTATAAATTTAAAGTCAATCGGATATTAACTTTAGCCTCTAAAGCGTTCACAAGATTTTTCAAAGTGATCAAGGGTCATAACTCTGGCAGTAATTATCAGATATCACCGAAAATCAATAGGCTTCTTCGTCTCATGACCTTAAACACTGTGTATAAATTTAAAGTCAATCGGATATTAACTTTAGCCTCTAAAGCGTTCACAAGATTTTTCAAAGTGATCAAGGGTCATAACTCTGGCAGTAATTATCAGATATCACCGAAAATCAATAATAGGCTTCTTCGTCTCATGACCTTAAACACTGTGTATAAATTTAAAGTCAATCGGATATTAACTTTAGCCTCTAAAGCGTTCACAAGATTTTTCAAAGTGATCAAGGGTCATAACTCTGGCAGTAATTATCAGAGGTCACCGAAAATCAATAGGATTCTTCGTCTCATGACCTTAAACACTGTGTATAAATTTAAAGTCAATCGGATATTAACTATAGCCTCTAGAGCGTTCACAAGATTTTTCAAAGTGATCAAGGGTCATAACTCTGGTAGTAATTATCGGATATCGCTGAAAATCAATAGGCTTCTTCGTCTCACGACCTTAACCACTGTGTATAAATTCAAAGTCAATCGGATATTAACTTTAGCCACTAAAGCGTTCACAAGATTTTTCAAAGTGATCAAGGGTCATAACTCTGGCAGTAATTATCAGATATCACCGAAAATCAATAGGCTTCTTCGTCTCCTGACCTTAAACACTGTGTATGAATTTAAAGTCAATCGGATATTAACTATAGCCTCTAGAGTGGTCACAAGATTTTTCAAAGTGATCAAGGGTCATAACTCTGGTAGTAATTATCGGATATCGTTGAAAATCAATAGGCTTCTTCGTCTCATGACCTTAAACACTGTGTATAAATTTAAAGTCAATCGGATATTAACTTTAGCCTCTAGAGCGTTCACAAGATTTATCAAAGTGATCAAGGGTCATAACTCTGGTAGTAATTATCGGATATCGCTGAAAATCAATAGGCTTCTTCGTCTCATGACCTTAAACACTGTGTATAAATTTAAAGTCAATCGGATATTAACTTTAGCCTCTAAAGCGTTCACAAGATTTTTCAAAGTGATCAAGGGTCATAACTCTGGCAGTAATTATCAGATATCACCGAAAATCAATAATAGGCTTCTTCGTCTCATGACCTTAAACACTGTGTATAAATTTAAAGTCAATCGGATATTAACTTTAGCCTCTAAAGCGTTCACAAGATTTTTCAAAGTGATCAAGGGTCATAACTCTGGCAGTAATTATCAGAGGTCACCGAAAATCAATAGGATTCTTCGTCTCATGACCTTAAACACTGTGTATAAATTTAAAGTCAATCGGATATTAACTATAGCCTCTAGAGCGTTCACAAGATTTTTCAAAGTGATCAAGGGTCATAACTCTGGTAGTAATTATCGGATATCGCTGAAAATCAATAGGCTTCTTCGTCTCACGACCTTAACCACTGTGTATAAATTCAAAGTCAATCGGATATTAACTTTAGCCTCTAAAGCGTTCACAAGATTTTTCAAAGTGATCAAGGGTCATAACTCTGGCAGTAATTATCAGATATCACCGAAAATCAATAGGCTTCTTCGTCTCCTGACCTTAAACACTGTGTATGAATTTAAAGTCAATCGGATATTAACTATAGCCTCTAGAGTGGTCACAAGATTTTTCAAAGTGATCAAGGGTCATAACTCTGGTAGTAATTATCGGATATTGTTGAAAATCAATAGGCTTCTTCGTCTCATGACCTTAAACACTGTGTATAAATTTAAAGTCAATCGGATATTAACTTTAGCCTCTAGAGCGTTCACAAGATTTATCAAAGTGATCAAGGGTCATAACTCTGGTAGTAATTATCGGATATCGCTGAAAATCAATAGGCTTCTTCGTCTCATGACCTTAAACACTGTGTATAAATTTAAAGTCAATCGGATATTAACTTTAGCCTCTAAAGCGTTCACAAGATTTTTCAAAGTGATCAAGGGTCATAACTCTGGCAGTAATTATCAGATATCACCGAAAATCAATAGGCTTCTTCGTCTCATGACCTTAAACACTGTGTATAAATTTAAAGTCAATCGGATATTAACTTTAGCCTCTACAGCGTTCACAAGAAATTGTGGACGATGGACGGACGGACGGACGGACCGACGGACGGACGGACGGACCGACAGACGGACGGACGGGGGCGACGGCAATATACGACCACATTTCCATGTGGGCGTATATAGTAATTATCGGATATCGCTGAAAATCAATAGGCTTCTTCGTCTCACGACCTTAACCACTGTGTATAAATTTAAAGTCAATTGGATATTAACTTTAGCCTCTAAAGCGTTCACAAGATTTTTCAAAGTGATCAAGGGTCATAACTCTGGCAGTAATTATCAGATATCACCGAAAATCAATAGGCTTCTTCGTCTCCTGACCTTAAACACTGTTTATAAATTTAAAGTCAATCGGATATTAACTATAGCCTCTAGAGCGTTCACAAGATTTTTCAAAGTGATCAAGGGTCATAACTCTGGTAGTAATTATCGGATATCGCTGAAAATCAATAGGCTTCTTCGTCTCACGACTTTAAACACCGTGTATAAATTTCAAGTCAATTGGATATTAACTTTAGCCTCTAGAGCGTTCACAAGAAATTGTGGACGATGGACGGACCGACGGACGGACGGACCGACAGACTTAATCAGATTTTAGTGTATTACAAATGTTTCATTATCAAAAAAAAGTAAAAATATGCGACAACCCTTGTTGCCTGCCAACCTATCTTTTTCTACCAGGTAATTGTCTATGCTCATATCAGATATATATATAAAATTATTGGCAGAAATCGTGTCAAAATTGGTTCACGATATGCTGATGACAAAACCTGTGTACAAGGCATATGTCATTTTCAAACAAAACGATTTTGACAGCTCCTTAGAAAACATAAACTGGAGCTCAAAACAAGGCTCCACTAAACTGTTTGCATCGCCCAAACGCAGTAGGGTAAAACTTTTTGGAGTTTATTATGTCCTTGCACATGCACTATGCATTTTGCATGAACTGTTTTGGCATAAAAAAACTTCCATGACCGTGCTGCTCTCCGTTGAAATTTCAACATGGTCAGACGTCAGCTGATTGAACTTGACAGAGGAAGAGCCATTGCATGGCTTCAACAGGGTTTTACACAAAGGAATGTGGCACAGAATCGGTTGTAGCCAGAGTGTGATTTGGAGATGCATTTTCCATGAACAGTTTTGGCATAAAAAAAACTTCCATGATCGTGCTGCTCTCAGTTGAAATTTCAACATGGTCAGACGTCAGCTGACTGAACTTGACAGAGGAAGAGCCATTGCATGGCTTCAACAGGGTTTTACACAAAGGAATGTGGCACAGAATCGGTTGTAGTCAGAGTGTGATTTGGAGACTATGGCAGTGTTTCCTATCAACCAATTCAATTCAGAATCGCCCACGGTCTGGTATGCCAAGATCAACGCCGGGAAATCAAGACTGGCATGTCATTCAAATGGCCTTACGTCAGGGAGTTGTTACAGCGAGATGTCTGCGAAATGAACTGTGAAATGGAAGTGGTGTTCAGGTATCGGACCAGACCATAAGTAATCGTCTGCAAGCCCACAACATTTGATCTCGACGACAAGCGGTTCGACCACATCTTCTTCAACGTAATAGGGGAGCATGCTGTGACTGGTGCACACGTCATAGAGACTGGAGACGGAGACAAGGGGGGGGGGTACTCTTCACTGATGAGTCCCGATTTGCATTACAGTTCAATGACGGCAGACTTCAGTACATCACAGGACTCCTCTTTTCGTTGTCGAAGGAAATTTGACGGGTATCAGGCACTGAGACGAAATTTTACAGCCTTTTGTCATCCCAAGTCTTCGTCAAATTGGAGCAGCTACTGTTCTTCAAGATGACAATGCTAGACCGCATAGAGCACGAGTTGTTAATGATTTTCTCACCCAAAATGGTATTGAACCAATGGATTTGACTGTATACTCTCCTGACTTGGCACCAATTGAGCAAGCATGGAATGAGTTGGGCAGACGTGTGAGGGAGAATCATAGGCAACTTGATAATCTTCAAGAATTAGTGCAATTCCTTCAGGCAGTGTGGCAGTGTCGAAGTCTCATCGACAGCATGCCTCGTCATGCTCAAAATGGCGAATTTTCATCAGATCCTCAGAATAGTTGTGTATAAAAAGTGCATATGCTTTGCATAACAGACTCAACATTGAGACATATTGAACTCATTCTGACCAAAAGTGTGCTTAAAAGTTTTGATTTACATGTTCACAGTTCTCTGTGTCTAATAAAATGTCAAACAAAAATAACTGGTTGACCCTTAACTTCTTTAGAGTAGTATACTTGTTCATCTCTGTGTATCAATCTGGAGTCAATCGGATAATAAGATTTTTCAAAGTGATCAAGGGAGAAAAACTTCGGCAGTAATTATTGGAAATCGCTGAATATCAATCGGATTCTACGTCTCATGGCCTTAAACACTGTGTATCAATTTAAAGTCATTCGGTAATTAACTTTGGCCTCTAGACCGTCCACAAGATAACTCCATATGCGTACGAGGCGGGTGTGCCAGGGGGCCATCGCCCCCCCCCCCCTCCCAATATTTTCATGAAAAAAAATAGAAATCTGAAAAGAGCTCAGAATTGCGAGATCGGTCATTAGCCGTGGAGTTTTTGAAAATGGGGTGGGGTAGGGGTATGGCCTTGTCGGAGAAGGCTATGGTCTTGTCGGGAATGAATGCTCAGTTTGTCGGGAAGCGTCACGCCGTCTGTCGGGTTTTGAATATTTTTAATAATATGGAAGCGGAAAGAAAGCAGTCCAGTCAATGGTGAACACGTACGCCATCTGAATAGAACTAGCACGTACACATGGCCTTTCTCCGTTCTTGAGTACTGTGTTAATGTATACTGGCATCCAACTCCATGCACCGGACGAGCCCAGTGATAGAAGTGAGCAGCTGAAAATTTTCTTTGATAATAATTGATAAGTTTGTAATAATATTGTACCTTGTAGTCACATATACATATACGATGGCTGAATAGGCCGTAAATAATTCGATATTGAGCCCTTTTCTTTGGAAATAAATATTCATAGGTGAATGTAAAGTGCCACTGGCAAGAGTTATACAAAGATAATGTGCTCAACAACGCTTATTTTACTTAAAAATCTCTCCAGGAAAAAGTTCCAAAACCACTATGATGTAGATGTTAAATATCATTAAATAAGCTTTTAATTACATTATGTGATATTTGAATCAAATTTTACTAAATTGTTATTAAATTTGATTAGTTTCTCTTAATCAATTTCATGTTAATTTGATGACTTTTTACCAGTTTTTATGCTGACATAATTTACTACCCACTCCAAATTAGTAGAAAGTATTCGAAATGTAAAGAAATGTGTATATGGTTTGGGAGATGCTTCACTATATTGGTATAACAGTGTCCGATAAGTTATGATTGCAAATGGTGGTAAAACCTCGTCAGCTGACCCTGCATTATTCTACTGGTATTATAATGGTCACCTGGAGGGTATTGTTGCCAGTCATGTAGATGATTTTGTATGAGGTGGTTCAGTTGAATTTCAGAGTAAATTATAAATAAAATTAGGGATACTTTTCTGATTGGCTCTGAAGAGGTTACAGCATTGAGATATTTAGGAATTGAAATTATATCAGATGATGGCTGTATTCTTTTAAAACAGGGGAAGTATATTAATAATCTTCAATCAGCTAAAATTGACAAAAACTCTAAACAGGTCGAGTAAATTAGATGATAAATATATAAAGTTATATCGGTCTAAAGTTGGTCAGAGTAGGCCAGATACTATGTTCGATGTCTGTAAGTTTGCTGCTAATGTTCATAATGCTACAGTTCAAAATTTGTTTGAGATTAATAAATCAATAGGAAAGTTGAAATCTGAAGCTGTTTGTCTAAAGTTTCAAAATCTTGGAGAAGAAAATGATTTAGAATTGGTAGTGTTCAGTGATGTCTCTCTTGGTAATTTGCCTGATGGAGGAAGTCAAGGTGGGCACTTTATAATACTAAAGGGAAGAGATGGAAGTTTTCCTCCTTTATGCTGGCAATCCAATAAAATCCGTAAAGCTGTTAGGAGTACATTTGCTGTTGAGACTCTGGCTTTGACAGATGGTATAGATAACGCTGCGTTTTTATCAACTTTATTATTTATTGAAATAACAAAAGGACATCATTCAGTAAAAAAATTGCCGATTACATGTGTGATAAATAATAAATCATTATATGAAGCTATAAAATCTACAAAGTTTACAGTAGAAAAAGGACTAAGACTTGAGATTAGTGTTATAAAAGAACTTATTGAACGTAATCAAATTAAGAATATTTATTGGTCGTCTTCAAAATTACAGCTTGCAGATTGTTTAACTAAAAAGGGTGCTTCTAGTTGCCAGTTAATAAAAAACATTAATAATGGCGTGTGGAAATTAGATAATAATTTAGAATAAACTTTCATATGTTGGACGTCGTGTAAATACCAAACCATAAATGTGTTACTGTTGGAAGTTTATTGGTTAAAAACTTTAATTTATATATTGGTGATGGTGATACAAAAACATTGTATATAAGTCTATTTGATGAGGGGAAGATTGTTGACATTTGATTAGATACTTCCGTTTCCGGTTACGCATGCGAGAAGAATACTTCCGTTGCCAGGCACGCAAACGGTCGGTTTGTTGATAGTTACGAAGACGAATGTGTGGATAGTAATTGATGTGCAATTGATGAAACGTGACACAATAATTAAGTTAGTATATTTGATGTTAAAGAAATAAACAATAACTACACATTTTCTGGAATTTTGTGTTGGCAAGGTAAACATGGTACTGTTTGACTCCTATTAAGGCCAGACACTCTTGTTTCTTTTTTCTTTCGTTCATTGCTCTTCCTCCATAACATATTACCACTTCCTGTCCTGCTTGCATCTGTGTATAGAATGAATTCTTTATTGAAGTCTGGAAAGTTTAGAATTGGGGGGTGCTAATAAGGCATCCTTTAAATTCTGAAGATCTTCCTCCAAATTCGCTATCCAATTGAAAGGTTCATCTTTGCGAAGAAGTTTGTTTAATGACAATGGCACAGCTTTTGTGCAAAGTTTGTATCGCCTCTGTTTTAGTTCTGTCAACCATAATTCCGTATTTTGATAAACTATGCCCAAGGTATAAGACTTTTTTTGTAGCAAAATGACATTTGGAAGCTTTGAGTTTTAGATTTGCTTCTCTCAATCATTGAAAAATTATAGTAAGATGCTGTAGATGCTCATCGAAAGATTTAGACCGAACTAATACATCATAAACATACACCAGTGCCATCTTCCAGTTGAGATATCTTAGGACCTCTGTCATTAATCACCGAAATGCTGTAGGAGAGTTGGGCAAGCCAAAAGGTAAGCGATTGAAAGCGAAAACAACCCTATGGCAAGTGAATGATGTTTTCTCTTTCGTTTCTGGGTCCAGATTCAACTGAAAACACACAGTCCAGTGTGGAAAATATAGTTGGTTGTGATTCTCCAATACAGCCAAAGACATCTTCCATCCTGGGTAGAGGAAATGTAACATTAATGGATCTATAGCCAATGGCAAATCGTAGCTCTCCAGATTTTTCTTAATAAGTACCACATGGGACACCCATTGTGATGTAGAAGGTTCAATAATTCCATTTTCGAACACCTCATCGATCATCTTAGACATCTCTTCTTTCATCTTAGAGGAGTAGCTCCGTATAACCGTTTCTGTATTGGTTTGGCATCACCAGTGTCAATTCTATGTAGTGAATTTGGTAGGGTGCAAGAACCAAGTTTTGACATGTCTAAAAATGTTTCTATTCTGCCCAATGAATTTCATCATGGATATCTTCTGGTGTTCTGTAAGATCTGCCTCTGTTAGACTGCTACCAACAGACTCAACTTTTAAATCCACTATCTTTATTGTTCATCGTGATGTAGGCTGTTGTGTTGGTCAGATGTAAAAGAATTGATTTCTGGAACTTCGTCATGTAAAGTATTTAGGATTTCTTCCTCTTTGAATAATGAAAATTTTCCGACAATTTTATTTTGACGAAGTGTAATATCTTCATTAGTTGGATTAAGTAATTAAGTAAGTCATTCACATTTAAGGTGAGCTTTCGCCCCTGCTCCTCTCAACGCATGTCAGCTTCCTTCACAGGGAATCATTTAAGACTCCTGCAAATTAGCTAAATCGCTCTCCTAAATATTGAGATTAATAAACTACTTTCAGTTTTTGTTTAGTTTTAAACTACATACATTCGAGGTATCAGGAGCTTTTTATGGCTCCAGCACAATTTTATAAACGTGAAGGATTGTAATTTACATGATGTTTGGTTGTCTCTTACTTCCACTACACACCTAGCTCCAAGAATGTAGCATTGGCTGATCATGATCAGAGTTCTGTTTGATTCTATCACTCCCACAGCATCTTTTACTAATAATTCTTTTATTGAGACTGGCACAAGCATCTCTGATCTACGTGGAATGGTTATCATCTTCACCAATTGAACAGCATATGTTTCATACAGTTGGTTATCTCCTAGCACAACTGTTGTCCCACTTTGAAGTGACAGGGTCTTCAATTCAAAATTCGCAACTGCTTTTTGTGTTTGTAAGAAGTCAATCCCTAATAATAGTGAGTGTGTTGTTCTTTCTAGAACAAGGACATCTTGGCGCAATGTTAGACGTCTTATTAGTATCGGTCAATTAATTTTTCCCAACACCTGATATATGCCTTGTCTCCGTCTCTTGTATTGAGCCTAATTTGGACAGATCATATTGTTTGTACAACGAATGAAATATCACAGAAATATTTGCCTCACTATCTACTGAGCTTTTTATGATCTTTCTGTTTATTATGACATTAATTACGGAACTTTTAAATGGTTTGTCTTCTTCTGGGGATAATTTTGCAACTCCTTGCTCTGCGTAGTTATTGTTTAATAAAGGTTTTTTTGTAATAAGGATTTTTTTTGATTTTTTTGTAGCACATATTTGATACCCAGGCTGTCATACTGGGTATCTGAGGTATTATATAACTGATCACACTTTCCTTGGTGTACGCTTCTTGTATAATGATGAGAATTTGTGCGGTCTTGAAAATTTCCATCCATACAAAGTCCAGTATTATGATTTAATAATTTAACACTATCACAAGTTGTATCATAATTATAATTCTCATTTTCCCATTCTTTCACACTGTTTAAATTGTTACCCTGTTGGGAGGTAGGAGAGTTTTTTATCTTGAAGAGGATTGCTGTTTATTTATGTCTTTGTTTAGCACATATTCCATATAAAGAGAATATTTTTCCAGTTCTTTCAAATTTTTTGTCTTTTTTATTTCTGGAAGTAACCTGTTTAACATGGCCAACATGGGTTGTATGTTCATTTTATTGGTGTACTTCACCTACCCAGTATTTTTGTCTCTTGTTGTTTGGTTAGGATTGAATCTCCTTCAAGTTGACAATAATTTTCGATAAATTCCTTTTTTATTTCTTCATATTCCATAATACCAATCTTTTGCACACCCTTCAGTTGACAATGCAAACAATGGTACCATTCTGTCACTGCTTATATTGTGGAATTTACAATATGCTTCAAAATCTTTTATATTTTCCTCCATTAAATGGTTTTATCGTTGCCATTTTGGTTAACAGTATCTTCACCGAAAAAACTTCTCAAAATCTTTCAGGTCTTAACCTTTGTTTGATGGGGGTGTGGCAAAGGTTGAGTACTGCTTGTGGCTTTGAGAAGGTTTTTCCAGGATTCGGATGACAATCTCCCCATGTAACCTGCTATGTCCTTACACCGATAACTGCTAAGGAGTGACTTTGTGCACAGAACTCATAGAATTCTCAATCATACGTCCACATTCCCCGCTTTGATTGATATGGTACTTTGTCAAGAAGGCTAGGCATTTAGTTTTTTTAGCGTTGAGGATCGTCCATCAACATCAACAGTTGCCGCCCTTTCGAGTATAAGGAATAAGTATACCAAGATAATCCGTTCAGAATCGTGCCTTTCTGACGCTGAAGGCAAAATGTGAGTGTGGCTCTGCCCCTGGGCGTCGGGACATTCATCAAAATCAATAGTTGACGCCCTCAGGCTACAAGGAATACATATGCCAAGTGTCAAATACCAAGCTGATACATTCAGAATTACGGCATGTAACCGACAAGCACAAAAATTGGGCGTGGCTTGTCTTTGGGGGTCTGGACATGCAATTGTCGTCCTTAGGCCATACGGAATATATATCACATGTTTAAAGACGATCAATTAAGAATCGTGACCTGTAGGCAACAAACACAGACACGAAGTAAACGTAGGCATGGCTCTGCCCCTGGGGGGTTGGGCAATCACCAAAAAACAATAGAGGTCATCCTTAGCGTATAAGGAATAGGTATGCAGGACACACAAACATTGGGCGTGGCTCTGTCCCTGGGGGTCGGGCATGCAACCAAAATAATAGTGGTCAGCCTTTGTATCGGTATTCTTTATACCCTAAGGACGATCCCTATTGTTTTTGGTGCATGCCCGACCCCAGGGGCTGAAGTACGCCCATTTCTTGTATTTGTTTGTTTGTCGTTTACAGATCACATTTCTGAATGTGACATTTTGAAACTTTGCATACTTATTCTTTGTACCGTAAGGCACATCCTTATTGTTTGGGGTGCATGCCCAACCCCCAGGGGCAGAGCCGCGTTCTTTTAGTGTG
The DNA here is from genome assembly GCA_948474765.1 of Patella depressa. Lineage (NCBI taxonomy): Eukaryota > Metazoa > Mollusca > Gastropoda > Patellidae > Patella > Patella depressa. Next base: position 25,116,720 of record OX419717.1, on the reverse strand, counting down.
CCTGTGTGTCGCAAAAAGAGCGCAATTCTTACTGGAATTCCTTCAAACTTTGTATACTTATTCCATATACCCCCAGGACGATCCCTATTGTTTTTGGTGCATGCCCGACCCCCAGGGACTGAGCCACGCCCGTTTTTTGGGTAATCGATTCTAACAACTTCTCTTTCTATCCGAAGATCTGTTTCATATAGGCGAATAACGAACAACGAGCCAGTTTGTTGCTCGGTATTGGCGAATAACGAACAACGAGCTGGTTTGTTGTTCGGTGTTCACCAGATATGGAATTGGTAATATAATAAAAGTACTTTTGTAGTGAATACGCCGCAGGTGGGTTTTTATGAGCCTAAATGGATTATAACACTTCAAACTCTTGGGAAATAGATTCTAACAACTTCTCTTTCTATTCGAAGAAAGAGCTGTTACATATTTGTGAATAACGAACAATGAGCCAGTTTGTTGTTCGGTATTCACGAATAACGAACAACGAGCTGGTTTGTTGTTCGTTATTCACCAAATATAGAATTAGTAATATAAAAAATAGGTTACCAGGCAATGAAACATACGCCCACACAGCAGCCAAATCGTCCAGGCAGTCACCAAGAGTTGTTTCATTTTAAGTAATCATCAGAAAATCATAATTCAAACTCACCCATAACTACGGTGTAACTGTGATATAATCAAACGTTTTTTTAAATCAGATAATAATTGTGACCTCCAGAGGGACTACAAGCTAAAAAGGGTGATTTTTCGTACAATCAGGGGCCATAATTCAGGAAGTTACCATCCGATCTGCGCAAATATGCAATGGAACCAAGATCATTAGGTTATAAACATGTATTTCAAGTTTCATCAAAATCAGTTAAAAATTGTGACCTCTATAGGGTCCACAACCTTGATATAACATATTTTCACATTATTCGCGTACAGGCGGCGGCCATTTTATCCGTCAACTCTGGTCCGATTTTCACGTAATTCATATTCTCTCTTCATTACCATAAAACGGTGATATAATCAAACGTTTTTTTTTAAATCGGATAATAATTTTAACTTCCAGAGGGACCACAAGCTAACAAACGCGATTTTTCGAACAATCCGGGGACATAATTCAGGAAGTTATGATCCGATGGGCGCAAATATCGAAAGGAACCAAGATCTTTGGGTTATAAACATACATGTCAAGTTTCATCAAAATCGGTTCAAAATTGTGACCTCTATAAGGTCCACGACCTTGACATAAAATATTTTCACACCATTCGCGTACAAACGACGGCCATTTTGTCCGTCAATTTTGGTCCGATTTTCACGAAATTCGAACTCAACCTTCATAACCATGTAACGGTGATATAATCAAACTGTTTTTAAATCGGATAACAATTTGACCTCCAGAGGGACCACAAGCTTAAAATGGCGATTTTTCGGACAGTCAGGGGCCATAATTCAGGAAGTTACGATCCGACGGGCACAAATATCGAAAGGAACCAAGATCTTTGGATTATAAACATGCATTTCAAGTTTCATCCAAATCGGTTTAAAATTGTGACCTCTACACTGTTCACAGGCTAAAAACGTGATTTTTCGAACAATCAGGCGCCATAACTAGGGCTGGGTATCGATAGTGATTTTTACTATCGATAATCGGCAGTGAAATGTCGGTCGATAATCGATAATATCGAAAACAAACTTATTTTCACGGTCGTCATCAAGACCGGAAACAGTGTAAGTTCAAAGCCATACGAAGTTGCGAAAGATCGTTCGCTCCTGTCTAAAACCCAAAGTCGGCAAAGTGTTTCCACACAGCACTTTTAGCTTTACCGGGAAAATCAACAAGCGTTTTGTCGTCCATGTGTGCTATTTATTGTACCGGGTACTCTATTACTGAGGCACACGTACAGAAATAGTGAACTGTAGTAGACGAATTCTGAAGCTTGCAAAGGGATATAACTCTAACTTTATTTACACATCCGGGTATCTCCGATTTAGCGATAGTCAACAATAAATTCTTCAAAACTAAAGTAATGTTTCAATGAGAGTGTATTTATGAAAACGGCTGTTCAAAAATATAAGCAGTCACAATTTTGTTGTGTTACATTGATACTTGATAGTAATTAAAGTGAGCGGTGTATTATGATTAACTGAAAGAAAACATTGACATTTCAGACGCAAGAAAAATAGACGAAGAGCGATAATCGATAGTAACCCACCGCTATCGATAGTGCTTATCTGGGCCGTCCAATCGATACTATCGATTTATATCGATATTTTACCCAGCCCTAGCCATAACCTATGAAGTTACAGTCCGATACATGCCAATATCGAAAGGAACCGAGCTCTTTGGGTGATAAAACCATATTTTAAGTTTCATTGAAATCGGATAAAAATTGTGGACGGGCGTATAAAAAGGCAATTTGTAGGAAATACTAGGATAGGTTTTTATGACACTAATTGGATTATAAAACTTCAAACTCTTGGAAAATAAAATTCTAACAACAGCTCGTTATTCGCCAATATGAAACATCTCTTTCTTCGGATAGAAAGAGAGTTAGTTGAATTATTTTTCCAAAGACTTTGAAACCCACTCCCGGCGTATTCCTTACAAATTTTTCTTTATTATATTACTAATTCCAATTCTGGTGAATAACGAACAACAAACCAGCTCGTTGTTCGTTATTCGCGAATACCTAACAACAAACTGGCTCGTTGTTCGCCAATATGACACTGCTCTTTCTTCGGATAGACAGAGAAGTTGTTAGAATCTATTTCCCAAGAGTTTGAAGTGTTATTATCCATTTAGTCTCATAAAAACCCACCTGCGGCGTATTCCCTAGAAAAGTACCTTTATTATATTACTAATTCCATATACGGTGAATACCGAACAACAAACCAGTTCGTTGTTCGTTATTCGTCAATACCGAACAACAAACTGGCTCGTTGTTCGTTATTCGCCAATATGTAACAGCTCTTTCTTCGGATAGAAAGAGAAGTTGTTTGAATCTATTTCCCAGAATTTTGAAGCTTTATAATCCAGTTAGGCTCATAAAAACCCAACTGCGGCGTATTCCCTACAAAAGTATCTTTATTATATTACTAATTCCATATACGACGAATACCCAACAACAAAGTAGCTCGTTGTTCGCGAATACCGAACAACAAACTGTCTCGTTGTTTGTTATTCGCCAATATGAAACAGCTCTTTCTTCGGATGGAAAGAGAAGTGGTTAACATATATTGAAATACATGTTTATAACCTAATGATCTTGGTTCCATTGCATATTTGCGCATATCGGATGGTAACTCCCTGAAGTTCACAATTATTATCTGATTTAAAAAAACGTTTGATTATATCACAGTTACACCGTAGTTATGGGTGAGTTTGAATTATGATTTTCTGATGATTACTTAAAATGAAACAACTCTTGGTGACTGCCTGGACGATTTGGCTGCTGTGTGGGCGTATGTTTCATTGCCTGGTAACCTATTTTTTATATTACTAATTTTATATTTGGTGAATAACGAACAACAAACTAGTTCGTTGTTCGTTATTCGTGAATACCGAACAACAAACTGGCTCATTGTTCGCTATTCGCAAATGTGTAACAGCTCTTTCTTCGGATAGAAAGAGAAGTTGTTAGAATCTATTTCCTAAGAGTTTGAAGTGTTATAATCCAGTTAGGCTCATAAAAAGCCACCTGTGGCGTATTCCCCACCAAAAAGAGAAAGAGAGTTAGTTAAATTCTTTTTCCAAAGACTTCGAAGTTTTAAAACCCAATTGGGCTTAAAAACCCACTCCCGGCATATTCCTTACAACTGTTTCTTTATCATATTACTAATTCCATATCTGGTGAATAACGAACAACAAACCAGCTCGTTGTTCGTTTTTCGCCAATATGAAAGAGCGCTTTCTTCGGGAGCTAGGTGGGTTTTATTCAACATGAAAGGTGCGGAAGGTTTGGGATGCTATTGGTGTATGGCTGGGTTAGGAGACCCCAGAAACCCAATTCTTAAGTTGCACCAGTGGTGGGTGTGGTAGGAGGGGCCACCCATAGTACCCCCAAAAATCGGTTTATTCAACATGGAAGGTGCGGAACCCACTTCAGTGGCATTTGATAGAGGATTGTGCCCTGAACCAGGACATATAACTTAAGAATGGAATTTTTGGTGGAAAGGTCACTTAAGAAGAGGTCAAAGGTCAACAATTTGCAATTTTTCGATTTTACTCTGAACTATTCTTTCGTTATCTCGTGATCTATTTCAGGTATTTTAAAACAAAACTGCAAGGGCATGTTTTATACGGCTACGAGCAACAATATGACATAGAATTAATGAAGTTAAAGCTGTAAGTATCACATAATCTCAAAAATAACGAAAATATCACTTGGCCCCCCATCGGTAATTAAAATTTTAATCAACATGAAAAGTGCGAGTGTGAAACCAAGCCTAAATTGTACGGAAAGGTATCAGAAATCATTATCATCAACTTAAGAAAGAAATTTCTGGTGGCCAACGTACTTAAGAAGATGATAATGCTGATGTGCACTCAATGACCCCTAATCAGAAATTTAATTAACATGAAAATCGCGACATTGGAACAAGGTGTAAAATGTAGGGAGTGATCATAGGATTCACAACCACTACCTTAAGAATGAATACTTTGGTGGTAAATAAAATTCAGTGACAAGCAGTGAAATATGGCCGGAATGCTTAGTTTCCTCTTGATCCCCGATACCAATAGTGATCTATGTCATGTTATTGCAGACATCAATCAAGACCCAATCAACCAAAAACTAAGAAGATGGTTGGGAGTTGAGAGAAGGACAGTATAAAATCAGATGGGTTTAATGGTAGGTCCTGAACTCCGGGAGTCATTGGTTGAAGAGGACATTGATGAATCTGATCTGGATACCCATGATCATACCACGCAATGGGTGCTGATTAATTCCGGATTTGTTAGATCCCCCACCCCCAATCTTTGCGTCCAAAAAATACCCCTTTTTGATTTCTAGTGACACTACTTATTCGCAGGGAGGAATCATGGTATTATCGACGCCCTTTATTTTCTCTTGCTTTAGACACATTATTGTCTTCCCAAACACGATGTACTGTTGGGTGAGGAGATTGCTTGTCCCTTAGCCACATACACCTGGGCGGTGACTGATATCAGGACTTTTTGATCTCCATCTGCTCGCTTCCCTCTCGCCATCGCTGTAAATGCCCTCTGAACCGAAGTGTCTTCTAAAAGCTGTGAAAAGTTGATGCATAGCCTGGCCCTATGAAGGTTTGGAACCTTGGCAAAGCATCTCAGATGGGTTGTATAGATTACTTTTTGATGATATTCAAATATCCCTCGAGATGTGTGAATTTTTCACCAAAAATGAATACAATCGGGTGGTCACATCTGGATGGATGTTGGAATATCATCAATATAACCTTTACACAGAAAAGGGAAGGTTCGGCCATATGCACAGCTTGTAAAAGACACTGCGACTAGACGAAAGCTAGCAGATGTATGGGACTAACGGACAAGCAATATCCTCACTTAACAGGCATCGCTCGCTAGGCCATGTTTTGGAAAACGTAATGGGTCTAAGGCAAGATGTAAAAATCTTCTGGAGAAATTGAAGGGCATCGATGGTAGCATGATTCCTCCCTGCAAATTAGAAGTGTCACTACAGATCAAAAGAGCACTATTGGTCTCAAAGATGTGGGGAAGGGTTGACAAGTCATGAATTAACCAGCATGCACCGCTAAAAGATGGCTGGGGGCTGAGGGAAGGGTGGTATGAAATCATATTAATGGTACTGAACTCCGGGAGTCATTGGTTGAAGAGGACATAGGGGAATCTGATCAGGATACCTCTAATGATGAACTTCGACATTGCTTCCTCTGATGAAGACAGTTGCCTCTCTTATGTTAGTTTTTGGTTAATTGGGTCCTGATTGATGTCTGCATTAACATGACATAGATCCCTATTGGTATCAGAGATCAAGAGAAAACTTAGCATTCCGGCCATATTTCACTGCTTGTCATTGAATTTTTGGGGGCATTGGTCACAGTTGATGTTCTTAAGTTTATTTACCACCAAAATATTCATTTAAGTTAGTGGTTGTGAATCCTATGATCACTCTCTACATTTTACACCTTGTTCCAATGTCGCGATTTTCATGTTAATTAAATTTCTAATAAGGGGTCATTGAGTGCACACCATCATTATTCTCTTCTTAAGTACATTGGCCACCAGAAATTTCTTTCTTAAGCTGATGATAATGATTTCTGATACCTTTCCGTAAAAATTTAGGCTTGGTTTCACACTCGCACTTTTCATATTGATTAAAATTTTAATTACCGATGGGGGCCAAGTGATATTTTCGTTATTTTTGAGATTATGTGATACTTACAGCTATAACTTCATTAATTCAATATTTAATATTTTTGCTCCTAGTCGTATAAAACATGTCCATGCAGTTTTGTGTTAAATACCTGAAATAGATCACGAGATAACGAAAACATAGCTCAGAGTAAAATCGAAAAATCGCAAATTGTTGACATTTAACCTCTTCTAAAGTGCCCTTTCCACCAATAATTCCATTCTTAAATTATAGTTCCTGGTTCAGGGCACAATCCTCTTTCAAATGCCACTGAAGTGGGTTCCGCACCTTCCATGTTGAATAAACCGATTTTGGGGGGTACTATGGGTGGGTCCTCCTACCACACCCACCACTTGTGCAACTTAAGAATTGGGTTTCTGGGGTCTCCTAACCCAGTCATACACCACTAGCATCCCAAACCTTCCGCACTTTTAATGTTGAATAAAACCCCCCTAGCTCCCGGACTATAAAGTCAATTGGATATTAACTTTGGCCTCTGGAGCTTCCACAAGATTTTTTAAGTGATCAAGGGATATAAATCTAGCAGTAATTATCGGAAAACTCTGAAAATCAACAGGCTTCTTCGGCTTATGGTCTTAAACACTGTATATAAAATTAAAGTCAATCAAATATTAACTTTGGCCTCTAGAGTGTCCACAAGATATTTTGAAGTGATCAAGGATCATAAATCTGGCAGTAATCAATAGGCTTCTTCGTTTCATGACTTTTAAAGTTACATTCCCGGGTACAAACTGAGTGATTAGATGATATATTAGAACTAAAAACATATTCAAACTAATAAATTTATCATAATTTTGCTTCAAATCGTCCTCAAAACATTGCCAAGTATACCCTGCTATAAAAATCTATCAAAAGAGGCCATGTTTGCGTACAGGGGAGAATTCATTACGTACACAAGACAATGTTGTCTGTAATCGAATCCTAATTAAATTCTCGGATTATCCACTGCCCAAGTCTTTTTCGGTGATTTTTATCCCAGAAAGTGTTGTACGTCTAACTCTTCATAAAGTTTATCAACATGTACACAGAGCGCTCAAGTTCGCGTGCGGCCTTCGACGCTACGCGTGCAGACATCGTCGCGCTGCTATTAAGGGAACCCCTTACATTTTTGTCCCGAGGGTTTTTCAGGGAATCCAGTATTTTTCTAGTAAGATTGGATATGTCGACTGTATATATACAAAAACCGTCATATCCTTATAGGCTATAACCACTCGATAAATACTTATCTGGGAACCCATCTTTAACACTGTGCATAAATGTGAAGTCTGGCGGATGAACCAACGGGGCCGACGACAATATACAACCACATTTCAGTGTTGGCGTATAAAAATCAATATGGCTTAACCTCTCATTGGCAAAGTGAGGGTAAAACAATGTCTTTTGATATTGTATCCTATTAATTGTTTTTTTGTTTTACATTGTATTCTATTAATCATTGTATCCACACTTCAATATGGACGCATTCAAACTTAATTATACAGATTGCCAGGCAACGAAACACATGTCCACACAAGGCGAAATCTTTCAGGTCCAATTGCATACTGAAGACTCCATACTAAATTTCATATAGATATTAACTTTTCTTGTTCCATATCGATACTATGCTTAATACTTTTATAAAACTACAGACACCTGTTTAGTATTTTCCTTGCGGAATCCATCAACATTTTTATTATATTCTGCCAAAAATTCCAATGTTGAGTAACACCAAAATATATGTAACGCAGTTAACTTATTAGATCAATTGTAGATGACTACAGCACTTAGTAGCCACATTTATTGTACTAGATAACTACAGCACTCAGCAGGCATAATTGCTCCACTCCCAGTTTATACCTACTTAGTCTATACTTACAGCAGGGAAATTAAATATGATTGGAAACATAACTATTGGTAATGCTCTCATAAACCATTTAATATTATGACCCATTGAATTGGCTTTTATACCATCAGCTCCCATCTGAAATAAGAATATTTATCGATCAAATACAACATAAAAGGAGCAGTTGCCAGACAAGATACACCCACATTTCGCAAGAGGTATACAAAGAACCAGCTAAAAAAGCTATTTTTCATGTAATCAGGAGTCATAATCCAGGATGTTACAGTCTGGCATGAGACAATATCAAAAGAATCAAAGATCTTTCGGATGTAAACAAATTTTAAATTTCATCAAAATCGGATAAAACCAGCGGCTGCCAGGCAGGATACGCCCACATTTTGCAAGATATGGATGGAGAACAAGCTAAACAAAGATAGGGTGCCAGGTAACGAAACAGATGCCCACAGCTGCTAAATCGTCAGAGCAGTCAACAAGAGTTGTCACAAATTTTACTTTTTTCGGTAATGTAACATTTGTAATACACTAAAATACAACTCATTAAGTAATTATCAGAAAATCATTAGAATTTGTTTGCTTTTTACAAAGTTCTGCCCAATCATCAGGCGTCTTCATCTCATGACCTTAAAAACTGTGTATAAATTTAAAGTCAATCGGATATTAACTTTGGCCTCTAGAGACCACAAGATTTTTTGAAGTGATCAAGGGCCATAACTCTGGTAGTAATTAACCATCTGGCGTCTTCATCTCATGACCTTAAACATTGTGTATAAATTTAAAGTCAATCGGATATTAAATTTGGCTTCTCGAGTGTCCACAAAAATTTTTTCGAAGTGATCAAGGGCCATAAATCTGGCAGTAATTTTCGGAAATCGCTGAAAATCAATAGGATTCTTCGTACCATGACCTTTACACTGTGTATAAATTTAAAGTCAATCGGATGTTAACTTAAGCCTCTAGGGCAGTGGTTTTTAACCTTTTTTCGCCAACGGCACACCTTGGGACACATGAACCAGCGGCTGTCAGGCAGGATACACCCATATTTTTGAGAGATGGATAGAGAACAAACTAAAAATAAAGTGATTTTTCGTAAAATCAAGGGCCATAATTTATGAAGTTACTTTATGATCAGCGCAAGCATCGAAAGGAACCAAGATCTTTGGGTTATAAACATGCATTTCTAGTTTCACCAAAATCCGATTAAAATTGTGACCTTTACAGGGGTCCACAACCTTGATAAACCATATTTTTTTTAGATGATTCGGTTACAAGCAGCAACCATTTAGTTCGACAGGAAATTCGAAATCAACCTTCCTTACTGTATAACGGTGATATAATCAGACGTTTTTTTTAAAATTAGATAATAATTGTGATCTCCTAAGGGATCACAAGCTAAAAAGGCGATTTTTCGTACAATCACTTGAATCAGGGGCCATAATTCAGGAAGTTACAATTCGATATACGCAAATATCAAAAGGAACCAAGATCTTTGGGTTTTAAACATACAAGTCAAGTTTCATCAAAATCGGATTAAAATTGTGAGTCCACAACCTTGAAATACCATATTTTTTACACTATTATATATTCACATACACATTAAGGTGTAACGGTGATATAATCAAACGGGTTTTTTTATATCGGATAATAATTGTGACCTCTAGAGAAACCACAAGCTAAAATCGGCGATTTTGTGACCTACAGAGCGACAACAACCAAAACTAGACCTGCGAAGCAAATATGACGGGTTTCACCAGTGCAAGGTTACCCTTAAACTTACTTCACTTACTGTTACACTTGAACTTCCGGTACCTATGAAACCGTTAAACAGGTTTCCACATAAGCATTGTACACATGAAATAAAATGAAAGCAGAATCAACCAAATCCAGCAATGAATTCATTTTATACATTTGTTACATGTTACTGATCCTGACGCAATTATTTCCGGTGATAATGAAAATGTTAAATAAGTTTGGTTGAAAAAAGTTAAAAATGCAGTTTTTGACCACATGGTGTCACTTCCCGTGTCAATTTTAAATTGTAATCAACTTGATATGTCACATACTTGTTTTTTTAATTAAATGGTGTCACTTTTGTGAATATCCATTAATAATTGACTATTATACAGGCAAAATTACGAAAACAGTGACTTATGCAAAACTGCCCATTTCTCTGCAGCTGCTTATATTACAAACTAATTTTCACATACATTCTCTGCGTACGGATTATAGCTACAAATTTATAAAAGTTACGTAGACAAATTTTAAAATCTGAAGAGCCTGAATTGGTTGTAAATAGGTCAATTTTACACCCTTTAATCCAATTTGCTTGAAAACGAAATCGAAATTAAAAAAACTGAGCTCACACTTTTTTGCGCCTTTAAAGGGCACACACTTTTAGTTTTGACAAATGGTACCTAACTGTCAAAATTGTAGTTTTTGGTAGTTTACGGTAAATTTACGCCACTTCCGTTACTGACAGATAACACTATAGCGATGTTCGCCGTGACGTCACAATTAGTCACGTGACTCGACTGGTTGGCAATATCGGTTGTTTACAAATGGCTGACTGACTGACATCGCTTACAGAAAGATATTTAGCGCTGTATATATTCTGATTAACATTGTCTTTTTACTGAGCGATGTTTCTGCTGGGCTCGTCTAGTTATTATCAAGCAATGATAAAATCGGAGACGCCGATTACACGATGTCGAAGCCATTCAAATACGAAGAAACAAACCAACTATGATGAATATGATGAACAGAGATAAGAGATCGCGGGTTTTTTCTCCCTACGCCGAATGACAATCTTCTTTAATTACATATTTATTTGCAACTAGGCTAGGCATAATATATTCCATTTAATAGATAGTATCACCAATATTAAAAATTAATAATTACGTACAGATTAGATAAGATTTTTATTGCATCGAAACGTCCATTTAGGACAGCATACATTTATATATAGGCTAAACATGTACGGTACATAACATATAATATTATATATGATATAATAACAATATGACCAATAATATTAATATTCATGTATAAAACAATGGTAATAATAATAACATAGATTTACAGGAAAACATTATGTAATGTAATTAAGCTTAATGGAGGGCTCCATCCCCTTTTTAATAGATGGGTAATATCTTAATCTTAATCTCAAGGATCACCATTATAGTTATAGCATCCATTTGTAAATACATGACTATCAACACTGATTTAATAACCAGCACTCAGCCTTCAATCAAGGATCCATTGATGGTTTGTTTAATGGGTTTGTTTTTCATTGATAATATTAATTCAATTTCATCTTCTTTCAGGGGTGTGTGATATTAAAACCTGATCAAATCATTGTCAATACTTCACAACAAGATATCCATTAATCAATTAGTTTTATTTGTCTGTAAAGAGGTCTATGCCACATTGAATGTTGTTGTTAGCATTACACTCTAAAATTGATGAAATTAATCATGTTATGTTCACTTTAAGTAAAAAAGAGTTTTCTCTGGTTGATCAGTATTAGCCAAGTATTGTTGTTGTAATACATGTATATATTGTCTTGATACATTTCGTATTTTATCATTTCTTGATAAAGAAGTCAAAACGTTGCTCTCCAAAATGGTTGTATCATGTTGCGTTATCGGTTGTACTAGCAGATTCGAGAAAGATAATCCTGCCTCGGGAAGTTTTTATCGGGTTCAAAAAAAACAGATCACAGAAGAAAATTGTGGATTACAGCTATTTAACGTGAAAGTCAAGATGGTCAGCAATGGCAACCTTCAGATCATGACAGAGTTTGCTTCAGGCATTTTATTAGTGGTAAGATAATTGTTATATGTAATATAAATATGCCTTATTATAGTCCCATATTTAATTTATTTTGTCATTTAGACAATTATCAAAACGTTTGGCAAGGCTGCTAATGATTTCTTTTTTATTGAAATATCTGTAAAACTGTGTCACTGTTATTTCTAGGCCTGTATTATTTTCTTATGATTACAGGGCAAAAGAGCAATGACGATAGTAATCCAGATTATGTTCCATCTGTCCACATGGGTTACAGCAGGAATGAAATTAAAAGCGATGTCAGATATGCTAGATACCAGCGTTTTGAGAATCGAGTTGCAGAGAAGGAAAAGTCCCAGGCAGCAAGTGCCTTATTAGATTTATCAAAAACAGAAAACATAACCCCACAAGGTATTATAAATTATTCTTGATCTTTTCTTTTGAAAATACTGACAAGACTTAAATGTAGTCTGTGTTAGCCTAAACATGAAACAATTCATTGGTCATTAAAAAAATCAATATAATTGAGTTATGAATAATAAGTGAATGTTGAACTTTATTTGTACTGATCTGAGCTTAACTTTTGTTTTCATATAGAGGAGTCAATTATTGATTGCTTCTCTCAGAATTGAAAATGAACAGCTATACAAAGAACTGAGCAGACTGCAAGCCGCAAACACATCGCTGAATTCTAGTTTAAACCAACAGTTATATGAGCAACAGTTGATGAACAGTGAGAAGAAAATTTTGTTTTACACTGGCATTACATCAAAGGCTATATTTATTTGGTTACTGTCATTTTGTTATGGTGTGTTGCCTGTATATAAAGTGATGTCTCCAACATCTGTATTGATGTGTATCCTGATGAAACTTAGGCTAAATCTTCAACATCGTGACTTGGCTTACAGATTTGATGTTTCTCTTACAACGACATCTGACATATTAAATCAAGGCTTACCCAAATTGGCAGGAAAAATTAACTTTCTGATTCAGTGGCCAGACAAAGACAGCCTTATAAAACACATGCCCTCCGTTTTTAAACGTTCTTATCCAAGGACTGTCAGTATCATAGACTGTTTTGAAGTGTTTATTCAAAGACTTGGACAACTGACAGCAAGAGCTCAAACATGGTCAAATTATAAACATAATAATACCATAAAATTTCTAGTGTCAATTACTCCAACTGGAGCTATTTCGTTTGTTTCAAAAGCATTTGGGGGTAGAAACATCCGATAAAGTAATAACCCAACGTAGTGGCTATTTAGACCTTCTAGAGTATGGAGATCAGGTTTTGGCAGATCGTGGATTTTTAATAGGGGAAGATCTGGCTAATAGAAATGCCACCCTTATCATCCCTTCCTTTACAAGAGGGAAATCCCAATTAAGTGCAAAAGAGGTGGAACAGACACGAAAGATTGCACATGTCCGAATTCATGTTGAGAGAGCGATTGAGAGACTAAAGAACTTTAACATTCTCAGTAGTAAGATGAGTCTATACATGGTTCCACACGCTGATTGTATCGTTACAATATGTTCTGCAATTTGTAACCTCCAACCACCGCTTTTTTCGTGAATTCCTCCAGAGGTGGGGGTCGACAAAGGGCAGACTGAAAAGTTGTCTTGAAAAAAATTAAACCCATTTCTTTTGTTGTGAATAGTAACCCCATTTGTTTCATTAATTTAAAACATACTTGTGATCATTAAATTTATTGAATAAAACCCAGTTATGCTTCTGAAGTATGTGTTTTTCTAAGTTTCACAATTTGGACAAAACCATTGTCCTCTTGGTTTTCTTCGAACATTAACGCATTTATAGTGGAACCATTCATATGGACAATCAGAATTGTCACACTTGATCATGCGTCCATACTCTGGCTCCGAACAAATACAACAAGTCACAAGGTCATTTACTTTATCTTGGTTATTTAAGACCGAAATCTCTTCTTTCTGATTTTCTAATTCCCTTGTGACAAGTTCCTTAATTATAAAAGTTTTTGTAAACAGTTCACACTTTGAAATTAAAGTTTTGCAAAATTCAACATCAATTGTAACGCGTACAATAACCATACTGGGAGCTGGTCTACATTTATTGTACACAACAAAGTCAAAGAAAGTTAATTTTGAAATATACATCTGAAATTGTATCTGGGAATAGTAGCGATGAGTTGATTTTAGTTGCAAATTTCTATCCAAACAAAACTGTCTGTCCTTTGCTGCAGCCTCCTGGACTGGAATATCTCTGTGTTTATAAGAGCATTTTATTTCTAAAACCCCTTTAACACAACACTGACACGAGGTAAAACCATCAGGACTAGCACCTAAAAATGGATGTACTGTATTTATTATGAAGCCTGAGAGTCTACAAACAAAATCTACATGATTTGCTGTCTGATGTTTGGTAAAGAGGTTTCTACACTCCTCTTCATTATCGATACCCCACTTGACTGCTGGTTTTTTTGATAGATCATATGTTTTATATCCAACTATTTGTTTTACAAGATTGTCAGGTAACGTTGTTTCTTTCCTAGTTAGAATATCATGGGCCCTCGAAGCTGTTACACGCCCCATCCTATGTTGATACCACAGCGGACTAATTGACTGATTTCGTGTGGCCGAAACACTATAATTATCATAAATCTCATCATATTTAAGATCTGTTGAATCACTGAGATCTCTGATATCATTTGTAATGCTGGCCAATAACTTGGGGTACTTTTCCATAATCTTGACTGGTGTACTGGTATAAAGCTGATTTGGAATGGAAATTGATGTGAAGAAGGATGCATTCGGTACAACTGAATACAGTTCTTCCAGGATTTCTGAAGGTGGTAAAGGCGTGGTCTCAGTAGCTTGAAAAGAAGCAATCTCTTTGGTTCGCTTGCCCTTAATTTGACCATATATTTCTGTCACTGTTGCAGGAGTGACCTGAAATTTTGTCAATTATGAAATGCAATTATTTACAGAATATTTAGAAATAAAAAAAAGTAAATGAAATGGACTAATGACTAACAGCAGCATATATTGAGTGTACCAAGAGACAAATTATGTCAACACAGTTGTGCTACAGTCCACTGTCATTTTAAATTTCAAACTGTCAAGGGTTCTTTTATGTCTGATGCGAACAACTCATCACTGACAAGGGAATTCGTAACCATTCAAAATTTGGTTAATGAGTCGGTGCCTTACAACCAAAGTAATTGACCATTTTAATACCTTCCTCTTTTCGAAATGTACTGTTCCACTGGCAAGCTTGACTCGTTGAACTGTTCTGTGTCAACCCCATCTTTACTGCCATTTCTACTTTAAAAAGAAGTGCTGCTATATGGCTACATACTTCACCTAGTCTGTAACATGGAAAACAATAAATTTGAGTGCCTATTAAACAACAAATTATTAAAAAAAGATTTTGTAAAAGATACAATTACATGCTAATTACACCCATCTATAGGCATTCAGCAGGGATAGACAATAGTAATTATAGAATACTGGTTTTGGAATCTTACCCTGCCATACATGTACAGTGTTCACAATACACGGTACCATTTTTCTTCTCGAGGTACACCCATGGTTCATGTGGCTTGTCTCTGGCTTTCTGCGAAGGAACAACTTTAGACTTGAGTGCTACATATGGACAGCTGTCTGACACTGGATGTGACATAACTGCTTGTACATGTCCACTGACCACATATCTAATATAAAAAGTAATTAAGAAAATTTTTTACATAAAATTTGTAATGAATGCAATGATACATGTAGATTTTATCAAATCAGTAATAATAACAATAAATTTTTACTTGATTACAAGGGTACTTTAGATCTTTTACTTTAGTGGGCCTTACTTAAATACTTTGCACCAATTTCTTCTTGAACTTGATTGAATGAAGCTGTTTATTTACCGGTAGATTAATTAACGGCATAATTAAGAAAATATATCAATATTTGATTTAAATTTCAACTTACTTATACGCCTCTAATGATTTGTAAGCTTTCATAGATTCTTTTGTGTACAACGACGGTGTATCGATAAGGTAGAGGTAAATATCACCAAAAGTCAGGTCCGGCCATGTGTTCGGATCTCCGCTCCATTTGTCTTTCAAACTGTATGGATCTGGCAAAAACTTCGTTTCCGAATCGTAAGATAACTTACATTTATATCTATGTTTAGCATCTAACGCCAAAGACTGGAAATACGCTGATGTGTAAGTGCCAAACATAACATTATCGCACGTGTCAGCCATTTTTACTATTGATACGCGTTGACTGGAACCAGTTTCTGCCAACCAGTTATTTCGCGTGACGTCACATCCGTTTCTGGCGAACATCCCTATTGTTACCAAAAGAAAAATGACTATTGAGACAATGGAGCATATGAATTTTGTTTTATACAAATCGAACAATAAACAATTAATCTAAGGCTGAAAAACTGAGATTACTGAGACAAAAAAAAATGCACTTTGCTCAAGTCAGATGACTCTTTGATTCAGTGTAAAACACGACTTAAAAATATTTGTAGATAAAGAATTTGTTTGTAAAAATTTAAATTTTCTAAATTTGGCGCCTACTATCTTCGAAGATTTGCCAAAAATAAAAAGTAGCGTAACTAAGTCCCCTGTTTCTGGCTATGCCAAAATGTATCGAAAGTTAAAATCCAATGATTATTGTTAAAATTACTGCAATTTTTTTTAAAAACGATAGCTTCGCTGATTTCGGACAAGCCGCATTGTCGCAGAACATTCAAAATAGCTTTATACCCACTTTACCAGTAAAACGAAGAAATTGTAACGATGCGACAAGCAGTTGCTGAGATCTACTCAAAGTGGAATTGGAATAATAAAAATATTAATAACTAGACCTGCGTAGCAGTTATGACGGGTTTCACCGGTGCCACGATACCTTTGAACTTATGTCACTTTTGGTGCCACGTTACTTCCAGTACCAATGGAACCGATAAACAAATTTCCGCAAAAACATTGCACGCATCAAAAAAAATGGAAGCAGAATCAACCAAATCCAGCAATATCAATTCATTTTATACATCTGTTACGTGTAAGTGATCCTGACACAATTACATTACTTCCGGTGATTATGAAAATGTTCAATTAGTTTAACGTAATCAGAAATGGCATAAGGCATCACATGCTGAAAATTTTTACGTAAATTAAATAATAATTGCCACTTTTATAGATCAAAAACCTTGAAAAGTGTTTTGTAGAAAATCGCCTATTTCTCTTCAACCGTACGAGTAAGAAACCATTTTATGGTATCTCTATGATCGTATGGTTTCAATCCACTTGTTGATTGGAAAAAAATATCATAATTTAAAAAGACATCGCCTATTTCTCCGCAACGGAACAAGTTAGAAACCATTTTATGATATCTCTTTAAATAAAAAAATAGGTTGCCAGGCAACGAAACATACGTCAACCAGCAGCTCAATGGTCCGGGCAGTCAACAAGAGTTGTCGCATATCAATTAAGTAATTATCAGAAAATCATAAGAATTTGTTTGGTTTTTATAAATTTCTGCTCCACGCTAACGTGTAGTATACCAAACATTTAGTATTATGGATTTAGCTGTACAATTATCAAAATTCACTGAAAATCAATATATTTATTTGTCTCAAGACCTTACACTGTACACGAAAATGTTGGCGTAAAAAAGTCTATGACAAGACAGAATTGAAATAATGAACGGGAATTTATTTTAAAAATTAGGAGTGTTCTGAAAATACATGTAGTTAAAGGTAATATCAAATGGACATTGTGAATATTTAAAATTAATATGAATATCTTTTATTATGTAACTCTGTAATATTTGGTAATTGTCAGTTCTGAAAGAAATAGAAAATAGAGTAATATTTACTGTATTTGTTTATCATTGGAAAAAGTAACCCCATACCAAAGCGTCAGAGTTTGGCACAATCTGTTTCTGGAGAAAACAACGTTGGTTGATACTTCGAGGACATCCAATCAATTTCCATCGATAGCTTATATGTTCGATTTAACAGACGGATTAATGTTCCCACAATATTCAGAAATAATAAGTGCTTCTCGTCTCTCAGATTTGAATGTAACTTGGCAGGTACCCTTTGTAAAGAACACCATCCCCTTTTTCTAAACACATATATTGCTAACTATGCTCATGTTCAGATCTTCCTAAATTATTCATAGCCCCTCCATCAATATACCACGTGCCATTCAACCTCAATTTACCGCAGCTGGCCCCGCCCCCGTTAAGTGCCCTAAGTTTAATCTCGATCATGGCCAGTTAGGTTGACGTATCGGGTGTCGCCGTTATGACGCTTCAGTGACTACGATATCAGCGCTTTACAGGCTGATAGCTGAAATACTGTCATCGGAAATACAGATAAAATGGAGGTCAGTGGACAGAGCACGACAAAGACACCCCGGTGGATTTTGAATAAATCTAGTCGCGTAAAGCAATCAATCACTCCAGGTTTTTTCACGTTCCATCCATCCCCCATGTTCAAGTCGCCAGAGTGTCTGCTGCTACGAAATATACTGTACATGTATTGTTGTTACCTAAGGTGTTAAACCCTTGACGCAGTCTCACCAGCATCAATTTGTTAAGAGAGAGAGAGAGAGAGGGATAGAGGGAGGGGGAGTATATATATAGAGAGATGGGGTTGTTAAACGTCCACTCGACACAAACTAGGTCATTTTGGGACTAACACATGGTTCGATTTTATTTCAATAACTCCCGTTGTACAAATTTAGCTAATAACCACGAGAGAGAGAGAGAGAGAGAGAGAGAGGGGGGGGAATAGAGATATGGTTTAACGTCAACTCGACACAAACTAGCCTTCGATGTTGGCGGATTAAATTCTTATATGCCGCTTAATGGCCGTTGATAATCAAGTGGATAATCGGGACTATGCAGTTTATACTGATTATTTGAGTAATGATGACTGAGGCTATGTGAATATTTCAAACGCTTTTTTCTCGGCTAATATGAATCAATTTGACTGAAATTTTCAGCAAATTATCTTTAAACTATCTAGTTTTTAACTATTATAGTGAGAACTGCCATCTCTTTATCTTATCTCCCGGGCACGATACGCCCACATTTTTGAGAGATGGATAGAGAACAAACAATACCGAAAGTGATTTTTCCTACATCATTAAGTCCTGTATTTCATACTGTATTGGGAGCAGCCATTTTGTTGGTCAGTTCCAGCCTGATATTCATGAAATTCGAAGCCGATAATGATTATGGTGTGACGGTACACAACCTAGAAATGTTACTTTTCATCAAAATCGGATAAGAATTGTGACCTGTAGAGAGTCCACCACCATGATATACCATATTTTTACACTATTCGCGTACAAACGGCGACCATTTCGTCAGGCAATTTTGGTACGATTTTCAAGAAATTCGAACTCAACCTTCCTTACGGTGCAACAGTAATATAATCAGAGTTTTTTTTTTAAAATCAGATAATAATTGTTCGAGAGATATACAGAGAACAAGCAATACCGAAAGTGATTTTTCCTACAATCAAAGGCCATAATTCATTAAGTTACAATTTGATATGCGCAAATATCGAAAAGAATAAAGATCTTTAGGTTATAAACAAGCATTTCAGGTTTCATCAAAATCGAATTAAAATTGTGACCTCTACAGGGTCCACAACTTCGATATACCATATTTTTACAATGTTCGCGTACAAACGGCAGCCATTTTTTCTGGCAATTATGATCCGATTTTCTCGAAATTCGAACTCAACCTTCCGTAAGGTGTAACGGTGATAGAGTCAAACGTTTATTTAAATCGGATAATAATTGTGACCTCCTGAGGGACCATAGGCGATTTTTCGGACAATCAGGGACCATAATTCAGGAAGTTACGATCCGATATGCGCAAATAACGAAAGGAACCACGATCTTTGGGTTATAACCATGCATTTCAAGTTTCATCAAAATCGAATTAAAATTGTGACCTCTACAGGGTCCACAACCATAATATCCAATTTTTTTAAACAGTATTCGCGTAGAAACGGCGGCCATTTTGTATGGCAATTTTGGTCCGATTTTCCCGAAATTCGAACTCAACCTTCCTTACGGTGTAACGGTAATATAATCAACCGTTTTTTTTCAATCGGATATTAATTGTGACCTCCAGAGGGGCCACAAGCTAAAAAAAGCGATTTTGCGTATAATCAGGGGCCATAATTCAGGAAGTTACGATCTGATATGCGCAAATATCGAAAGGAACAAAGATCTTTGGGTTATAACCATGAATTTCAAGTATCATCAATATCAAATTAAAATTGTGACCTCTACAGGGTCCACAACCTTGATATACCTTTTTTTAAATAGTATTTGCGTACAAACGGCGGCCATTTTGTATGGCAATTTTGGTCCGATTTCCCCGAAATTCGAACTCAACCTGCCTTAGGGTGTAACGGTGATATAATCCAACGGTTTTTTAAATCGGATAATAATTGTGACCTCCAGAGGGACCACAAGCTAAAAAATAGGTTGCCAGGCAACGAAACATACGCCCACACAGCAGCCAAATCGTCCGGGCAGTCAACAAGAAATTGTCGCATATTAAGGAATTATCAGAAAATCATTAGAATTTGTTTGGTTTTTATAATCAAACGTTTTTTTTTTAAATCATATAATAATTGTGACCTCCAGAGGCACCACAAGCTAAAAGGATGATTTTTCGTACAATCAGGGGAAATAATTCAGGAAGTAATGACCCGATGGGCGCAAATATCGAAAGGAACCAAGATCTTTGGGTTAAAAACATACCTGTCAAGTTTCATCAAAATCGATTCAAAATTGTGACCTCTATAGGGTCCACAACCTTGATATAACATATTTTCACACTATTCGTGTACAAACGGCGGCCATTTTGTCCGTCAATTCTAGTCCGGTTTTCACGTAATTCAAACTCTCTCTTCATTACCATGTAACGGTGATATAGTCAAACGTTTTTTTAAATCGGATAATAATTTTGACCTCCAGAGGGCCCAAAAGCGAACAAAAGCGATTTTTCGGACAATCCGGGGACATAATTCAGGAAGTTATGATCCAATGGGCGCAAATATCGAAAGGAACCAAGATCTTTGGGTTATAAACATACATGTCAAGTTTCATCAAAATCGGTTCAAAACTGTGACCTCTATAAGGTCCACAACCTTTATATAACATATTTTCACAATATTCGTGTACAAACGGCGGCCATTTTGTCCGTCAATTTTGGTCCGATTTTCACAAAATTCATACTCAACCTTCATAACCATGGAACGGTGATATAATCAAACGGTTTTTTAAATCGGATAACAATTTGGACCTCCAGAGGGACCACAAGCTAAAAAAGGGCAATTTTTCGGACAATCAGGGGCCATAATTCAGGAAGTTACGATCCGATTGGCGCAAATATCGAAAGGAATCAAGATCTTTGGGTTATAAACATGCATTTCAAGATTCATCCAAATCGGTTCAAAATTGTGTCCTCTACACTGTTCACAACCTTGATATAACATATTTTCACACTATTCGCGTACAAATGGCGGCTATTTTGTCCGTCAATTTTGGTCCGATTTTCACGAAATTCGAACTCGACCTTCATAACCATGGAACAATGATATAATCAAACGTTTTTTTAAATCGGATAACAATTTTGACCTCCATAGGGACCACAAGCTAAAAAGGGCAATTTTTCGGACAATCAGGGGCCATAATTCAGGAAGTTACGATCCGATTGGCGCAAATATCGAAAGGAACCAAGATTTTTGGGTTATAAACATGCATTTCAAGTTTCATCCAAATCGGTTCAAAATTGTGTCCTCTACACTGTTCACAACCTTGATTTAACATATTTTCACACTATTCGCGTACAAATGTCGGCCATTTTGTCCGTCAATTTTGGTCCGATTTTCACGAAATTCGAACTCGACCTTCATAACCATGGAACGGTGATATAATCAAACGGTTTTTTAAATCGGATAACAATTTTGACCTCCAGAGGGACCACAAGCTAAAGAGGGCAATTTTTCGGACAATCAGGGGCCATAATTCAGGAAGTTACGATCCGATTGGTGCAAATATCGAAAGGAACCAAGATCTTTGGGTTATAAACATGCATTTCAAGTTTCATCCAAATCGGTTCAAAATTGTGTCCTCTACACTGTTCACAACCTTGATTTATAACCATGGAACGGTGATATAATCAAACGTTTTTTTTAAATCGGATAACAATTTTGACCTCCAGAGGGACCACAAGCTAAAAAGGGCGATTTTTCGGACAATCAGGGCCATAATTCAGGAAGTTAAGATCCGATTGGCGCAAATATCGAAAGGAACCAAGATCTTTGGGTTATAAACATGCATTTGAAGTTTCATCCAAATCGGTTCAAAATTGTGACCTCTAAACTGTTCACAAGCTAAAAAACGTGATTTTTCGTACAATCAGGGGCCATAACCCATGAAGTTACAGTCCGATACATGCCAATATCGAACGGAACCGAGATCTTAGGGTGATAAACCTATGTTTTAAGTTTCATTGAAATCGGATAAAAATTGTGACCTGTAGACTGTTCACAAACAATTGTGGACGGACGGACGGACGGACGGACGAACAGGGGCGACGACAATATACGTCCACATGAAAATGTGGGCGTATAAAAAGATGATTTTTCGGACAATCAGGGGCCATAATTCAGGAAATTACGTTCCGATAGGCGCAAATATCGAAAGGAACCAGGATCTTATAAACATGCATGTCAAGTTTCATCAAAATCGGTTCAAAATTTTGACCTCTATAGGGTCCACAAGCTAAAAACGTGATTTTTCGTACAATCAGGGGCCGTAATCCACGAAGTTTTGATCCGATACATGCCAATATCGAAAGAAGCCGAGATCTTTTTGGGATAAACCTATATTTCAAGTTTCGTCAAAATCGGGTAAGAATTGTGACCTGTAGAGAGTCCACAAACAATTGTGGGCGGACGGACGGACAGGGCGATGACATAATACGTCCACATGAAAATGTGGTTAAAAATAAAGTCAAAGGTATCACAAAACCATCTTTTAAAGTATCTAACGTTTCGTAAGTAAAAACCTACTTCTTCAGAGAATATAAGCTACAAAAATGATGCAGTTGAAATACAAGGTTAGTCATGGGAAGGCCCACGGTGTGACGTCACTACTTTATGTGACGGCCGGTCTCTGGCGCTGATATCGGGCATCATTCTCCACGCAAGTCTCGCTCTATCAAGCATTCGGTTAGTGTGGACTACAAGGGAAGACAACTCTGTTTGGGAGATTGATCGGGCACAGCGTACTTCCGGTTTATGCAGACACCAACAAAATGCCGGGTGCTAATTGTGTTTTGTACGGATGTTCCGCTTGTAACAAAAGAAATCGTGGCTTATCTTTTCATCGTTTACCAAACAACAACCCTGAGTGGAAGGAGAAGCTTTTAAGAATAATACGATCTACCAGATCAGACCCGATAAATGAAAAGACATTG
Organism: Patella depressa; assembly: GCA_948474765.1. Lineage (NCBI taxonomy): Eukaryota > Metazoa > Mollusca > Gastropoda > Patellidae > Patella > Patella depressa. The sequence continues at coordinate 25,093,203 of OX419717.1, read as the reverse complement.
ACAATATGTTCAAGACACTTCGAGTCTGATAGTGATTGTTTCGTTGAAAGTAAGTAAGTAAGTAAAGTCTCAAAAGAAATTAAATGTAGCCAAGTTGACAGTTCACCCTTACAACCTACACAAAAAGTATAATAAACCCATACTAGCTGAGTGTCTCACTGTATAATCTCATGACTGCTCGTTAATTTTATCTTTTATCTCACCAAAGTTGCAGGCAGGTTTGTTTACATTTGTTCCGTTTCGATATAACTTTAGGCCAGGAAGGCTACTTGCCTTGCAGTTTGTTTTGAAATTAGTAGATCAATCCAGGGATTTCCCGGTGGTCAATATAGGCCCTATGCGAAAGCATTACTTTTCCCTCTTACTGAATACTATTATCTTATTTTATTTTAATTTCACGAATTACTGATTCAATAAGGATGTGTGGTCAAAATTTTAACAAGTAGAGCAGCCCCATAAAATTGTTTATCTGACCTTGATCTGTCAAATCCCGAGAGGGGTGTTGAATGTGATTGTCATATTGTTTTTATTTTATGTACATGTTTATATTGTATGCTGTCCTCAATGGATGTTTCGATACAATAAATATCTTATTTTATCTTCCCCCCAAACACTTTTACATTCAAAATAATCTTGCTCCCCATATTATTAATCTACATGAAAAAAAAAACAATTATGCCTGAACCTTTTTGTTTTGTTTTTGTGAACCTTTTTATTTTGATACTATGAAATTTTCAGATGTTTACAAAAAATCTGGCTCTACGTATAGAAGATTAAAAGAAGGAAGTTTATCAATCTTAAATCTTCCACAGAAAAGCATAACGACAAAGAAATTGGATCCAAGAAGCCACCGGTAACTTAATTTTCTATTAATAATACTAGATTGATTTTCATTGGATTGGGAGGACCACAGTGTCCATAGTAATGATTCTTTTTTTTATTTGAAATAAAACTTATTTTGGTGAAAATCATTTTCGCAATGTTGGTCCCACCCATGATCCCCTCTTCCATATTAATCATAAATCCTTCCTTATTAAAGATACATTATGTAAGATTTAGATAAAGTGCTAGCCATTCTTACTATAATAGTTAGAAAGTAGATAATGTAAAATGAATAAATTGAAAATATCATTCAAATTAAGGGCCTACTCTATTGCAAGTCAAGATATTAGCCTTTGACGGTTTGACAAGACGTGTGCAATAATTTCAACCAAGGTACTGGTTGTTTGAAGCTAAGTCTCGCCCGTCCATTTTTAGCTTAAATAAAAATATTCCTGAACTGTTCCAAACTATTTAATATCAGAGAAATCCGATGCCATCGATCAAGAGTTGATCATGGCCTTGATGTTGATAATTAATTAATTAATGTCTAACTCTAATTAATAATTAAGAAAGAAAGGCCTGCAATAGGCAGATTTAGCTGGTTGTTTGAAGCTAAGTCTCGCCCGTCCATTTTTAGCTTAAATAAAAATATTCCTGAACTGTTCCAAACTATTTAATATCAGAGAAATCCGATGCCATCGATCAAGAGTTGATCATGGCCTTGATGTTGATAATTAATTAATTAATGTCTAACTCTAATTAATAATTAAGAAAGAAAGGCCTGCAATAGGCAGATTTAGCTCTTGCATAATGTATGTTTAAAAATCTATATATGAAATGCAATTCTTACATTATTAATTATACTACCATGAACATCACATTCTTCTTATAATATACTTTTCTAAATTTCCAATTATTTTTCTTGTTTTAGTTTGATTTTATGAATTTTTTCTATTTCATTCAGAATCCTAGGAAAACCGAAGAACCACAATGTGTAAAAGACGTTTCAGGTGTTGCAGCAATCATCTTTAGGTCAAATGCCTGCTTCGTGGCTATGTCAGTCTACAAATGATTATATTCACCTATTTAAAACTGAAGATAACAGAATAAAATACCATTTAACCATTGACAAGGACTTGAACTGTGAAGTACGATATGATAATTTTTTGTTTCCTATTGGGTCAAATCAGAAATCGGTCAACTTGGGCGTCAAATTTTTAAATAAAACCTACAATAATTTTGTTAGGCTGTGATGTGAAATTTCTAGCAAGCTTGCTTCTGTTTCTCCATCCCGACCATTGTCAGGTGGAAAACAAACTACATCATCTAATTCTTCTAGTATTACTTTGTATTTCCACACAACTTTTCTTTTATCAATTCTTTGACGTTTGACAGAAAATGTAAAAAAAATATGGGCTTATTTATCAATGTGTGATGGTATTTGAATTTCGCGGTGATTTGGTTTTAATATAGATCACGTGACATAGCTTGCCAATCAGACACACACGACGAAAGTCCAGCTGGTCGTGTAGAGTGAAAGATCACCGGTTTGTTTACGTTACGATAGTAAAAAAGCGGAAGAATAACTAGAGCTGTATACTCCGTGTAGATTTTGTATAAAATCACCTATCTCAAACCGTTTACTGTGAGAAACTGGGAAAAATTTAGGGTATGTGCTAACCAGTGGATCAAATTAGATGGACACGGCAGGCTTGTACCGGAGACAAAATGCTATATTGATTTGTTTGACAAAGAATTCTAGTTCTAGGAATGTGCAGACAAGACAATACAGACTTCTCACATCCCACCTACACCAACGTAAAAAAAAAACAACTGTGTATGAATAAAATTATGTTTAGAGCAGCTAATATTATACCAACAAAATAAGAAAAAGAATAATAGGTCTGGTTAATTTGTTAAGGAGATCATATCTTAACATTTTCCCATTCTATTGCAAATGCAAGTTGATGAAGATATTCTCCTATTCCTAAATGCAGGACAACTCAAGACCAAGGACTACTCAGACCATAACAGAAGACCACTATGGTAAAGACTGTGTCACTATTGAGGTGAAATACCATGCACAGTACTTTATAAGAAATGTAGGGGGCATATTCTGGCGCATTCCCCCTGGTTGCCTTACTGTAGCTGCGGAAATTTATGCCCTTGTAGTAGGGTGTAATAGCCCCTTTAAATATATTAGTAGGTGTTATAGTCACTTTAACAAGTTCAGTCAGTTTCTATTGTCTTTTGAATATCCAGCAAGTCTTGTCTTTCCAGGAGTGATAATTACTTTAGTTTAAGGTTTAAAAGATGCTATTGTTATAAGGTAGTGAGCAGATTTCATTCCCTTGGAAACCTGCTTTGTTGATTTTGGTTACTAACTTCACTCTTCTATTTTCTACCCATCTTTAAACAGCTCTTCTTAATTACAGCACAAAGTAATCATTTATTTCAAGGTAGGGTTTGTATTCTTTTGACTGGACTAGACATTTTAAACTATATAAATAATTCTAAATTAATCTCTAAACTATTAAATTAAATATTAGCAAGTGAATAATATATATAAATATAAACCCAATAACTTTATATTTCATAAGTACATGTAAATGGTGATTAAATATATTATTCCCTGGTGTGTAATGTCTTTTTAATTGTGATGCGTATTTGTTTTATAGTGTTCCTTATTGTGTTGTATGTTAAGTGAATAACTTTATAACTCAGCTCTATTTTCCTGAAAAGCACCTGTCTTAGGGTATGTTTGAAATATGTATTTATATCTTTAATCTTTAAGTGTAAATAGATAGTCTCTTTATTTAAATGCATAATAATATAGAACTTATATTATAATATATATACCGTATTTAATAGTTCACTTTTGTAAATAATCATTTTGTATCTTTTCAGTGTTTTGTTTTGTTGTTGTATATATTGTCCCGAAATAAACTGTCTCGTTATAATTGGTTTCAACTGTTTTCTGCAATTTAACCCATGACCTGGAATGGTGGATGGTCTGTCTGTCCGTCAAAACTCCTGCTACACCCTTCTTGTTAAACTCTACTGTAACAAATGACAGGGTTAGGTTTACTATAGAGATCAAGAACCAAACGATATTTTCACTGTGGATGCAAATAAGGCTGCATGGGCTACAGATAGTTGTATTTGTTACAAGTGAAAGCTTTCTAGTATGGATTTGTGAAAAGTGTTCGAATATGAAAGTGACAGCAAAATGATATTGATGAAATTATGTGATTTTTTATGAATAGGCCTACGCCTGTATACATATGTATTTTTGAAAGCAGTTTGTACATTCGTGTGCACGTAAAAAGACCCCTTGGCAGTTGGAATTCGTTATAAGAGTAGGCCATAGTGCTGTGCCGGAAAAATTTCCCTCATAATAAACTGTATAGTGCATGCTTGTCTTCCTTAACCCAGTACATGTATAAGAGCTACAGATAGATGTATTTTTTAGAAGTGAAAGCTTTTTAGTATGGATTTGTGACATATATGTTTTTATTTTACTTTTTTATTCTAATTCAATTTAGACGTCTTTTCTCCTTGTCAGTGGTGCAGGCAGTGGGGCTGACAAGGTACAAGGAGTGCTGTCTAGTCGTTCAGATGTGACGAAAAACCAAAGTCCTGTGTAACATTGGTGTGCACGTAAAAAGATCCTTTGGCAGTTGGAATTCGATATAAGAGTAGGCCATAGTGCTGTGCCCGGGCAAAATTTTCCTCATAGTACACTGTATAGCGTATGCCCGTCTTCATTAGTCCAGTACATGTATAAGAGCAGAACAGTAGGAAAACGTTAAACTCCATATCATTTCTTATTCATTTTACTGGAACCATTTTATTTAGTTAACAGTTTGTTTTTCTCTTATATGTACTTTTCTTTACTGGTATATATATCTTTTAATTTTGTACAGTGTATATGGACACAAGACCTGATCTGTGTGTAAATACATGTATTCTGTGCGGCTTAGCCCCCCCAAAAATTTGTGATTTCTTAGGAGTATTCTTAGCCGGCCACATCCTCAGCCCCTCCAAAAAAAATCCGTAGCCTCCCCCCCCCCCAATTTTATGAGCTGGCGACAGGCCCGAATCTGTGGATATAAAAATCTGAAAAGCAGATTAGAAACCATTCTCTAGTATTAATACACTATATAAATGATGTTATTATTATATACATTTTTCATTAAAGATACATTATATAAGATTTAGATACAGAACTAGCCATTCTTGCTATAATAGTTCAAAAGTAGATAATGTAAAATGAATAATTTGAAAATTTCATTCAAATTACTCTATTGCAAGCGAAGAAATTAGCCTTTGAAGGTTTGACAGACGTGTTCAACAATTTCAACCACTGTACTGGTTGATCGAAGCTAAGTCTCGGTCCTTCATATTTGATTAAATCAAAGTATCGCTGAACCGTTTTAATCTATTCAATATCGGAGAAATCGCCTGCCATCGAGTGTTGTTGTTGAATACTGTATGAGGAAGAATATAAAATTGCATCCCCAATTATGATTTCTTTAGTTCGTTTTAGATCAATGATTTAACAAAATGTGCTTTGGGGACATTCTGTAGATATACATCCATCAAATCTTCTTTTTTGAGATTCAAGTTTAAATATCGAAAAACGCTATCAAAAAAACCCCCCAAAAAACAACGAGAAATAACAGTTTTTATGTGAATCCACTTCTCCGGCATCCTCATTAATGACATCTTTAGTTCGTTTTACAAAACTGATTTAATAAAATGTGTTTGGGGACATTCTGTATATATACATACATCAAATCTGCTTTTTTGAGATTAAAGTTTTAATGTCGAAAAACAAGTAGCTCGTTTTTCGACATTCGCCAATATCGAAAAACGAGCTAGTTGTTTTTCGTTATTCACCAATATCGAAAAATGAGTAGCTCGTTTTTCGATATTCACCAATATTGAAAAACGAAAATCGAGCTAACTTCACACTGCCCTTTGCTGCACAAGTAAACAAGTAAGTCGTCACTGTAGTACACATTTCTATTGCGATGTTTTGCACAATCAGACCAGCACTCGAATTACGCCTCGGACTATATTTGTCAAGTGTAGCCATAATGTGGTGAAGAAATCCAATTTGTATAGGCCAATCAGAAACCATAAAAGCAATCAACGTCATTAGGTCAGGGGTCAATAGCCATAAATAGACCAGGGAATACCTTTTACGAGACGGAACACGTGGGCTTGTTTACATTTGTATGAGAGAAATTTTCTGCAAATGTGCCTGAATTATGGGACAATAACATCAGATAAATGTTGTGTTCACACCATGAACACGGCTAGCCCCTGATGAAAACGTTTTTGGCATGATTGAAATACTGGTTCGGTATAATAATTATATATAATGTTGAGAAAAAGCCAAAAAAATAATACAATCTGAGCCCACGAATACAACAGAATATCAATAATGATTCACCTAACAACTACCTCTGAACATGCTCTTTCTCCTTGTTTTTTGATATTGGTGAATCTCGAAAAACGAGCTACTCGTTTTTCGATATTCAAACTTGAATCTCAGAAAAGAAGATTTGATGGATATATATCTACAGAATGTCTCCAAAGCACATTTTATTAAATCATTGATCTAAAACGAACTAAAGGCATCATAATTGGGGATGCCCGAGCAGTGAATTCACATAAAAGGTGCTCTTTCTCCTTGTTTTTTGATATTGGCGAATCTCGAAAAACGAGCTACTCGTTATTCGATATTCAAACTTGAATATCAAAAAAGCATATTTGATGGATGTATATCTTCAGAATGTCTCGAAAGCTCATTTTATTAAATATGTTTTCTAAAACCAACTAAAAATATCATAATTGAGGATGCCTGAGCAATGGATTCACATAAAAACTTTTCTTTCTCCTTGTTTTTTGAAATTGGCGAATCTCGAAAAACGAGCCACTCGTTTTTCGATATTCAAACTTGAATTTCAAAAAAGCAGATTTGATGGATAATTATCTACAGAATGTCTCCATGACACATTTGATTAAATGAGTGTTCTAAAACGAACTAAAGACATCATAATTGTGGATGCCCGAGCAGTGGATTCCTTGTTTTTTGATATTGGCGAATCTCGAAAAACGAGCTACTCGTTATTCGATATTCAAACTCGAATGCCAAAAAAGCAGATTTGATGTATGTATATCTACAGAACGTCCCCAAACACATTTTATTAAATCAGTTTTGTAAAACGAACTAAAGATGTCATTAATGAGGATGCCTGAGCAGTGGATTCACATAAAAACTGTTATTTCTGGTTTTTTTTTTGATATTGGCGAATCTCGAAAAACGAGCCACTCGTTTTGCGATATTCAAACTTGAATCTCAAAAAAGAACATTTGATGGATGTATATCTACAGAATGTCTCCAAAGCACATTTTATTAAATCATTGATCTAAAACGAACTAAAGGCATCATAATTGGGGATGCCCAAGCAGTGAATTCACATAAAAGGTGCTCTTTCTCCTTGTTTCTTGATATTGGCGAATCTCGAAAAACGAGCTACTCGTTTTTCGATATTCAAACTTGAATATCAAAAAAGCAGATTTGATGGATGAATATCTTCAGAATGTCTCCAATACACATTTTATTAAATACGTTTTCTAAAACGAACTAAAGATATCATAATTCAGGATGCCTGAGCAGTGCATTCATATAAAAACTGCTCTTTCTCCTTGTTTTTTGATACTGGCGAATCTCAAAGATAGGTTGCCAGGCAACGAAACATACGCCCACAGCAGCTAAATCGTCCGGGCAGTCAACAAGGGTTGTCGCATATTTTTACTTTTTTTGGTAATGAAACATTTGTAATACACTAAAATCTGATTAAGTAACAACTTATTATGTAATTATCTGAAAATCATTAGAATTTGTTTGCTTTTCATAAAGTTTTGCCCCACGCTAACAATTAGTATAGGAAACATTTAACATCATGGATTTAGCTGTTCAGTTATCAAAATTCATTGAAAATCAAAATACTTGTTCGTTTCAACACCTTAAACTCTGTGTATCAATCTGAAGTCAATCGGATGATAAGTTTGGCATCTATAGCGTCACAAGGTTTTTTGAAATGATCAAGGGAGATAACTCTGGAAGTAATTATTTGAAATCGCTGAAAATCAGTAGGCTTCTTCGTCTCATGACCTTAAACAGTGTGTGTAAATTTGAAGTCAATCGGATATTAACTTTGGCCTCTAGAGCATCCACAGGATTTTTTGATGTGATCAAGGGTCATAACTCTGGCAGTAATTATCGGATATTGCTGAAAATCAATAGGATTCTTCGTCTCATGACCTTTAACACTGTGTATAAATTTAAAGTCAATCGGATATTAACCCTGGCCTCTAGTGCGTTCACAAAAAATTGTGGACGATGGACGGACGGACGGACGGACCGACGGACGGACGGACGGACTGACGGACTGACAGACGGACGGACGGGGGCGACGGCAATATACGTCCACATTTCTATGTGGGCGTATAAAAATAAAATCATCTGACTAAAAAAAAATTTAAGATGCCACACCTTGTCATTGAAAAAAATAGGCTTCTTCCTCTTGTGACCTTAAAAACTGTGTATAAATTTAAAGTCAATAAGATATTAACTTTGGCCTCTAGAGCATCCACAAGATTTTTTGAAGTGATCAAGGGCCACAACTCTGGCACTAATTATTAGAAATCGTTGAAAATCAATATGCTTCTTCGTCTCATGACCTTAAAAACTGTGTATAAATTTAAAGCCAATCGGATATTAACTTTGGCCTCTAGAGCGTCCACAAGATTTTTTGAAGTAATCAAGGGCCACAACTCTGGCACTAATTATTGGAAATCGCTGAAAATCAATAGGCTTCTTCATCTCATGACCTTAAACATTGTGTATAAATTTAAAGCCAATCGGATATTAACTTTGACCTCTAGAGTGTCCACAAGATTTTGTGAAGTGATCAAGGGCCACAACTCTGGCATTAATTATCGTAAATCGCTGAAAATCAATAGGCCTCTTCGTCTCATGACCTTAAACACTGTGTATAAATTTGAAGTCAATCGGATATCAACTTTGGCTTTTACAGTGTCCACAAGATTTTGTGAAGTGATCAAGGGCCATAACTCTGGCACTAATTAACGGAAATAGTTGAAAATCAATAGACTTCTTCGTCTTATGACCTTAAACACTGTGTATAAATTTAAAGTCAATCGGATATTAACTTTAGCTTTTAGAGCGTCCACAAGATTTTTTGAAGTGATCAAGGGCCATAACTCTGGCACTAATTATCGGAAATCCCTGAAAATCAATAGGCTTCTTCGTCTTATGACCTTAAACACTGTGTATAAATTTAAAGCGTCCAAAAGATTTTTTGAGGTGATCAAGGGCCATAACTCTGGTAGTTATTATCGGAAATCGCTGAAAAACAATAGGCTTCTTCGTCTCATGACCTTAAACACTGTGTATAAATTTAAAGTCAATCGGATATTAACTTTAGCCTCTAGAGCGTCCACAAGCAATTGTGGACGCCGGACCGACGGACCGACGGACGGACGGACGGACGGACGGGGGTGACGACAATATAAGACCACATTTCAACGTGGGCGTATAAAAACGAGCTACTCGTTATTCGATATTCAAATTTGATTATTAAAAAAGCAGATTTGAAGGGTGTATATCTACAGAATGTCCCCAAAACACATTTTATTAAATCAATGATCTAAAACGAACTAAAATTATCATAATTGAGGATGTCTGAGCAGTGGATTCACATAAAAACTTTTTTTTCTCGTTGTTTTTTGATATTGGCGAATCTCGAAAAAAGAGTATCTCGTTTTTCGATATTCAAACTTCAATATCAAAAAATAGGTTGCCAGGCAACGAAACATACGCCCACACAGCAGCCAAATCGTCCGGGCAGTCAACAAGAATTGTCGCATATTAAGGAATTATCAGAAAATCATTAGAATTTGTTTGGTTTTTATAATCAAACGTTTTTTTTAAAATCATATAATAATTGTGACCTCCAGAGGCACCACAAGCTAAAAAGGGTGATTTTTCGTACAATCAGGGGACATAATTCAAGAAGTAATGACCCGATGGGCGCAAATATCGAAAGGAACCAAGATCTTTGGGTTTAAAACATACCTGTCAAGTTTCATCAAAATCAATTCAAAATTGTGACCTCTATAGGGTCCACAACCTTGATATAACATATTTTCACACTATTCGTGTACAAACGGCGGCCATTTTGTCCGTCAATTCTAGTCCGGTTTTCACGTAATTCATCCTCTCTCTTCATTACCATGTAACGGTGATATAGTCAAACGTTTTTTTAAATCGGATAATAATTTTGACCTCCAGAGGGACCAAAAGCGAACAAAAGCGATTTTTCTGACAATCCGGGGACATAATTCAGGAAGTTATGATCCAATGGGCGCAAATATCTAAAGGAACCACGATCTTTGGGTTATAAACATACATGTCAAGTTTCATCAAAATCGGTTCAAAATTGTGACCTCTATAAGGTCCACAACCTTTATATAACATATTTTCACAATATTCGCGTACAAACGGCGGCCATTTTGTCCGTCAATTTTGGTCCGATTTTCACACAATTCATACTCAACCTTCATAACCATGGAACGGTGATATAATCAAACGTTTTTTTAAATCGGATAACAATTTTGACCCCCAGAGGGACCACAAGCTAAAAAGGGCATTTTTTCGGACAATCAGGGGCCATAATTCAGGAAGTTACGATCCAATTGGCGCAAATATCGAAAGGAATCAAGATCTTTGGGTTATAAACATGCATTTCAAGTTTCATCCAAATCGGTTCAAAATTGTGTCCTCTACACTGTTCACAACCTTGATATAACATATTTGCACACTATTCGCGTACAAATGGCGGCCATTTTGTCCGTCAATTTTGGTCCGATTTTCACGAAATTCTAACTCGACCTTCATAACCATGGAACAATGATATAATCAAACGGTTTTTTAAATCGGATAACAATTTTGACCTCCAGAGAGACCACAAGCTAAAAAGGGCAATTTTTCGGACAATCAGGGGCCATAATTCAGGAAGTTACGATCCGATTGGCGCAAATATCGAAAGGAACCAAGATCTTTGGGTTATAAACATGCATTTCAAGTTTCATCCAAATCGGTTCAAAATTGTGTCCTCTACACTGTTCACAACCTTGATTTAACATATTTTCACACTATTCGCGTACAAATGGCGGCCATTTTATCCGTCAATTTTGGTCCGATTTTCACGAAATTCGAACTCAACCTTCATAACCATGGAACGGTGATATAATCAAACGGTTTTTTAAATCGGATAACAATTTTGACCTCCAGAGGGACCACAAGCTAAAAAGGGCGATTTTTCGGACAATCAGGGGCCATAATTCAGGAAGTTACGATCCGATTGGCGCAAATATCGAAAGGAACCAAGGTCTTTGGGTTATAAACATGCATTTCAAGTTTCGTCCAAATCGGTTCAAAATTGTGACCTCTAAACTGTTCACAAGCTAAAAGATAGGCTGGCACTGCCAGGCAGGATACGCCCACATTTTCGAGAGATGGACAGAGAACAAGCAATACCGAAAGTGATTTTTCCTACATCTTTAAGTCCTGTATTTCATATTGTATTCGGAGCAGCCATTTAGTTGGTCAGTTCCAGTCTGATATTAATGAAATTCGAAACCGACAATGATTATGGTGTGACGGTACACAACCTAGAAATGTGACTTTTCATCAAAATCGGATAAGAATTGTGACCTGTAGAGAGTCCACAACCATGATATACCATATTTTTACACTATTCGCGTACAAACGGCGACCATTTTGGTACGATTTTCACGAAATTAGAACTCAACCTTCCTCATCAAAATCAAATTATAATTGTGACCTATACAGGGTCCACAACCATGATATATCATTTTTTTAACAGTATTCGCGTACAAACGGCGGCCATTTTGTCTGTCAATTTTGGTCCGATTTTCCCGAAATTCAAACTCAACCTTCCTTACAGTGTAACGGTGATATAATCAAACGTTTTCTTAAATTGGATAATAATTGTGACCTCCAGAGGGACCACAAGCTAAAGAAAGGGGGATTTTGCGTATAACCAGGGGCCATAATTCAGGAAGTTACGATCCGATATGCGCAAATATCGAAAAGAACCAAGATCTTTAGGTTATAACCATGAATTTTAAGTTTCATCAAAATCAAATTAAAATTGTGACCTTTACAGGGTCCACAACCTTGATATACCATTTTTTAACAGTATTCGCGTACAAACGGCGGCCATTTTGTATGGCAATTTTGGTCTGATTTTCCCGAAATTCGAACTCAACCTTCCTTACGGTGTAACGGTAATATAATCAAACGTTTTTTTAAATCAGATAATAATTGTGACCTCCAAGCTAAAAAAAAGGCGATTTTGCGTATAATCAGGGGCCATAATTCAGGAAGTTACGATCCGATATGCGCAAATATCGAAAGGAAGCAAGATCTTTGGGTTATAACCATGAATTTAAAGTTTCATCAAAATCGAATCAAAATTGTGACCTCCACAGGGTCCACAACCTTGATATACCATTTTTTAACAGCATTCGCGTACAAACGGCGGCCATTTTGTATGGCAATTTTCGTCCGATTTTCCCGAAATTCGAACTCAACCTCCCTTAGGGTGTAGCGGTGATATAATCAAACGTTTTTTTAAATCGAATAATAATTGTGACCTCCAGAGGGACCACAAGCTAAAAAGGGTGATTTTTCGGACAATCAGGGGCCATAATTCAGGAAATTACATTCCGATAGCCGCAAATATCGAAAGGAACCAAGATCTTTAGGTTTCAAACATTCATGTCAAGTTTCATAAAAATCGGTTCAAAATTGTGACCTCTATAGGGTCCACAAGCTAAAAACGTGATTTTTCAGACAATCAGGGGCCATAATCCATGAAGTTTTGATCCGATACATGCCAATATCGAAAGCAGCCGAGATCTTTTGGGGATAAACCTATATTTCAAGTTTCGTCAAAATCGGATAAGAATTGTGACCTGTAGAGAGTCCACAAACAAATTGTGGACGGACGGACGGACGGACGGACGTCCGGACGGACAGGGGCGACGACATAATACGTCCACATGAAAATGTGGGCGTATAAAAACGTGATTTTTCGTACAATCAGGGGCCATAACCCATGAAGTTACAGTCCGATACATGCCAATATCGAAAGGATCCGAGATCTTAGGGTGATAAACCTATGTTTTAAGTTTCATTGAAATCGGATAAAAATTGTGACCTGTAGACTGTTCACAAACAATTGTGAACGGACGGACGGACGGACGGACGAACAGGGGCGACGACAATATACGTCCACATGAAAATGTGGGCGTATAAAAAGCATATTTGATGGATGTATATCTTCAGAATGTCTCCAAAACACATTTTATTAAATACGTTTTCTAAAACGAACTAAAGATATCATAATTCAGGATGCCTGAGCAGTAGATTCACATAGAAAGTGCTCTTTCTCCTTGTTTTTTGATATTGGCGAATCTCGAAAAACGAGCTACTCGTTGGGGATGCCTGAGCAGTGGATTCACATAGAAAGTGCTCTTTCTCCTTGTTTTTTGATATTGGCGATTCTCGAAAAACGAGCTATTCATTTTTCGATATTCAAACTTGAATCTCAAAAATGCAGATTTGATGGATGTTTATCTACAGAATGTCTCCAATACACATTTGATTACATCAGTGATCTAAAACGAACTAAAGATATCATAATTCAGGATGGAGACATTCTGTAGTAATACATCCATCAAGTCTGCTTTTTTGAGATTCAATATCAAAAAACAAGGAGAAAGGGCTTTTTTTATGTGTATCTACTGTTCAGGCATCCACATTTTGATATTTATTTCATTTTAGATCACCGATTTAATCAGATGTGTTTTGGAGACTTTGTTTAGCTACACATCCATCAAATCTACTTTTTTGAGATTCAAGTTTGAATGTCGAAAAACAAGTAGCTCGTTTTTCACCATTCGCAGATATCGAATAACGAGCTAGTTGATTTTCGTTATTCGCCAATATCGAAAAACGAGTAGCTCGTTTTTCGATATTCACCAATATTGAAAAACGAAAAACGAAAATCGAGCTAACTTCACACTGCCGCAGCAAAGCACCAGATTTTCACCTGGAATTTGCTGAGACAAAATGAAACGATTTTCGTGGCTAAATCACAGCCTATGTCTTTTCCACCTTTAATATACTACATTTAAACAATATTTAAAATAATTAAAGAATGGCTTTTATTTTGAGAAATATCTCACATTTTATCTGTCTACCCAAAATAATTTTATAAAGGACGGAATGAGTAATTATAAAAATTTTCAAAGAGATGAGTTCATGAAATGCTAATTAATTAATTAATTAATTTAGAATAAGCTTCATCTAATGTATGCACATGTACTTTTACTAGTTTAATAAAATGCAATTTTAGCTTTTATATAAAAATATTTAAATTCAATTTCCGTTCGTAACAAAATTTTAATTTGACATTGATCTCCTTGAAATAATATCCTACATTAAAAGCTTAAAGGATGACAACCTCTAATTTCTCATTATATTAGCAGATTACAATCAAATTAGTCTAATAAATTTGTAAACACTTAAACATATGCAGTATAAAATTTTTTAATTTAATGTTACTTTTGTCAAATTATTCTGGCAACAACAGAAATTAGAGTTTTCTAAGGGAAATAGAGGACATGTGTGGCATCCTATGATGATACGACCGGCAATTAATTGTTACATTCCCAGAGTCCAGCATCATACAGATCCCTCCGTGATATTGGCATTCTCCGTCTGCCAGGTGAATCTACACTTTGTGATTTCTCCAATTTCATAAAACCTTCTCCAGGCTTTCATCAAGAAGTTCTCTACGAAATAAGACAGGCAGCAGCTCTTCTTCCTGAGGATCAGAAGTGGGTAACCATTCTTCACGACGAGATGAGTCAGACTTGGTTTACTATATGCCTTTAGTGTTTATTAATGGTCATTACTTGAACTTTCCCTTTAATTTTAGCTGGATTAGTTTGAACCTTAAAAAGAAAATAAATAACAATGGAAAAAAAAACTTAAATAAAAGCTAATAGCTATGAATTAAAATTACCATTGTAAATCTGTACACAACCAAAGAAAGGGTTGGAGGTTTTAATTTTCCTTACAATTTCATCTAATTGGGAGCTTGATACCAAATTAATACATTTCTTTAAAGGCTGACAAATATTATTATACAATATAATTATAAAAGAAACTGTTTGGAAACAATTTGATCGTTTTAGAAGGAAAAAAAAAAATATATAGACATGGTCGATATAAAAAAGTTAAACATATCGTGTCTTGATATGATGAGTTTTAAAACTTGTCCATTTGCTACGAAAAGTATTTTAGTTATGTGACTAAGTATACGTATGTAAAAAACTTACTGATGCTACTGGAACGACAGGTTGAGATGTCCTAAATAAAACAAATCTTCAGCAAAGAAAAGCTGTAAAGAATAAACATAAATGTAATGTTATAAACAAAATAAGGGGAAACCAGCCAAAACTCCCACGGATAATCCAAAGCCAAAGGCTAACAATAAATAAAAATAGGCTCATGGCATATGGCATAAATATGTCACACATGTGAATCGAATGTCTACGTACGGTAGTCGGTACTACTTACTACTACTAGCTAGGCCTAGTACAGTAGTACTAGTAGTAGTAGTAGAAAATGATGCAGACACTCACGTGTTGGGGATAATTTAATGTCCGAAAATGAATGGTTTATAATCCCGATGGTATATTATACAACTAATTTAAATAAAATTCCTTAAAAATATGAAATAACTTACATCTATGACACCGTCAAGTTCTTGAAATTCCAGGACGTCGTACTTTAATCTGTGGATCCAAAGTGATTCAGCAATATTAAGTTTAGTTCTATCATTCTGAGGGATTTTATCGAGTACAGTGCAAACATAAGATTCGTGACCAAGTGTATTAAAATGTGGGGCAATGTGGGGGAATCTTTTAGTTTAATGTTACTTCTATGGCTGTTAAGTCTCATGCTAAAAGGGGTGATCGTTTGGCCTACATATTGTTTTTTTTACAAAATTGACAAGTTATACAGTATATTACATAAGAACTGTGGCAATTTAAACAATTAGCTTTAATATAAATTTTTTTTTGGTCTATACTAGTAATATGATTGGTGGTTTCCATAGTGGCACATGCTTTGCATTTCGGTCTGTTACAAGGTTTGCATCCTCTATAAAAATTATTATTAATTACAGGCACTTCTGTTTTTTTCAATCTGTTTACTTCTATCAACTGACCAATGGTCCTGCATTTTTTCTGTGAAATTACAATTTTAGAATTATCCAGTAGTTTATACATACGGGCGCTAGTCTTTAAAATTGAAGTGTCTTGAGCTAAGGTACGTAAATTAGGTTGACGGGGGTCATAGGTAGTTACCCAAGGTATAACTTTCTTAACATTAAAATCTTTAATAGTATATTGTAGTAATTCATTTCTGCTTTTTTGATGGACTTTGTTAAATTCTTTTTTGATGACTTTATTTTTATATCCGCATTGTTTAAGGTAGGTTTCAAATTTAGTTAAATGGTAGCTAGTCTATTCTATTCAGGTTTGCTGCAAATACGCTTAATGCGGATGGCTCCACTACTACTGGTGTCACTGTATCAAGTTTATTATGACTTTGATCCTGTCTATGTTTATGTTATTTAAATGGTTTTGTATTCCTCTCACTTTATCATTCGGATTCACATGAAAATGTGGGCGTATAAAAAGGGCGATTTTTCGGACAATCAGGGGCCATAATTCAGGAAGTTGCGATCCGATGGGCAAAAATATCGAAAGGAACCAAGATCTTTGGGTTATTAACATGTCAAGTTTCATCTAAATCGGTTTAAAATTGTGACCTCTATTGGGTCCACAAGCTAAAAACATCATTTTTCGTACAATCAGGGGCCATAATCCATGAAGTTTCGATCCGTTAAATGCCAATATCGAAAGCAGCCGATATCGCATGGGGATAGACCTATATTTCAAGTTTTGTCAAAATCGGATAGGAATTGTGACCTGTAGATAGTCCACAACCTTGATATAACATATTTTCACACTATTCGCGTACAACCGGTGGCCATTTTGTCCGTCAATTTTGGTCCGATTTTCACGAAATTCGAACTCAACCTTCATTACTATGTAACGGTGATATAATAAAACCCTTTTTTTTTTAAATCGGATAATAATTTTGACCTACAGAGGGACCAAAAGCTAAAAAGGGTGATTTTTCGGAAAATCAAGGGCCATAATTGAAGTTTCAAGTTTCATCAAAATCAGTTCAAAATTGTGGCCTATATAGGGGCCATAATCCACGAAGTTTCGATCCGATACATGCCAATATCGAAAGCCGCCGAGACTTTATAATGGGGATAAACCACTGATCTATATAATAACTGGATAGCACATGACGCAATTAACAAATGACGTCCGGCATCTTGCTCCTCCCAGAAGGACTCGTTGTCCTTTGTCTCCACTATAAGTACGCGCTTTGTTTACTTGACTCACTTCACTTGTTAATTAGCGTTCGCCCTGTTAACACCTGAAGCTCCAGTGATCCAGTGTTCCAGTGTTCCAGTTATCCAGTCTTCCAGTGTTCCAGTTTTCCAGTTTTCCAGTGCTCCAGTATTCTATTCTATTCTATTCATCATGGACCCGATCGTCAAAGTTTACCAAGTGCCAGAAGAGGAAACAAGTCGCATATCATACCACGTGGCTGTTAGTAGCACGGATAGATTAACCGACAGGGGAATCTTGAAGTGCCTGACCGACCTACTCGGCAAGTCTGATGATATACTAACTATCTACCTAAAAGGCGACGAATGGCACGTCCATGTAAGGACTGAAGAAGTGAAATACAAACTCCTAGAAAAAGAAACACATACCCTCATGGGTACCACATATAATTTCCACAAGCGCTTCAGTAAAGTAGTCACACTCACTGTATATGACTTCCCTGTATCTTACTCAGATGATTATTTCCTAGACATTATGAATGATATTGGATACGTACGAACGTTCAAAGATCAACAACTCCCGGGAACCAACGTCCATAAAAGAGTACGAGAAGTCGAGATAGAGATAAAGAACGATAAAGAAAAAGACATACCGCAAGTAATAATACTGAAAGCACACTACGGAGACGCCAGAGTGAGAGTTGTAACCCCAGGCCAACCTTCGCCATGCTTTAGATGCGAAAAAGTCGGCCACTCTCGAAAAGAGTGCCCTCTTCGAGGTCCAGAGAAGAAAAAACAGACAGTCCCCAAAGTACTACCTCCAGTCCAAAACAGTAAGCCTCCAGTACCAGAAACAAAGAAATCAGTCAGTAAAACAGTAACCCAGTCTCCGCCAGCCGAACCAAAAGCACCAAAACGAAGAAGAGAGGATGGAACCAGATCAACATCAGAAACCACAGAATTCAAATTTACAAAGCCAAGACCACCTCCAATAAAAATAAATGAAAGTAGTATCGACATTTGTGAAAACAGCTACCATCCCTCAACTTCCACACCTCACGACACCAGTGCTAACTTCAGTATCTGCAGTATACACTGCATCCCTACAACACCAACATGGTTCGAATAAAAAAAAAAAAAAAAAATATATATATATATATAACACGTGATTGTCTGCGATATCACTTCGGTGGAAGCGGACGTAAAATACAACTACTTCACACACACTAGTAAATTCGACGAAAACATTAACAACAGAACATTATATTTTGTTGACGACATTGTTGGTGCTTTATATAAAATAAATTCACAACATTGATTTTATTTTTAAAAGTGCACATTCTCATTATAAAATGTTTTGAAGCTAACCACACATTTGCCGTAAATCAGATTATAACTTTAACATACCGTTGAATTTATCAATTTCTATAGGTCTACACAATTGAAAATAATAAATGATAGAGTAAGGTTTGGAAAAGATAGGTTGCCAGGCAACAAAACATACGCCAACAACAGCTAATTCGTCCGGGCAGTCAACAAGATATGTCACATATTTTTACTTTTTTCGGTAATGAAACATTTATAATAATATACTTAAATCTGATTAAAGAGTAACAACTCTTTAAAAAGATACATTATGGGAGATTAGATAACGAGTTGTCAGTTCTCACTACAATAGTTAAAAATAGGTTGCCAGGCAACGAAACATAAGCCCACAGCAGCTAAATCGTCCGGGCAGTCAACAAGGGTTGTTGCATATTTTTACTTTTTGGGGGGATGAAACATTTGTAATACACTAAAATCTGATTAAGAGTAACAACTAATTATGTAATTATCTGAAAATCATTAGAATTTGTTAGCTTTTTATAAAGTTTTGCCCCACGCTAACAATTAGTATAGGAAATATTTAATATCATGGATTTAGCTGTTCAGTTATCAAAATTCATTGAAAATCAAAATACTTGTTCGTTTCAACACCTTAAACTCTGTGTATCAATCTGAAGTCAATCGGATGATAAGTTTGGCATCTATAGTGTCACAAGGTTTTTTGAAGTGATCAAGGGAGATAACTCTGGAAGTAATTATTTGAAATCGCTGAAAATCAGTAGGTTTCTTCGTCTCATGACCTTAAACAGTGTGTGTAAATTTAAAGTCAATCGGATATTAACTTTGGCCTCTAGAGCGTCCACAGGATTTTTTGATATGCTCAAGGGCCATAACTCTGGCAATAATTATCAGAGATCATTGAAAATCAACAGGCTTCTTCGTCTCATGACCTTAAACACCGTGTATAAATTTAAAGTCAATCAGATATTAACTTTGGCCTCTAGAGCATCCACAAGATTTTTTGAAGTGATCAAGGGACACAACTCTGGCACTAATTATCAGAAATCGCTGAAAATCAAAAGGCTTTTTCGTCTCATGACCTTAAACACCGTGTATAAATTTGAAGTCAATCGGACATCATCTTTGTCCTCTAGAGCATCCACAAGATTTTTTGAAGTGATCAAGGGCCATAACTCTGGCACTAATTATCGGAAATCCGTGAAAATCAATAGGCTTCTTCGTCTTATGACCTTAAACACTGTGTATAAATTTAAAGTCAATCGGATATTAACTTTAGCCTCTTGATCATTCACAAGATTTTTCAAAGTGATCAAGGGTCATAACTCTGGCAGTAATTATCGGATATTGCTGAAAATCAATAGGCTTCTTCGTATCATGACCTTGAACACTGTGTATAAATTTAAAGTCAATCCAATATTAACTTTAGCCTCTAGAGCGTTCACAAAATTTTCCAAAGTGATCAAGGGTCATAACTCTGGCAGTAATTATCGGATATTGCTGAAAATCAATAGGATTCTTCGTCTCATGACCTTTAACACTGTGTATAAATTTAAAGTCAATCGGATATTAACCCTGGCCTCTAGTGCGTTCACAAAAAATTGTGGACGATGGACGGACGGACTGACGGACTGACAGACGGACGGACGGGGGCGACGGCAATATACGTCCACATTTCTATGTGGGCGTATAAAAATAAAATCATCTGACTAAAAAAAAAAATTTAAGATGCCACACCTTGTTTTTTTTTTTAAATTATTGTTTTCAATATGGATTTTAAAAATGTTTGGAAATCAGCCAGTTGTATTCATCCAGAATTTTCTACTATATTTTAAATATTTATGAATACCAAGATTGTATCATGTCCTTTGGTAAAAAAAAAGGGGCATAATATCTATTGACATGTAGGGTCCATGATAAAATAATAAAAGCATGAGCCGTATTTACACTACCGTTGTCTTTGCAATGGCGCATTACAATATTCAAATTTAAATACTGTTCAGTTATTTTTTTGTGTGTGTGCAAATCTTTATCCTTAGAATATATGTAATTTTGATATTTTATAGCTTTTTTCTACATATATACATACATCTAAACCCCTATTCTACTTTCTTTTTTACCTTTTAGGATCTTTGTATAATTTTCCCATTTTCTTTTTCTACTATTCAGTATTTTAGAGGGAAAAGGGGTCAAGATATAAAGAAAAGTTATTTTATGTTGTATTATATAATATTATTACCTTTATAGTCTGTAATTCTAGATCCTCTCTCTCTCTCTCTCTATATATATATATATATAGGCCTATATCTTAGTCCTTAAAACACGGGTGGGGGGTGGCCTAGTGGTCTAGAGAGCCGCGCTTCGACCACTAGCTGGCCGGTCACCCCTGGCTTGCGGCTGTGGTTTCGAGCCCTGGTGTGAGCGTATGTGGCATGGAGATAGGGGCGCTTTCTCAACCTCGTGGGTTTCATCCGGGCACTCCGGTTTTCTCCACTGCTAAAGACCCCTACGCGCAAGTGAATTATTGAAATAAAAATGAAACCATATGTTAGTCCCAAAATGACCTAGTTTGTGTCGAGTGGACGTTAAACCCCATTTCTCTCTCCTTAAAAACACTACTTATATTTGAGGCATATATCCTGTTAATTCAGTGTTAATTCCAAAGAGAATAGCACAAATTCGTCTTTTTTTTTTAAATATAGGATTACATTACATAACTTTATTTTACAAGCCTGTATCCCATATTCTTCTACACAATTTAAAATTCTGTATTTCAATGTTAATTAAAAAAAAAAAAGGTACAAATTTATTCTTTAGAAATAGATGTATATAGGCCTTACACCATTTTTTCTTTTACTTTCCTGTAAGGCAGTGGCTATTTGACACATGTGGTATGCAATAATTTCATAATATCCTCACGACTACAGACTGCAATTACCAACCGATTTCAATGAAACTTGCAGAATATGATAACAATCATAATATCTCGGAGTAGCCCAAATTTCGACCACTTCCGGTTAGCGGTTTCCGAGATATCAGGTTACCACACATTTCATGTGGCACGCATACAGACCAGAATTATTAACCGATATCCACAAAACATACAGGATATAATAACAATAATAATATCTCGGAGTAGCCCAAATTTCGACCACTTCCGGTTAGCGGTTTCCGAGATATCAGGTTACCACACATTTCATGTGGCACGCATACAGACCACAATTATTAACCGATATCCATAAAACTTACAGGATATAATAACAATAATATCTCAGAGTAGCCAAAATTTCGACCACTTCTTGTTAGCGGTTTCCGAGATATCAGGTTACCACAAATTTCATGTGGCACGCATACAGACTACAATTATTAACCGATATCTACGAAACGTACAGGATATAATAACAATAATAATATCTCGGAGTAGCCAAAATTTCGACCACTTCCGGTCAGCAGTTTCCGAGATATCAGGTTAACACACATTTCATGTGGCACGCATACAGACCACAATTATTAACCGATATCTACGAAACTTACAAGATATAATAACAATAATAATATCTCGGAGTAGCCAAAATTTCCACCACTTCCGGTTAGCGGTTTCCGAGATATCAGGTTACCACACATTTCATGTGGCACGCATACAGATAACAATTATTAACCGATATCCACGAAACGTACAGGATATAATAACAATAATAATATCTCGGAGTAGCCAAAATTTCGACCACTTCCGGTTAGCAGTTTCCGAGATATCAGGTTACCACACATTTCATGTGGCACGCCTACAGACCACAATTATCAACCGATATCCACGAAACTTACAGGATATAATAACAATAATAATATCTAGGAGTAGCCAAAATTTCGACCACTTGCGGTTAGCAGTTTTCGAGATATCAGGTTACCACACATTTCATGTGGCACGCCTACAGTCCACAATTATCAACCGATATCCTTGAAACTTACAAGATATAATGACAATGATAATATCTCGGAGTAGCCGAAATTTCGACCACTTTCGGTCAGCAGTTTCCGAGATATCAAGTTACCACACATTTCATGTGGCACGCATACAGACCACAATTATCAACCGATATCCACGAAACTTACAGGATATAATAACAATAATAATATCTCGGAGTAGCCAAAATTTCGACCACTTCCGGTTAGCAGTTTCCGAGATATCAGGTTACCACACATTTCATGTGGCACGCCTACAGACCACAATTATCAACCGATATCCATGAAACTTACAGGATATGATAACAATGACAACATCTCGAAGTAGCCAAAATTTCGACGACTTCCGGTCAGCAGTTTCCGAGATATCAGGTTATCACACATTTCATGAGTCACGCATACAGACCACAATTATAACCGATATCCACGAAACTTACAGGATATAATAACAATAATAATATTTCGAGGTAGCCAAAATTTCGACCACTTCCGGTTAGCGGTTTCCGAGATATCAGGTTACCATACATTTCATGTGGCACGCCAACAGAGAGGAATTATTAACCGATATCCACGAAATTTACAGGATATAATAACAATAATAATATATCGGAGTAGCCAAAATTTCGACCACTTCCGATTAGCAGTTTCCGAGATATCAGGTTACCACACATTTCATGTGGCACGCCTACAGACCACAATTATTATCAACCGATATCCACGAAACTTACAGGATATAATAACAATAATAATATATCGGAGTAGCCAAAATTTCGACTACTTCCGGTTAGCCTTTTCCGAGATATCAGGTTACCACACATTTCATGTGGCACGCCTACAGACCACAATTATCAACCGATATCCATGAAACTTACAGGATATAATAACAATGATAATATCTCGGAGTAGCCAAAATTTCGACGACTTCCGGTCAGCAGTTTCCGAGATATCAGGTTATCACACATTTCATGAGTCACGCATACACGTCTTTTTTTTTTTTAAATATAGGATTACATTACATAACTTTATTTTACAAGCCTGTATCCCATATTCTTCTACACAATTTAAAATTCTGTATTTCAATGTTAATTAAAAAAAAAAAAGGTACAAATTTATTCTTTAGAAATAGATAAAATCCTTATAGGGCATTTAGTAAGTGTAATATGATAAATAACACAAATTAATATGGATAACAGTCAGTGAGTAATGACCGTATAATGACAAGAAATCAAATTAACAAGGTAACAAAAACAATAACTGATATGGATCATCAAAGATGTAGATTAATTAAGTTATGAATCCATCTAAGGACTTAGAAATACATGTATATAGGCCTTACACCATTTTTTCTTTTACTTTCCTGTAAGGCAGTGGCAGGATATGATAACAATGACAATATCTCGAAGTAGCCAAAATTTCGACGACTTCCGGTCAGCAGTTTCCGAGATATCAGGTTATCACACATTTCATGAGTCACGCATACAGACCACAATTATCAACCGATATCCACGAAACTTACAGGATATAATAACAATAATAATATTTCGAGGTAGCCAAAATTTCGACCACTTCCGGTTAGCGGTTTCCGAGATATCAGGTTACCATACATTTCATGTGGCACGCCAACAGACAAGAATTATTAACCGATATCCACGAAATTTACAGGATATAATAACAATAATAATATATCGGAGTAGCCAAAATTTCGACCACTTCCGATTAGCAGTTTCCGAGATATCAGGTTACCACACATTTCATGTGGCACGCCTACAGACCACAATTATTATCAACCGATATCCACGAAACTTACAGGATATAATAACAATAATAATATATCGGAGTAGCCAAAATTTCGACTACTTCCGGTTAGCAGTTTCCGAGATATCAGGTTACCATACATTTCATGTGGCACGCCAACAGACAAGAATTATTAACCGATATCCGCGAAATTTACAGGATATAATAACAATAATAATATATCGGAGTAGCCAAAATTTCGACCACTTCCGATTAGCAGTTTCCGAGATATCAGGTTACCACACATTTCATGTGGCACGCCTACAGACCACAATTATTATCAACCGATATCCACGAAACTTACAGGATATAATAACAATAATAATATATCGGAGTAGCCAAAATTTCGACTACTTCCGGTTAGCAGTTTCCGAGATATCAGGTTACCACACATTTCATGTGGCACGCCTACAGACCACAATTATCAACCGATATCCATGAAACTTACAGGATATAATAACAATGATAATATCTCGGAGTAGCCAAAATTTCGACCACTTCCGGTCAGCAGTTTCCGAAATATCAGGTTACCACACATTTAATGTGGCACGCATACAGACCACAATTATTAACTGATATCCACGAAACTTACAGGATATAACAACAATAATAATATCTCGGAGTAGCCAAAGTGTCGACCACTTCCGGTAAGCGGTATCCGAGATATTAGGTTAACACACATTTCATGTGGCACGCATACAGACCACAATTATTAACCGATATCTACGAAACGTACAGGATATAATAACAATAATAATATCTCGGAGTAGCCAAAATTTCGACCACTTCCGGTTAGCAGTTTCCGAGATATTAGGTTACCACACATTTCATGTGGCACGCATACAGACCACAATTATTAACCGATATCTACGAAACGTACAGGATATAATAACAATAATAATATCTCGGAGTAGCCAAAATTTCGACCACTTCCGGTTAGCAGTTTCCGAGATATCAGGTTACCACACATTTCATGTGGCACGCCTACAGCCCACAATTATCAACCGATATCCTTGAAACTTACAAGATATAATAACAATAATAATATCTCGGAGTAGCCAAAATTTCGACCACTTCCGGTTAGCGGTTTCCGAGATATCAGGTTACCACACATTTCATGTGGCACGCATACAGATAACAATTATTAACCGATATCCACGAAACGTACAGGATATAATAACAATAATAATATCTCGGAGTAGCCAAAATTTCGACCACTTCCGGTTAGCAGTTTCCGAGATACCAGGTTACCACACATTTCATGTGGCACGCCTACAGACCACAATTATCAACCGATATCCACGAAACTTACAGGATATAATAACAATAATAATATCTCGGAGTAGCCAAAATTTCGACTACTTGCGGTTAGCAGTTTCCGAGATATCAGGTTACCACACATTTCATGTGGCACGCCTACAGTCCACAATTATCAACCGATATCCTTGAAACTTACAAGATATAATGACAATGATAATATCTCGGAGTAGCCGAAATTTCGACCACTTTCGGTCAGCAGTTTCCGAGATATCAAGTTACCACACATTTCATGTGGCACGCATACAGACCACAATTATCAACCGATATCCACGAAACTTACAGGGTATAATAACAATAATAATATCTCGGAGTAGCCATAATTTCGACCACTTCCGGTTAGCAGTTTCCGAGATATCAGGTTACCACACATTTCACGTGGCACGCCTACAGACCACAATTATCAACCGATATCCATGAAACTTACAGGATATGATAACAATGACAATATCTCGGAGTAGCCAAAATTTCGACGACTTCCGGTCAGCAGTTTCCGAGATATCAGGTTATCACACATTTCATGAGTCACGCATACAGACCACAATTATCAACCGATATCCACGAAACTTACAGGATATAATAACAATAATAATATTTCGAGGTAGCCAAAATTTCGACCACTTCCGGTTAGCGGTTTCCGAGATATCAGGTTGCCATACATTTCATGTGGCACGCCAACAGACAAGAATTATTAACCGATATCCACGAAATTTACAGGATATAATAACAATAATAATATATCGGAGTAGCCAAAATTTCGACCACTTCCGATTAGCAGTTTCCGAGATATCAGCTTACCACACATTTCATTTGGCACGCATACAGACCACAATTATTAACCGATATCCACGAAACTTACAGGATATAATAACAATAATACTATCTCGGAGTAGCCAAAATTTCGACCACTTCCGGTTAGCGGTTTCCGAGATATCAGGTTACCACACATTTCATGTGGCACGCATACAGACCACAATTATTAACCGATATCCACGAAACGTACAGGATATAATAACAATAATAATATCTCGGAGTAGCCAAAATTTCGACCACTTCCGGTCAGCAGTTTCCGAGATATCACGTTACCACACATTTCATGTGGCACGCATACAGGCCACAATTATCAACCGATATCTACGAAACTTGCAGAATATTATTACATTAATAATATCTCGGAGTAGCCAAAATTTCGACCACTTCCGGTTAGCAGTTTCCGAGATATCAGGTTACCACACATTTCATGTGGCACGCCTACAGACCACAATTCAACCGATATCCACGAAACTTACAGGATATAATAACAATAATAATATCTCGGAGTAGCCAAAATTTCGTCCACTTGCGGTTAGCAGTTTCCGAGATATCAGGTTACCACACATTTCATGTGGCACGCCTACAGTCCACAATTATCAACCGATATCCTTGAAACTTACAAGATATAATGACAATGATAATATCTCGGAGTAGCCAAAATTTCGACCACTTCCGGTCAGCAGTTTCCGAGATATCAAGTTACCACACATTTCATTTGGCACGCATACAGACCACAATTATCAACCGATATCCACGAAACTTACAGGATATAATAACAATAATAATATCTCGGAGTAGCCAAAATTTCGACCACTTCCGGTTAGCAGTTTCCGAGATATCAGGTTACCACACATTTCATGTGGCACGCCTACAGACCACAATTATCAACCGATATCCACGAAACTTACAGGATATAATAACAATAATAATATCTCGGAGTAGCCAAAATTTCGACCACTTGCGGTTAGCAGTTTCCGAAATATCAGGTTACCACACATTTCATGTGGCGCGCATACAGACCACAATTATTAACTGATATCCACGAAACTTACAGGATATAACAACAATAATAATATCTCGGAGTAGCCAAAGTGTCGACCACTTCCGGTAAGCGGTATCCGAGATATTAGGTCCAAAATCATCAATTTCGACCATTTCCGGTTAGCAGTTTCCTAGATATCAGGTTACCAGACATTTCACGTGGCACGGCTACAGAACGGAATTACCAACCGATTTCAAAGAAACTTGCAGATTATAATTACATTGATAATATCTCAGAGTAGGCAAAGTTTCCGCCACTTCCGGTTAGCGGTTTCCGAGATATCAGGTTACCACACATTTCATGTGGCACGGCTACGGACCACAATTATAAACTGATATCCACGAAACTTACAGAATATATTAAAAATAATAATATCTCGGAGTAGTCGAAATGTTATTATATCCTGTAAGTTTCGAGAATATCGGTTGATAATTGTGGTCTGTAGGCGTGCCACATGAAATGTGTGGTAACCTGATATCTCGGAAACCGCTTACCGGAAGTGGCCGAAATTTAGGCTACTTCGAGATGTTATTATTGGTATTATGCCCTGTAAGTTTCGTGGATATCGGTTGATAATTGTGGCCTGTATGCGTGCCACATGAAATGTGTGGTAACCTGATATCTCGGAAACTGCTGACCGGCAGTGGTCGAAATTTTGGCTACTCCGAGATATTATCATTGTTATTATATCCTATACGTTTCGTGATAATTGTGGTCTGTAGGCGTGCCACATGAAATGTGTCGTAAACCGATATCTCGGAAACCGCTTACCGGAAGTGGCCGAAATTTTGGCTACTGTGAGATATTATCATCGTTATTATATCCTGTAAGTTTCATGGATATCGGTTGATGGTCTGTAGTCGTGCCACATGAAATGTGTAGTAACCTGTATCTCGGAAACCGCTAACCGGAAGTGGTCGAAATTTAGGCTAGTCCGAGATAATATTAATTTTATCATATTCTGTGAGTTTCGTGGATATTGGTTGATAATTGCTGTGCGGAGACGTACAAGTGGCAAATAGCCCCCGAATTGTCTTACCACATGTGGCAAATAGCCCCAGCCCTTACTGTAATTTCACAGTTAATTTTGGAGGGAAAAAACTCATGTATTGTCCAGTTATTTTTTTTTTCTTTCGTCTTGTGGTCAGTATAATCTGTTATTTTAGAGTCTTTATTTTTTTTAAAAAAAAAAACCTGGGCTATTCACATATAGGCATATATTTTTGTCTGATTTCTAGTAATTTTAGAAACGTTCAAAGATATAATATAGGCCTATAATAAATCATTTTTCTTTATTTGGTCTATATATGAATAAATACCAGTCAATTGCATAGGCCTATCTTTTTTTCTTTAAAAATAAATTACTTATATTATAGGCCTATGTCATTTTTTTAAAAATTACTTATATTATAAATTATAGGCCTATATCATTTTTTAAAAAAAATACTTAAGAGTTTTGACCTATATCCTATTTTTTAAAACAAATAAATACTTATATTATAGGCCTATTTCACATTCACATTCTCGCCTTTACTATTTATAATGTTGTTTTTCAATGGTAATTTCAGGGAGAATAAAAGCACAAATTTATTTGCAATAAACAATAGGATTATATTATATCAGTATTTTTTGTGGGCCTACATGTATATCAAAATTTTAAATTCGGTATTTTCACTGTTTATTAAAAAGATAGGTTGCCAGGCAACGAAACATACGCCCACAGCAGCTAAATCGTCCGGGCAGTCAACAAGGGTTGTCGCATATTTTTACTTTTTTCGGTAATGAAACATTTGTAATACACTAAAAACTGATTAAGAGTAACAACTCATTATGTAATTATCAGAAAATCATTAGAATTTGATTGCTTTTTATAAAGTTTTACCCCACGCTAACAATTAGTATATACATGAAACATTTAATATCATGGATTTAGCTGTTCAGTTATCTAAATTCATTGAAAATCAAAATACTTGTTCGTTTCAACACCTTAAACTCTATGTATCAATCTGAAGTCAATCGGATGGTAACTTTGGCCTCTATAGCGCCACAAGAATTTTTGAAGTTATCAAGGGAGATAACTCTGGCAGTAATTATTTGAAATCGCTGAAAATCAATAGGATTCTTCGTCTCATGACCTTAAACACTGTGTATAAATCTAAAGTCAATCGGATATTAACTTTGGCCACAAGATTTTTTGAGGTGATCAAGGGCCATAACTCTGGCACTAATTAACGGAAATCGCTGAAAATCAATAGGCGTCTTTTTTATGACCTTAAACACTGTGTATAAATTTGAAGTCAATCGGATATTAACTTTGGCCTCTAGAGCGTCCACAAGATTTTTTGAAGTGATCAAGGGCCATAACTCTGGTAGTTATTATCGGAAATCGCTGAAAAACAATAGGCTTCTTCGTCTCATGACCTTAAACACTGTGTATAAATTTAAAGTCAATCGGATATTAACTTTAGCCTCTAGAGCATCCACAAGCAATTGTGGACGCCGGACGGACGGACGGACGGACGGACCGACGAACGGGGACGACGACAATATACGACCACATTTCAATGTGGGCGTATAAAAAAGATATTCAAAATTTATATTTTCATCAATATACAGGCCCACATTATATACCATTTTCGTCTTTACTTTTCTGTAATTTCACAGATAATTTTAGAGGGGGGGGGGGAACTAAGATTTGATATTAGTTAGTTATTTCATTGGCATTTTGGACAGAATAATTTAAAGTCTTTATTTTAAAAAGTATTGGCTATTCACATAATAAAAGAATTATAGGCCCATGTGTTTATGATATGTGTCTATCTTTTTTTATTACTTCTTTTTTTCGTTGATGTTTAAACAAACAAAAAGAAAAGAAAACTTGAAGAACTAGACTATATTAAAATACATAAATATGATTATGACACTTGTAGTTAGCCTTATGATAGGCCTATAAATAGCTGCATGTGTTTGGTCTTTAATGCTTAATCTATAAATCCGATCTGTATTTATTTGCTTTTGTTTTCAACCGTGAATTCACAACATCCCTTCCTTTATAATGTGAAAAGTTTCATTAAAATAATAGGCCTGATTTACGTCTATCTACCATGCAACCATGATTATGATGAATGTAAAGAAGACCAAGGTATGCCCACGTAAAACAGTAATTTCACGTTATACATTATCTTATTTTCATAAACTGTCGGCACATTTCATTCAGGACAACTTGTTATTAATTTTGAAAAGTTAGGATTATTTTAAAAACTTATAACGGTATTAATATTATCGAAGTTTACTTGAGGTAAATAACATTACGTCAACGGTAGAAACAAATGTTTTGCGAGGTTAAACATGGCGGAATTGGTACTTCCGGTGACTTCACACTTCTCAGCCAATGAGCTATCCTGTTATTATATAGATCAGTGGGATAAACCTATATTTCAAGTTTCGCCAAAATCGGATAAGAATTGTGACCTGTAGAAAGTCCACAGACAAGTTGTTGACGGACGGACAGGGGCGACGAGAATATACGTCCACATGAAAATGTGGGTGTATAAAGATAGGGAATAATCTACATTAACAGGCATGTAAATATACAGAATAGACCAGACTTTGCTGAATTCGTCTGCTATTTCTGAAATTAATTTATTTCAGGATATCCTGACTAATGGTCGAATTTTTGGTATTTGAAAATTTCAAATTTCTCCTTGCCGACAAAGTTGTTTTTGAGTGAACAATTCCGATTAACAGGTTGAAAATAACCAAATAGGTTGCAGTTTCGTGATTTCATCTCATATTTGGGAAATTAATACATTTCTGGTTAACCTTATTCCAAGAAAAGGCAGTGGCTTTGGAATCAATAGATTTTCAAAACGTTTTACGAATCAGAAATCACCGAAATTTACTGATGAAAAAATGGTCCTACATAGCTGTAACTTAGAGACTTTTTGATCTATTTTACTAATCTTGACTAATGGTCGAATTTTTGGTATTTGAAAATTTCAAATTTCTCCTTGCCGACAAAGTTGTTTTTGAGTGAACAATTCCGATTAACAGGTTGAAAATAACCAAATAGGTTGCAGTTTAGTGATTTCATCTCATATTTGGGAAATTAATACACGTACATTTCTGGTTAACCTTATTCCAAGAAAAGGCAGTGGCTTTGGAATCAATAGATTTCAAAACGTTTTACGAATCAGAAATCACCGAAATTTACTGATGAAAAAATGGTCCTACATAGCTGTAACTTAGAAACTTTTTGATCTATTTTACTAATTCTTTATTCTTTGTGTACCTTAAAACCTTTACTTTAAATCTGCTATTTCTGATTATCGAAATTAGAATAGTATGTCAGCGGAAGTAAAACGACCATGACAACTTCTTGAATAATAGTACAATTTTCATGAAATTAGGAATGTAAGTAGATCTGGTTGATCTAACTTCAACGATGTCATTAGAAATTTTCTAAGTTATCTACCCTTGAAAAAAAAGGATCAAATTTTTCAAAAAGACCGACAAAATATAGGTCAGGTTGCCTTGAAATCTCTCGTTCGAACCAGAGGTGCAACAATCTTGAAATGTGAAAAAACCCTCAGGCTTTAACAATATTTTACTTACAGACATGGGAGTTACATTGTCTGAATCCTCGAAAGAATGTCTGAAAAATGTTCAGAGCAGAAATTTGATTTAGGTCAACTGATTGTCACCCTTTTGAAGTGAATATGAAAAATCTACACTGACTGGCTTGTAAATAAACACAATAGGCCGTAGTATGTTCAATGAGTCTCCTATTTCTGAAATTAATACATTTGGGATAACCTGGCTCATGGTCCCCGTGGGTGTTTTCGGGTAATCCAATATTTTTCTAGTAAGATTGATTATCTATACTTTTAATATATACCAAATTTGACAAACTTTAATTGGAAATAACCACCTGATAAATACTTTTCTGGGAAATTATCTTTAAAGATGGTTATGTGCTACCCATATGACTTTGTTTTTCACCACATTTCAATGTGGACGAATAAAAAGAATAGTAGCCTCTATCTTGTTGATGAACACACTATTGGCGGACTGATAACAATACGCCCATACTTAAATGTTGGCGTTTAAAAAGATTTACCTCAATAGTAGCAGCAAGAGTGGCTACTGTTAGCATTGGTAGACAATATACAGGATCAGGTATACTTAAATCTGTGAACCAAAATATGCCACCTTCTTTAAAGCCTTCAATTGGTAATGATGACATCTGACGTAAAGCAACAAACATGGACAAGAATACTGGCATCTGAAATAATGGCCAAGGGTTTTAATTATAGAGATCAGGGGCTAAAAGAGAGGGACGCAATATATGGCGGTATATTAGATTAAGAATTCTAACACGCTATCGTCTCATTTCTTACTTTTATTCATGCAATTTCTAATGTCCATTCATGTAATTTCCATTCATGTATTTTCTAAATTAAGACAATGTATAATTCAACTTCTTAGTTTGTTCAGTGTAAATATCAATTCTGTTTCATCTTATTTCTATTATTGAGACGAAAAATGTCTACTTTGTTGTAGCTTTACATGTTAAGCAAGAACGGCAAACAAATTTAGAATTTTGATACTTCTACCTAGCAACGATTACATGTCATTTTGGACTCACGTCATTTGGGACTCAAAAAAATAAGGCCGCGACATTTGGGACTCGGGTATACGACGTTTGGGTCTTTGGTATACGTCGTTTGAGACTCGGGTACACGACGTTTGTCAATTGAATAATAATATAATTTTATCATAATAAAAACATACCAACGATTTAAATAACATTTATTTTAACAATACATTTATTTATTTTAACAATACATTCAGTTGATTATATAAGATTACTGCACGGTTGATTTTAATAACAAAGATCCCGGTACCCTACATCGTTACATGGGCGAGCTGCAGTTATTCATACATATTTGTCTTTTTTGTCGGTTTAATGTCTTTACATATTATCGTGCGTACCAATGAATTATAAATGCACGTGACGTATCTTAAAATTGATCAACCCCAATTTGATTATCTGATATATTCTAATCTCCATTGTCAAATATCAGGGCCTTCTAAGAAACCACAGGTTTCTTTGATTGTGAATCCAGTCTTTGTTTTACAATACTGTCGATTCATGCACGCTTTTCACACGGAATTGCTCTTTGATGTTGACAGTTAGCTCTGATATTGACAGGCGAAGCACAGTTAGCGCGTGCTCTAATGGATTAGCTGATATAATTGGTTGGAATTTGGCAAGTGTTACAGTTCATTGGTTGAAATGTTTGCAAACTTTTAGGAAAGTTATCGGTTGTATAATTTTACATTCCAAATGAACCATAGACAAGAATTCAACAAACGAAAGATTTAATCCTCTTTGGAAAGAATTGTCGGATATTTTTTATTTAATTTTTTAAAACAAAACAAAACATCCAATGACAGGCTTTATTTATTACATTATATAATATATCCACTACAATTTTATGCATGCCGCCTGTTCGCCACGTGGTTGTGATTGGCATTCAAATTTCAAGGTAATTGAATTAGACCTCAAGCAAGGACATATATAATACGATTATAATTTTAAGATTTTTTTTTTTTACTTCCATGTACCCCAAAACATTATCCAACATCAAATTTTGATCATAACTTCCATTTTAATATCGCAAATTTGACGATCTTCGACAGAGCCTATTGTCAAAGACTTATGTTCCATTGACTGTGATTGGGTGATTAAAAAGGAATAGCCAATGGCATTACGGCTTTCACAGAATCAGTAGTGTTACTATTTTAATGCAAAGAAACCTTTTCCATACGTATAGAACGAACAATGTATGTAACGTATTATCAAATGAACTACCTCTTAATCGTCTTAATTGTTTAATTACTTCCCATACAAATCCTATATATTATAATTAACCTGACCCAAATAGATGGTCTCGATAAAAAAAACTTGCGTGGCGGGTGTCGAACCAGCCCAGTGTCGAAACAACTAGGATTCCGATAAATCAGTTGGCTCCATAACGGATCGACGTTTGTGGTGCCAAATATCATTTATATTGAGTCCCAAATGTCGTTTGTGTTGAGTGTTAAATGACGCCACTGAAGTCCCAAACGTGGTCAACTGAGTCCCAAATGTCGTTTATGGAGAGAGAGAGAGGGGGGGGGGGGGTAACATCCACTCGACACAAACCAGTTCATTTCCACATTCAAACCATGGTTCAATTTCATTTCAATAATTCGCTTGCACGTAGGGGTGTTTACTAGTGGGAGGAAATTAGAGGACCCGGAGAAAACCCACGAGGTTGGACAGGCGAACCTACTCCAAGTGACGTACATCTGGGGAATCGAAATCACACCACTTGATTCAATGACTGACCTTATGTTACAGTACAGATGTGCTAACAATTCGGCCATCCAACCTAACTTTGAATGAGATATAAATTAATGGTTTGTAAGACGCTGGCTTGCTAGGCTGTGGGTCGGGTGTTCGATCCGTGCATTAGTCTAGAACGTTCATCCAGATTTTCCGGCGTAGTTCCCCCGGTTAGTGTCTAGTCGTTCGGATGGGACATGGTACCGTGTACAAATTGGCGTGCACGTAAAAGATCCTGTGACCGTTAGAATTCGATAGAAGTCTAGGCCATAGATTCACTCTCCGGGTAGTATTTCACTAAAGCACACTGTATGGCGTATGTCCGTCTCCATTAGCCCGACTCGGAGCAGAACAGTAGGGCGTTAAACCCCCTTTCATTTCATTTCATTTTCTATTTCAAATACAAGCTAAACAGTATTTGTTCATTTTGTTAAAGACAGGTGCAGGATTTGGAGAATTCTATTAAGCTTTCATATTTCATATGAAAGCTTATTGTTTCTATTTAAGTTATTAAGCTTTCATATTTAATATGAAAGCTTATTGTTTCTGTTATCTATATGACCGTATGAGTTTTGTTAGTATGTGAATCTAAACCAAAAGTTAATATTATTATTACATATTAAATAATTCTTGGTTGAAAAAATATCGATTTTAAAAGTTAAAAATGCCATTTTTGACCAAATGGTGTCACTTCCGGTGTCAATTTTTAATTATAATCAACTTGATATGACGCATACTTGCTTTTTGAATCAAATGATGTCACTTTTGCGAATATCCATTAATAATTGACTATTTTACAGGCAAAATTACGAAAACAGTAACTTATGCAAAACTGCCCTTTTCTCGGTAGCTGCTTATATTACAAACTAATTTTCACATACATTCTCTTCGTATGGATTATAGCTACAAGTTTATAAAAGTTATGTAAAAATATTTTAAAATCTGAAAAGCCTGAATAGGTTGTAAATAGGTCAATTTTACGCCTTTTTTCACCTCTTAATCCAATTTGCTAGAAAATGAAATAGAAATTAAAAAAACTGCTTCCAACATTTTTTTGCGCCTTGAAAGGACACACTCTTTGAGTCATATAATTTTTCAAAAAAATAATATTTGTTTTCGAAAAATGCTACCTAACTGTCAAAATTGTAGTTTTTGGGCGAAATTTTCTGTTTTAACAGTTTAATTTGCACGGTACTTTAATTACCAACCGATTATTACAAAACTTTTGAAAATAAGCTCCAGCTTAATCGTATGCAATAAAAGTTTGGCCTGAATTGAAAGTTCTGCACCGAGAAAGTTCATTTTCCGGCGTGGTTCGCCCTTGTCAGTGAGGCAGAACAGAGGGCCTGACAAGGACAGCTGTCTAGTCGTTCGGATGGGACGAAAAACCAAGGTCCCGTGTACACACTGGAGTGCACGTAAAATATCCCTAAGCAGTTGAAATTCGATACTGTTGAATAAGCTCTATACGATGACTAAATGTGCAGATTGTAGTCACCCACGCTGCATGTTTCGCTTAACAATGAAAGGGTGCCGTTTTCAATGTTCGATCCTTTTATTCTTCTACTCCTGATATTTTGGACTGTTGATCGAAGTTTTCATATAAAAGACTACCGATAAGACTCTTTGTAGAAGAAGTTCCCAAAAAATATTATGTTGACTTGAAGAGAAAAGAACCTTTAAAAATGCTCCAAATCGTAAAAATACAACTTTTTTGCATTTTCTATCTCTTTTTTCCTGTTATCCCTGATATTTTAAAAAAAAATGATACAACGATTTCACACAACAGGCTAGCTATTGGACTCTCGATTAACAAGAGTTTCACCGCCCTCCCTTCATTATAACCGAAGTTATCTTGCCCTAAATAATCAACAAATCAGCATGCTTATCTCTGCCTGCCCTAGGCAGAAAATGCTCATCTTTGAACTCAATCATGAAATTGACCTAGTGAACATCTACACCAAGATTGAACATTCTAGCTCAATTAGAAGGAGAGTTATTGTGTTTCAAAGTCTCGACCCTTCAAATTGCTACTACTTTTCATATTCACTTCAAAATGGCAACCATCAATTGACCTAAATCAAAATTCTGCTCTAAACAATTTTTAGGCCATCCTTCAAGGATTCAGAAAATATAACTCCCGTGTCTGTAAGTAAAATAGCAAAAAAGCCTCAGGGATTTTTCACGTTTCAAGATGGTGGCACTTCCGGTTCGATCGACAAACTCCATATTTTGTGTACGAATCAGTAATTACTTGTCTAGTATCGAAAAAAAAATCAGATCATTCTGCCCTATATTTCGTCAATATTTTTGAAAAATTTGATCCTTAATTTCTACAAGGGGAGATAAGTTGGATAATTTCTAAAGTCATTTTTAAAGTCGCATCATTAAGGTCTACTTACATATTAAATTTCATGAAAATCGTACAACTACTAAAGAAGTTGTCGAGTTGGTGTAAACTTCCGGTTCGAAATCACAGCGACGAATTTTCGAAATTTGAAGTAAATGTCTTAGGATACTCAAAGAAAAAAGAATTAGTAAAATAGATCAAATAGCCACAAAGTTACAGCATTGTAGGTCAAATGCATTCGTTCGTAAAATTGGGTGATTTCGGATTCGTAAAACGTTTTGAAAACATATTTAATCAAGGTTCGCACCCCATTTTTTTTGGGGGGGGGGGGGTAGGTCAAATTTCAGAAAGATCCTATGGATAGATTCTGAGAAATAATAAGCTTTCATATGAAAGCTTAATAACTTTAACAAAAACAATAAGCTTAATAACTTTAACAGAAACAATAAGCTTTCGTATCAAATATAAAAAGCTTAATAATAATCTTAATAAAAAGAATAAGCTTCACATGAAATATGAAAGCTTAACTAGATCTGCTAGGCAGATATTAAAGCTTTCTTATTCATGGTCAATTTCTGTCGCATCTCATGAGTTATATATAAAGAGTCTTAAAAAGGAAAAAGAATTAATGAAATCGGCCAAAAACTCACCGAGTTATAACGAGAAACAATTCTACCTTAATTAAAAACAGAGTTGTTATGTTCCAATGTGATCAGTCAAATTGCTTATTGCTCCTAAGTCTGGACAGAAATTCTCAACATCAAACTTAGTCAAGGTTTTGACATAATGAATCTATATTTGGAATTTCGTCACTCTCACTTCATTATAACCAAAGTTATCGTGCCCCAAAGTATTAACCAATCAGATTGCTTATCTCTGTTTACAGTAAGCAGACAATGCTCATCTTCGCACTTCATCATGGCATTCACTTAAAGAACGCCTTCGCCAAGATTGAACATTCTGCCCCAATTAGAAAGAGAATTATTTTGTTTCAAATTCTCGACCAAACAAATTGCTCATCGCTCTGCTTATCCATGGCTCATTGTCGAACGTATTCAAGGTATTGATGTAATGAAACTATACACTAAGTTTCATCACTCTGACTTAATTAGAACTGAAGGGAAAGTGCCCGAAATCATCAACCAATCAAATTGCTTATCTCTCCTACCCTAAGCATAAAATGCTCATCTTCGAACTCCATCAAAGCATTGACCTAATAAAGACCTACGCCAAGTTTGAACAGTCTAGCCGAATAACACTGAGAGTTATTGTGCTTCATTGTCTCGACCAAACAATTTGCGTCTCGCTCTGCTTATCCTGAGCAGAAAGTGCCACTGTCGAACTTAGTCAAGGTAGTGATTTAATGAAACTATACACCAAGTTTCATCACTATCACTTAATCAGAACTAATGTTATTGTGTGTCGAATCATCAACCAATCAAATTGCTCGTCTCTGCTTACCCAACGCAGAAAATGCTGATATTCGGAATTCATCAAGACATTGACCCAGTGAATGCCTACACCGAGTTTGAACATTGTACCCCAATTAGAAGAAGAGTTATTGTGTTCCAAAGTCATCAAGCTATTGACCTAATAAACACCTACAACAAATCTAGCTGAATTAGAAAGAGAGTTATTTTGTCCCAAACTAGATCATTTCTGGACTAAAATATAGTTCGAATTTATTTCAATATTTCGTTTGCGCGTAGAGGTCTTTAGCGGTGGAAGGAAACCGGAGGAAATGAAGAAAATCCACCAAATTGGACAGGCGACCTTACTCCTTGTCAAGTACAACCGGAGATTCGAAAACACGCTAGTTGACTCAATGACAGGCTTTATGATATTTAATTGTTTTAAAGAGACACGTTAAAGGTTGTTCATAGTTAAATGAAAGTTTAATTTGAAATAAGACCAACGTCTACCAATAAAATTAGGATTTAATAATGCCAGAGTAATATTAAAATAAAGTTTTAAATTAAGAATAATTAATTATTGTCCTGATGGCAATGAAATGTTTTGATTTGACGGATGAAATGTACGATGGTATCCACACTAAGTGGCTAAGGCGTTGGCCTGCTAGCCAGGAGGTCGGGTGTGCGATCCCTGCATTGGCCAAGAAAGTTCATCTCGATTTTCTGGCGTGCCACACCCCCCCCCCCATGTACACATTCGAGTGCACGTAAAAGATCCCTTAGCAGTTGGAATTCGATCTTTTTGAATAAGCTCTATACGATGGCTAAATGTGCAGATTGTAGCCACCCACACTGCATGTTTTGCTTAACAATGAAAGGGTGCCGTTTTCAATTTTCGATCCTTTTATTCTTCTACTCCTGATATTTTGGACTATTGATCAATGGTTTCATATAAAAGACTATCGATAAAACCCTTTGTAGAAGTTCCCAAAAACATTATGTTGACTTTAAGAGAAAAGGACCTTTAATAGTTGTACGATTTTCATGAAATTTAGTATATAAGTAGATCTTACCGATGTGACTTCAAAAATATAATTAGAAATTATCTAAATTATCTCCCCTTCACGAAATTAAGGATCACATTTTAAAAAAAGATAGGCTGGCACTGCAAGGCAGGATACGCCCACATTTTCGAGAGATGGATAGAGAACAAGCAATACCGAAAGTGATTTTTCCTACATCATTAATTCCTGTATTTCATGCTGTATTGGGAGCAGCCATTAAAGGTGGTCAGCTCCAGTCTGATATTCATGAAATTCGAAGCCGACAATGATTATGGTGTGACGGTACACAACCTAGAAATGTGACTTTTCATCAAAATCGGATAAGAATTGTGCCCTGAAGAGAGTTCACAACCATGATATATACCATATTTTTTACACTATTCGCGTACAAACGGCGACCATTTCGTCTGGCAATTTTAGTACGATTTTTACGAAATTAGAACTCAATATTCCTCATCAAAATCGAATTAAAATTGTGACCTATACAGGCTCCACAACCATGATATACCATTTTTTTTAACAGTATTCGTGTACAAACGGCGGCCATTTTGTCTGTCAATTTTGGTCCGATTTTCCCGAAATTCAAACTCAACCTTCCTTACGGTGTAACGGTGATATAATCAAACGTTTTTTTAAATCGGATAATAATTGTGACCTCCAGAGGGACCACAGGCTAAAGAAAGGGGGGTTTTGCGTATAACCAGGGGCCATAATTCAGGAAGTTACTATCCGATATGCGCAAATATCGAAAAGAACCAAGATCTTTGGGTTATAACCAATTGAATTAAAATTGTGACCTTTACAGGGTCCACAACCTTGATATACCATTTTTTAACAGTTATCGCGTA
Organism: Patella depressa; assembly: GCA_948474765.1. Classification (NCBI taxonomy): domain Eukaryota; kingdom Metazoa; phylum Mollusca; class Gastropoda; family Patellidae; genus Patella; species Patella depressa. The sequence continues at coordinate 25,052,413 of OX419717.1, read as the reverse complement.
CAAACGGCGGCCATTTTGTATGGCAATTTTGGTCCGATTTTCCCGAAATTCGAACTCAACCTTCCTTAGGGTGTAACAGTGATATAATCAAATGGTTTTTTAAATCGGATAATAATTGTGACCTCCAGAGGGACCACAAGCTAAAAAAAAAGGTGATTTTTCGGACAATCAGGGGCCATAATTCAGGAAATTACATTCCGATAGGCACAAATATCGAAAGGAACCAAGATCTTTGGGTTATAAACATGCATGTCAAGTTTCATCAAAATCGGTTCAAAATTGTAACCTCTATAGGGTCCACAAGCTAAAAACGTGATTTTTCGTACAATCAGGGGCCATAATCCATGAAATTTTGATCCGATACATGCCAATATCGAAAGCAGCCGAGATCTTTTGGGGATAAACCTATATTTCAAGTTTCGTCAAAATCGGATAAGAATTGTGACCTGTAGAGAGTCCACAAACAAATTGTGGACGGACGGACGGACAGGGGCGACGACATAATACGTCCACATGAAAATGTGGGCGCATAAAAATCAAGGAAATATAGGTCCGAAAGACCTTTTTTTTCCGATACTAGACAAGTAATTACTGATTCGTACACAAAATATGAAGTTTTTAGATCGAACCGGAAGTGTCACCATCTTGTAACGTGAAAAATCCCTAAGGCTTTTTTGCTATTTTACTTACAGACACGGGATCTACACAGCCCAACATTACCAGGTGGCACTATACATGTAGACCCTCTAAAAGTTGTAAATTTTATCAGGTTTTGATGAAACTTATTGAAATTATTTGTTCATATCCAAATGATCTTGGTTCCTTTCGATATTGGTGCATATCGAAACGTCACTTGCTGGTTAATGCTCCCAGATTGTACAAAAAAATCACTTTTATTTTTTTAGCTTGTTCTCTGTCCATCTCTTGCAAAATGTGTCTTGCATGGCAACCACTTGTTATGCTGAATTATCATTTTAAGGGAGTTGAGTGGGCCTATTCTACGATACGCTCTAAATTTTCAACACCAAACTTCATGAGACTTTTCAGTTTGCGCACTTGTTCCTTGTATAAAATAAACCACAGGACACATAACAGTCCGACAGTTTGTATTGAGGTAGGCTACAAGCGGAGAGAAATCAGAAGGAATTTGCTGTGAGATGTAATTATCCAGGTTTGCCATCTATCGTGATTGGGACATGGGTGAATTTCATATTGATGATCGAAGATTACTATTTTTGAATGTATAAAATGATTTTTAAAGCGGCAGAGTAGTGCACTGAAGGAAATATTTACTTTTACGTCCGAATTGTTGTATTTTAGAACTTGTTGTGGACGTATTCAACGAATTGACTGAAAATGTTCAAACTTGGTGTAGGTGTAAGCAGAGATAAGCAATTTGATTGGTGGATGCTTTGGGACATGACAAATTTAGTTCTAATTAAAGTGAAAGTGATGAAATTTGGTTCATAATTTTATTACATCAATACCTTGACTAAGTTCGATACTGAATATTTTCTGCTCCGGGTAAGCAGAGCGACAATATAAGGAATTTGATTGGTCGAGACTTTGGAACACAATAACTCTCATTCTGACTTAGCTAGAATGTTCAAACTTGGCGTAGATGTTTATTGGGATAATGCAATGATGGAGTTTGACGATGAGAATATTTTCTGCTTAGGTTATGCAAAGATAAGCAATTTGATTGGTTGATGCTTCAGGACAAGATATCTTTAGTTCTAATGAAATGAGAGTGAGGGAACTTAGTGTATAATTTTATCAAATCAATACCTTGACTTTGTTTGATTATTAACATTTTCTGGTTTGGGTAAGCAAAGCATTAAGCAATTTGATTGGTCGAGAATTTGGAACACAATAACTCTCCTTCTTATTGAGGTAGAATGTTCAAACTTGGTGTAGGCTTTCATGAATGCCTTGATGGAGTTCAATTTTAAACTTTGTCTGCTTACGTTAAGCAGAAATAAGCAATCTGATTGGTTGATGCTTTGGGGCATGTTAACGTTGATTAAAATTAAGATGAAACTCTGAATATAGAATTCATCATATCATTACCTTGACTAAGATTGATGATGAAATATGTTTTTAATTTGTTAACCCTTTGATTGTACAAAACGTTCAAATATATCACTGTTAAACCCTAATGACATTTGTGTTTGGATTTTGTGAAAATGATACCAAAACTGCCAGGCAAAATGGCTGCTTCTTGCAAATCAATACTGTACAATTATGTAACCCGATAAAACTTCAAATGTATGATTATATCGTGAAACTTGTGGTTCCGTTTTGGTATTGTCGCATGTCGTACCATATCCTGGATTATCGTCCCTGATTGTATGAAAAATCAGTTTTTGTCCCCCACCTTTCGACTATTAGAATGGGTTTGTTTGTCTGTCTTACTTTTTAGGACACAATGACTCTCTTTCTAATTGAGCAAGAATATTCAAATTTGGTGTAGGTAGGTCCAAATGCACCCTAACACGAACACATGTTTAACTAATCTTAAATTTGATTTCAGAAGCCTGTAGAAAATTACATGTAAACAGTTCTATTAAAGACATCAATGATTACAGTGGAGATATCCTCAAATATGCTCAGGTAATCAACTTTATCATATTTTCAATTTGAAAGAATATTGTTGCCATTAGTCTGTGTGAAACTTCATCAGGCAAGAGAAAATCATAAGTTCAAAATTTCAGTGTGACTGTAGTCCAAAGATTTGTTTTATCTACAGAAGATCTTAACAGACTTGCAAAAATCTTAGCTGTGAAGTATTTAAAACTTTTACTTCACATACATTTATCAGGAATCATAACACATATTCAAATGTTATTGCTGCCATACTTCTGAAGATTTTTTTCAGACATGATTTGCAAAACTGCTAATCAAATGAGGTAAATTTAGGCAATTGATTATCAATTTCTGGTTTTGATTAGCAATATTTTGGGAAAATTGTGATTAAACAAGCCAACAGTGAGGCTGATGTCCCCCGCCGAAATCCCAAAATAAATAGATGACACATATTAATTAATCGCACATTTATTTTTTTCAAACGTATCGACCAATCAAACTGAACATGAAGTGTCATCCAAAAATTGCTTATCTCTGCCTACCGTAAGAAGAAAATGCTCATCTTCGAACTCCATCAAGGCATTGACCTAATAAGCATACACACCAATTTTGAACATTTTAACTCAATTAGAAGGAGAGTTATTGTGTTCCAAAGTCTCGACCAATCAAATTGCGTATAGCGCTGCTTACCCTGAGCAGAAAATGCTCATTATCGAACTTAGCCAAGGTATTACTATAATGAAACTATACACCAAGTTTCATCAATCTCACTTAATTAGAACTAAAGTTATCGTGTCCCAAAGCATCAAACAATCAAATTGCTTATCTCTGCTTACCCTAAGCGGAAAATGTTCATCTTCGAACTCCATCAAGGCATTGACCTAATAAACACATACACCAAGTTTGAAAATTCTAGCTCAATTAGGAAGAGAGTTATTGTGTCCCAAAAAGTGTGACGGACAGACAGACGGATAGACAGAGAGACAGACAGACAGACGGACGAACCCATTTTAATAGTCCCCCAACTTTCTTCGAAAGGCGGGGGACAATAATGTCTACCTGTTGAATTTACAATATAATGCAGAGCTTTATTGAAGTATAAATATTTCAAAAATTATTATTTTTATAAGTAAAGATTTCAAAATTTGCCCACTGCTGTCTATACTTGCATATCTTACTAATACTTTCTTCAAAGCGTGCCAGTTGAGACACTTGTTGTAAGCATATCGAAATAGTTTTGATAAATTTCGGTGTTGATTGGTAGTTTGGAAATGACATGAAATGAAATGGGGTTTAATGTCACAATAAGCACAACCATATTATGTGCTGTCATTCACTCATTAGTTTACTGGATATTTGTATAGACATTTCATGCCAAAGCTAATAACTTGCCTCATTTTGTTTTATTACAGAAAAGTTACCTTACAAGATACAAGTGATAGTGATGAGTCATAATTATATATTATACTGCATGATTATATGCTGATTCTGTGATACTGTATGGCAACATATAAACTAATTCTGTAATAGTGTAGTATGACAATATTTATACTGATTATGTAATACTGTATGATAATATACTGGTTTTGTGGTTCTGATTCTGTGATATTATATGATTGTATACATATTTTGTGATTCTGATTACTTTGATAATGCATGATTATATACTATTCCAAAAAAGTAGGGGATATTTGATTTTGGGGGCATAATACTAAAATATGCAAATGACTACGAAAAAAAGTCACTATAGAACCTAACAGAAGAAACATTGCCAGTTACGTGTGACGCCCAAACGCACCAATAGCTACCGCATGGAATGCAGGTGATGCTTGGGATCATCATGGGGGTCCAACCCAAGATTTGCACGACTCTGACTTTGAATGTTACAGTCATTGTGGCATTGAATTCCAGGGTGGAAACATCAGTCTAATTGTTTTAGTGACCAGAAAACAAATTTTGATATGCGTCAGCTTACCCAAAATGAAAGGTTACGTGCCCTTGGCATGCTACAGATCGGCACAACACAGGCGGTTGTGGCGCGGACGATGAATGTTTCTCAGTCTGTCATAAGCAGGCTATGGTCCAGATACCGTGATACACAATCTGTACAGGACAGACCACGCTCAGGTCGACCAAGGGCGACAACTCAAGCCCAGGATCGATTTATCCGTACCTTGGCCTTGAGAAATCGTGTCATCACAGCAAATCAGATCAGCGCTCGTCTTCAAACAGACACTGGTGTGAGAGTGCGTGGCCAGACGATTCGGAATCGACTGCATAGGGGTCACCTTCGCGCCCGACGTCTTCGCGTGATCCCTTGTTTGCAAGATCATCACATTCAGGCAAGACCTCGTTGGTGTAGGGATCGTCAACACTGGGATAATCGACGCTGGAGCAATGTGATGTTTTCAGATGAATCAAGGTTCACTGTTGATTTTTTGGACTGACGTAGGAGGGTGTGGCGTCGTCGAAACGAGCGCTTCCAAGACGTTAACGTCACCAGACATGATCGATTTGGGGATGGTTCTGTTATGGTGTGGGGAGGCATCACTGTTGCTGGAAGAACGGCTTTACATGTTGTTGCAGGGCGTGTTACAGGCCAGTACTACCGGGACAACATCTTGGCAGTCCATGATGTGCCGTTCGCACGACGTCATGGCCGCCGTTTCATCTTCCAGGATGACAACGCAAGATGTCACAGGGCCAGGATCGTTACAGGTTACCTCCAACAACAGAACATCACCACATTACCTTGGCCAGCACTGAGTCCCGACCTCTCCCCCATCGAGCATGTCTGGGACATGCTTGGACAGAGGTTACGTCAACATCAACAACGTCCTGCCAATGTCCAAGAACTTGCTGCTGCGTTGCAACAGGAATGGGACAATCTGGACCAAAATGACCATAGACGTCTCATGAGGAGTATGCCACGTCGGATCAATGCTTGTTTGGCAAACAGAGGAGGATTTACCCGTTACTGACTTTGTTGTGATGCTGTGGTAACTTTGCTGTTTGACCCCGGGTATCATTTTACCCTTATAATGGTCAGTCTGTGCCTTACTTAGTCTAACGATCATTTGGAATAAATCGATGAATGTGAACTTCATTTCATTTTGTCATTTGTTTCTTCGTCAGTTTCATTAGGTGACTTTAATAACACTTAAAAATCAAATATCCCCTACTTTTTTTGAATAGTATATATTGATTCTGTGAAACTATGATTATATATATACTGATTCTTACTATATGATTATATACAATGTACCGGTACTGATTCTGTGATACTATGATTGTATACTATACTGGTTCTGTGATACTATAATATAAGTATATACATGTACTGATTCTGTGGTTCTGATTACTGTGATACTATATGATTATATACTGATTCTGTGATTCCAATTTATGTGATACTGTATGATAAGATAGTGATTAGAGAGATACTATGATTATATAGTGATACGTTGTGATTATATACTGATACTCTATAATATACTAATTCTGTGATACTTTGTGATTATATACCGATACTGTATGATATATACTGATTCTGTGATACTTTGTGATTATACATGTATACTGATACTGTATGATAATATACTGATTCTGTAATACTTTATGATTATATACTGATACTGCATGATAATATATTGATTCTGTGATACTTTGTGATTAAATACTGATACTGCATGATAATATTTTGATTCTGTGATACTTTGTGATTATTATATACTGATACTGTGTGATAATATACTGATTTTGTGATTCTGTGATATTTTATGATTATATACTGATACTTTATGATAATGTACTGATTCTGTGATACTTTATGATAATGTACTGATTCTGTGATACTTTGTGATTATATACTGATACTGTATGATAATAACTGATTCTGTAATACTTTATGATTATATACTGATACTGCATGATAATATATTGATTCTGTGATAATATACTGATTCTGTGATATTTTATGATTATATACTGATACTTTATGATAATGTACTGATTCCGTGATACTTTATGATAATATACTGATTCTTTGAGACTAATACTACATGTATATCATTATAATACTGATACTGCATCATTATACATGCATACTGATTCTGTGATACTGTAGGATTATTTACCGTTTTTTGTGATATTGATGTATGATGTCTGTGATATTGATTTATATTTTTTAATTTATTGTTATCATTACTTATTAAATTTATTTTTTAAAAAAATATTCTGGTTAATGTTCATATTTTTTGATGATAGAATTAAGCTGACATTTGAAGAAATAATATTACAGGTTATGCTTGAATTACACTTTATGTGTAGCGTTTAGGGGCAAGAATGTAGTGCATGCTATTGACGTTATAGAGAACGTTTCGGGGGGGGGGGTTGAAAACCTGCTATAGACGTTATAGAGAACGTTTCAGGGGAGAATTGAAAACCTGCTATAGACGTTATAGAGAACGTTTCAGGGGGAGAATTGAACACCTGCTATAGACGTTATCGGTAACGTTTAGGGTTAGAATTAAAGACGTACTACTGACGTTATCGGTAACGTTGGGGCCGGGGGTTATTTAACACATGCTATATCCGTTATGGAGAACGTTAACGGAGGGGGTTTCACGCCTGCTATAGACGTTATTTGGAACGTTTACGGAGGGGAGTGTCATGCATGCTGTAGACGTTATAGGCAACGTTTACCGGAAGGGTTGTAACACATGCATTAGACGTTATCTGTAACGTTAAAGGAGGGGGAAAACGCACGTGCTATAGACGTTATCAGAAACCGTACAGGGGAGGATTTTAACATTCTCCAGAGGTTATCTGTAACGTTTAGGCTAGGAGAAATTAACACATGATATAGACGTTATCAGGAACGTTTAAGTAGAGGAATTTAACACATCCTATTGACGTTATCCGGAACGTTAAGGAGGTGAATTTTAACACATGCTATAGACGTTACCAGTAACTTCCCTGGCTTACGTCAAATGAACATTCAAAACTAACGTAAAATAACAGAATAATTAATGTTGTCAAAACGTTTACATTAATATTCAGTTAACTTATCATGTAACGTTTGTAAATAACGTTTGCCATACGACAACAAAACTTTCCTGGCTTACGTCGGATGAACATTCAAAACTAACGTGAAATAACAGAATAATTGATGTTTTCAAAACGTTAACATTAATGTTTTCAAAACGTTATCATTATTGTTCAGTAAACGTATCCTGTAACGTTTGTAAAAACGTTAATGTTACGGCAACAAAACTTTCCTGGCTTACGTCAGATGAACATTCAAAACTAACGTGAAATAATAGAATAATTGATGTTTTCAAAACGTTAACATTAATGTTCTCAAAACGTTAACATTAATTTTCAGTAAACATATCCTGTAACGTTTGTAAAAACGTTAACGTTACGACAACAAAACTTTCCTGGCTTACGTCAGATGAACATTCAGAACTAACGTGAAATAACAGAATAACGAATGTTTTCCTAACGTTAACATTAATGTTTTGAAGTCGTTAACTATAATGTTCATTAAACGTATCCTGTAACGTTTGTAAAAACGTTAATGTTACGACAACAAAACTTTCCTGGCTTACGTCAGATGAACATTCAAAACTAACGTGAAATAACAGAATAACGAATGTTTTCCTAACGTTAACTATAATATTCAGTAAACGTATCTTGTAACGTTTGTAAAAACGTATCCTGTAACGTTTGTAAAAACGTCAACGCAACAACCACAAAACTTTCCTGGGTCACGTGCCACAAACGTTCAAAGGGAACGTGAAATAACAGAACTATTGATGTTTTCAAAACGTTAACATCAATGTTTTCAAAACGTTAAAATTAACGTCCAGTAAACGTATCCTGTAACGTTTGTAAAAACGTCAACGCAACAACCACAAAACATTCCTGGGTCACGTGCCACAAACATTCAAAGGGAACGTTAAATAACGAAAAAATAATGTTTTGAAAACGTTCGGAAAACTAAATTTTGTTAGCTGGGTGGGAGCCCCGTCCACACATAAATAATTCTTTTCGGATGGGGGGGGGATCTTGTTCCTCATGCAAAATCATGGATCACAATGCCCCCTGACAGAGATATATGCATAATTTCGATGTTTTTCTCATCATGACTACAATACTTTACTCCAAGAATGAATAGAATCCATCAAAAACTGAAATCTCAGTGTATAAAAATCGCAAAATTCCTCATGGAAACTTCAGAATTTTCTCAGTCATAAACTGGAAGATCAGTTTCATACTTTATATTTGTGTTCTGGTAGTTACAACAAAATATGTACCAAATTCCGTCACAAATGCAGTGGGTGCTTACATCTGGCATACAAATCTTTTTTGATATATAGGCTTGAAATTTCGATTGCAATGCATGAGTAGTTTGTGTGTCTTGTCCCCAGGTTTGTGTGTGTGTGTTGTAGTCATCCTGCGATTAATGACATAAGAAGGCAATGGCAATACACAACCACATTGAAATGTGAGCATATAAAAGTAATTGAAATGAACACTTAATTACCTGTATCATTGGAATCATAAAACTTTTCACAGGATTTATATTGTTTCTTTGCATAAATGTTGCCAATTCATGTCCTGCTTTTGCAGCTGTAAACAAATTTAAAACAAATATTGACCCATTATCCACATACAAACATTTCTGGAAATACATATTATTATAAAATAAGAGGGTTTTCAAGTTTTAAAGAAGTTTTTTCCCTATTGCTTTTTTTTGATAAGGATCTGTTTTACTTAGTGATGTAACAATATGGTTACTATTGGTTTTACCGATATCAGATGACGACAGTGCAACATATCGGCCGGGCCATTAAAGATACGATTAACGATAGTGATTCCTTAAAAAATATTACCCATTAAATTACCTCGAATGTCATGATAATTGATGTAGACTCAAATGTCATGATAATTAATTTTGACTTAAATGACATGATATAATTGATGTAGATATTAGTGATGGTCCGATAATCTGTTTCAACATCGGTAATTTGCCGATAAGTGGCCTATCGGGAGAAATCGGTATTAGCCGATACACAGCCATTTTTCCGATACTTGAGTTGCTGATATCTGTTTAAAATAACTCGGTAATTACCATTAAAATATTATGCGAGTTGTGAAGAAATCATTATTTCGTTTGACACACGGTGCCACTAAAGAGCCAAGTGCGTGTGCGTGTGGCTAATTAGACGTACCAGTAATAGATGACTCTCATATTGGCCGTAAAAATGGAAGAATAAACAGTAAAAAATCGTTACCAGCTTCCGTTATATAAACAGCCAGATACACGACAACCAAAATAAAGGTTGTATCTCGCTTACCGTGCGCGTTGCTATTTAGACTCTTTAAGGGACCGTAAAAATGAAAGAATAAACTATAGAAAATCCTCACCGGTGTCCGTTATATAAATAACCACCACACGACAACCGAACTAAAAGCACAACATCCTTACAGGTCTCCGTTATTTTTTAAATCCGTATTCACAAACTGTTTGAGAGTTCGGTTCTCTCAATCCAATTTTTGAGAATACCATTCTGCCTATGTGCACACAGACATTAACATACAATAGTACACCCGAAAAGGCCTATCTATAGCATGATGATCAAATCATTGAATTGGAGAACACAGTCATTACGTCGCGGAGACCCCTCTTCGATATGTTTCAATGTGTGCTGATATTACAAGATCACAAACTAGAATAACACCTAATTTTTAAACTGTTTCTGATGGTGCAGACCATTACTCAGCTGACACATCGTTCAGGACACACTTTGGACTGGGTTGCTTGCCGTAATCATGAACTGATTCATAATGCGGATGTCGTTGACAAGCTAATGTCTGATCATTTTGTTATATCCTTTAATGTCAATTTCTCAAATACTTCAAGTAACAGCAGAAAAATATGATATAGGAAATTCAAATCCATCAACATTGAAGAATTTAATATCGATCTCCTAAACAGCACTTTATTGACACAACATTCTAATGATGTTGACAATATGGTGGATTTCCTCGATAAAACATTACTTGACCTCCTTGACAAACATGCAACCATCCAAACCAAAACCATCAACCATTTAAAGAAACACCATGTCGACTCTTGACCCACAATTACTGAAAAATTATCGACCAGTATCAAATCTGAGCTTTCTGTCAAAAATTCCGGAGAAGGTAGTCAAGCAGCAACTTCTTAGTCATTTATAAAACTTTCAACTTCTTGAGGAGTTCCAGTCTGCTTATCGCACTGGCCACAGCACTGAGACAGCACTTCTATGTGTTCTGGATGCCATAAAATCATCTGTTGATGAAGGAAAGATCCGAGTGTTGGTCCTTTTGGATTTATCAGCAGCTTTCGATACTATTGACCACGGCTACCTACTGGATCGACTGTCATCAGATTATGGACTAAATGGATCCATTCTAAAATGGTTTTCATCCTATCTCACTGGACAATATCAGTATGTTGGTTGAAGTTAACAACTCCTCGTCAAGTTATCAACAACTCAGATCTGTTTTGGGCCCGATAATATTCACAATGTATATTAAGATGTTAGGTAAACTTATTCATGATCACAATCTTTTCTATCATTTTATGCTGATGATTCTCAGCTCCTTGATAGCTTCAAGCCACTTCATATCGATCAAAATGCCGTCATTTGAATCTGGAAAGGTGTCTCAAAAATGTCAAAGATAGGTTGCCAGGCAACGAAACATACGCCCACAACAGCTAAGTCGTCCGGGCAGTCAACAAGGGTTGTCGCATATTGTTTCTTTTATCAGTAAGGAGAACATTTACAACACATGATAATCTTATTACGAGTAATAGCCCATTAAATAATTATCAGAAATGATTAGAATAGTTTTGATGGTTTGTCTCAAGGCCTTTGTCCACAAGATATTTCAAAGTGATCAACTGCCAGAAATTATCAGATATCACTGAAAATCAAATAGGATTTTTCGTATCATGACCCTAAACACTGTGTACAAATTTAAAGTCAATCGGATATTAACTTTAGCCTTTAGAGCATTCACAGGGTTTTTCAAAGTGATCAAGGGTCATAACTCTGGCAGTAATTATCAGATATCGCTGAAAATAAATAGGCTATTTTGTATCATGACCGTAAATAGTGTGTATAAATTTAAAGTCAATCGGATATTAACTTTAGATTTTTCAAAGTGATCAAGGGTCATAACTCTGGTAGTAATTATCGGATATTGCTGAAAATCAATAGGATTCTTTGTATCATGACTTTAAACACCGTGTATAAATTTAAATTCAATCGGATATTAACTTTAGCCTCTAGAGCGTTCACAAGATTTTTCAAAGTGATCAAGGGTCATAACTCTGGCAGTAATTATCAGATATCACCGAAAATCAATAGGCTTCTTCGTCTCCTGACCTTAAACACTGTGTATAAATTTAAAGTCAATCGGATATTAACTATAGCCTCTAGAGCGTTCACAAGATTTTTCAAAGTGATCAAGGGTCGTAACTCTGGTAGTAATTATCGGATATCGCTGAAAATCAATAGGCTTCTTCGTCTCACGACCTTAACTACTGTGTATAAATTTAAAGTCAATTGGATATTAACTTTAGCCTCTAAAGCGTTCACAAGATTTTTCAAAGTGATCAAGGGTCATAACTCTGGCAGTAATTATCAGATATCACCGAAAATCAATAGGCTTCTTCGTCTCCTGACCTTAAACACTGTGTATAAATTTAAAGTCAATCGGGTATTAACTATAGCCTCTAAAGCGTTCACAAGATTTTTCAAAGTGATCAAGGGTCATAACTCTGGTAGTAATTATCGGATGTCGCTGAAAATCAATAGGCTTCTTCGTCTCACGACCTTAAACACCGTGTATAAATTTCAAGTCAATCGGATATTAACTTTAGCCTCTAGAGCGTTCACAAGAAATTGTGGACGATGGACGGACGGACGGACCGACAGACGGACGGACGGGGGCGACGGCAATATACGACCACATTTCCATGTGGGCGTATAAAAATAGGTCGTCAGGCAACGAAACATTCGCCAACACAGCAGCTAAATCGTCCGGACAGTCAACAAGAGTTGTTGCATATCAGAAAACCATTAGAATTTGTTTGTTTTTCATAAAATTCTGGCACATGCTAACGTTAAGTATACAAAACATTTAATATTATGGATTTAGCTGTTCAATTATCGATTTCCAAGACTCAACCATCATTAATGTGTAACGGGGTTATAGTGAAACGTTTTTTTAATTCAGAATAAAATTGTGACCTCCATAGGGTCCACTGAAATAACTGATATTCGGCCGGACATTTCAGATTTTAGTCTGACAAATATCATTATTCCATGCAGTGGAAAATTCCCTCATATATTTGATATTTTAGAATACTTTATACAGAGTTCACATAACCATCGTTTTCTTCGTATGTTAACCACACGTCAGCATTGGATTTTGCTACGTCATTTTTGACCCACTTTTCTACGTTTTTTTTGTATGTAATTTTCGAACTAGTGACGGCGATGGTCACCGTTTAGAAGTGTCATTTTGAGAGACATTAGACACAGTACCAGTCTTAAAATTTTCTGGTACGGTCCCACTAGCCGGGATATCACATGTCCGAGGGTTGGGAAAAATAAGAAGTTATTTTATTCGACATGTTTTCAAGGCTCTTCTATTTACATTCACGTCGGAAGTGTCCAATAAAGTGAGATATTTTAATTTTCGTATGAGAAGTCTCTCCCTAATTACACCAATAGTCAACTTGAACATTTTCTTGTAACATTTTAAATACTATTACTTTTATTACTAATAAAATTATGTCCGGACGAAAGGCAATTTGGCCTGTCAAAGGGGGTCAATTCGCCCGGACATTGTCCGTGTTCGGGCGCTTATTTCAGCGCTTGGGTCCACAAGTTAAAAAAACATGATTTTTCGAAAAATCAGGGGCCATAATTCAGGACGTTATAGTCCAATGTTCCCGAATATCGAAAGAAACTGCGACCTTTGGGTTATAAACTTACATGTCAAATTTCATCAAAATCGGATTAAAATTGTGACCTCTTACAGGGTCCACAACCTAGATATATCATATTTTACATTTTCGCGTATTAGCGGCAGCCATTTTTGTCCGGCAGTTTTGGTCCGATTTTTACGAAATTCGATCTCAACCTTCATTACAGTGAAATGGTGATAATAAAACGTTTTATAAAATCCGATAATAGTTGTGACCTCCAGAGGGACCACAAGCTAAAAAGGCGATTTTTAGTACAATCAGGGGCCATAATTCAGGAAGTTACAATTCGATATGCACAACCATCGAAAAGAACCAAGATCTTTGGATTATAAATATGCATTTAAAGTTTCATCAAAATCAGATAAAAATTGTGACCTTTACAGGGTCTACAACCTTGATATACCATATTCTTATAGTATTCGCGTACAAGCGGCGGCCATTTTGTCCATCAGTTTTGGTCCGATTTTCTCGAAATTCAAACTCACCCGTCATTATGGTGAAACAGTGATATAATCAAACATTATTTTGGGACCACAAGCAAAAAAGATAGGCTGGCACTGCCAGGCAGGATACGCCCACATTTTCGAGAGATGGACAGAGAACAAGCAATACCGAAAGTGATTTTTCCTACATCTTTAAGTCCTGTATTTCATACTGTATTGGGAGCAGCCATTTAGTTGCTCAGTTCCAGTCTGATATTAATGAAACTCGAAACCGACAATGATTATGGTGTGACGGTACACAACCTAGAAATGTGACTTTTCATCAAAATCGGATAAGAATTGTGACCTGTAGCGAGTCCACAACCATGGTATACCATATTTTTACATTATTCGCGTACAAACGGCGACCATTTCATCCGGCAATTTTGGTACGATTTTTACAAAATTAGAACTCAACCTTCCTCATCAAAATCGAATTAAAATTGTGACCTATACAGGGTCCACAACCATGATATATCATTTTTTTAACAGTATTCGCGTACAAACGGCGGCCATTTTGTCTGTCAATTTTGGTCCGATTTTCCCGAAATTCAAACTCAACCTTCCTTACAGTGTAACGGTGATATAATCAAACGTTTTTTTAAATTGGATAATAATTGTGACCTCCAGAGGGACCACAAGCTAAAGAAAGGGGGATTTTGCGTATAACCAGGGGCCATAATTCAGGAAGTTACGATCCGATATGCGCAAATATTGAAAAGAACCAAGATCTTTGGGATATAACGATGAATTTCAAGTTTCATCAAAATCGAATTAAAATTGTGACCTTTACAGGGTCCACAACCTTGATATATCGAAAAGAATAAAGATCTTTAGGTTATAAACAAGCATTTCAGGTTTCATCAAAATCGAATTAAAATTGTCACCTCTACAGGGTCCACAACTTTGACATACCATATTTTTACACTGTTCGCGTACAAACGGCGGCCATTTTTTCTGGCAATTATGGTCCAATTTTCTCGAAATTCGAACTCAACCTTTCGTAGGGTGTAACGGTGATAGAGTCAAACGTTTTTTCAAATCGGATAATAATTGTGACCTCCAGAGGGACCATAGGCGATTTTTCGGACAATTAGGGGCCATAATTCAGGAAGTTACGATCCGATATGCGCAAATAACGAAAGGAACCAAGATCTTTAGGTTATAACCATGCATTTCAAGTTTCATCAAAATCGAATTAAAATTGTGACCTCTACAGGGTCCACAACCATAATATACAATTTTTTAACAATATTCGCGTACAAACGGCGGCCATTTTGTATGGCAATTTTGGTCCGATTTTCCCGAAATTCGAACTCAACCTTCCTTACGGTGTAACGGTAATATAATCAACCGTTTTATTAAATCGGATAATAATTGTGACCACCAGAGGGACCACAAGCTAAAATAAGGCGATTTTGCGTATAATCAGGGGCCATAATTCAGGAAGTTACGTTCCGATATGCGCAAATATCGAAAGGAACCAAGATCTTTGGGTTATAACCATGAATTTCAAGTTTCATCAAAATCAAATAAAAAATGTGACTTCTACAGGGTCCACAACCTTGATATACCATTTTTTAACAGTATTCGCGTACAAACGGCGGCCATTTTGTATGGCAATTTTCGTCCGATTTTCCCGAAATTCGAACTCAACCTTCCTTAGGGTGTAACGGTGATATAATCAAACGGTTTTTTAAATCGGATAATAATTGTGACCTCCAGAGGGACCACAAGCTAAAAAGGGTGATTTTTCGGACAATCAGGGGCCATAATTCAGGAAATTACATTCCGATAGGCACAAATATCGAAAGGAACCAAGATCTTTGGGTTATAAACATGCATGTCAAGTTTCATCAAAATCGGTTCAAAATTGTGACCTCTATAGGGTCCACAAGCTAAAAACGTGATTTTTCGTACAATCAGGGGCCATAATCCATGAAGTTTTCATCCGATACATGCCAATATCGAAAGCAGCCGAGATCTTTTGGGGATAAACCTATATTTCAAGTTTCGTCAAAATCGGATAAGAATTGTGACCTGTAGAGAGTCCACAAACAAATTGTGGACGGACGGACGGACGGACGGACGGACAGGGGCGACGACAATATACGTCCACATAAAAATGTGGGCGTATAAAAAAGGCGATTTTGCGTATAATCAGGGGCCATAATTCAGGAAGTTACGATCCGATATGCGCAAATATCGAAAGGAACCAAGATCTTTGGGTTATAACCATGAATTTCAAGTTTCATCAAAATCGAATCAAAATTGTGACCTCCACAGGGTCCACAACCTGGATATACCATTTTTTAACAGTATTCGCGTACAAACGGCGGCCATTTTGTATGACAATTTTCGTCCGATTTTCCCGAAATTCGAACTCAACCTACCTTAGGGTGTAACGGTGATATAATCAAACGGTTTTTTAAATCGAATAATAATTGTTGTGACCTCCAGAGGGACCACAAGCTAAAAAAAGTGATTTTTCGGACAATCAGGGGCCATAATTCAGGAAATTACATTCCGATAGCCGCAAATATCGAAAGGAACCAAGATCTTTGGGTTACAAACATGCATGTCAAGTTTCATCAAAATCGGTTCAAAATTGTGACCTCTATAGGGTCCACAAACTAAAAACGTGATTTTTCGTACAATCAGGGGCCATAATCCATGAAGTTTTGATCCGATACATGCCAATATCGAAAGCAGCAGAGATCTTTTGGGGATAAACCTATATTTCAAGTTTCGTCAAAATCGGATAAGAATTGTGACCTGTAGAGAGTCCACAAACAAATTGTGGACGGACGGACGGACGTCCGGACGGACGGACAGGGGCGACGACATAATACGTCCACATGAAAATGTGGGCGTATAAAAAGGCGATTTTTCGGACAATCAGGGGACATAATTCAGGACGTTGCGATCCGATGGGCGCAAATATCGAAAGAAACCAAGATCTTTGGGTTATAAACATGCATGTCAAGTTTCATCAAAATCGGTTCAAAATTGTGACCTCTATAGGGTCCACAACCTTGATATAACATATTTTCACACTACTCGCGTGCAAACGACGGCCATTTTGCCTGTCAATTTAGGTCCGATTTTCACGATATTTGAACTCAACCTCCATAACCATGTAATGGTGATGTAATCAAACGGTTTTTGAAATCGGATAACAATTTTGACCTACAGAGGGACCACACTCAGGGGACATAATTGAGGACGTTACGATCCGATGGGCGCAAATATCGAAAGAAAGCAAGATCTTTGGGTTATAAACATGCATGTCAAGTTTCATCAAAATCGGTTCAAAATTGTGACCTCTATAGGGTCCACAACCTTGATATAACATATTTTCACACTATTCACGTACGGCCATTTTGTCTGTCAATTTTGGTCCGATTTTCACGAAATTTGAACTCAACCTCCATAACCATGTAACAGTGATATAATCAAAATCTTTTTTTTAAATCGGATAACAATTTTGACCTCCAGAGGGACCACAAGCTAAAATGGTGATTTTTCGGACAATCAGGGGCCATAATTCAGGAAGTTACGATCCGAAGGGTGCAAATATCGAAAGGAACCAAGATCATTGGGTTATAAACATGCATTTCAAGTTTCATCCAAATCAGTTCAAAAGTTACAGTCCGATACATGCCAATATCGAAAGGAACCGAGATCTTAGGGTGATAAACCTATATTTTAAGTTTCATTGAAATCGGATAAAATTGTGACCTGTCGACTGTTGACAAACAATTGTGGACAGACGGACGGACAGGGGCGACGACAATATACGTCCACATGAAAATGTGGGCGTATAAAAAATGGATGTCATCTAATATGCTTAAACTAAACGATGAAAAGACTGAGTTTCTTCTCCTGTGTCAAGCTAGAGACTTAAGATAGGGCCCATTCATCATCTATTAACAGAAGACGCTGCTGCAACCTTAGCTCGATCCCTCGTCCTGTCCAGAATAGACTATTGTAATTCGATACTAACTTGGTATTACGAATGGACAGATTTCAAAACTCCAAAGATTACAAAACCGCGCTGGTTACATTGTCATAAAAACTTAATCAAGATCACACATCACACCAGTCTTGAACAAATTACATTGGCTCCGTGTTCGAGAAAGGATCAACTTTAAAGTCTTATCGTTAACCTATCAATCAATAAATAAATCTGCGCCAGGTCACCTTCAAAATCTAGTATCACTGTACCAACCTGAACAATCATTAAGATCAGAAGGGAAACAATTATAGGATGTACCTGCCTATAATTTGAAATCATTTGGATCTAGAACTTTTCGACACAGCGCATCAATTGTTTGGAATACACTTCCAGAAAATATCCGACAATGTGAATCAGTGTCAGTTTTTAAATCCAAAGTGAAAACTTGGTTATTTATTCATTATTATTAACACTCCAAAGTAAGAACATTTTCTAGCGCCTAGAGCATTCCCTAGTGGATTGAATAGTTGCGTGATACAAATATCATTATTATTATTATAAGTAATAACAAATTTTTTTAACTATGAAATAAACAATGTCCTCACATTTGTCTGTCACGAATCTCGATAATAAAGAGAGAGAGAGAGAGAGAAATGGGATTTAACGTCCACTCAACACAAACTAGGTCATTTCTGGACTAACATATGGTTCAATTTTATTTCAATAATTCGCTAGGGGTCTTTAGCAGTGGGAGGAAACCGGAGTGCCCGGAGGAAACCCACGAGGTTGAGAAGGCGCCCCTATCTCCATGCCACATACGCTCACACCAGGGCTCTAAACCACAGCCGCAATCCAGAGGTGACCGGCCAGTTAGAGGTCGAGGCGCGGCACTCTTGTCGACTAGGCCATCCCACCCCCCCCCCAATTTCGATAATAAAATCAAAGAAGATATCAACAATGGCTCATCACTGCATACCGGTTTGGATGAAGCATCACACGTATTGTGCTGTAGCTACCGTGAAATAGTTCCAAATCTTATTACTTCGCGTCATTTGGACACTTATCATTAGAGTAGAAGAATTGTAAAAGGCAGGAAAATATCGCATGGTTTACGTGCGAGTTTTATGAAAGATGAAAGGGAATCCCTTTGATGTCACAAGATTGACATTCCAGCTTCTAGATGCTGATAAAGATAGGTTGCCAGGCAACGAAACATACGCCCACCAGCAGCTAAATCGTCCGGGCAGAGTTGTCGCATATTAAGTAATTATCAAAAATCATTAGGATTTGTTTGGTTCTGCCACATTCTAATGTTTAGTATATGGAACATAAAATATTATGGATTTAGCTCTACAATTATCAAAATTCATTGAAAATCAATATACTTGTTTGTCCCAAGACCTTAAACTCTGTTTCAAGTTTCATCAAAATCGAATTAAAATTCTGACCTCTACAGGGTCTACAACCTTGATATACAATATTGTTACACTATTCGCGTACAAACGGCGGCCATTTTGTCCGGCCATTTAGGTCCGATTCTCACGAAATTCGAACTCAACCTTCATTACGGTATAACTGTGATGTAATCAAATGTTTTTTAAATCAAATAATAATTGCAACCTCCAGGGGGACCACAAGCCATAAAAGGCGATTTTTCGGACAATCTGGGGCCATAATTCAGACGCGACGACAATATGTGGGCGTATAAAAATTTAGAAATGATTTAGTGATTTGTTTTGTTATGCTAGGTAACTTTAAAGGGCCAATCCCGATAACTTTTTGGGGAATAAAACTGCTTAATTTTGTGTTAAAATCCTTTAAAATCCATAACCTAAGGCCCACCTACTAACCCGATATTTGTGATACGCTTGTAAATAACTTAAACCTGACAGTCTTCATCTGGAAATAGAGACCGTTGTATTATACAGTATCTGGATAAAACCAGACTTTTTTCTATTAAAATAATATGTAGGTGAAATTTACCTTTTGTTATCAAGTACAGTGCATGGGTCATTCACTGTATAGACCTCTCAAGAAACGTTAATCGATTATCAGGTCACCCAATGAAAATATTGACCCGAAATCTTAAAAGGGTTACGTGTCCGGATAAGCAGTGTTGACGTACACGCCCAAATGACTCAATATTTTGAGCTGAAATTTTGAGACAAGGTAAATACACCATGCCACTATATTTTGTTCCATAAATTTCATAAATACTCGGACTTTAATTTTTGAGACCCTGTTCTTATCGGGATTGTCCCTTTAAGAATTCAGACATAATTTGTATCAACAAATAATAATTTATAATATACTATATAGATCATATTTTATTTATTAATAATATTACCTTCAAATAAGTTCCCAATAGATGGTTTTATTTTTAACTATAGTTCTAGAAATGGCACTGTTTATAGACGGGTCTATGAGCTATTCGCTTTGAATATTTGTGATTGCGTAGGAAACGTGACACAATTTTATCACAGCGTTCGTGTTTGATTTCCCAGGTAAAATAGTACCATGCGTTTCCCGACTAATAAAGACAACTATATACATAGATTAGGATGCCATTGATTTATGACATTTTAATGTGTAATAGTTTATATCCACCACTATCGCTGATGCCACCGAATCACAGGGTTGAACTCTGAATGTAATATTATAGGAGGCGCTACAAACGTCTATGTAACAACAGAGTGGCAATGGAAAAGATATACTAGATGGTCATGACAAAACTCAGCTTATCGTCGTTACTTTCAGTTTATTCAATTATTATCAAATGATGTTCCGTTACGTGTGAAAACAATCATCAGGTTAGTCGTTTAATAAAACAAAATATTAATTAACAGATAATCCCGGGTTAATTGTTATTTTCACATTTCTTTTTACCTGATCAGTGGGAGTCCAGTTCATTAATTACAACACAAAGGATTATCGGGGGTGTTACAAAGAACGACAGCATGGTATGATTGATTCAACAATGGCCGTTGAATGGGCTTTGTTAAATTTATTAGCAAAATAGTGACCGCTGGCCGCGTTAGAGGAGTGGCCGTTGAATAAAGAGATGAAACAATAGAATTTTTACGGGGGGGGGAGAGAAATTTATTGTGACCGCTTACAAGGAGATGTCGCTGAATAGGAGTGGCTGCTCATACAGATTCTACTGTATAAGAAAATCATTAGAATTTATTTGGCCAATGCTAAAGTTTAGTATACAAAACATTTAATGCCATGGAATCAGCTGTTCAAGTTACCAATCAAAGTGATCAAGGGAAATAACTTTGAGAGAGAGAGAAATGGGGTTTAACGTCCACTCGACACAAACTAGGTAATTTCGGGACTTACATATGGTTTAATCTTATTTCAATAATTCACTTGCGCGTAGGGTCTTTAGCAGTGGGAGGAAACCAGAGTGCCCGGAGGAAACCAACGAGGTTGAGAAGGCACTCCTATCTCCATGCCACAATCGATCACACCAGGGATCGATACCACAACCGCAAGCCAGAGATGGCCAGCCAGCTAGAGGTCGAAGCGGGGAATTCTAGACCACTAGGCTATACGCCCCCCCCCCCTCCCCGTAGATAACTTTGGCAGTAATTAACGGAAATCGCTGAATATAATCAGAAAATCATTATAATTTGTTTAGTTTTTAAAAGTTCTACCCCATGGTAACATTTACAATACGAAACATTTAATATCATGGATTTAGCTGTTTATACTTGTTCGTCTAATGACCTTAAACACGGTGTATAAATTTAAAGTCAATCGATACTTTAGCCTCTAGAGCATCCATAACATTTTTTAAAAAGTGATCAAGGGCCTAACTATGGCAGTAATAGTCGAAATCGGGGAAAATAAATAAGCTTTGTCGTCTCATGACCTAAAACATTTCGTAGAAATTTAAAGTCAATCGAATATTAACTTTAGCCTCTAGTGCGTCTACAAGCATGCACCCTACACTGTAAAAAATTTCCATTTTTTTATGTCGCCGAATTCCGTAGTTTAACACCCTTTTTCTGTTAATTGATGGATTTTATGGAGAAATTTTGTTAAAAGAGTGAATTATTTCTTCAAATTACGTGTTTTATGTAATTCTGTGGAATATTCAGTATTTAGGAAATTTCCGTGAAATTTAGGGATAGAATATTTTATTTCCTTCCATAACAGACGTAATTCTGTTATTTTACGGAATAAACTGTGGCATGACAGGAAAGTTACGTGAAATTTAGGGATAAAATGTTTTATTCCATTATATAACGGACTATTTCTGTTTTCAGATGCAACGATAAGGAATCGTATACATATATAATCATTCCTAATAATAATCATTTTAGAGTATTCATTTCAATTTATCAACCATAATATGAAGGATCATATTGTGTAAAGTTTGGTATATCAATAGTCATGTATTGCTAATTTCCATTATTTATAAGATCTATAAAGTTTATTCTCATTCATAATACGGTAATCAGATTGTAAGTATTTTCATAAATGTGTAAAAACAATTTTCAACGCCAGTGAGTATAGGTTGTATTGTCTGAATAATATAACCGATTGGTCAGTGTAAGCCGTTTTGCCTCTATGGCAGAGTTAACATATCTGCAAATTGATACTACCGCAAACTTACATCTGAAAGCCTCTAACCGATCCTAACACTGACCATTAATAGTTTTTCGAGACACCCTTATCTCGATGAGGGAGGGTATTCTTATATTAGCGCAAAGAGGTTACGGAAAAATATCGGAAACCGACGTTCAATAAAGCTATTTCGCACAAGCTTATAAAGTCAATGGTTAATTCAATGAAATTTTTATCATTTTCGAGTCTAGGAAACAAAACTTACCAGTATTTATTTTTCTGTATTTGAAAATGGAATTTATGTTAAATGAGGTAATTTCTGTAAATTACAGGAAAAATAAATACGGATAAAATTTTCCTGGTAATTTTTGTTTCTGGAATTTTTTCCGTTTTTTCACGGATATTTTTGTTACAGTGTAATCGACTAGGGATGTTCATTAGAGTACAAAGAAATAGTGTACAAAGTTTCAAAATGATACATTAAGAAATGTGGCCTGTAGACGACAAACATACAAATACAAGAAATGGGCGTGGCTCCGCCCCTGGCGGTCGGGTATGCACGAAAATCAATAGGGATCATCCTTCGGGTATAAGGAATAAGTATAAAAAGTTTGAAGTAAGAATTGCGCCCTGTAGGTAACCCACACAGACAGGGGCAACGGCATAATACGTTCACATTATGAATATCCAAGAAAAATTTTAGTCAGCATACAAAAAACAGCACAGTACAGAATCCGCCTTACTTTGTGTTCACAGTGATATTATATGTAGCTTGGATCGGAAGAAACCGGTGTCGCTTGTTTTATTGGATTTGAGTGCGGCATCAATCAATCTTACTCGGGAGACTTGAAACTCGATATGGTATATCCGGAGTTGTGCTGAAGTGGTTTGAGCCCTATCTGAATGGAAGACAGCAGAGAATTGTTATCGACGCATAACAATCAATGCCTGAAGTCCTTGATTTTGGGGAGATGGGTCTGGATTACCACCTCTATGTGGATGATACCCAGTTATTAGGGGTGACTATTGTTGGTAATTTTCACTATTGCGATAGTATTGCTATTGGGTAAACAGCTATTGCAATACTATTACTATT
This sequence comes from Patella depressa, assembly GCA_948474765.1. Classification (NCBI taxonomy): domain Eukaryota; kingdom Metazoa; phylum Mollusca; class Gastropoda; family Patellidae; genus Patella; species Patella depressa. Next base: position 25,028,663 of record OX419717.1, on the reverse strand, counting down.
GGGGATTAAATATTGCGATACTATTGCGATAGTTTGATCTGTTTATTAGTTTAAGTTTAAAACACACTGTCATGTCGTATACATTAATTATAACAATTAACATTTAATCAAACTAAAAATTTTGAAACATTAGAAAGTTCCAGGTAATGTTAGAGAGAGAGAGAGAAATGGGGTTTAACGTCCACTCAACACAAACTAGGTCATTTCGGGACTAACATATGGTCTAATTTTATTTCAATAATTCGCTTGCGCGTAGGGGTAGGAAACCGGAGTGCCCGGAGGAAACCCACGAGGAGGTAATGTTAGATAATATAATACAAAGTAGACTCCCAATAATATAACGGATGCGCATACAACGGACAATCGCTTATACAGACACAAAAGTTTGGTCCCGATTTTTGTAATAAAAATTTCTTGTTTTCAAAGTCTTTTTATAACGGACACTCCATGTAAGAGTCCACTTTTATAACGACTCTCGAATAAGCAGAACAAAATAATGATGTTACTGGTTATATTATCGGTGACCGGAATACTTTTCTTAGAAAATAACCATACTCATTTTTAGTGTTGTAACAATACAAAATTCTTGAATCGGGTAATCGCCTCGCCAAAAATCGTATCGGTTGGGCTGTGTACCCGCATTCTGACTTACCCCTACTGCTTTACGTGCTAATTAAAAATCCAGTACTGGCAATAGATTACAATTCACTAGTTGATCAACATCTCCCGCCCGTAAATCAGTACGTAATATTTTAACACAGATATCGGTAGTCATATCGACAAAAAAACGACAGAAGCGACACAAGACGGTGCAGATAAAAACAACATGTGTCTTCTAAAGGTGCGGCAAAGGGGGGGGGGGGCGAATAGAAGAGCCTCCTAGCAGGTATTAGACCAGGAGCCCAGAGGGCCGAACCTAGACGAACGAGGTACCAATATCTGACCATATGGGCATCTACATACTAACCTGGGATGCACAGAAAAGGGCATCTGCCGGGGCCCAGTCCATGGGTTTGACCCTGGTGACCCCTATAATGACCCCAAAAATGGGTTAAACTCATACATTCGAGGTACCGGTCAAAACCAATTCTAAATGAAAGAATACACTCTACTGAGTACGAAATTGCCCATAACAGACGATTTTGTCCCTGGGATGGCCCAAACTGATACCCCAAATATGAAGACCAGAGGGCTTGAAAAAAAAATTATATTCATACATTCGAAGTACCAGTTGAAACCAATTACAAATGGAAGAGTATATCCCACTGAGTACGAAATTACCCATAACAGACGATTAGATCCCTGGGATGGCCCAGACTTACACCACAAAGCCGAAGGAAGTGGGGTGGGGCAAAAATAGAGTTTGCTCATACATTTGAGGTACCAGTCAAGACCAATCTTAAATGGAAGGGTACACCTCACTGAGTGCGAAATTGCTCATAACAGACGATTTTGGCCTGAGCGGCTTAAAAAAAGGGTTATATTCATACATTCGAGTTATTAGTAGACACAAATGTTAAATGAAAGAGTATATGCTGCTGATTACGGAATTGTCCATAACAGACGATTGGGCCCATGGAATGGCCCAAATTGACGCCCAAAGACGATGGGGCCATAAATTTGCGGTACCGGTCAAAACCAACTCTAAATGAAAGAGTACATCTCACTAGGTACGAAGTTGCCCATAACAGACGCGTGTGGCCCTTGGACGGCCCAAATTGACATCCTAAATATGGACCGCAGAGCCGAAGGGTCAAAAATAGGTTATACTCATATATTCGAAGTACCAGTCAAACCAATTTTAAATGGAAGAGTACATCTCACTGAGTTTAAGATAGGTTGCCAGGCAACGAAACATACGCCCACAACAGCTAAGTCGTCCGGGCAGTCAACAAGGGTTGTCGCATATTGTTTCTTTTATCAGTAAGGAGAACATTTACAACACAAGATAATCTTATTACGAGTAATAGCCCATTAAATAATTATCAGAAATGATTAGAATAGTTTTGATGGTTTGTCTCAAGGCCTTGTCCACAAGATATTTCAAAGTGATCAAGTGCCAGATATCACTGAAAATCAAATAGGATTCTTCGTCTCATGACCCTAAACACTGTGTACAAATTTAAAGTCAAATGGATATTAACTTTAGCCTTTAGAGCGTTCACAAGATTTTTCAAAGTGATCAAGGGTCATAACTCTGGTAGTAATTATCTCATATCACCGAAAATCAATAGGCTTCTTCGCCTCATGCCCTTAAACACTGTGTATAAATTTAAAGTCAATCGGATATTAACTTTAGCCTCTAAAGCGTTCACAAGATTTTTCAAAGTGATCAAGGGTCATAACTCTGGCAGTAATTATCAGATATCAACGAAAATCAATAGGATTCTTCCTCTCATGACCTTAAACACTGTGTATAAATTTAAGGTCAATCGTATATTAAATATAGCCTCTAGAGCGTTCACAAGATTTTTCAAAGTGATCAAGGGTCATAACTCTGGTAGTAATTATCGGATATCGCTGAAAATCAATAGGCTTCTTCGTCTCACGACCTTAACCACTGTGTATAAATTTAAAGTCAATCGGATATTAACTTTAGCCTCTAAAGCGTTCACAAGATTTTTCAAAGTGATCAAGGGTCATAACTCTGGCAGTAATTATCAGATATCACCGAAAATCAATAGGCTTCTTCGTCTCATGACCTTAAACACTGTGTATAAATTTAAAGTCAATCGGATATTAACTATAGCCTCTAGAGCGTTCACAAGATTTTTCAAAGTGATCAAGGGTCATAACTCTGGTAGTAATTATCGGATATCGCTGAAAATCAATAGGCTGCTTCGTCTCACGACCTTAAACACTGTGTATAAATTTCAAGTCAATCGGATATTAACTTTAGCCTCTAGAGCGTTCACAAGAAATTGTGGACGATGGACGGACGGACGGACCGACGGACGGACCGACGGACGGACGGACGGACGGACCGACAGACGGACGGACGGGGGCGACGGCAATATACGACCACATTTCCATGTGGGCGTATAAAAATGGCCCAGAACATTTCATGCAGTCCTCGGCAAATCAAAGTGGAGGGGGTGGGGCAAAACTATATTTTTTTTTCAAACCTAGGGGGAAAAATTTCGGATGTCAGTTAGGACCATCTCAGAGCCCGAATCATTTTCATACAAGGTACTAAGCGATGTTTCGACAAGGATACTCTCGTCGTTATCAAGCAAACGATGCAGATATGTTCATTCGTTCCTTGGGTTTTACATCCTTCCATCTAGAAAGTGGGCCGGGGGGGGGGGGGGGGGTCAAGATATGTTAGAATAACTTTTTTCAAGCCCTGGATGTAAAATTTAGAGTGTCAGTTTAGACCAAAATGGTCTATATACATGTGAAATTTTTTAGGGGGGGGGGTAAAAAATAAAAAAAATTCTTCCTGGCCGGCATCCAGGCCTTGCAACATCGTTGGCAATAGTGTAGAAAATTTTATGGAACCATCGGCTTTGTACAATTTTTTCAAAAGATAGGTTGCCAGCTAACGAAACATACGCCCACAGCAGCTAAATCGTCCGGGCAGTCAACAAGGGTTGTCGCATATTTTTACTTTTTTCGGTAATGAAACATTTGTAATACACTAAAAACTGATTAAGAGTAACAACTCATTATGTAATTATCAGAAAATCATTAGAATTTGATTGCTTTTTATAAAGTTTTACCCCACGCTAACAATTAGTATATACATGAAACATTTAATATCATGGATTTAGCTGTTCAGTTATCTAAATTCATTGAAAATCAAAATACTTGTTCGTTTCAACACCTTAAACTCTATGTATCAATCTGAAGTCAATCGGATGGTAACTTTGGCCTCTATAGCGTCACAAGGATTTTTGAAGTTATCAAGGGAGATAACTCTGGCAGTAATTATTTGAAATCGCTGAAAATCAATAGGCTTCTTCGTCTCATGACCTTAAACACTGTGTATAAATCTAAAGTCAATCGAATATTAACTTTGGCCTCCAGAGCGTCCACAAGATTTTTTGAGGTGATCAAGGGCCATAACTCTGGCATTAATTATCGGAAATCGCTGAAAATCAATAGGCGTCTTTGTCTTATGACCTTAAACACTGTGTATAAATTTGAAGTCAATCGGATATTAACTTTGGCCTCTAGAGCGTCCACAAGATTTTTTGAAGTGATCAAGGGCCATAACTCTGGCACTAATTATCGGAAATCGCTGAAAATCGATAGGCTTCTTCGTCTTATGACCTTAAACACTGTGTATAAATTTAAAGTCAATCGGATATTAACTTTGACCTTTAGAGCGTCCACATGATTTTTTAAAGAGATCAAGGGCCATAACTCTGGCACTAATTATCGGAAATCGCCGAAAATCAATAGGTTTCTTCGTCTCATGACCTTAAATACTGTGTATAAATCTAAAGTCAATCGGATATTAACTTTGGCCTCTAGAGCGTCCACAAGATTTTTTGAGGTGATCAAGGGCCATAACTCGGAAATCGCTGAAAATCAATAGGCGTCTTCGTCTTATGACCTTAAACACTGTGTATAAATTTAAAGTCGATCGGATATTAACTTTGGCCTCTAGAGCGTCCACAAGATTTTTTGAAGTGATCAAGGGCCATAACTCTGGTAGTTATTATCGGAAATCGCTGAAAAACAATAGGCTTCTTCGTCTCATGACCTTAAACACTGTGTATAAATTTAAAGTAAATCGGATATTAACTTTTGCCTGTAGAGCGTCCACAAGCAATTGTGGACGCCTGACCGACGGACGGACGGACGGGGGCGACGACAATATACGACCACATTTCAATGTGGGCGTATAAAAATGGCCCAGAACATTTCATGCAGTCCTCGGCAAATCAAAGTGGAGGGGGTGGGGCAAAACTAGGGGGAAAAATTTAGGATGTCAGTTAGGACCATCTCAGAGCCAGAATCATCTTCATGCAAGGTACTAAACGATGTTTCCACAAGGATACTCTCGACGTTATCAAGCAAATGATACAGATATGTTCGCTCGTTCCTGGGGTTTTACGTCCACTCCTACCTAGGGTGATAACACAGACAATTCAAATATATAAATAGTACACAAATATACAAAGAACATGCAACACAAACACAACAATGAAATACAATAAAAACGCAAGACTTCGATTAGGGGCCATTTATAACTGAACCATCACAGCGGAAACTCTTTCAGGCATTAAAAGGCAGTGGGCTGGCAACCTATTGATTTATCAAGATCAATGTACTTAAAACTATTAAAGTTCCAATAGCATTTTTTGAAGTTATATTTTTAAAATGTATTAAAATAGGCTAAAATAGATTGAACCTATAAACAGTCCTACCTTGTTAAAGAATAATCCTATAATTCACTATTGCCAGTTGAGAAATTGGCAAAAATATTATTTTCAACTTCAAATTCAAACGTTTGAAGATGGCCGTCCATGGAGAGGAATGGGAAAACAAGGGAGGTAATTGAGTATCTATTTCCTCAATCAGCCTGTGTCAGCCTTTCTAATGCCCAAAAAATTTTGCCCATGATCGTATGTTTTGACTTTCTTAGAAAATATGAAATTTGAACTTTAATGGGAAACCAATTAACCTGGACCATATATAACAGATAATTTAAAAACAATGTGGGGGTGTAAATCTGATATGAGCCATTTTGTACTTAGTAGGGTCTATATTTTCATTTAAAATTAGTTTCAACTGGTACCTCGATTGTATGAATATAACCATTTTTAAGCCCCAAGGGTCATAACTATGGCGTAGTTTGGGCCCTTTCAGGGTCACAAGCGTCTGTTATGGACAATTCCGTACTCAGTCACATGTAATCTTCTGTTATGGATATATTCTTTCATTTAGAATTAGTTTGAACTGGTACCGTGAATGTATGAGTATAACCCTTTTTTAAACTCAGGGGGTCATGTTTTGGGTGTCAATTTGGGCAGTCCCTGGGCTGAAATCTTCTGTTATGAGCAAAAGAATTGGTTTTGAGCGGCTTTGGTGTGTTGGCCTGGGCCATCCCAAGGGTCCAATCGTCTGTTATGGGTAATTTTGTACTCAGTGGGATATACTCCATTTGAAATTAGTTTCAACTGGTAACTCGAATGTATGAATATGACCCTTTTTTAAGCCCCTGGGATGGGGTGCCACTTTGGGAAGTCCCAGGGCCGAAATCTTTTGTTATGAGCAATTGTGTACTCAGTGAGATGTACTCTTTCATTTCAAATTGGTTTTGACCGGTAGCTCGAATGTATGAGCAAACCCTATTTTGCCCCACCCCACCCCCTTCGGCTTTAGGGTGTCAGTCTGCGCCACCCCAGAGGTCTAATCGTCTGTTATGGGTAATTTCGTACTCAGTGGGATATACTCTTTCATTTGTAATTGGTTTCAACTGGTACCTCGAATGTATGAATATAACTTTTTTTCAAGCCCTCTGGGATCTATATTTGGGGTGTCGGTTTGGGCCATTCCAGGGACAAAATCGTCTGTCATGGAAGCACTGCGATTTTTTGAAACTGAACGATGACAAAACAGAAAATACAATAATCGGGAATAAAAAGAACATTGACATCAACCATGTGACCATTGGAAGCACAGCAATAACCCTAACCAACTGTGTCAGGAATCTGCGTGTGTTCTTTGACTCTTCCTTCGATAAGAAAACCCATGTATCCATGGTGTGTAAAAAGGCAAACTTTCACCTGTACAACATTGGAAAAAATCGATCCTATATTGACCTTGATACAACTAAAATGTTAATAAATGCGTTTGTTATGTCATCCTTAGATTATTAGGGTTTCACACTGCGTAGCTTGTGTGAAACACTATTGTTTTTGTTAAAATTATTATTAGCTTGTGTGAAACACTATTGTTTTTGTTAAGATTATTAGGCTTTCACCATTGAAAATGGTGAAAGACTATTGTTATTACTAAGATTATTATTTTTATTTATTTTTTTCCACTTTGCCTATTTCTCAGAAACTATAAGAGATAGAGGTCTGAAATTTGATTTTCTTTTGGGAAACTGGGTGGTGGTTAGTGCTTAAATGTAAAAAGAAGTTTGTGCGCATAGCGGAAATGCGTCAAATCTTTAACGTGCACGAAAATTGAAAATCAGCCTTAATTCTGTTAATTCTCAAACGATTTTTCAGATATGTACATTTTAAGTAAGCGGGAGACATTTTCGAGCAGACAGCAGTTCAAAACTATGGTATTTTAAAACTTTGTCGCTCTCGTTTTTTTGGTGAACAATGGAAAATTTTCAAAATTTTCTAAAATTGTTATTTTTTGGAATTTTGAAATTTATTTTATATTTTTGGATAGCTGACGTCAATCCGATTCCAGCAATGTATGTTTTGTTCTGAAATCTTAACTTTGATTTTTCACTTTTTTTCGCATTTTAAACAAAATTTGCAAGTCTTTAATTTTTTTAAAACGACGCCTAGGATTTTTCTGAAACTTCGGGAATATGAAGTCAAAGGACGCAAATAATGATTAAACTATAAATTAAAATCCTCTAATCACCGGAAGTGGTCAAAAAAGGTATCCGAAGTTTGACAAAATTCAGAAAAATGGGTGCCTATGCGCAAAATGCGATGCATCAATTGGTTGTTTACCGAGTAGTTAAAGTACAATGTCAATTGACAGTCACGTGAATTATCCACAAGATGGTACTATAGCGATAAGTTTATTATTTAAACTAACAATGTTATGGGACTTTCAAAAGTAGGGTTATTTACGATTTCGATCAAGTTTAAACGCCCGTTTCTCAGAAACGCTGCCTACGATTTCTTTTAAACTTTCCCAGTCGAGAGTCTAATGGGTGGTGTATTGTGTGAAATCATTGCACAATTTCTCTAAATGTCATGAGTAGTCGAAAAACGAGATTGAAAATCCAAAACGTCGTATTTTTAAGATTTGACGCATGTTTAGCGGTCTTTTTCACGAAAAGTCAACGTAATATTTTTTTTTGGGAACTTCTTCTACAGAGAGTTTTGTCGGTAGCCTTATGTATGAAACCATTGCGCAACAGTTAGAAATATCAGGAGTATTAGAACAAAGGGATCGAAAATTGAAAACGTCACCTTTCATTATTAAGCGAAGCATGCAGTAAGAGTTGATACAATCTGTACGTATCACCAACGTTTAGAGCATATTCAAAAGTCCCTTTTTCTCTCACAGTGACGATATTTGAGCTAAATGTATTTCATTTTTGAGTGTTTACTTCAATTCAAAATATGGGTTTACTTACCCTGTGACAGAAATAGTTGATTTCTATGTGTAATAATTAGTCTTTGAATTGATATTGTTTCTTCTTTGTCAAAATTACCTCATAAGTGTAATCATCTCGACACAAATCGACGGCTCGCACTGTTTATAAGCAAGTCCAATTTTTAAGAGGATGCAGTAGTATGGTGCAGATGTACGAATATTGCACGTGTGACCCTTAATGACCTCAATTTCATTAAAGCGGGGTTTACAACCGTAGCTGACTTAGCCTACGAGGTGATTCCCGGGTTCTACCACGACACTGCCGTGATAGAAGAGATACATGTACTACGATACCTTTCCCGACGCAAACCCAAATCTCTTATATAGAACCGTAAATAAGATCCACGGTAGCCTCCCGGACGAATGGACATATAAAATAAATAATGAAATAGTACCAAATGTTAGAAATGAGTCAGTCAATCTGTATATCACTGCTGAAAACCAGTCCATTAATATATCGCGGTTTACTGTTAAAGTGTGCTATACTATATTCGTCATGAAATGTTTTATGACACCAACAAGTACAGCTTTCTGGGAAAATTATTCTATAAATATAAATCACGAACACTTTTGGAAATCTATACATTGTACTTATAAAGGAATTGAATGTATTAATAACGACTTTAAAGTGGCACATAACTGTATATTTACTAATGAAAAACTCTTTAAGTGTAATAAAATCCCCACTCCAAACTGCTCCTTCTGTAACAATACAATCGAAAACATCACCCATGTATTCAAAGATGGTAGCTCACTCCAGGGTCTCATTAAAGAGATGCACTCAATCACAGAGTTTTTTTTTTAAGAAAAAAGGGGTATAGCCGCCACGACTTTAATACTTGGCTTCTTGTAGAATATCCTTATACAAAGAACGATAATGTTAGCTTCTTCTTGGTTATCCTATTTTCCGTTTATAGACTCAGTATTTCAAAGCGTAGACTATTCTATATGAAAAACAACTCATGTGTCAATTTAGTTAAATTATTTAAGAGCATACTCTGTAAACACCTATTATATGTATACTACCATCGTAAATTAAATAACAACACCCAGTGGTTTACTAAAATGGCCAAATCAAATCCATATATGAAAATAGTACAAGGTGAAATTAAGCTATGTCATGACTAATTAACCACCACTTATCGCCCTTTATATTTGGTAATTAAAGTCTAATCTCGAAAACTTGACATAGTCTCGATATCTTTCTACCTTTTTTCTATAATCGAGATATGAAAAAGTTTCGAAATTAGACCTCATTATTTGACGGATTACTTAATTTCCTTTAAATTTTTTAGAAACAAACAAAAATATGCTTTTAACTCCCTTAATATTTATATACTTTATAAAATCTTTACAAAAAAAAAGTTTTTAACTTTTTAATAACCTTTTAACAAAACAATGTATGTATTTAGTATGTATGATGAAATAGTTTTGTAATATTTTGTGTGTGATTTATAATAAAAAAAAAAAAAAAAAATTGCACCTGTGATAGAAAGCATGGCGTAGTTTAAGCATGGACTCTATCTATAATTAATATTGAATTTTTATATGTTTGTGGTGTCAAATCTTTAACGTGCATATTTCTCAGAAATTTGTCGATATTTCATTGAATATTAAATCAATTTTTGAACCAGTTACATATTTGACATTTGAGTAGCTGACATAAACGCGATTCCGAAGTCCCGTGTACACATTGGTGTGACATCGACAAAAGTCCGAATTGGTTATAATTGGAACGTTTTGCATACGTATAAATAGAGAGCTTTTTTTAAAAGTGGTAATATTTTATTTAAAGGTGTTTTAATGGTAACCAATATCTGGTACTGGTGCTTCTAGAGTGAAAATAATTCATTTTAGTAATTAACAGTTACTCCTGAAATTAAAATCCCACGTTTTTTTTTGTCTAAATGACGTCATCATTTGATACAAGTGAAAATAAAGTTCTCTGTTGAAGCTATTTATAAACAAAGCACCCCTCTGTTACATTGTTGAAAAATTAATGTTAAAAGGTGTGTTTGGGGTTTCGGTTATTATCTAAGGCTTAAGATACTTTTTTTTTTATGTCATTCGGAAAATTGGGGTTTTTTTTGGTTTTTTTATAGTCGTTTACATCCCTGAAACTAAAACAGGTAGAGTTCTGAATATTGGTTTTTCCTATGTTTCAAACAGTTAGTACTTAGATCTATTGCGAAAGTTGTGAAAAGACCTGAAGTGATGTAAATCTTTAACGTGCACGAATGAAAATCGGTCCTCATAATGTCAATTCCCAACCGATTTTCGATAAAGTTATATTTTCATACAGCCGGGGATATTGTGGATGCGATAACGGTCGAACTGAGATAACCATGTCGTTCTCAATTCTTTTTGAAAATTTACTACAGTTGTTATTTCTTGGAATTTTGATTTTCAAATACATATTTGGATTTCCGACATCTGTCCAATTCTATTGATCTGGTATTATTATAATCATCTGAAATGTTCAACTTTATTTTTCTATTTCCTTTTATCGTAATGCGCAAGTCAAGGGAGTCTAAATATCTCAGTTATACAGATGTATGTGTGTGTCATTGGGAGTGTGTGGGGATAATCTTTGTCATGGATCTGTCAACCCGTCAATCGCGTGGCCAAGGTGAAAGCCTTCAGCCCTGCCAGCAAGTCTAGTTCTTATTATTAATATTTTTTTCCAATTTGATTGTATCTCGGAAACTATATGTCGGATCGATACGATGTCTTTGGTTTTATTGGAAAAGTGGGTGTGACTTAGAGACTAAAGCTATTTCGGACGTTCTGTGACAATGCGAAATGTTCGAAATCACCGAAGTTGTCGTTTTTTAAAAAAAATGTTATAATATTGACACTAATCATCGGATTTTAACATGCGGTGCATTCTGACATAGCCGGAGACGAGGCACATAGCTGTGCTACTTTGGATTTTTGATATTCGACGAATCTTCGAATATATTAGGCGCCAAATTTTAAAAATTTAAAATTTTACAAAAAACTTTTTATATTTACGAATATTTTTGTATGGCATTTTACTCGGGGTTAAAGAGTTATCTGAATTGACGAAAAAAGTCAACATTTTTTTCTCCGTAATTTTCAGTCTTAGATTAATTATTTATTATTGGATTTGCATAAAACAAAGTACATTTGCTGCGTAGTCCAATAAGTCATTTTTTTTGTTACCGGTAAAGTTTCCTGTCGGCACTGGAAGTGACATAAATTCAGCAAAAACTACAATTTTGACAGATTTTGACAGTTCGGTACAACTTTTTGGCAGCAAATGTTTTTTTTCAAATCTGATCTTACTGAAAAGTTGTGCCCTGTAAAGGCGCACAAAACATTAGGCTCAATTTTTTTAATTTCGATTTCGTTTTCGGGCAAATTCGATTAAAAGGCGAAAAAAGGTGTAAAAATAAGCTATTTAGAACCCATCCACCGTCTACATATTTCAAAATATTTCTTCGTAACTTTCATAACCCCGTAGCAATAACCCTTACAAAGAGAATCTATGTAAAAATTAGTAGTTTGTAATATCAGCAGTTGCCGAGAAATTGGCAATTTTGCATTAGTCACATTTCACGGGTTTTTGCCTGTAAAAGAATCAGTTATTGTTCGATTTTCAATTTGTGTTATACTATTTGATGCCTAATGCCATTATTGACTACTTCAAACCATTCTAACACTTTCGCTGTCACCGGAAGTGATGTCATTTTGGCAAAAACTGTATTTATAGCCTTTTAAACAAATAATTTATTCATATGAGTCGTATTTGGTATATGTTTAAAAATTTGGTAATTGATTGCAATCAACTAATAGAGTGAACCTATACTATCATACAGATATCGCAAAATGGTTTCTAACTTGTTCAGATGCGGAGAAATAGACGATTTTCAACAGGTCACTTTTCGAGGTTTTTGGTCCATAAGAGTGTCAATTATTATTCGATTTTCATAAAACTTTCACTGTATGATACCTAATGCCATTTACGATTTGATACAAGAAATTTAAGATTTTCATTATGACCGGAAAATAACGTCATTTTTCAAAAACTGTATCTTTAGCCTTCAAAACAGATATAAAATTATGATATTTGATTCCAATCAACAAATAAATTGCACATATACGATCATACAAATACCACAAAATGATTTCTAACTTGTACGGTTGCCGAGAAATAGACGATTTTCTCCAAGTCACTTTTCAAGGTTTTTGGTCTATAAAAGTGGCAATTATTATTCGATTCTTGAAGTTTCTTGAAGTGATCAAGGGAGATAACTCTGGCACTAATTATCGGAATTCGCTGAAAATCAATAGGCTTCTTCGTCTCATGACCTTAAACACTGTGTATAAATTTAAAGTCAATCGGATATTAACTTTGGCCCGTAGAGCGTCCACAAGATTTTTTGAAGTGATCAAGGGTCATAACTCTGGCACTAATTATCAGAAATCGCTGATAATCACTAGGATTCTTCTTCTCATGACCTTAAACACTGGGTATAAATTTAAAGTCAATCGGATATTAACTTTGGCCTCTAGAGCATCCACAAGATTTTGTGAAGGGATCAAGGGCCACAACTCTGGCACTAATTATCAGAAATCGCTGAAAATCACTAGGCTTCTTCGTCTCATGACCTTAAACAGTGTGTGTAAATTTAAAGTCAATCGGATATTAACTTTGACCTCTAGAGCGTCCACAATATCTTTTGAAGTGATCAAGGGCCATAACTCTGGCACTAATTATCGGAAATCGCTGAAAGACAATAGGCTTCTTCGTCTCATGACCTTAAACACTGTGTATAAATTTAAAGTCAATCGGATATTAACTTTAGCCTCTAGAGCGACGGACGGACAGACAGACAGACCCATTTTAATAGTCACAGGGCCACAGAGCTGTCAGACTAACTGAATGTTCAGCGCTATAGAAAACGATTATTATTATTAGTAGTAGTAGTAGTAGTAATTATCTGATATTGCTGAAAAACAATCGCCTTTTTCATCTCATGACTTTGAACACTGTATAAATTTAAAGTCAATCAGATATAACTTTGGCCTGTAGACTGTCCACAAGATTTTACAAAGTGATAAGGGCCATAACTCTGGCAATTATTATCGGAAATCGCTGAAAATCGATAGGCTTCCTAGTAGGTGTCAGAGCTCCATTGCTCGCGTTGGAAGAAAATCTTTTTTTCCCGATTTGTAACCTTTCTTAAACTTGACGTCACACAGTCGCTATTTTATCATTTGTAATAATTTAAAAATATTTTGGAAGCAGATAAATTGTTCTTTTGTGTGATATAATTTTTATATATGTGTTCCTTATATTAATTTCAAAAAAGTAAATTAAAAAACGTCAATTTCGCGTGTTTTGACGTTACGCTAAAAAATTTTGTCACGTTTTTAAACGAGGGTACCCCACTTCAAGTGCTCCGCTCAGGTTTCGATTTTTAATATTTCTTTTTTATTTTAATATCATTAGAAAGATAATTGAACGATCTTTCGATCGGCGGGGGGTGCTTTGTTGGTATTTCGAAATACCATGCCTTTTTTTTTAAGTTGAAGGCTTCAATTCACGTAATCTTTTTTTGTGGCGATTTGCCAGGATATCAGCCCCACCGATCGAAAGTTCGTTTTATTGTCGTTTCAATGCTATTAAAATCAACAAAATCGGAGCATTTTAAGAACCTGAGCGGAGCATTTGAAAATTGTGTACAATGAGCAATTGTGTCAAAAATAAATCGCGTAGTTATGACGTCATTTCAACACCAAAACTAAAAGGTATTCCAAGTTACTAAGGCACATATTCGCGGTAAATTACGTCGAAAGGCAAATCCGATGTTAATTTATGAAGTAAGCGTTATGTTAAATGTATAAAGACTTGCCTGAAAATAAATAACATAGTTAAAATCCATTTTTTAACGTCTTTCACGGAGTTGACTTTATTTACATCACATGACTCATATTCGCGCGCTTTTATAACCACGTGACAGGATCTGAGAATCGAATGGAAATTACCTACGAACTACCACACGTCTCTACTTTTAACACTAAACATATTTAAAGAATGGAAAAATTCTCTAAAATTGTCGACTGTTTCAATGCCTTGAAATCATAAATTCGCTGTTTAATGAATTATCCAAGCCCAATGTTAATCTATTTCTGTGCACGCGAATGGAAATGAAACCGGAAAATATCCACACAGGTCTCTGTCCGTGTGGTCTGTACTGACTGTAGCCGCGAGTCGGCGTGTGGATGATAATGTAGTACCGTATACATACGATTTCTTTCCACTTAAAAAGAGAATTGTACCCAAATAAAGTTGGACCAACAAAAGAATCAACGCCAGTTGAAATAATTTGAATAACTATTTCTGGATTTGTCGTTGGCGATTTGCAACATTTTGTTTTGAGATGATTGATAGAACCGACCGACATAGATCTGAATAATTAGGTCAGTCATATGTCAACAATAAATAATATGTCGATACGGATACCCAATTTTGCAAAACTTTTTATTAGATAATTTAGCATCATATTCATATTACAGTTGTCATACTAATTATTATAATTCTTGTTTTTTAGGGGAACTAATTAACACCTCAAGTATCACATTTGTTAATCAGTTAACAATAACAAATTGAAAGAAACGACAAGCGTGAGGCCTTTTAGGCCTTTATTTGATATTTATTTACATTGATTAAAATATACAAAAAATAATAAAGTTGCTCAATAGGCTACATATACTGATTTGAAGGAATAATAGAAATATTCAAAAGTGAAGTAAAAACAAAAAAATCTTTGACTAGTCAACATGGTAGGTTCCAGGCTCAGGCCTTAAACATGACTAGGCCATAGCCTATCAGTAACTGAGTAACCTACTTTTACTATTTAGTTAGTCTTTAGACTAGAGAATATTTCTCTATTGGTCAATGTTGTTATCTTCTGAGTAGAAATAATATGTAAAAGCAGAATTCTAACAATAATGTAAGCAACGAATGCTGAGAACAGCGATTATAAAACAGTTGTCCTTTCTTTAAAATTATTTGGTTGCTATGGCAACCATCCAAAATCCTTAATATTTCTCTAAAAGTACACTGTAAAAAATTTCCATTTTTTATGTCGCCGAATTCCGTAGTTTAACACCTTTTTTCTGTTAATCGAAGGATTTTTTTGAGAAATTGTGTTAAAAGAGTGAATTATTTCTTCAAATTACGTGTTTTATGTAATACTATGGAATATTCAGTATTAAACAGGAAATTTCCGTGAAATTTAGGGATAGAATATTTTATTCCCTTCTATAACGGACTTAATTCTGTTATTTTACGGAATAAACTGTGGAATGGCAGGAAAGTTACGTAAAATTTAGGGATAAAATGTTTTATTCCATTATATAACGGATTATTTCTGTTTTCAAATGCAACGATAAGAAAGCGTATACATATATAATCATTCCTAATAATTATCATTTTATAGTATTCATTTCAATTTATCAACCATAATATGAAGGATCATATTGTGTAAAGTTTGGTATATTAAAAGTCAAGTATTGCTAATTTCCATTATTTATAAGATCTATAAAGTGTACTCCCATTCATCATACGGTAATCAGATTGTAAGTATTTTCATAAATGTGTAAAAACAATTTTCAAAACCAGTAAGTACAGGTTGTATTGTCTGGTAACCAAGCTCGCTTCAATCTGGATATTATAACCGATTGGCCAGTGTAAGCCGCAAACTTACATCTGAAAGCCTCTAAACGGTCCTAACACTGGCCATTAATAGTTGTTCGACACGCCATTTTCTCGATGAGGGTATTCTTATAGTAGCGGAAAGAGGTAAATTTCGTCAGCGACAGCACTTCGGCGGAAAAAGACGTTAAATAAAGCTATTTCGCAGACAAAGTCAATGTAAATTCAATGAAATTCTTATCATTTTCGAGTCTATAGGGAATAAAAATTACCAGGATTTATTTTTTTGTATTTGAAAATGAAATTTATGTTAAATGAGGGAATTTCTGTAAATTACAGGAAAAACAAATAACGGATAAAATTTTCCTGGTAATTTTTGTTTCCGGAACTTTTTCCGTTTTATCACGGATATTTTTGTTACAGTGTATACAATTCATAATATTTTATATTACATGGGCTGTAAATATGTGGTTTGGCATGGTGATCAATTGGTTTGAAAATTGAATAACATTACCTTTTTGGTTTTTCATGGTGATCAAATGGTTTGAAAATTGAATAACATTGCCTTTTTGGGGGTGGGGGTGGTGTGTGTTTTGATTGCTATAACAACCAAATATTAAGTATTATAGAAGAGAAAAGATAAGTAATTTTTAAAATTCACATTCGTTTACCAGAACGGTACACAAATTTCACTTGAAAATCTCAATTCCTTCATAATTTTTTTAAGCCTAAAATTGGGTAATTTCCAGTTGCAGAATGTTTTTCAAAAGTGAATCCCTTTCCAGCGTATAAAGAGATGGCATATAAATATCTTGTTATCATTTATTTGTTCAATCATTGCCCGACAGCTACTGACTTAAAATAATATAAAAATTAATATTAATGAGAAAATAATCGGAAAATGATGCTTTTTTTTAAAAATATACAGTGGTTGCTATGGTAACCACTCAAACTCCTTAATATTTGGCTAAAACTTATACAATCCATATCATTTGACATTACTTGGGTTTAAAATATTTTAAAATGCTTATTTTTAAATGTGGTGATCACCTTTTAGGTTATGGTAAATAGCGTTGAAAATGCTCAAAGATAGGCTGGCACTGCCAGGCAGGATACGCCCACATTTTCGAGAGATGGAAAGAGAACAAGCAATACCGAAAGTGATTTTTCCTACATCATTAAGTCCTGTATTTCATACTGTATTGGGAGCAGCCATTTAGTTGGTCAGTTCCAGTCTGATATTCATGAAATTCGAAGCCGACAATGATTATGGTGTGACGGTACACAACCTAGAAATGTGACTTTTCATCAAAATCGGATAAGAATTGTGACCTGTAGAGAGTCCACAACCATGATATACCATATTTTTACACTATTCGCGTACAAACGGCGACCATTTCGTCCGGCAATTTTGGTACGATTTTCACGAAAATTAGAACTCAACCTTCCTCATCAAAATCGAATTAAAATTGTGACCTATACAGGGTCCACAACCATGATATACCATTTTTTTAACAGTATTCGCGTACAAACGGCGGCCATTTTGTCTGTCAATTTTGGTCCGATTTTCCCGAAATTCAAACTCAACCTTCCTTACGGTGTAACGGTGATATAATCAAACGTTTTTTTTTAAATCGAATAATAATTGTGACCTCCAGAGGGACCACAAGCTAAAGAAAGGGGGATTTTGCGTATAACCAGGGGCCATAATTCAGGAAGTTACGATCCGATATGCGCAAATATCGAAAAGAACAAAGATCTTTGGGTTATAACCATGAATTTCAAGTTTCATCAAAATCGAATTAAAATTGTGACCTTTACAGGGTCCACAACCTTGATATACCATTATTTAACAGTATTCGCGAACAAATGGCGGCCATTTTGTATTGCAATTTTGGTCCGATTTTCCCGAAATTCGAACTCAACCTTCCTTATGGTGTAACGGTAATATAATCAAACGTTTTTTTAAATCGAAAAATAATTGTTACCTCCAGAGGGACCACAAGCTAAAAAAAAGGCGATTTTGCGTATAAACAGGGGCCATAATTCAGGAAGTTACGATCTGATATGCGCAAATATTGAAAGGAACCAAGATCTTTGGGTTATAACCATGAATTTCAAGTTTTATCAAAATCGAATTAAAATTGTGACCTTCACAGGGTCCACAACCTTGATATACCATTTTTTAACAGTATTCGCGTACAAACGGCGGCCATTTTGTATGTCAATTTTGGTCCGATTTTCTCGAAATTCGAACTCAACCTTGCTTAGGGTGTAACAGTGATATAATCAAATGTTTTTTTAAATCGGATAATAATTGTGACCTCCAGGGGGACCACAAGCTAAAAAGGGTGATTTTTCGGACAATCAGGGGCCATAATTCAGGAAATTACGTTCCGATAGGCGCAAATATAGAACGGAACCAAGATCTTCGGGTTACAAACATGCATGTCAAGTTTCATCAAAATCGGTTCAAAATTGTGACCTCTATAGGGTCCACAAGCTAAAAACATGATTTTTCGTACAATCAGGGGCCATAATCCATGAAGTTTTGATCCGATACATGCCAATATCGAAAGCAGCCGAGATCTTTTGGGGATAAACCTATATTTCAAGTTTCGTCAAAATCGGATAAGAATTGTGACTTGTAGAGAGTCCACAAACAACGGACAGGGGCGACGACATAATACGTCCACATGAAAATGTGGGCGTATAAAATTTGCATAATATATGGCGGATTGGAAATATGTAATTTTTAAAATTCACAAACTTTTTGACATATTCATATAATTTCACTTCCATATCTCAATTCTTTCTTATCTTATTAATGTCCTCAAAACCCCCCAAAAATAGGCAAATGTGTGCCGCGGACAATTGTTCAAAAATGAACATAAATCCAGCTCTTGAGAAAAGGCATATAGATATTTTTACTCTTTTTTTTCTGTTAATCTCACTTGATAGCCACTGATTTTAAAATGCATAACAACCAGGTTAAATATTTCAGATGTAACATGGATAATACCATTTTTGATGAAAAAATTGACCAAAATCACTTCGACAAAAATGGAATTTTTGAGAAAACTTATGTAATTTGCAGTTGCTGTGGAAATCGGTGTAATTATTACAGAAATGTGAAAATTAAAACATAATTAGCTTTAAAGTTGTATTTCATGACTTTACATTTACATTTTTGATAGTTTTGATAGTAAATGAAATATTGCTTCACAAAAAACACCCAAAATGACCTTTTCAAAGTGTTGAAAAACCTTTCTTCCGCGAAAAGTCAAAAATCGCAACTTTGAACCTCAATAAAAAAAAAAAAATATTCATCCGATTTTGAATCTGTAAAAAGTTTTGTGAAAAGAATGATGAGATCTACTTAAAAGATAGGTTGACAGGCAACGAAACATACGCCCACAGCAGCTAAATCGGCCGGCAGTCAACAAGGGTTGTCGCATATTTTTACTTTTTTTTGGTAATGAAACATTTGTAATACACTAAAATCTGAGTAACAACTCATTATGTAATTATCAGAAAATCATGAGAATTTGTTTGCTTTTTATAAAGTTTTGTCCCACGCTAACAATTAGTATAGGAAACATTTAATATCATGGATTTAGCTGTTCAGTTATCAAAATTCATTGAAAATCAAAATACTTGTTCGTTTCAATACCTTAAACTCTGTGTATCAATCTGAAGTCAATCGGATGATAAGTTTGGCATCTACAGCGCAACAAGGTTTTTTGAAGTGATCAAGGTAGATAACTCTGGAAGCAATTATTTGAAATTGATTAAAACCAGTAGGCTTCTTCCTTTCAGGACCTTAAACACTGTGTATAAATTTAAAGTCAATCGGATATTAACTTTGGCTTTTAGGGCGTTCACAAGATTTTTTGAAGTGATCAAGGGCGATAACTCTGGCACTAATTATTGGAAATCGCTGAAAATCAATAGGCTTCTTCGTCTTATGACCTTAAACACTGTGTATAAATTTAAAGTCAATCGGATATTAACTTTGGCTTTTAGAGCGTCCACAAGATTTTTTGAAGTGATCAAGGGCCATAACTCTAGCACTAATTATCGGAAATCGCTGAAAATCAATAGGATTCTTCGTCTTATGACCTTCAACACTGTGTATAAATTTAAAGTCAATCGGATATTAACTCTGGCCTCTAGAGCGTCCACAAGATTTTTTGAAGTCGTCAAGGGCCATAACTCTGGTAGTTATTATCGGAAATCGCTGAAAAACAATAGGCTTCTTCGTCTCATGACCTTAAACACTGTGTATAAATTTAAAGTCAATCGGATATTAACTTTAGCCTCTAGAGCGTCCACAAGCAATTGTGGACGCCGGACCGACGGACGGACGGACGGACGGACGGACGGACGGGGGCGACGACAATGTACGACCACATTTCAATGTAGGCGTATAAAAACTAATAAAATCAAATGTATAATCATAATCTCAAAATCACCTTTTCCACCTATTCCTAGTCTCATGATCTTAAACACGGTTTGACATTGAACAATACAACTATATTTGGCATATGGAGACTACAGCGTGTATATCTTGGCATTACTCTTTAGATTAATGAAATATTAAAATGTTGAATACTACAGTGAATGACTGGTTTTCACAACCCTCCACTCCAAACATGTTTGACATGGCTGAATGTCCATACATGGGAATTGATGTATTGTGAAAACCGCATCCTTCATAGATGACTGAATTGGCAGACAGCTTAAGTCTGCCTCTCTCAGTGTGAATGAATGAAATGAGCGAAGCTCGAGTGTTAGTACTGATAAAGGAGCGAAGCTCCTAATCAGAGTGAAGTGAGCAAAGCTCGGGTGTTAATACTGATGGAGGAGCGAAGCTCCGATTGTAAGATTGAGGAGCGAAGCTGCCAGATCAATCTTAAAATGTAACTGAAATCGATTCCACTTGATACATAAACATATATACATAAACATAATATTCAATACTGACTTCAAACCAAATAGGTGACCCCATACTATGGGGTAGAATAGCTAGTTTATGGTTAAACTAGCTGTGAAAATGACTAGGTGAGCAGATGCAAAGCATCTGTGTAGCCCCCAAAGTGTGTTAGTAATTGAAGTGTGTGAATGAATTACGGCCCAGCTACCCTCCTGGGCCCCGATTCCTAGAAAATTCTTAATAGTAAGCACAAAGTTATGCTTCACTTTTGCTTACGTAAGAAACTTTATGAAATACCGTCTCTAGAAAATTCTCAAGACCGTTCTTACGTAAGAACAAGCCAAGTACGAGTCTAAGCACATTGTGACTGGTAAATTGAGACTAAGATGCTCTCTAACGTCATAAAAACAATTTTGGTATGCAAATTACACCCTAAATTCGTCTGCATATAGAGTTATAAATAGATCAATGACATTAACTTCAAGAGAGAGAAATGGGGTTTAACGTCCACTCGACACAAACTAGGTCATTTCGGGACTAACATATGGTTTAATTTTATTTCTATAATTTGCTTGCGCGTCATTAACTTCAAATAGTCGATTAGATGTATTTGACAAATGACATGAAATGAAATAGGGTTTAACGTCCTACGGTTTTGCTCCTAAACTGGGCTAATGAAGGCGGGGATACCCCATAAAGTGTGCTATGAGGGAAATTTTGCCCGGGCAGCAGCGCTACGGCCTACTCTTATATCGATTTACAAAGGTCCCGTGTACAAACTGACGTGCACGTAAAAGATCCCTTGATTGAATTCGACAGAGTAGGCCGTAGCGCCGCTGCCCGGGCAAAATTTCCCTCATAGCGCACTGTATGACGTATGTCCGTCTTCATTAGCCCAGTTTAGGCGCAAAACAGTAGGACGTTGAACCGTATTTCATTTCATTTCATTTATCAAATACATCTAAATCGACTATTTGAAGGGAAGTTAATGTCATCAGTCATTGGTCTATTTATAACTCTATGCAGACCATAGAGCTATATATAGAAACTGTGATGCAGACGAATTTACGGTGTAATTCGCATACCAAAACTGTTTTTATGACGTAAGAGAGCATGGTACTCTCAATTTACCAGTCACAATTTGCTTAGACTCGTACTCAACTTGTGCTTACGTAAGAACGATCTTGAGAATTTTCAAGAGACTGTTTTTTATAAAGTTTCTTAAGTAAGCAAAAGTGAAGCATAACTTTGTGCTTACTTTAAAGAATTTTCTAGTAGGAATCGGCTCTGGCTAGCGACTTACCCACTTAACCACGTGATCCCCCGATGCCTTTGACATGTCCCCCATAGGTCTATAAGCTACCCCCCCCCCCCCCAAAAAAAAAAACCGCAAGCACATGCAAACAGACGGAATGATTGAGAGAGCGCCTGATTTTAAAGGCAGCTAAGTCTCTAACTCAATATCATCCAAAATCTTCGACATTGAAAACACGAATTGTTTGTTAGTTTAAATCAAAATTGATGATGTGATCTTAACGGAAAAAGATGGGCTTCTGATATGCAATATTTAAGACAAGATAAATATTTTACCATTGGTACACGAATCGTGTACCATAATGCATTTCAGCCCAGTTCTAGCAAGAGACTCGGGGAACGAGGCTAGAAATATTGCACCAAATCAAACGGCGCATGTAGACTGGAATAACTAGACGCTAAAAATTTGCATTCGATTGACACTGTTGGCTTATTTCGCCGCACATAACTGATTTGAAATTGGAGTAAAAACGGAAACGATTGAATGTAAATCAGTTTATATACATTCATTTTAGAGTATTATATGCGTTGCGACCCACTTGTGTTAATTTCTAGGTCCCAAATGTTAGCGATTTAGCTCCTTTTAAAGTGGCCCGCGTTTGTGTTATTTACAAGTTGTAAATAAATCAAATGTTTTTAGTGTAGAAGCGAAATATTCTATAGCATTCTTGTCGAGAATATATTGCTTAAGGATTTTCTGTCTTCCAAATGTCTCTTAGGTATCAAAAGATGTGGTCAGCCATATTGTTTGAAGCAGAAACAGGCTTAAGGTTGGTAAGCAAGCCCTATACCTTGCTTGGGACTTGTGCTTAGATTGACAATTGTAAGAACAAAGTTGTGCTTAAGTTTTTTCTTGGAACACATACTAAAGTGCTTGTGCTTACACTGAAGTTTACTTAAAATCTAAGCACAAGAACGTTCTTAAGAATTATCTGTTAACACAAAATAAGATAAGTTTACTTATTTGCAAAGTCTACTTAAAATCTAAGCACAAGAACGTGCTTAAGAATTTTCTAGGAATCGGGCCCTGATGTATGCCAGCAAAAAGAAAGATTGACTTAAACAAGCAAAAATTTTCAAACTACAGTGGACTCTGTCACATCCGAACTCTTATCACTGCAGCACTCTGTGACATCCAACATGATTTTCTTGTCCCGATTTATTTCCTTATTACTTGAGGCATAAAATCTCTAGTGAATCCGGACTCTGTATGTTCCGGATTACGACATCGATCAACCGTCGAATCACATGATTTCCATTGAAACGACACAGTATAATCCGGCTTTCAATCGATAGGTGTGAAGCAAGCAATTATTACCAATCAATTATCGGTGAGATTGAAACTCGACGGGTGTGCCACAGCAGATTAACAAGCAAACACCAATAAATTATTGGTGAGATTAAAACTCGCTACCGTACGCAGGTCTTTGTTGATTACTTTGGTAATTTTATAATCTCTTGTAAGACAGTTGTGACAAATACTCAAGCATATCCACGAATTTCTCAACAAATCTTGTCATAAAAATATTCCTTGCACCTGTTAGAAATACTCATTGCGCATGCCGATTAAACCCGAGTAACATAAGTTTGCACTCGACAAATCTCAGCAGATTCCGGTACAATCTAATTCTTTAATCCGTTCGAGTTTGTCAATAGGGAGCCTATATTCCATATTGACCGTATCTAAAATGATTCCTAAATTAGCACAAATGACGTTCGTTCGTTCGTTCGTGGGGTTTAACGTCCACTTCCACCTAAGGTGATATCGTAGACAAGTACAAATGACGGACCCTCAGCCTTTCTCTGACAGATTGGAATATTCAGTCTGTCACCTAACCCTTTCTTGAAGAGTCAACTTTCAAAGTTAAGGGTAGTTTAGGATCGTAATATCTTAATACCTTATCTGAGCTTATTTCTCTTTTAAGTAACTCAAATGCAGTTTGATGATTTTCTAACAATACAAAATGATAGTATGGCGGACATGGAGGCTTATGACCTAGAAAGGTTAGCCGATCTCACTTCCAGTTTGTTTCTTGTCAGCCAGCTATACACATCCGGCTTTATTCTCTTCACACGGTTCACCGATTGCTGTATTTTTCCGCAACAGTATACCAAATTATTGAAGATTGCAAAATGTCTGATTTAGCTTGTGGTCCCCCTGGAGGTCAAAATTGTTATCCGATTGAAATACCGAAAGTGATTTTTCCTACATCATTAAGTTAGAATTTGATATGAGCAAATATCGAAATGAATTAAGATCTTTGGATTATAAAGGTGCATTTCAGTAGGCTTCAAATTCGACTGGGGTATCATGTTGCTAAGTGGGTAAGATGCTGGCTCGGTAGCTTGAGGTTGGGTGTTTGATCCCTGCATTGGGTGACAAAGTTCATCTAGATTTTCTGGCGTGGTTTCCCCTTGTTAGTGGATGAAGGATGGATGGCCTGACAAGAACAGCTGTCTAGTCGTTACTATGGCACGAAAAACTGAGGTCCTGTGTGCTCATAAAGATCCCTTGGCAGTAGAAATTCGATATAAGAGAAGGCCATAGTTTTTACACTCTTCGCGTACAAGCGGCCATTTTGTCAGTCAATTTTGGTCCGATTTTCACGAAATTCGACCTCAACCTTCATAACGATGTAACGGTGATATAATCAAACGTTTTTTTTAAATTTGAAATATAAGTTTATAACCCAACGATCGCGGTTCCTTTCGATATTTGGGCACATTGGACCATAACTTCCTGAATGATGGCCCCTGATTGTATGAAAAATCATGTTTTTAGCTTGTGAACAGTGTAGAGGTCACAATTTT
The DNA here is from genome assembly GCA_948474765.1 of Patella depressa. Classification (NCBI taxonomy): domain Eukaryota; kingdom Metazoa; phylum Mollusca; class Gastropoda; family Patellidae; genus Patella; species Patella depressa. The sequence goes on along the minus strand of OX419717.1, from coordinate 25,003,605 downwards.
GAACCGATTTTGATGAAACTTGAAATGGATATTCATAACCCATAGATCTTTGTTCCTTTCGATATTTGATTCTAACTCCCTGAATTATGGCCCCTGATTGTACGAAAAATTGCCTTTTTTTAGCTTGTGGTCTATCAAGAGGTCATGATTATCATTCCATTAAAAAAAAACGTCAGATTATATCACCGCTAGTTACATAGAGGGATTACTCGTGTTTTCCTTTCGTGTTCGTCACTTCCGATTCATTAATTCTGTATTACTCCTCTATCGTAGCAATGACCTCTGTGTTAAAATTATATTTGGAATGTGTTTAACCAGTCCTTTCACATATGTGATAATGACTGACACCAATATTGTCTTTTAATGAGCCTACTAGTATTCAAAGATTATAAAACAGTCAAAACCAAGTATGCTTTTAGGCAATTACTTTATAGACTTTAAATCAAAATAGTAAAGACAGACAGACTGTTGGCTATACTGTCTATATATTATGTGCATAAAGAGTTAAGACATAAATTATGTATATTCTTAAAATAAAATTTGAAAAAAAACCCTAAAAATTAGTATCACTATTTGGTGATAAATGCCCCGTCCTGTAAAATTCATGCGTCCACGTACACTAGGGACCGAGTATCGTCCAGATTTTACGAAAAAAGGAAAGAAACTACACTTACCGTCTAGAATCTAATGCACGTATCCAGTCAATAAATTGCCGTCTAGAATGTGTTAAATGCCGTCAAGATTCACCAAAAACCACCCAGTTTGTGCTACCGTGTAGATTTAGAAACGCTGTTAAGTTTTGACAGCGGCGGCCATTTTGTCCATCAGTTTTGGTCCGATTTTAACAAAATTCAAATTCATTCGTCATTACCATGTAATGATGATATAATCAAACGTTTTTGGTTTTTTTATCAGATAATAATTTTGACCTCCAGAGGAACCACAAGCTAAAAAAAAGCGATTTTTGGACAATCAGGGGACATAATTCAGGAAGTTACGATCCGATGGGCGCAAATATCGAAAGGAACCAAGATCTTTGGGTTATAAACATACATGTCAAGTTTCATCAAAGTCGGTTCAAAATTGTGACCTCTATAGGGTCCACAACCTTGATATAACATATTTTCACACTATTTGCGTATAAACGGCGGCCATTTTGCCTGTCAATTGTGGTCCGATTTTCACGAAATTTGAACTCAACCTCCATAACCATGTCACAGTGATATAATCAAACGATTATTTAAATCGGATGACAATTTTGACCTCCAGATGGACCACAAGCTAAAAAGGGCGATTTTTCGGACAATCAGGGGACATAATTCAGGAAGTTACGATCCGATGGGCGCAAATATCAAAAGGAACCAAATCGGCTCAAAATTGTGACCTCTACACTGTTCACAAGCTAAAAACTTGATTTTTCGTACTATCAGGGGCCATAACCCATGAAGTTAAGGTAAAATACATGCTAATCCGAGAGGAACCAAGTTCTTAGGGTGATAAACCTATATTTTAAATTTCATTAAAATCGGATAAACATTGTGACCTGTAGACTGTTCACAAACAATTGTGGACAGACGGACGGACGGACGAACAGGGTCGATGACAATATACGTCCACATAAAAATGTGGGCGTATAAAAATGTAAAACTATTATTTGTTGGGCTTTCTTTGGATTTAGGCATACAATTTGTGCCTAAAACATACATATACACACCTTCCATTGGATCTGCACTTGATCGAGCATCTGTAAATCTTTGCTGGAGCTTTGTCATCGTAGGCATATGATTATGTAATTTAATTGCATTCTTTCGTGCTTTCACAACAACTGGGAACATAACTGTTCTAAGGATAATAGTAACTAAAATACAAAAAAAACAAAAAAAACCCAAGAGGGTTTTATAAGTCCATCATTCTATCAGCAAATCAATATCCTCTGTAGTTACAATTTCCAAGCAATTGATAGAGGTTGTCTCTACAGAGATCTAAGTCACATTTTTGTGTTTACGCGTAAAACATAAACCAGACTTTTGAACGAGAATGGTTGGTGCGAACAGAACAAGTAGGTTTAACTACAACCTCAAAATAATGTTAAACATGAACCATAATTACCAGTACAACTGACTTCAACTTTTCATACAATTTAAGGCTAAATAAAGGGTACGATGGACTTGTATTTGTTCAGGAAGCCATTTCAGAAGGTCCTTGGTTTTTAGCTAAAATCGATTGTGCCACATAAAGTTTAAAAAATTTGCTACCAGATGGCGCTATTAACTGGGGTTCGTTGAAAAGGTGACTTAGATAGTTCTTCTCCTTGACTCTTCATATATTTGAATTTAGATTTTAATGGCATGCTGAACAAGTTTTGACCCATGCCAATCTCATATGTTACAAAGCAACAAAACATACGACCAACAGTAGCTACAGTCTGAGCAATGGTAAACATAAATTGTTGTTTACGATTGCTCATAAAGTGTTGTACTCCCTTTCGAAGAAACTATTTAATCACGGTTACCAGTATTACAAATTTAAAGTAATGATTTGTCATTTGCATTTTACAGTAATCAAATTACTAATGGCTTAATCCACACTAATAGATGTACTCCGGCTGATTATTTAACATTTAATTAAGAAAACGATCAAAATACAAACATTACATAACCTTCCAGTCTGGATTCAATAGGATTAAAGAAAAGCCTATTATTTTCGTTCGCTCACAATACCAGCAGCTGCCAGGCAGGATACGCCCACATTTTCGAGAGATGGATAGAGAACAAGCTAAAAAGAAAGTGATTTTTCCTACAATCAAGGGCCATAATTCATGAAGTTACAAGATCTTGGGGTTATAAACATGCATTTCAAGTTTCATCAAAATCGAATTAAAATTGTGATCTCTACAGGGTCCACAAACTTGATATACCACATTTTTACACTATTCGCATACAAGCGACAGCCCTTTTGTTCGCCAGTTTTGGTATGATATTCGGGAAATTCAAACTTAACCTTTATTACAGGGTAATGGTGATATAATCAAACGTGTTTTAAATCGAATAGTAATTGTGACCTCTAGAGAGACCACAAGCTAAAAAATAGGTTGCCAGGCAACGAAACATACGCCCACACAGCATTTTAAGTAGTCATCAGAAAATCATTAGAATTTGGTTGTTTTTTATAAAGTTATGCCCTATGCTAACGTTTAGTGTACGAAACATTTAATATTATTTTTAAAATCAGATAACAAATGAGACCTCTAAATGGACCACATGCTAAAGAAGTCGATTTTACGTACAATCAGGGGCTATAATTCAGGAAGTTACAACACGATATGAGCAAATATCAAAAAGAGACAAGATCTTTGGGTTAAAAGCATGCATTTCAAGTTTCATCAACATCAGATTAAAATTGTGACCTCTACAGGGTCCACAACCTTGATATACCATATTTTATGGTATTCGCGTACAACAAGTACAATCGGCGGCCATTTTGTCTGTCAGTTTTGAACCGATTTTCACGAAATTCGAACTCAACATTCATTACATTGTAACGGTGATATAATCAAATGTTTTTTTTAATCGGGTAATAATTTTGACTTCCAGGGGACCACAATCTAATAAAGGAGATTTTTCGCAAAATCATTGGCCATAATTCAGGAAGTTATAATTCGATGTGCGCAAATCTTGGACGGAACCAAGATCTATAGGTTATAAACATGTATTTCAAGTTTCATTAAAAAAAATTTATAATTGTGACCTCTACAGGTTCCACAATCTTGATATACCATATTTTTACACTTTTTGGGTACAAGCGGCGGCCATTTTGTCCATCAATTTTGCTCCAATTTCCACGAAATTCGAACCCACCCATCACTAAGGTGTAACGGTGATATAATCAAATGTTTTTTTTAAATCAGATAAAAATTGTGACCTTCAGAGGGACCACATTCTAAATAAAGGTGATTTTTCGTACAATCAGGGACCATAATTCAGGAAGTTACGATTTTGATGAAGAGGGGTTTTACATAGGTAAGCCTGTTCCCCAATCCCATTCAGACATCCTGAATAAAATATTGTTTATAAAATAAAAGTTACGATTTGATATGCGCAAAAATGCAATGGAACCAAGATCTTTAGGTTATAAACATGTATTTCAAGTTTCATCAAAATCCGGTCCACAACCTTGATATAACATATTTTCACACTAATCGAGTACAAACGACGGCCATTTTATCCGTCAATTCTGGTCCGATTTTCACGAAATTCAAATTCTTTCTCCATTACCATGTAACGGTGATATAATCAAACGGTTTTTTAAATCGGATAATAATTTTTACCTCCAGAGGGACCACAAGCTAACAAAAGCGATTTTTCGGACAATCAGGGGACATAATTCAGGAAGTTACGATCCGATGGTCGCAAATATCGTAAGGAACCAAGATCTTTGGGTTATTAACATACATGTCAAGTTTCATCAAAATCGGTCCAAAATTGTGACCTCTATAGGGTCCACAACCTTGATATAAAATATTTTCACACTATTCGCGTACAAACGGCGGCCATTTTGTCCGTCAATGTTGGTCCGATTTTCACGAAATTCGAACTGAACCTCCATAACCATGTAACGGTGATATAATCGAACTTTTTTTTTAAATCGGACCACAAGCTAAAGAGGGCGATTTTTCGTACAATCAGAGGCCATAATTCTGGAAGTTACAATCCGATTGGCGCAAATATCGAAAGGAACCAAGAACTTTGGGTTATAAACATGCATGTCAAGTTTCATCCAAATCGCTTCAAAATTGTGACCTCTACACTGTTCACAAGCTAAAAACGTGATTTTTCGTACAATCAGGGGCCATAACCCATGAAGTTACAGTCCGATACATGCCAATATCGAAAGGAACCGAGATCTTAGGGTGATAAACCTATATTTTAAGTTTCATTGAAATCGGATAAAAATTGTGACCCGTAGACTGTTCACAAACAATTATGGACGGACGGACGAACAGGGGCGACGACAATATACGTCCACATAAAAATGTGGGCGTATAAAAAGGCGATCAAGGGCCACACTTCAGGAAGTTAAGATCTGATATGCACAAATATCGAAGGGAACAAAAATCTTTCTTTGGGTTATAAAAACATGAAATTCGAACTTAACCACGGTATAACGATGATATAATCAAACGTTGTTTTTTTTTAAAATCGGATAATAATTGTGATCTCCAGAGGAACCACAAGCTAAAGTTGGCGATTTTCCGTACAAGCAGGACTATTATTCAGGAAATTAAGATCTGATGCACAAATATCGAAAGGAACCAAGATTTTGGGGTTATAAACATCAGTTTTAAATTGTGACCTCTACAGGGTCTACAACCTTGATATACCATATCTCTATAATATTCGCGTACAGATGGCTTCCATTTTGTCCGTCATTTTTGGTGCGATTTTCACGAAATATATATTCAAACCTTTATTACAGTGTAAAAGTGACATTATCAAACGTTTTTTAAAATCAGGCTATAATTGTGACCTTGAGAAGGACCACAAGCTAAGATAGGTTGCCAGGCAACGAAACATACACCCACAGCAGCTAAATCGTCCGGGCAGTCAACTAGGGTTGTTGCATAATTTTACTTTTTTTGGTAATGAAACATTTGTAACACACTAAAATCTGATTAAGAGTAACAACTCATTATGTAATTATCTGAAAATCATTAGAATTTGTTTGCTTTTTATAAAAGTTTTGCCCCACGCTAACAATTAGTATAGGAAACATTTAATATCATGGATTTAGCAGGTCAGTTATCAAAATTCATTGAAAATCAAAATACTTGTTTGTTTCAACACCTTAAGCTCTGTGTATCAATCTGAAGTCAATCGGATGATAAGTTTGCCCTCTATAGCATCACAAGGTTTTTTGGAGTGATCAAGGGAGACAACTCTAGAAGTAATTATTTGAAATCGCTCAAAATCAATAGGGTTCTTCGCCTCATGACCTTAAACAGTGTGTGTATATTTAAAGTCAATCGAGTATTAACTTTGGCCTGTAGAGCATCCACAAGATTTTTTGAAGTAATCAAGGGCCACAACTCTGGCACTAATTATTAGAAATCGCTGAGAATCAGTAGGCTTCTTCGTCTCATGAACTTAAACACTGTGTATGAATTTAAAGTCAATCGGATATTAACTTTGGCCTCTAGAGCGTCCAGAAGATTTTTTGAAGTATCAAGGGCCATAACTATGGCACTAATTATCGGAATTCGCTGAAAATCACTAGGATTCTTCGTCTCATGACCTTAAACACTGTGTATAAATTTAAAGCCAATCAGATATTAACTTTGGCCTCTAGAGCGTCCACAATATCTTTTGAAGTGATCAAGGGCCATAACTCTATTAGTTATTAGGCACTAATTATTAGAAATCGCTGAAAGACAATAGGCTTCTTCGTCTCAAGACCTTAAACACTGTGTATGAATTTAAAGTCAATCGGATATTAACTTTAGCCTCTAGAGCGACGGACGGACGGACGGACCGCCGGACGGACGGACGGGGGCGACGACAATATACGACCAAATTTTAATGTGGGCGTATAAAAAAGGCAACGTTTTGTACAGTCAGGGGCCATAACTGAGGAAGTTACAATCCGATACGTACAAATATCGAAAGGAACCAAGATCTTTGAGTTATAAACATGTATTTCAAGTTTCATCAAAATCAGATTAAAATTGTGACCTCTACAGGGTCTACAACCTGGATATACCATATTTTTTAAGTATTCGCGGCCATTTTATTTGCCAGTTTTGGTCCGATTTTCACTAAATATATATTCAACATTCATTACGGTGTAACAGCGATATAATCAAAAGGTTGTTTTTAAAAATCTGTTAATAATTGTGACCTCCAGAGATACCACAAGCTAAAAAGATAGGCTGGCACTGCCAGGCAGGATACGCCCACATTTTCGAGAGATGGATGGAGAACAAGCAATACTGAAAGTGATTTTTCCTACATCATTAAGTTAGAATTTGATATGTGCAAATATCGAAATGAATTAAGATCTTTGGGTTATAAAGGTTCATTTCAGTAGGCTTCAAATTCGACTGGGGATCATGTTGCTAAGTGGGTTAGATGCTGGCTTGGTTGCCTTGAGGTTGAGTGTTTGATCCCTGCATTGGGTGACAAAGTTCATCTAGATTTTCTAGCGTGGTTCCCCCCTTGTTCGTGATGAAGGATGGATGGCCTGACTAGAACAGCTGTCAATTTTGGTCCGATTTTCACGAAATTCGACCTCAACCTTCATTACGATGTAACGGTGATATAATCAAATGTTTTTTTAAATGGGACAATAATTCTGACCCCAGAGGGACCACAAGCTAAAAAGATAGGCTGGCACTGCCAGGCAGGATACGCCCACATTTTCGAGAGATGGACAGAACAAGCAATACCGAAAGTGATTTTTCCTACATCTTTAAGTCCTGTATTTCATACTGTATTGGGAGCAGCCATTTAGTTGGTCAGTTCCAGTCTGATATTAATGAAATTCGAAACCGACAATGATTATGGTGTGACGGTACACAACCTAGAAATGTGACCATTTCGTGCGGCAATTTTGGTACGAATTTCACGAAATTAGAACTCAACCTTTCTCATCAAAATCGAATTAAAATTGTGACCTATACAGGGTCCACAACCATGATATATCATTTTTTTAACAGTATTCGCGTACAAACGGCGGCCATTTTGGCTGTCAATTTTGGTCCGATTTTCCCGAAATTCAAACTCAACCTTCCTTACAGTGTAACGGTGATATAATCAAACGTTTTTTTTAAATCGGATAATAATTGTGACCTCCAGAGGGACCACAAGCTAAAGAAAGGGGGATTTTGCGTATAACCAGGGGCCATAATTCAGGAAGTTACGATCCGATATGCGCAAATATCGAAAAGAACCAAGATCTTTGGGTTATAACCATGAATTTCAAGTTTCATCAAAATCGAATTAAAATTGTGACCTTTACAGGGTCCACAACCTTGATATACCATTTTTTAACAGTATTCGCGTACAAACGGTGGCCATTTTGTATGGCAATTTTGGTCTGATTTTCCCGAAATTCGAACTCAACCTTCCTTACGGTGTAACGGTAATATAATCAAACGTTTTTTTAAATCGGATAATAATTGTGACCTCCAAGCTAAAAAAAAGGCGATTTTGCGTATAATCAGGGGCCATAATTCAGGAAGTTACGATCCGATATGCGCAAATATCGAAAGGAAGCAAGATCTTTGGGTTATAACCATGAATTTCAAGTTTCATCAAAATCGAATCAAAATTGTGACCTCCACAGGGTCCACAACCTTGATATACCATTTTTTAACAGTATTCGCGTACAAACGGCGGCCATTTTGTATGGCAATTTTCGTCCTATTTTCCCGAAATTCAAACTCAACCTTCCTTAGGGTATAACGGTGATATAATCAAATGTTTTTTAAATCGAATAATAATTGTGACCTCCAAGCTAAAAAAAAAGGCGATTTTGCGTATAATCAGGGGCCATAATTCAGGAAGTTACGATCCGATATGCGCAAATATCGAAAGGAAGCAAGATCTTTGGGTTATAACCATGAATTTCAAGATTCACCAAAATCGAATCAAAATTGTGACCTCCACAGGGTCCACAACCTTGATATACCATTTTTTAACAGTATTCGCGTACAAACGGCGGCCATTTTGTATGGCAATTTTCGTCCTATTTTCCCGAAATTCGAACTCAACCTTCCTTAGGGTGTAACGGTGATATAATCAAACGGTTTTTTAAATCGAATAATAATTGTGACCTCCAGGGTGATTTTTCGGACAATCAGGAGCCATAATTCAGGAAATTACATTCCGATAGGCGCAAATATCGAAAGGAACCAAGATCTTTGGGTTACAAAAATGCATGTCAAGTTTCATCAAAATCGGTTCAAAATTGTGACCTCTATAGGGTCCACAAGCTAAAAACGTGATTTTTCGTACAATCAGGGGCCATAATCCATGAAGTTTTGATCCGATACATGCCAATATCCAAAGCAGCCGAGATCTTTTGGGGATAAACCTATATTTCAAGTTTCGTCAAAATCGGATAAGAATTGTGAAATGTAGAGAGTCCACAAACAAATTGTGGACGGACGGACAGGGGCGACGACATAATACGTCCACATGAAAATGTGGGCGTATAAAAAGGGTCATTTTTCGTACAATCAGGGGCCATAATTCAGGAAGTTACAATCCGATATGCACAAATATCGAAAGGAACTAAGATTGCTAAGTTGTAAAAATGTGTTTCAAGTTTCATCAAAATTGAATGAAGATTGTGACCTCTACAGAGATCACAACCTTGATATACCATGATTTTACACTCTTCGCGTACAAGCGGCAGCCATTTTTTCAGTCAATTTTGGTCCGATTTTCACGAAATTCGACATCAACCTTCATTAGGATGTAACGGTGATGTAATCAAACGGTTTTTTAAATGGGATAATAATTCTGACCTCCAGAGGCACCACAAGCTAAAAAAAAGTCCTTTTTCGGACAATCAGGGGCCATAATTCAGGAAGTTACGATCCAATGGGCGCAGATATCAAAAAGGACCAAGACCTTTGGGTTATAAACATGCATGTCAAGTTTCATCAAAATCGGTTCAAAATTGTGACATCTATAGGGTCCACAACCTTGATATAACATATTTTCACACTAATCGCGTACAAACGGCGGCCATTTTGTCTGTCAATTTTGGTCCGATTTTCAAAAAATTTAACCTCAATCTTCATTACCATGTAACAGTGATATAATCAAACGGTTTTTTAAATCTGATAATAATTTTGACCTCCAGTGGGACCAACAAGCTAAAAAGGGTGATTTTTCGTACAATCAGGGGCTATAATACAGGACGTTACGAATCAATGAGCGCAAATATCGAAAGGAACCAAGATATTCGGGTTATAAACCTTCATGTCAAGTTTCAACAAAATCGGTTCAAAATTATGACCTCTATTGGGTCCACAACCTTGATATAACATATTTTCACACTATTCGCGTACAAACGGCGGCCATTTTGTCCGTCAATTTTGGTCTAATTTTCACGAAATGTGAACTCAACCTTCATTACCATGTAACGGTGATATAATCAAACGGTTTTTTAAATCGGATAGTAATTTTGACCTCCAGAGGGACCACAAGCTAAAAAGGGCCATTTTTCAGACAATCAGGGGCCATAATTCAGGAAGTTACGATCCAATGGGCGCAGATATCAAAAAGGACCAAGATCTTTGGGTTATAAACATGCATGTCAAGTTTCATCAAAATCGGTTAAAAATTGTGACCTCTATAGGGTCCACAAGCTAAAAACACGATATTTCGTACAATCAGGGGCCATAATCCGATCCGATACATGCCAATATCGAATGGAACCGAGATCTTATGGGGATAAACCTATATTTCAAGTTTCGTCAAAATCGGATAAGAATTGTGACCTGTAGAGAGTCCACAAACAAATTGTGGACGGACGGACGTCCGGACGGACAGGGGCGACGATATAATACGTCCACATGAAAATGTGGGCGTATAAAAAGGCGATTTTTCGTACAATCAGGGGCCATAATTCAAAAAGTTACGATCCAATATGTGCAAAAAATTGAAAGGAACCATCTTTGAGTTATAAACATGCAGTTAAAGTTTCATCAAAATTAGATTAAAATTGTGACCTCTACGGGGTTCACAACCTTTATATACTATATTTTTACACTATTTGCATTCAAGGGCGGCTATTTTGTCAGGCAGTTTTGGTCCAATTTTCACGACATTCGAACTCAACCTTCATTACGGTGTAACGGTGATGTAATCAAACGGATTTTTAAATTGGATTATAATTGAGACCTCCAGAGGGACCACAATCTAAAAAGGCGATTTTTCGGACAATGAGGAGCCATATTTCAGGAAATTACAATCCGATGGGCGACACTATTGAAAGGAGCCAAGATCTTTAGGTTATAAACATGCATGTCAAGTTTCATCAAAATCAGCTCAAATTGTGACCTCAATAGGGTCCATAACATAGGTTCCATGTCGGCCGTATATGCCGGTCAGGACCGAGGGCTATGGAAAATCACCATAACTAGATATGTGATCCAAGTCGTTTTGCACGGCGGAAAAATAGTCTCTTTTCAAAAACTCAATTTTCAAACATGGCTACGATCGACATCCACTATGTAACTATAACATTGTACGGCCAGGCAGAATAATGCGTATGTAAAGATAAAAGAAGCCACAAAATCTAATGATTGGTGTTACAGAGTTGTATACATAGTCGTCAATCGATTATACGGGGCATTGTGTTGAGAATTAATGATGATTGTTTTGTAATAGAGCAATAAAAGTTAATTGATATTCAGGACTCTTATCAAAGGCGTGAAACAGTCCATTCTTAGTCAATCACCTATTGTCCACGTATTGTTTTGTTTTATTGCCGTAAACATATAGTTCATGAGCATTCACAATATGTATATAACATAGATTCAATAAGGTGATAGAGGATGGACATATATTATTTAGGTTTAATCTCACTGTGCCACCCAATCAACTGGTGTTATAGGGTAGTGGTGTGGAAATTTAAATAAACAAAGGATTATAGACTGTATCCGTATAAGTACTGTTCACCTAGTTAAGATTTAATTATTTTAATGATTAAAATATATAAGTTAAGTTTAGCAACAGAGATAAATATTTATTTATCACCTGTGACCATCCTCACGGATTTTGAAATAGCAGCACAAAACGCAGCTATTGAAATATTCCAGTGTGAGCTGAAAGGTTGCCTGTTTCATTTTCGCCAAGCAATCTGGCGAAACACACAGAAATTTAGACTACATAGAGCTTTAACAGACAGTCCAGTTGTAAATTTACTTGTGCGTCGGGCTTCCGCCCTCCCATTTGTGAGGTATGTGATATAGACAACGTATGGTTGAATGCCTTAGAAGAAGCTGATTTGGAGGATGACAATATTTTAAAATTTGCAGATTATGTTACTGAATAAGTGGTAGAAAGCGATAGAAGGGCTATGTGAAATCACTTCAACACAGATGGTTCACGGACAACTAATCACGTTGAGGGATGGCACAGTAAAATGAAGAACAAGCCACCCAAATATAATTAGATTTATTAACATTGTGTCGAAAGAGCAGACTTTTTACTGAAAATACAAGACATGTATTTCAATTGGATAACGGGGGGCGATTGCCCCCTAAGAGGCAAAAATATATAAGAGTAGAAGAATCTATTAATGATCTTAAAATCGAAATGTTAACGGTGTAAAAAGTGCAATTGAATATACTGACGCGATAATCAAATTTAGTATGGTTATCATTCATTTTTGATACATGTATTTGTTGCTACTTCTATGTAATTTATTGTGACGAAAGTTGTTAATAAACCTAGTAGTTTTCAAAAGCGGACTATACATTTAACACCATTGTATTCGATAATCCCCTTGCTGGATTAATCTCCCAATGAGAACAATAGCGGGTGGCACAGTGAGATGTTCCCATTATTTAGTTCATATATTATAAAAAAATAATAATAACTAGATCTGCTACTGTCCCATGCAGATATGAAAGCTTTCATATTCAACGTCATGTGTCATTGATTGTATCAAGTATCCTAAATAAAAGGGTAAGAAGAAAAAATTATCAAAATTGGTCAAAAACTCGCGAAGTTACATGTCTAAATATAGTATGAAACATTGCACCCAGGCATAACAATAATCTGAAAACTAAAGGGAAATAACTGAAACTTGTATTACTGTAATGAGACGGATGAGAAAATGAAATGAAAATGGCGGGAAAGAACTAAAAATGGCAGGTTGGACAGGCGACCTTACTCCTTGTCAAGTACAATCGGGCATTCGAAAACACGCTAGTTAACTCAATGACAGGCGCGCGAGCTAACCATTCAGTCACCCCCCCCCCCCTTTGAAATCAGACACGTGCAATATTTCATATAGGGAGAATAACAAGTCGCTCACAACAAAATCGTAAATTAATGAGTTTAGGTCAAAAGGTTGAGCTACTGTTTTAGAGTATTTATTTGTTTCAAAGAGACACGTTATCGGTTGTTCATAGTTAAATGAAAGTTTAATTTTAAATAAGTCCAATAAAATTAGGATTTAAAGATACATTATAGGAGATTTTTTACAAGGAGTTAGCCATTCTTGCTATAGCAGTTCAAAAATAGATGCTGAAACAAGAATATATTGAAAATTTCAGTCAAATTACTTTATCCTGAACAAAGTTGTTACCACTATAATTTTTTACTAGAAATGGGAGTTAAATTCATCGACACCCTTTTCCCATTATGGCCGATTGTTGATTGACAGGCGTTAACTCCACCTATATAGTCTCGATTATCAAGTAATGTTTACAATGACTAGTACTGATAGCGTATTCGGTTTGAGACAGGACTGCAATTCAATTCGTATACATTTATTTTTTACTATAAATTAGAATTAAGATTTTAATATAGATAAGAAGAGAAAGTCTGCGATAGGATATTAAAGTTTGAAAGGAATGGGCCAAATCAACGAGGCAGTATTGTAAATAAATTATAATAAATAGCCGACTTCTTGCGTTGCCTGCGTGTACTCTTTTGTACTTCAGGTAGGCCTAAGCGACTCCCTAAGCAGACGAATAGAAAACAGTCCGGAAGTATGATGACGTCAACGTCACGGAGAAGCCCCGCCCACGACGCCATAGTGATTAAATCAGTCAACGAAATCCTGTTTTAATCCGAGCCCAATCCAAGCCATCCGTGGGTCTACAGAGTTCATTTTAGGCTTGTTGTTTAAATAAAGATCTAATTTATAATTTCTATGACTTCTGAGGCCCAAAGGAGACCGACAAAAGTCTGTTTTTGCTCTCCCATAATGTATGTTTAATAATGCCAGACTAATATTAAAATAAAGTTTTAAATTAAGATGGTTAATTATTGGTCTAATGCAATGAAATGCTTTGATTTGACGGATGAAATGTACGATGGGTGTCCAGACTATGTGGCTAAGTCGTCGGCCTGCTAGCCAGGAGGTCGGGTGTTCGATCCCTGCATTGGCTGAGAAAGTTCATCTCGATTTTCTGGCGTCCCCCCCCCCCCGCCGTGTACACATTGGAGTGCACGTAAAAGATCCCTTTGCAGTTGGAATTCGATACTGTTGAATACGCTCTATACAATGACTAAATGTGCAGATTATAGCCACCCACACTGCATGTTTTGCTTAACAAGGAAATTTTCGATCCTTTTATTCTTCTACTGTTGGTCGATGGTTTCATATAAAAGACTACCGATAAGACTCTGTAGAAGAAGTTCACCAAAAATATTACATGTATGTTGACTTTAAGAGAAAAGGACCTTTAAAAATTCTCCAAATCGTAAAAATACGACTTTTTGGGTTTTCGATCTGCTATCCCTGACAACGGGCTAGCTATTAGACTCTCGATTGACAGGAGTTTCACCACCCTCCCTTCATTATAACCGAAGTTATCGTGCCCTAAAGAATCAACAAATCAGCATGTTTATCTCTGCTTACCCTAAGCAGAAAATGCTCACCTTTGCACCCAATCACGACATTGACCTACCGAACGTCTACACCAAGATTGAACATTCTAGCTCAATTAGAAGGAGAGTTATTGTGTTTCAAAGTCTCGGCCCTTCAAATTGCTACTACTTTTCATATTCACTTCAAAATGGTAACCATCAGTTGACCAAAATCAAAATTCTGCTCCCTGCGATTTTTGGGCCATCCTTCTAGGATTCAGAAAATATAACTCCCGTGTCTGTAAGTAAAATAGCAAAAAAGCCTTAGGGATTTTTCACGTTTCAAGATGGTGGCACTTCCGGTTCGATCGACAAACTTCATATTTTGTGTACAAATCAGTAATTACTTATCTAGTAACCAAAAAAAAAATCAGGTCATTCTGACCTATATTTCGATGATTTTTTTGAAAATTTTGATCCTTAATTTCGTCAAGGGGATATAATTCAGAAAAATTTTAATTATATTTTTGAAGTCACATCGGTAAGATCTAATTATATACTAAATTTCATGAAAATCGTACAACTATTAAAGAAGTTGTCAAATTGGTCTAAACTTCCGGTTCGAAATCACAGCGACGAATTTTCGAAATTCGAAAATGTGAAACTGCAGATCAAAATGATTTTTTTTCAAGGTATTCAAAGAAAAAAGAATTAGTAAAATCGGTCGAAATATAACAAAGTTACGACTATGCATTGCCATTTTTTTCGTTCGTAAAATGCGGTGATTTCGGATTCGTAAAACGTTTTGAAAATATATTTAAACAACGTTCGCACCCCATTTTTGGGGGAGTAGGTCAAAATTGCAGAAAGATCCTATGGATAGATTCTGAGAAATCCGATTTACAGAAAACACACAGACAAAAAAAATAATAACTAGATCTGCAAAGCAGATATTAAAGCTTTTTATATTAACAGTCACTTCCTGTCACATGTCATGGGTCATGTAAATAATCTCATCAACAAAAAAATTCATTAAAATCGGTCAAAATATAGCGAAGTTTTTATGATTTTTCAATCGTAAACAACTTTATCGGCACGAAAAACATCAAAGACAAAATTCGAAAATGTGACATTTTCAAATAACAATATTTCGACCCTGATCCCGGCTATCCAGAAATGTATTCATTTTGGAAATAGGAGACATATTCTCCAAACTACGGCCTATTGCTTTCATTCACGTGCTCGTTAATGTCGATTTTTCACCTTTTCTCATATTCAGTTCGAAATGGTGACCATCACGTGACCGAAATCAAAATTCTGATCTGATAGATTTTTAGGCATTCCTTCAAGGATTCCGAAAATGTAACTCCCAGGTCTGTAAGTAAAATATCGCAAAAGCCTTTGTGATTTTTCACGTTTCAAGATGGCGGCACTTCCGGTTCAATCCACAAACTCAATATTTTGAGTACGAATCAGTATTTACTTATCTAGTATCTAAAAAAACCATCAGGTCAATCTGACCTATATTTCTTCGATTTTTTTGAAAACTTTGATCCTTAATTTCACCAAGAGGAGATAATTTAGAAAATTTATATTTATATTTTTGAAGTCACGTGGGTAAGATCTGCTTACATTCTAAATTTCATGAAAATCGTAGAACTATTAAAGAAGTTGTCAAGTTGGTCTCAACTTCCGGTTCGAAATCACAGCGACGAATTTTCGAAATTCGAAAATCTGAAACTGCAGTTGAAAATGATTTTTGACAAGGTACTCAAAGAAAAAAGAATTAGTAAAATAGGTCAAATAGTCACAGAGTTACAGTAATGCAGGTCAAATTCACTCGTTCGTAAAATTCTGTGATTTCGAATTCGTAAAACGTTTTGAAAATATATTTAATCAAAAACTGCCACCCAGTCTTGGGGGTGTAGGTCAAAGTTTCAGAAAGATCCTATGGTTAGATTCTGAGAAATCCGATTTGTGGATAAAACACACAAAAAAAAAATAATAATAGGAATTATCTAACAGAAACAATAAGCTTTCATATGTAATATGAAAGCTTTATAATAAATTAACAAAAACAATAAGCTTTCATATGTAATATGAAAGCTTAATAATAATAACTTTAACAGAAACAATAAGCTTTCACATGTAATATGAAAGCTTAATAACTTTAACAGAAACAATAAGCTTTCATATGTAATATGAAAGCTTAATTAAAAAGAAAGATAATTGCCATAATTACAATAACTTGTTTTTCTTTTGTAACATTAAATATAAATATCTGATATACTTATAAGATGGACAAACTAACAGAGCATCAAACTCGTCTTCAATTTCATCACAGTTACAGAATTTACATATTCTAATACTTCTCTGAATATTGCTATACCTTCCTTTCTCTATTTGTAAATCGTGAGCACTGATTCTGTATTTACAATGTTTTATGTGTAACATTTTTACAAAGGTAATATTGTAGTTCATAATTATTTTGTAGACAGTGATAGAAGTTACATCTAGTGGACATACATATAGCGCTTTGTACAGTTTGAATGTTACAATCTTTAAGACGTTGTGTTAATTCGTTTATAAATTGATGTTCATTCCTAACACCTTGTGAAATCCACACATTACCAAACCCATTCTCTTCTAGGATACACTTAACATTATCTAACCAGGGATTATAGCTTTTACCATTCAACAGACAATCATACATATCACTATAACATGAAATAAGTAACATATTTTTACATTTTAACAATTTAAGCCAATATTTTATCATACATATTTTTCTATAAATTTGAAGTGGAAAAAGACCTAATTCATGATAAATTAGTGCATTGCATGTTGATGTTCTTACACCGAGTATTTTCTTAAAGAAAGTTATCTGTACCCTTTCAACGTCATCTGCGGAATGAAAACCCCACACTTCACTACAGTAATTTAATATGGGGACTATACATGAGGAGAACAGGGCTATTGAAGTTTGTAAGTTAAAATAATTTTCATGGATTATTCTTTGTAGACCAAAACATGTCCTAGATGCTTGTTGAGCAATTGTCTTTTGGGTAAGACTGAATTTACCATTATGGTTAAAGACTACCCCTAGATAATTAAAAGACTTCACAATTTCAAGATCTTTTCCTTCGTATGTCCAGGTTTCATTTTCTCTAATTTTACCACCATTTTGAAAGATAACTATTTTACTCTTATTTACATTAACATTAAGATTATTTTCATAACAATAATTGCTTAAAGTATTTAACATTTTGTAAGTTTTCTGGAGATTCGCTTAATAACACAGTGTCGTCAGCATACATAAGTAAATATAGATTTACATCATTTATTGTCAAGTATTCACAATTTCCTGATTCTAGCGTTCCCTCGATGTCTCGGACGTATAGGGAGTAAAGAGTAGGGGAGAGGGATTCTCCTTGCATTAGTCCTGCGGTTAAATGGAAATAATCAGAGTAGTTACCCCGAAACTTTACGCGAGCCACGAGCTTTGAATACATGGATTTCAGTAAAGTCAGGAACTTTCCCGTAATATTGTTTCTTATCAGTTTGTGCCATAGCTCACATGGCTGTATATAGTCAAATGCCCTGGAAAAATCTAAAAACCCACAATATAATCTAGATTTTTTCCTTAGCAACTTTTGAGTTACATTATTAAGGACAAAGATGGCATCTCTAGTACCGAGTCCGGGTCGAAAACCGAAAAAGGATTCGGGCAAGACCTTATTATTTTCATTAAAGGTCGAGAGTCTTTTTGTCATTACGGCAGTAAACAGTTTCCCTAGATGACTTAAAAGTGTTATACCCCTATAATTACTGGCTGTATTCGGGTCACTTTTTTTAAACAATGGCACTCTGTCACCAACGGACCACTGGTCAGGAAATTCGCCCTTTTTAAGAATATGGTTAAAGACTGTATAGAGTATTGGTACAAAAAAGATTCTAAATTCTATAAAATATTCATTTAGCAGTTTATCCTGTCCAACACTTTTATCTCGACATAACCTATTAATGGCTGAATTGATCTCCGATTCACTAATTTCACAGTCAAGTTCCTCAAAAATAGTTCCTGGTATATATTCATTTTCAACGTCAGCAACATTTTCACCCACTAGATTCTTCAAGTGTTCGAAAAATTCAGTTGTAGACAACTTTGTATTAGGTTGAGGTTTAAATTTCTTAAGTCGTTTAAAAAATAGTTTTGGATTATGTCGTCTTGTATATTCGAGCATATTTCCTTCTATACATAGGTAGTCTCGCTTTAGACGTGTCATAAGAATTTTCTAGAACCAAGCCGTTTACCGCTATTACAGTTACGCACGATGTAAACGAGATTGTTATGATCTTCGAAAAAAAGGGCAATTAATATGAAGTACTGATCTTCAAATCCAACCAACTGTCATATTAAATATAACAGCATAGAAATTACGTAAATCCTCAACAACGTACATGTTGGGAGAAAATTGTATTATAATTTTCATAGTGACATTACGGCCTTGTGGGAATTGTAGAAATAAAATCTAGAGATTAGTTAACATGCTTACCGAAAAATTAAGAATATTACGTATTCCAGTGCTATTGTGTACATGTAGCAATATTGATAATTCAACATGCTGCAATGATGTCGTGTATATACGGTGTTATCTTATACACGACGATAATCTAGGGGGTGCTAGTGTTGCTAACAGTGAAGTTAGCTGTCCGTTAGGCGTTATATATTTAGTTCTTCATTATTGGGATTTATGTCACAATTCTGTGGACCGCAATGCAGTACGAGATGGTCTACAACTAATAAATGTAAGAAATATGCCATGGATAATTACATATGTATCTTCATATCGAAGTTATTTTATTACAACTCATAATTATCCAGGTCAGTGTGTTTTCTATAGAGCATGTGGTAATTACGTGTCAGCCACTGGAATGGTTTTGTTTTACTGCCAATTCAGCTATGTCGATTATTTAACTAGCTAAAAGGGAATATTTAATTAATAAATGCCTGACTGATATTTCATATTTAAGTCCAAAATATAATTTTTTGTGTACCACATTCTGACAAAATGGTATAGACAAGTGAATTCACAATACCCTACTGTGAATAAAAAACATTACTTCGCAAAGTTTTCGTACGTTATCAAAAATGACCGGTATTGAAAATTTTGAAGTGGAAGCCCTGGTCCATAAGCTAAATACATGACTTTTTGTACAATTAGGGGCCATAATCCATGAATTTTCGATCCGATACATGCCAATATCGAAAGCAGCTGAGATCGCAGGGGGATTAACCTATACTGAGCGCCAAAGAAAACGTATCACTTAGTTTTTCGTATAACAAAATGATCCTGTAAACAAATCTTATTTATTTTGTTTCTTATTGCGAACAATATTCAAATGGGAACACATCAATAACAACACATTTGTACACTTATGGATATTTAATCTGTAATCAACGGTACAAAGTCAGAGGGGTCAAAACCAAAAGTACGACAAAGATGGTTAATTGTCAGTGTGTTGTTATTGATGTGTTCTTATTTGACGGACAGGGATGACGGCATAATACGTCCAAATGAAAATGTGGGCGTATAAAAATGGCGGCAGGCTTATTACATAGCGAACAGCATAGATCCATGAAATTTCCATTCAACACATTTATGTAAATACTGAACTGAATTGAACAAATTTTGGACCGATAATACTATTTGAGATAAATTTTATTTTACATTATTGTAGATTGTAAGGGATTCCAAATGCTTACGAACTGCTGCCAAGCAAGATATGCTCACACTTTGCAAGAGATGTGTAGATAACAAGCTAAAAAAAAAAGAAGTGATTTTTCATACAAGCAGGGACCCTAATCCACAAAGTCATGGTTGAATGTGCACGAATATAGATAAGAACCGAGATCTTTGTATATTTTAATTTTCATCAAAATATATCAGATAAAAATTTTGACCTCTAGAGGGTTAATAGCATTGGTATTACATAATTTACACTATTTGCGTTCAATGAGCAGCCATGGACCCGAGCTGTAACCCGCTATACAAAACAGTACGTAACTTGGTCACCCTATAAAGAAACAATTTTGAACTTATAAAACAATATAAGAGGCAGACCACCATTAAATTTCACAATCTCGTTACCCACAAATTGTAGTAATTCTCTCTCTGTCTCTTTTCTCTCCTTTTGCATGCCCATTTTTGTTGATTTTTTGGACTAGAAGGGACGAATAGGATAATTATTCATGTTGGTTACAATGAAATGTACGGCAGCTAGTTACATGTTTTAGTCTTCAAGTTTGTGTTTCTCAAAATTTTGGTCATTTGTTCTTTTGTCTGTAGTGAAAAGTTGGAGGTGGGCAAAGAGGCCAGAATTAACATTGAAATCAAAGGGGAAATAAATGGTGGTCTGCCTCCAAATCGACGCCATGATTGGCTGAATTTGACCAAAACTTCTTATTCACGTAGTTTGCTTGTGATAATTATTGCTTAGGGTAAATAGCATATTGTAATGGTAGTAGAAAACAGGAAGTTATGGTTCAATGTGCAGGAATATCGAAAGGAACCACGACCTTTGGGTTATAAACTTACATTTCAAATTTCATCAAAATCAGATTAAAATTGTGACCTCTACAAGGTCCACAACCTTAATATATCATATTTTTACACTATTCGCATATTAGGGGCAGCCATTTTGGTCCGATTTTTACGAAATTAGACCTCAACCTTCATTACAATGCAACGGTGATATAATCAAAGGTTGTATAAATGGGATAATAATTGAGACCTCTAGAGGGACCACAAGCTAAACAAGCCAACAGTGAGGCTGATGTCCCCCGCTGAAATGCCAAAATAAATAGTTGACACGTATTAATAAATCGCACATTTATTTTTTCAAAAGTATCCAGCAATCAAACTATACCCTAAGTTTCATCACCCTAAGAAAGAATCAAGATTATCTTGTCCCAAAGCATCGATCAATCAAACTGATTAGTCTATGCTTAGGTTCAGCAGCAAATGTTACTCATTGCTATGTTCCAAAGTCTTGACTAACCAAACTGCTTATCGCTTCTTAGTCTAAGCAGAAAAGTCTCACTATCGAACTTAGTCAAGGTAATGATATAAAAATCCATATTCTTGAGTTTCATCGCTCTCACTTCATCATAAACAAAGTTAACGTGCTCCAAAGCATCACAGCATCAACCAATCAGATTGCTTATCTCTGCTTAGTGTAAACAGAAAATGTTCATCATCGAACTCCATCAAGGTATTGACCTAAGGAAAGCCTACACCAAGTTTGAACATTTTAGTTCATTTAGGTGAGTCATTGTGTTCCAAATTGTTTATCGCTCTGCTTACACTGAGCACAAAATGTTCATTATCAAACTTAGTCAAGGTATTGATGTAATGAAACTATACATCAAGTTTCATTACCTTCCCTTAATTAGAACTTAAGTTAACGTGTCCCAAAGCACCAACCAATCATGTTTATCTGGGCTTACCCTCAGCAGAAAATACTCATCTTCGAACTTCATCAAGGCATTGACCTAATCAATACATACACCAAGTTTGAACATTTTAGCTGAATTAGAAGGAGAGTCATTGTGTTCCAAAGTCTCTACCAATCAAATTGCTTATCGCTCTGCTTACCCTGAGCAGAAAATGCTCATTATCGAACTTAGTCAAGGTATTGATGTAATCAAACTATACGCCAAGTTTCATCACTCTCACGTAATTAGAACTAAAGTTATCGTGTCCCAAAGCATCAACCAATCAAATTGCTTATCTCTGCCTACCCTAAGCAGAAAATGCCCATCTTCGAACTGCATCTAGACATTGACCTAATAAACACATACACCATGTTTGAACATTCTAGCTCAATTAGAAAAAGAGTTATTGTGTCCGAAATAGTGTGACGGACAGACAGACGGACGGATGGACAGACAGACGGACGAAACAATTCTAATAGTCCCTCAACTTTCTTCGAAAGCCGGGAGACAAAAAGTTGATTTTGCGTACCTTAAACACTATGTGTAAATTTAAAGTCAATCGGATATTAACTTTGGCCTCTAGAGCGTCAACAGGATTTTTTGAAGTGATCTAGGGTCATAACTCAGTTATTATCGGAAATCAATGACCTTAAACACTGTGTATAAATTTAAAGTCAATAGGTTATTAACTTTAGTCTATAGAGCGCCCACAAGCAATTGTGGACGGACGGACGGGGGCGACGACAATATACGACCACATTTCAATGTGTGACTCCGAATGATAACATTATGACATCACTTGTTACCATAACTAACCTTGTATTTCAACTGCATTATTCTTGTAGCTTATTCTCTGAAGAAGTTGGTTTTTACTTACGAAACGTTAGATACTTTAAAAGATGGTTTTGTGATACCTTGGACTTTTTTTTTAAACACATTTCAATGTGGGCGTTTAAAAATGGGCATGCAAAAGGAGAGAAAAGAGACAGAGAGAGAATTACTAAAATTTATGGCTAACGAGATTGTGAAATTTAATGGTGGTCTGCCTGTTATGTGGTTTTAGAAGTTCAAAAATCTTTTCTTTATAGGGTGACCCTTTAAAGTTACGTACTGTTTTGTATACCGGGTTACAGCTCAGGTCCATAAGTGTACAAATGTGTTGTTATTGATGTGTTCCCATTTGAATATCGTTCAATAAGAAATACCAAGTTTCATCGAAATCGGATCAAAATTGTGACCTCTATAGGCTCCACAAGCAAACAACGACGATTTTTCGTACAATCAAGGGCCATATTCCATGAAGTTTCGATCAGATACATGCCAATATCGAAGCAGCCAAGATCTTATGGGGATAAAGCTATATTTCAAGTTTCGTTAAAATCGGATAATAATTGTGACATGTACTATGTAGCGAGTCCACAAACAATTGTTGACGGACGTCCAGACGTGATGGCATAATACGTCCACATGAACATGTTGGAGTATAAAGATACCTCATGGCAGCCACCTTGAATATTTAATATCCCAAGGTTGCCAGGATGATATCATCTGGATTCTTAACCTACAAATAACTGAAGATATATAATCATTCAAAAAACATTAGGTACCTAAAGGCTATATAGTCGGGTACGAGACCTAAAATCCGTGACCAATTTGTGGGGAAGTTGTTTTGAATGTGGTTTCTATATGAAAAAAAACTACCGACCCGATTAACCTTGGGTGCCCCTCTCTAAAATGCTGGCGGAAGCCGGTAGAAGGCCAAATTCAAAATGGTGGTCAGATGTGGCGGGAAAATATAAAATTATGTAATATAGGCTTCGGATGTGTCTATTCGTATGTTTTAAGGGTCTCTGAATCGAAATATTGTAATCAAAAATCCACCCAGCCACTAGTTTTGCCAATATGTCCGAAAAAATCCAAGATAGCCTCCATTTTTAGCCTGGTAAATAGTTTCGGGGTCGATGTCTTCAATTTTGATGAATTTGTGTCGATAGATGGCAACCAGCAATAATACTGATATACTCTATAGTCAACTGAATTTGATTTTAATTTAATCAACGCTTAATAATGGACCCATGTAATATTTAATCACGCATGATAATCAACATCACCAACTTATCCAGTCAAAGTCAAAGTTTTACTTATCAGAATCACAATCATCCGATTCAAAAGATAGGTACAGTTTTGATTGTTATATTCAGAAGTTGAAGTTTCATCGGAATCTTCATCTCTTGCACTATCACTGCATTGGACAAGTAAGTCACTTAAACGTCCTGGTAATGCTGGGTTCACATATCTAATTGAGCCGCACTGTCCATTATGGAGCAGTTTCCAACCATTACCAACGGAAGAGTGTGTGATCTCAGACTTTCAGTGATTAAGCATTAAATAAGCCTGAAAATAAAATAAACACAAGACACAACTATCGTTACGCGAACAGTTGTTTTATTGATAGCTCGACGATGAACTTAATTACTGAAAATCGGAAGGATGAAGAGGATGCCGCTATTGCATTTATTTTCCTTGCTGGTGCTCATCTCAGAAGACAACATTGTCACGGTCGTATTTCATTAGTATCACTATCGGTCGCCCAAACTCTGCTGCGTGGCTCGCCTAAACTATTTACCTGTAATATATTAAGGCTCGCCCAAACTGTCTACCTGCAATGCACGTGCATACAGGTAGTATATACTATTCAAAAAAAGTAGGGGATATTTGATTTTTAAGTGTTATTAAAGTCACCTAATGAAACTGACGAAGAAACAAATGACAAAATGAAATGAAGTTCACATTCATCGATTTATTCCAAATGATCGTTAGACTAAGTAAGGCATAGACTGACCATTATAAGGGTAAACAGCAAAGTTACCACAGCATCACAACAAAGTCAGTAACGGGTAAATCTTCCTCTGTTTGCCAAACAAGCATTGATCCGACGTGGCATGCTCCTAATGAGACGTCTAAGGTCATTTTGGTCCAGATTGTCCCATTCCTGTTGCAACGCAGCAAGTTCTTGGACATTGGCAGGACGTTGTTGACGTTGACGTAACCTCTGTCCAAGCATGTCCCAGACATGCTCGATGGGGGAGAGGTCGGGACTCAGTGCTGGCCAAGGTAATGTGGTGATATTCTGTTGTTGGAGGTAACCTGTAACGATCCTGGCCCTGTGACATCTTGCGTTGTCATCCTGGAAGATGAAACGGCGGCCATGACGTCGTGCGAACGGCACAACATGGACTGCCAAGATGTTGTCCCGGTAGTACTGGCCTGTAACACGCCCTGCAACAACATGTAAAGCCGTTCTTTCAGCAACAGTGATGCCTCCCCACACCATAACAGAACCACCCCCAAATCGATCATGTCTGATGACGTTAACGTCTTGGAAGCGCTCGTTTCGGCCCACACCCTCCTACGTCTGTCCAAAAAATCAACAGTGAACCTTGACTCATCTGAAAACATCACATTGCACCAGCGTCGATTATCCCAGTGTTGACGATCCCTACACCAACGATGTCTTGCCTGAATGTGATGATCTCTCAAACAAGGGGTCACGCGAGGACGTCGGGCGCGAAGGTGACCCCTATGCAGTCGATTCCGAATCGTCTGTCCACTCACTCTCACACCAGTGTCTGTTTGAAAACGAGCGCTGATCTGATTTGCTGTGATGACACGATTTCTCAAGGCCAAGGTACCGATAAATCGATCCTGGGCTTGAGTTGTCGCCTTTGGTCGACCTGAGCGTGGTCTGTCCTGTACAGATTGTGTATCACGGTATCTGGACCATAGCCTGCTTATGACAGACTGAGAAACATTCATCGTCCGCGCCACAACCGCCTGTTTTGTGCCGATCTGTAGCATGCCAAGGGCACGTAACCTTTCATTTTGGGTAAGCCGACGCATATCAAAATTTGTTTTCTGGTCACTAAAACAATTAAACTGATGTTTCCACCCTGGAATTCAATGCCACAATGACTGTAACATTCAAAGTCAGAGTCGTGCAAATCTTGGGTTGGACCCCCATGATGATCCCAAGCATCACCTGCATTCCATGCGGTAGCTATTGGTGCGTTTGGGCGTCACATGTAACTGGAAATGTTTCTTCTGTTAGGTTCTATAGTGACTTTTTTCGTAGTCATTTGCATATTTTAATATTGTGCCCCCAAAATCAAATATCCCCTACTTTTTTTGAATAGTATATAAGCCGGCCAATCGGGCTTGTTTTGGAGATGAATTATGACAGCGGTACTGAGGACTCGATACTGCCACCAGGTACTTGGGTGAGTGAAATTATACTTTTAAATTTGTTGTCTTGGGTTTCTCTGTGCAGCATTCGTATGTTTTACTCATCGTTGTATATTTTAGTATGAGTCAGTAAATGGGGCTGCTTGATTTGTCCGCCAATAGGCGAGCCGGTTTGTACAAGGCGTACGCCGTTCAGGTCACCGTATCAGAGCAAATCATGTGACCGGGCTGATAAAAATTTTGGCGTCGGATAATATACTATTCAAAAAAAAGTAGGGGATATTTGATTTTTTAGTGTTATTAAAGTCACCTAATGAAACTGACGAAGAAACAAATGACAAAATGAAACGAAGTTCACATTCATCGATTTATTCCAAATGATCGTTAGATTAAGTAAGGCACAGACTGACCATTATAAGGGTAAAATGATACCCGGGGTCAAACAGCAAAGTTACCACAGCATCACAACAAAGTCAGTAACGGGTAAATCCTCCTCTGTTTGCCAAACAAGCATTGATCCGACGTGGCATACTCCTAATGAGACGTCTAGGGTTATTTTGGTCCAGACTGTCCCATTCCTGTTGCAACGCAGCAGCAAGTTCTTGGACATTGGCAGGACGTTGTTGACGTTGACGTAACCTCTGTCCAAGCATGCCCCAGACATGCTCGATGGGGGGGAGGTCGGGACTCAGTGCTGGCCAAGGTAATGTGGTGATGTTCTGTTGTTGGAGGTAAACTGTAACGATCCTGGCCCTGTGACATCTTGCGTTGTCATCCTGGAAGATGAAACGGCGGCCATGACGTCGTGCAAACGGCACTTCATGTACTGCCAAGATGTTGTCCCGGTAGTACTGGCCTGTAACCCGCCCTGCAACAACATGTGAAGCCGTTTTGTCCAGCAACAGTGATGCCTCCCAACACCATAACAGAACCACCCCCAAATCGATCATGTCTGATGACGTTAACGTCTTGGAAGCGCTCGTTTCGACGACGCCACACCCTCCTACGTCAACAGTGAACCTTGACTCATCTGAAAACATCACATTGCTCCAGCGTCGATTATCCCAGTGTTGACGATCCCTACACCAACGACTTCTTGCCTGAATGTGATGATCTCTCAAACAAGGGATCACGCGAGGACGTCGGGCGCGAAGGTGACCCCTATGCAGTCGATTCCGAATCGTCTGGCCCCTCACTCTCACACCAGTGTCTGTTTGAAGACGAGCGCTGATCGGATTTGCTGTGATGACACGATTTCTCAAGGCCAAGGTACAGATAAATCGATCCTGGGCTTGAGTTGTCACCCTTGGTCGACCTGAGCGTGGTCTGTCCTGTACAGATTGTGTATCACGGTATCTGGACCATAGCCTGCTTATGACAGACTAAGAAACATTCATCGTCCGCGCCACAACCGCCGGTGTTGTGCCGATCTGTAGCATGCCAAGGGCACGTAACCTTTCATTTGGGGTAAGCCGACGCATATCAAAATTTGTTTTCTGGTCACTAAAACAAAGATAGGTTGCCAGGCAACGAAACTTACGCCCACAGCAGCTAAATTGTCCGGGCAGTCAACAAGGGTTGTCGCATATTTTTACTTTTTTCGGTAATGAAACATTTGTAATACTCTAAAAACTGATTAAGAGTAACAACTCATTATGTAATTATCAGAAAATCATTAGAATTTGATTGCTTTTTATAAAGTTTTATACCCCACGCTAACAATTGAATTAGTATATATACATGAAACATTTAAAATCATGGATTTAGCTGTTCAGTTATCAAAATTCATTGAAAATCAATATACTTGTTCGTTTCAACACCTTAAACTCTGTGTATCAATCTGAAGTCAATCAGATGATAAGTTTGGCCTTTAAAGCGTCCACAAGATTTTTTGAAGTGATCAAGGACCATAACTCTGGCACTAATTATCGGAAATCGTTGAAAATCAATAGGCTTCTTCGTCTCATGACCTTAAACACTGTGTATAAATTTAAAGCCAATCGGATATTAACTTTGGCCTCTATAGCGTCCACAAGATTTTTTGAAGTGATCAAGGGCCATAACTCTGGCACTAATTATCGGAAATCGATGAAAATCAATAGGCTTCTTCGTCTCATGACCTTAAACAATGTGTATAAATTTAAAGCCAATCGGATATTAACTTTGGCCTCTATAGCGTCCACGAGATTTTTTGAAGTGATCAAGGACCATAACTCTGGCACTAATTATCGGAAATCGCTGAAAATCAATAGGCTTGTTCGTCTCATGACCTTAAACACTGTGTATAAATTTAAAGCCAATCGGATATTAACTTTGGCCTCTATAGCGTCCACAAGATTTTTTGAAGTGATCAAGGACCATAACTCTGGCACTAATTATCGGAAATCGCTGAAAATCAATAGGCTTCTTCGTCTCCTGACCTTAAACACTGTGTATAAATTTAAAGCCAATCGGATATTAACTTTGGCCTCTATAGCGTCCACAAGATTTTTTGAAGTGATCAAGGGCCATAACTCTGGCACTAATTATCGGAAATCGATGAAAATCAATAGGCTTCTTCATCTCATGACCTTAAACACTGTGTATAAATTTAAAGCCAATCGGATATCAACTTTGGCCTCTATAGCGTCCACAAGATTTTTTGAAGTGATCAAGGGCCATAACTCTGGTAGTTATTATCGGAAATCGCTGAAAAACAATAGGCTTCTTCGTCTCATGACCTTAAACACTGTGTATAAATTTAAAGTCAATCGGATATTAACTTTAGCCTCTAGAGCGTCCACAAGCAATTGTGGACGCCGGACCGACGGACGGACGGACGGACGGACGGGGGCGACGACAATATACGACCACATTTCAATGTGGGCGTATAATAAAACTGATGTTTCCACCCTGGAATTCAATGCCACAATGACTGTAACATTCAAAGTCAGAGTCGTGCAAATCTTGGGTTGGACCCCCATGATGATCCCAAGCATCACCTGCATTCCATGCGGTAGCTATTGGTGCGTTTGGGCGTCACATGTAACTGGAAATGTTTCTTCTGTTAGGTTCTATAGTGACTTTTTTCGTAGTCATTTGCATATTTTAGTATTATGCCCCCAAAATCAAATATCCCCTACTTTTTTTGAATAGTATAATATAGAAATACACCAGTAGAAAAAAGCTGTTTTGTGTTTGTTTTGGTTTATAAACAATATTTTATTTTATTTGAGATTGGATTGAGAAACAGGAAATGATAATTCAGGTATAAATATTAAAGCAAAGCCACACCCCGCCCACTCCACACACACACACACCCCACCCACCAACCCAAACTTTGGAATGACATTAATAACGTCAATTTAAGGGACGAATCGTTCGCCCAATGCCCAAAGAGACCCTCTACCTCATAAGACAATCCGGTGATTTGGAAATTAAACATACATTATGCAAGAGCAGAATCTGCATTACCAATTGTCGATGTCACCTTTAGCCTGCGATTTTCACTGTATAAAGATCCGATCTGATGCTCAACGCGGATTCATGATTAAATCAAAAAATGGATAATCGAGACTATGTGGGTTTTTGTATCTTACCGACTTTAGTAATGATGATCGAGGCTATGCGCAAAATTCAACCGCTAAATTCTCGGTTCATAGTGAAACAAATTCCCTTTACATTAGTCAGCTTTTTGGGCCTATCTATTCTCCCTTAATTTATCTTTAAATGAAATCGAGTTTAACGTCACAGGCGAGAACATGCCATGAAGTGTGTAGTGTGAGGTGATTTTGACGTCCAGGGTTCATTTACGTTCACGCCAGTAGAACGACTAGACATTATTCCTCGTCAGGATCCGGTTTCCTCCCACTGCTAAAGACCCCTACGCGCAAGCGAATTATTGAAACCATATGTTAGCCCAAAAATGACCTAGTTTGTGTCGAGTGGACGTTAAACCCCATTTCTCTCTCTCGTCAGGAACCGAAGGGACGAAAAACCGAGGTCTCGTGTACACATTGGCCGTAGCGCCGCTACCCGGTCAAAATTTCACTCATAGCACATTGTATGGCGTATGCCCATCTTTCCTTAGCCCAGGTTAGGTACAGAAGAATATATGACGTTAAACCCGTGGAAAAGCCGAGGGACTTTCTCTTCCAACACCGGCAGCGAACCCAAGACAGAGTCTGGGACATACCCACCGAGGATCATGAAAATTTGGAATCTTGACCCGATAAAAAGCCCAAATAATATCAAAGAAAAATTACTTATGTGCGTAAAATATTTCATAAATTTGAGGGGAAAAATGATTACCCATTTATATTTATTTATTCACTCCCGTGCATGACGTAATTAGTTCTTACTATATATTTTATTGTTCTTTTAGAAACAAAATATGCCGATTTAGCAGTATTATTATGATAAATGCACGACAGAGAATCCTATTTATATATTTTAAACATATATAGAATACTTTATGATTTTGGTCTATGTCGGGTTATGAAAAGGGCGAGATTTTGCATGTCCCCAATGAGCCTCCATACAGTTGTAAACAGCGCCGTCTGTTATCAAAATAAGCTTAGAATTATGACAGCTTTACCGCATAACATTTGTGAAATGTCAAAATGTTAACGAAACTAAATAGACTACAATAAATTAAAAGTAATAATGGATGAAAAACAAAATACGTATTCGAACTGTAATATTTAAGAAATAAGTCATATAAATTAGCATTTTTACATGTGTAAACAGCCAATTTAACATTTGTTAGTAAAGAACTTACATGCATAGAAGTAAGCCTATTAGCATACGCATTACTAGGTTATGATTTGGAATTATGGAGGAAATTCCGCTCCATAGTGGACCCTATGGAGGTCACAATTTTATTCCGAATTAAAAGATAGGTTGCCAGGCAACGAAACATACGCCCACAGCAGCTAAATCGTCCGGGCAGTCAACAAGGGTTGTCGCATATTTTTACTTTTTTGGGGAATGAAACATTTGTTATACACTAAAATCTGATTAAGAGTAACAACTCATTTTGTAATTATCTGAAAATCATTAGAATTTGTTTGCTTTTTATAAAGTTTTGCCCCACGCTAACAATTAGTATAGGAAACATTTAACATCATGGATTTAGCTGTTCAGTTATCAAAATTCATTGAAAATCAAAATACTTGTTCGTTTCAACACCTTAAACTCTGTGTATCAATCTGAAGTCAATCGGATGATAAGTTTGGCATCTATAGCGTCACAAGGTTTTTTGAAGTGATCAAGGGAGATAACTCTGGAAGTAATTATTTGAAATCGCTGAAAATCAGTAGGCTTCTTTGTCTCATGACCTTAAACAGTGTGTGTAAATTTAAAGTCAATCAGATATTAACTTTGGCCTCTAGAGCGTCCACAGGATTTTTTGATGTGATCAAGGGCCATGACTCTGGCAATAATTATCAGAGATCGCTGAAAATCAATAGGCCTCTTCGTCTCATGACCTTAAACACTGTGTATAAATTTAAAGTCAATCAGATATTAACTTTGGCCTCTAGAGCATCCACAAGAATTTTTGAAGTGATCAAGGGACACAACTCTGGCACTAATTATCAGAAATCGCTGAAAATCAATAGGCTTCTTCGTCTCATGACCTTAAACACTGTGTATAAATTTAAGGCCAATCGGATATTGCTGAAAATCAATAGGCTTCTTCGTCTCATGACCTTAAACACTGTGTATAAATTTAAAGTCAATCGGATATTAACCCTGGCCTCTAGTGCGTTCACAAGAAATTGTGGACGATGGACGGACGGACGGACCGACGGACCGACGGACGGACGGACCGACAGACGGACGGACGGGGGCGACGGCAATATACGTCCACATTTCTATGTGGGCGTATAAAAACCGTTTGACTATATCCCCGTCACACATTAATGATGGTCGAGTGTGAATTTCTTGAAAATCGATAATTGAACAGCTAAATCCATAATATTAAATGTTTCGTATACTTAATGTTAGTATGGGGCAGAACTTTATAAAACCAAACAAATTCTAATGATTTTCTGATTATTACTTAGTATGCGACAACTCTTTTTGACTGCCCGGACGATTAAGCTGCTGTGTGGGCGTTTGATTCGTTGCCTGGCAACCTATTTTTAAACACTCACATAGAAATGTGCTCTTATATTGTCGTCGCCATTGTCTGTCCAGTGTTCCCCATTAGTTGACAAACCTGGAAATAGTTGGGTACGAGACCTAAAATCCGTGACCAATTTGCGGGGAAGTTGTTTTGAAGGTGGGTTTCTATATGAAAAAAAAACTGCTGAAGCGATTAAGCTTGGGTGCCTCTCTAAAATGCTGGCGGAAGCCGCTAGAGAGCCAAATTCAAAATGGTGGTCAGATGTGGCAGGAAAATATAAAATTATGTAATATAGGCTTCTGATGTGTCTATTCGTATGTTTTAAGGGTCTCTGAATCGGAATATTGTAATCAAAAATAGGTTGCCAGGCAACGAAACATACGCCCACACAGCAGCCAAATCGTCCGGGCAGTCAACAAGAGTTGTCGCATATTAAGGAATTATCAGAAAATCATTAGAATTTGTTTGGTTTTTATAATCAAACGGTTTTTTTTTAATAATTGTGACCTCCAGAGGCACAACAAGCTAAAAAGGGTGATTTTTCGTACAATCAGGGGACATAATTCAGGAAGTAATGACCCGATGGGCGCAAATATCGAAAGGGACCAAGATCTTTGGGTTATAAACATACATGTCAAGTTTCATCAAAATCGATTCAAAATTGTGACCTTTATAGGGTCCACAACCTTGATATAACATATTTTCACACTATTCGTGTACAAACGGCGGCCATTTTGTCCGTCAATTCTAGTCTGATTTTCACGTTATTCAAACTCTCTCTTCATTACCATGTAACAGTGATATAGTCAAACGTTTTTTTAAATCGGATAATAATTTTGACCTCCAGGGGGACCAACAGCGAAAAAAGCGATTTTTCGGACAATCCGGGGACATAATTCAGGAAGTTATGATCCAATGGGCGCAAATATCGAAAGGAACCAAGATCTGTTTTTCACAAAATTCATACTCAACCTTCATAACCATGAAATGGTGATATAATCAAACTTTTTTTAAATCGGATAACAATTTTGAGAGGAACAAGCTAAAAAGGGCAATTTTTTTGGACAATCAGGGGCCATAATTCAGGAAGTTACGATCCGATGGGCGCAAATATCGAAAGGAACCAAGATCTTTCGGTTATAAACATACATGTCAAGTTTCATCAAAATTGGTTCAAAATTTTGACCTCTATAAGGTCCACAACCTTGATATAACATATTTTCACACTATTCGCGTACAAACGGCGGCCATTTTGTCCGTCAATTTTGGTCCGATTTTCACGAAATTCGAATTCAACCTTCATAACCATGGAACGGTGATATATTCAAATGTTTTTTTAAATCGGATAACAATTTTGACCTCCAGAGGGACCACAAGCTAAAAAGGGCAATTTTTCCGACAATCAGGGGCCATAATTCAGGAAGTTACGATCCGATGGGCGCAAATATCAAAAGGAACCAAGATCTTTTGGTTATAAACATACATGTCAAGTTTCATCCAAATCGGTTCAAAATTGTGACCTCTATAAGGTCCACAACCTTGATATAACATATTTTCACACTATTCCAGTATTCGCGTACAAATGGCGGCCATTTTGTCCGTCAATTTTGGTCCGATTTTCACGAAATTCGAACTCAACCTTCATAACCATGAAACGGTGATATAATCAAACATTTTTTTAAATCGGATAACAATTTTGACCTCCAGAGGGACCACAAGCTAAAAAGGGCGATTTTTCGGACAATCAGGGGCCATAATTCAGGAAGTTACGATCCGATTGGCGCAAATATCGAAAGGAACCAAGATCTTTGGTTATAAACATGCATTTCAAGTTTCATCCAAATCGGTTCAGAATTGTAACCTCTACACTGTTCACAACCTTGATATAACGTATTTTTTACACTATTCGCGTACAAATGGCGGCCATTTTGTCCGTCAATTTTGGTCCGATTTTCACGAAATTCGAACTCAACCTTCATAACCATGGCACGGTGACATAATCAAACGGTTTTTGAAATCGGATAACAATTTTGACCTCCAGAGGGACCACAAGCTAAAAAGGGCGTTTTTTCGGACAATCAGGGGCCATAATTCAGGAAATTACGATCCAATTGGCGCAAATATCGAAAGGAACCAAGATCTTTGGTTTATAAACATGCATTTCAAGTTTCATCCAAATCGGTTCAAAATTGTGACCTCTACACTGTTCACAAGCTAAAAAACATGATTTTTCGTACAATCAGGGGCCATAACCCATGAAGTTACGGTCCGATACATGCCAATATGGAAAGGAACCGAGATCTTAGGGTGATAAACCTATATTTTAAGTTTCATTGAAATCGGATAAAAATTGTGACCTGTAGACTGTTCACAAACAATTGTGGACGGACGGACGGACGGACGTCCGGACGGACGAACAGGGGCGACGACAATATACGTCCACATGAAAATGTGGGCGTATAAAAATCAATCCAGCGACTAGTTTTGCCAATATGGCCAAAAAATCTAAGATGACCACCATTTTTGCCCTGGGTCGATGTCTTCACTTTTGATGAATTTGTGTCGATAGATAGCAACCAACAATAATACTTACCGATATTCATCATCTGATACTCTGTAGTCAACTGATTTTAATTTAAATCAACGCTTACTAATGGACCCATGTATGGCTCTGTATCCATAGGCTGTTCACGTGTGGAGTGTTCCCTTGTGACGCGCCACAAGGACAATGAACCTTTGTTTTTTTTATGTGCCTGTTCCCATAGGTTGTACCCAGGGAACATGTGGCCTCGCGCACGGAACATTTGGTCTTGTGACCGGCAACACAGACGATGAACATGTCAATTCTTTTGCAGCTGCAGAAGAGTGAACACGCAATTACCAGTACGATAATGTATGGAGATGCGTCTCCCGGTCTGTTTCAAGGCCTGAAAACTTGTGTGAAATTCACCCAGTTCATTGCGAGTTCTGAAATTGGCTGGACCGACCACCGTGGGCGTTCTCTGAAGACATGTTTGTCACAGGATAGGCGAGGTGTGACCGTTTTGGGGAATAAAGAAAACTAAGATAAAAAAAAAAGAATTCAGTTTACATAAATATACAATTTAACTCTTTCACGAGTGCGCGCACTAAATGAATTATGACGGTACAAAATGTCCACCCATCGGCAAGACCATACTACGACGATAGCATGTATCGGCTACTATTCAACGACGATACCATTTATCGGCTACTGTTCAACGATGATATCATTCCAGGAACAATCAGTAGGTACCCAATGGGGACCTGTAAAATTAGTCAACATTTGTTCATAATTTACTCATACTAACGCATTTGCCCTGCTTGATTTATCCATACCGGCACATACCGGCTGACCACAGTTCGGCAGTTTCCCGGGCGAGGTTACTTGATTTAACCGGAAGTCGATAAAGTTCGGCCGTGGCGTACGCCGGATGCGCCGCTTTGTCGACAGCGGCGATCACCGGTGCAAGATGGGGAACATGTCAACGAGATAAAATTCACGTTAGATAGGAATGCCATTAAACACGAATATTAAAGTGTTGAAATTAAACTAAATGCTTTGAAGTTAAATTAAGGCTTCGTAAAACCACATGTCATTTATTTTTTTTCAGGAATACTACAAATAATAATTGTCAGTCACATGCTTTCATGAATACTGTTTTTATACGCCCACATTGAAATGTAGTCATATATTGTCGTCGACCCCGCCCGTCCGTCTGTCCGGCGTCCACAATTGTTTGTGGGCGCTCTTGGGGCCAAAGTTAATATATCCGATTGACATTAAATTTATACACAGTGTTTAAGGTCATGAGACGAAGAAGAATATGGATTTTCAGCGATTTCCGATAAATGCTGCCAAAGTTATGGCCCTTGATCACTATGAAAAATCTTGTGGACGGTCTGGGGCCAAATTTATCATTCGATTGACTTCAGATTGAGGTCTTGAGACGAACAAGTATATTGATTTTCGATGAATTTTGTTAACTGAACAGCTAAATCCATGATATTAAATGTTTCGTATACTAAACTTTAGCATGGGGCAGAACTTTATAAAAAGCACACAAGTTAATGATTTTCTGGTAACTACTTAATGAATTTTTTATATAACCAGTAGCAATAATCAAGGAATTTAGAGTCTGATACATGCCAAAATAAAGCCATGCGAGATCTTTGGGATAAAAACATATGTTTTAGGTTTCATCAAAATCAGATGAAATTTGTGACCTTTAGAGTGTACAAAAACAAATTTAAACAGACAAGGGCACTGGCATAACACATCAACATGAAAATGTGTTGATATACAATATTGTGGACGGATAAAAAGTCATAAAATACTGACCTCTAAAGTGATAACAACGTTTTGATGAAATGAACTAGAGCATTAAGAACAAAATTTGTGTTGTACTTACATACTATAATTGTAGTCCACCAAGGAAGGTTGAATGTACAATGAATGAAATCTAAACACTGTTGTACTATTCCTGGTGGATACCAGCCTCCTAGTCCCTGGCTTGCTAAAGACGCTTCACCCAAAGAATTAAGAGCTTCAAGAAGTTGTGGTGGTTCTGGTACTTGAGGTGGTTCTGGCAAATAATTTACTTTTCCATTTGACACCTATCAACAATATATTATTAAAATCTGGTTAAAATCCTGGCCTGTATTGTGCTGACAGCATTGCAAGCATTGTGGACAGGTTTCAGAAAAAAAGAGCATAACTCTTAACAATATTAATCCGATTTTGATGAAAATAAAGAAATACGGATTTTCAATTATCATAATACAAATTTACTGAAAATAACAGAAAAATGTGATCAAAATTCTAGCCTCTATTGTGTTAACTAGCATTGTAAAACTGTCTCTGTGATTCTCCTAAAATGGCAAATGGCAAAAGATAGGTATAATGTTATGGCGGTATATTAGTGTCAAAATTCTAACATGCTATCGTCTAATTTCTTACTTCTGTTCATGTAATTTCTAACCTCCATTCAAGTAACTTCTAACTTCCATTCATGTAATTTCTAATTTAAGACAATGTATAACCGAACTTCTTTGTTTGTTCAGTGTAAATTTCAATTCTGTTCCAACTTGTTTCTATTATTTAAACGAAAAATGTCTTCTTAATAGATGCTTTACATGTTTAGCATCAACATCAACGAATTTAGAATTTATACATTTCTGCCTAGCAACCATCATTATGAAGACGTTTGGTGTCGCCACTGCGTGCTCAATTGGGTGATTGCGCACCTGATCGGGACCATGATTTGGTATAAACGACCCATTCTTCGTTTGGTTGAAGGTTGGAAGGCGTGCTGAGAGAGACTGAGAGAGACAGGGGGAGAGAGAGAGAGAGAGAGAGAGAGGTCACTTAGTATTAAACTCAGTATCTGTGTAGGCCTATCCATAACATTTATACTCTGTGGTAATATAGACCAACTGCATATAAATATTAATTATTGGCTCAACCGTAAAAAAAAATCAAATAAAATTCTCCAAATCCTGTTTAGCTTATATTTGAAATAGAAAATGAAATGAAATGAAAGAGGGTTTAACGCCCTACTGTTCTGCTCCGAACCGGGCTAATGGAGACGGACATACGCCATACAGTGTGCTTTAGGGAAATATTGCCCGGAGCGCGGATCTTCAACCTGGACTTATATCGAAGTCTAACGGTCACGGGATCTTTTACGTGAACGCCAACATGTACATGGAACCTCGGGTTTTCATCCCATCGGAACGACAAGACACTAATAAGGGGGAACCACGCCAGAAAATCTGGATGAACTTTTATCGACCAATGCAGGAATCGAACTCCCGACCCACAGCCTAGCGAGCCTGCGTCTTACCCACTTAGCCACGGTATTCGAAATAGTATTTGCAAACCATACATTTATATCACGTTCAATGTCGTTTAGAGGGTAGGATGGCCGAATGGTTAGCACGTGCATGCTGTAACATAAGGTCTGTCATTGAATAAACTGGCGTGGTTTCGATTTCCCGTTTTTACGTGACATGGAGTAGGGCCGCCTTACCAAACTCGTGGGTTTTCTCCGGGTCCTCCGGTTTCCTCCCACTGCTAAACATTTCTACGCACAAGCGAATTATTGAAATACAATTGAACGGTGTTAATACCGAAATGACCTGGTTGGTGTCGAGTGGATGTTAAACCCCATGTCCCCATCTCTCTCTCCCGATGTTGTTTTCAATTTTAACACTCAGGCAAGCCACTCAATCTGACGAAGAGCGAGTCGTTTGTATCAATAGAATGGTCCCGATCAGGTTCTCAATTGCCAAACTGAGCACATGGTAGCGACACCAAACGACATCATAATGATGGTTACCAGGTAGAAGTATCATAATTCTAAATTTGTTTGCCGTTCATGCTTAACATGTAATACCACAATCAAGTATACATATTTTCGCCTCAATAATAGAAATAAGATGAAACAGAATTGATATTTACACTGAACAAATAAAGAAGTTGAATTATACATTGTCTTAATTTAGAAATTACATGAATGGAAGTTAGAAGTTACATGAATGGAGGTTAGAAATTACATGAGTAGAAGTAAGAAATTAGACGATAGCATGTTAGAATTTTGACACTAATATACCGCCATATAATGTGACTTGATGATTGAGATTCCTTTATATCCCACACATTTGTTTTTCTGATGTTTAAATTAGAATAATTACTGGAAAATTCACTACGAAACCAACCAGTGGCTGCCAGACATGATACGCCCACATTTTGCAAGAGATGGATAGAGAACAATTTTTTGTACAATCACGGCCCATAATCCAGAAAGTTATGTTTGAAATGCACAAATATCGAAAGGGACTGAGATTTTTGGAATACCATATTTTTCGGTGTATTAGATGCAGGGACGAGCTTGGCGCACCCTTCTCCAGTGCCTTGTGAAAAACCTCTTCGATTTACATTTATAATAATTACCGATATTTAGTCATATCTAGCTTGATATATATATATATATATATTTCTTCATAAAATAATAAGCTATGTATACAATTTTTGAATTGCATAAGGCTTTATGTTAATTATAACTTTATTGCATTATTTCATAACTTAAATGGTAATTCAGGGCTCGAAACGAAAGGCACGCGAAAGCCCTCGCGCACCTACCACGCACCTAAAGTGTGTACATATTTTTAGACGCACCCGAATTTTATAAACAACGCTCCTCGCACCGAGGGCTAAGTCACGGTTCTCTTTTTAAAATATCGCCCAACCTTTTAAATGAATTAACGCGAACGCTTTTAATAAAATTCTCGTAAAATTAATCTATTTTTATTTAACGGTCTATTTTTATTTAACGGTCTCAAAAAATTTGGCTATCGACACAATGATTTTCTATAGTAGGCTTAGACTCGTTTAACATGTCTTTCTGTCCTATCTAAAATAAGTTTTCGTTCAAAGAA
Source organism: Patella depressa (assembly GCA_948474765.1). Taxonomy (NCBI): domain Eukaryota; kingdom Metazoa; phylum Mollusca; class Gastropoda; family Patellidae; genus Patella; species Patella depressa. The sequence continues at coordinate 24,963,743 of OX419717.1, read as the reverse complement.
AATGGATCGAGTGTTCTATAGTAGACTCGCTTAGCATGTCTTGCTTTCTTATTTAAAATTTGTCTTCGTTCGGTATAGTTAATCGAGTGTTCTTGAGTCTAGGTTATACTAGACATAATTCATTGTTATATACTATTCAAAAAAAGTAGGGGGTATTTGATTTTTAAGTGTTATTAAAGTCACCTAATCAAACTGACGAAGAAACAAATGACAAAATGAAATGAAGTTCACATTCATCGATTTATTCCAAATGATCGTTAGACTAAGTAAGGCACAGACTGACCATTATAAGGGTAATAAGGGTAAAATAATACCCGGGGTCAAACAGCAAAGTTACCACAGCATCACAACAAAGTCAGTGACGGGTAAATCCTCCTCTGTTTGCCAAACAAGCATTGATCCGACGTGGCATACTCCTAATGAGACGTCTAATGTTATTTTGGTCCAGACTGCCCCATTCCTGTTGCAACGCAGCAGCAAGTTCTTGGACATTGGCAGGACGTTGTTGACGTTGACGTAACCTCTGTCCAAGCATGCCCCAGACATGCTCGATGGGGGAGAGGTCGGGACTCAGTGCTGGCCAAGGTAATGTGGTGATGTTCTGTTGTTGGAGGTAACCTGTAACGATCCTGGCCCTATGGCATCTAGCGTTGTCATCCTGGAAGATGAAACGGCGGCCATGACGTCGTGCGAACGGCACAACATGGACTGCCAAGATGTTGTCCCGGTAGTACTGGCCTGTAACACGCCCTGCAACAACATGTGAAGCCGTTCTTCCAGCAACAGTGATGCCTCCCTACACCAACGACGTCTTGCCTGAATGTGATGATCTCTCAAACAAGGGATCACGCGAGGACGTCGGGCGCGAAGGTGACCCCTATGCAGTCGATTCCGAATCGTCTGGCCCCTCACTCTCACACCAGTGTCTGTTTGAAGACGAGCGCTGATCTGATTTGCTGTGATGACACGATTTCTCAAGGCCAAGGTACAGATAAATCGATCCTGGGCTTGAGTTGTCACCCTTGGTCGACCTGAGCGTGGTCTGTCCTGTACAGATTGTGTATCACGGTATCTGGACCATAGCCTGCTTATGACAGACTGAGAAACATTTATCGCCCGCGCCACAACCGCCTGTGTTGTGCAGATCTGTAGCATGCCAAGGGCACGTAACCTTTCATTTTGGGTAAGCTGGCGCATATCAAAATTTGTTTTCTGGTCACTAAAACAATTAAACTGATGTTTCCACCCTGGAATTCAATGCCACAATGACTGTAACATTCAAAGTCAGAGTCGTACAAATCTTGGGTTGGACCCCCATGATGATCCCAAGCATCACCTGCATTCCATGCGGTAGCTATTGGTGCGTTTGGGCGTCACATGTAACTGGAAATGTTTCTTCTGTTAGGTTCTATAGTGACTTTTTTCGTAGTCATTTGCATATTTTAGTATTATGCCTCCAAAATCAAATATCCCCTACTTTTTTTTAATAATAGGAGAGCGATTTTCTGAATTTGTAATTTTAGGTGCAGCTTTTAGAGCTCTCCGTGATTTTATTCCTTTCAACCTCTGGTAATTCTGGTGCTTGTACGGTAGTCAAATTGTTGTTAAAAGTCCCGCCTACAACAAACATGGCCATCCTGTAAAATTCACAAGCAATTGGCCATGATAAATGAATAAGTATTGGTGATAAACAAATTAAATAATAACTGTAGAAATAATTTATCATGTTCAGTTACAATTCTAGTTTACTTTATACTATCCAAACAACTGACAATCAAACGATGGCACCCATTGCCTCGCCCACTATATGCGGCATGACAATACCTAGATTGTAGTCATTCAAATCTATCAGTAACATTCAATAGCATTTTTAGGGAAAGAGAGAAATGGGGTTTAACTTCCACTCGACACAAACTAGGTCAATTCGGGATTAACATATCGTTTAATTTCATTTCAATAATTAGCTTGCGCGTAGGGGTCTTTAGCAGTGGGAGGAAACCCACGAGGTGGAGAAGGCGCCCGTATCTCCATGCCACATACGCTCACACCAGGGATCGAAATCACAGCCGCAAGCCAGAGGTAATCGGCCAGCTAGAGGTCGAAGAGCGGCACTCTAAGACCACTAGGGCACCCCCCACTCCCCCAAAGCATTTTTAATACCAATCAAAGAAACAATGATTTTGTGAACAACAAACAACTTCATAAAGCATACGGTGACAACTCACTGGTAGATAATTAATGATTTTACCAGTAAATTATAACAATGGATCAATCAGTGAATCTATGTTGTATGAAACTATTGGTAACTTGAAACGGTGGTTAGATGTTAAGTTAACAACAATGTATAGAAAATTGTATAGAACCTTCCATTAAATTTTTAAAAATTATTTATTCAGAATGGCTACCAGATGAACCCCTAAAGCATACAATAACAGTGTTGCGTGTTGTGAATTTAATTTTGTTTAGTCAAACGTAGGACAGCTATGAGTTGGGAACTTAGTGACACAAACCAAATAAAGAAGAGAACAATTAGTATACGAAACATTTAATATCATGGATTTAGCTGTTCAGTTATCAAAATTCACTGAAAATCAAACTACTTGTTCGTTTCAACAACTTAAACTCTGTGTATCAATCTGAAGTCAATCGGATGAGTTTGGCGTCTATAGTGTCACAAGATTTTTTGAAGTTATCAAAGAGATAACTCTGGCAGTAAATATTTGAAATCGCTGAAAATCAATAGACTTCTTCGTCTCGTGACCTTAAACACTATGTGTAAATTTAAAGTCAATTGGATATATTAACTTTGGCCTCTAGAGCATCCACAGGATTTTTTGAAGTGATCAAGGGCTATAACTCTGGCAGAAATTATCAGAAATCAATAGGCTTCTCCGTCTCATGACCTCAAACACTGTGTATAAATTTAAAGTTGTGATCTGTAGAGAGTCCATTTTCACGCTATTCGCGTACAAATGACGGCCATTACCATGTAAAGGTGATATAATCAAACATTTTTTTAAATCGGATAATAATTTTGACCTCCAGAGGGACCATAAGCTAAAAAGGGCGATTTTTCGGACAATCAGGGACCATAATTCAGGAAGTTACAATCCGATAGATGCAAATATCCAGAGGAACCAAGATCTTTGGATTATTAACATACATGTCAAGTTTCATCAAAATCGGTTCAAAATTGTGACCTATATAGGGTCCACAAGCTAAAAACATGATTTTTCGTACAATCAGGGGCCATAATCCACAAAGTTTCGATCCGATACATGCCAATATCGAAAGCAGCCAAGATCTTATGGGGATAAACCTACATTTCAAGTTTCGTCAAAATCGGATAAGAATTGTGACCTGTAGAGAGTCCACAACAGAGTATAACATTTTTTTCACGTTATTCGCGTATAAACGACGGCCATTTTGTCCGTCAATTTTGGTCCGATTTTCACGAAATTCAAACTACACCTTCATTACTATGTAATGGTGATATAATCAAACGGCTTTTTAAATGGAATCATGTCTTAGCTTGGCTTAGCACGAGTGTGATAACTCCAGAAGCTCTCGTCTCCGACCCCTAGACCTGACTAGTATCCATTAGGTACCTTAATCTAGGCGCCCGCCTAGCATGGCCGCCTGGACCTGACTAGTATCCATTAGGTACCTTAATCTAGGTGCCCGCCTATCATGGCCTCCTGGACCTGACTGCCGAAGTCGTTTCCCTTCTCGGTTATAAACACTTCAAGACAAAGGGGCTCATTAGACACCTGTCTAATGTATCATATCAGGTTTACCATTCACTAAAGTTAGATTATCAAAGACAAATAAATAAAACAAGTTAAGGTTACATAATGACATAAGGAATTCTACCAAGAACACCAGGGGTGTCGATATCACCTGTCAAGATGACATGACGCGTCTCTAGCATCTGTCATTCTGTAATATATATTGCTAATTGATTTCATGAGGATATTCAATGATATATCATCAATTGTGTAACACCGCCCACCCCCTATTCCCAGCTTCAAGATGAGCTACCGGGCCCTAGAAAACTATCATCTGTATAACTACGAGAACGTAGCTAAAAACGTTGAGATATACGAAGGGTTGAGAGATGAGGTTTCTATTCTATCATCTGTGGTGCCCAGCTCCTGACCTCGTCAATCATATTAAAAGAGAGAGAGGGGGATGGGTTTAACATCCACTCGACACTAACTAGGCCATTTAAGGACTAACATATCGTTTAATTTTATTTCATCAATAATTTGCTTGGGGTCTTTAGCAGTGGGGGACCCGGGGAGAACTTACGAGTCTTGAAGGCGACCCTATTCCTTTCCACGAACAACCGGGGATTCGAAACCACGCCAGTTGACTCAATTTCAGGCTTATTATTATAAGCCGTACGTGCTAACCGTTCGGCCATCCAACGCCTCCCCCACTCGCATAAGGAACATGTGCATCAGTCGGTTGCATTTTTGCCAACCTCTCCCAACAAAATCTTTATGTTCGCCAAGGAATCTTTTACGTGCACACCAATATGTACACGGGACCTCGGTTAAATTGAAAGTACAGTCTATATTTAGTAATTAGGTTACTGTCGGGTAGCAACACATGTAGACTACTTGTATGGGTTTTTGCAATTAATATTGGTAAATAGCACCGTGCGCTGTAAGGAGCGGTGCATATTGTTTGTTGACTTGGTTACGTCACTCGATTCACGGGCGGAAGTGAGCCGACGACAGCCAGGCCGGTGTTTTGAAATGTATTTCGATGTGATGTTTTTGTAAGCTGATTAAACCGTTGTCACGGTTATGCCGTTGATAAGGAATTTTAATTATTTCAAACCCGAGCGTACCGTACTGCCGTATATTTCGTTTAATCAAAGTTTATAATGACTATTTAATTATGTCAGAAACCGGTAAATCCGACGGGCGAGCTGTCAAAGATAATGTTACCCTTAACCAAGATGGCGTCTTGAATGAAAGAATCGAGGTTCTCAATGAATTAGAAGAATTGAGAGAAAATCCTGAGAACTATGAAGAGGTATTGAAGAAGTTGAATATGTTGAATTTTTCTTTTGTCAATTTCCAAAAGGTTTATAGAGACATGGTTGAACTTGTAGTAGACAAGAATACTATAGAACAAAAATCAGATAGCCTATGATGAACAGGTGAACCGAAGATTTCGTATTGAAGATGAGATCAAAGAGTGGCTTCTCGCTGTAGAACACATGGAGGGTGTAAAGCCAAAGGATTCTGTTAGTCAGATAGGTTTGAAATCAAATTATGGTTCAAATATTTCTGCACATTCCAGTAAAAATTCTTTAATTAAAGCCAGAGTAAATCATGCTGTAGCTAGGCCCAGGTTAGAACAAATACAAAAAGAACAGTTAATTTTGAAAGAAGAATTAAACATTAAAAATCAAATGGAGATGATGAAAATCAAAAATGAAATAGAAAAATCTGCATTAGAATGTGAAATGTATGAAGAAGCTGATAGGCATGAAGATATAGAGGAATATAAAGAATTTAAGTCAATGTTTAAAAAATCAGAAGAAACTTGTGTCAACTCAGTGTATGAAAATCAGCAAGTTCCACCAGTTAATCCAGAGTCAAATAATAAAACAGACGAAAAGACTGATTTTAAAACTGAGAAGCCAACAAATGTGGAATTTACTAGTGCATTTGAGAATAAACAATACACACCAAATGTAAACGCAAGGCCTTTTTGTCCAGTCTCCAGTATAGAAGTTGAAAGTAATAGTTTGTTTACTTCAAGTCATGCTCCCACACAGCCACCTTTACAAGCTGGTAATACAGAACAGTTACATACTTTGGTACTCAAAGATCTTGGTACTCCTATGAAGAGTATGACAGATTCCTTACGTTATGGTCTTTCAAAACCCTCACCAGAACTTCTATATTTTGATGGAAAGTCGACTGAATTTTCCAAATTCATTCGTTGTTTTGAAACCAACTTAGAGAGTAAAACCAATAACCCTGCCGAAAAGTTAACCTCTACCTTCAACAGTATACGAGAGGTCAAGCACACAAATTGATACAGAACTGCATTGCGTTACCTTCATCAGAGTACGGGTTTAGGAAAGCTAAAAATTTGCTGCGAGAAAAATGGTCAACCGCACATGATTGCTAGAGCCTACTTAGATCAACTGATACATGGTCCAACATTGAAACTAACAGATAAGAAAGGGCTGTTAGAGTTATCAGATTTAATGATTGACTGTTATGATACATTAAATTATCTTGGATTTTCATCTGATATGAATGCCTGCGATAATATTGTGAAGATAATCAAACGTTTACCATACCAGAGGAAAAGTTCAGTAAAAGGTCTAGTGAAGAAGATTGTTTTGATCAAGCATCAAATATTGAAGATGTTGCATATAATTTTGTGGAACCAAAATTTAAAGATGTAATGAATTTCATTAGACAGAAGGCTGAAGCTCTTAACCACCCAGTTTACAGTAAGATTATGGAGGACAGCGCTTCAACAAAACCAAAGGGAATTCAAGGACAGCGAACGTTATGGTACAGGTACCAGGCCTCACGCTACCATGATGAATACTTCAGTACATGGTTCAGCCGTGGATACACCCACTGTTTTAAATTTCATAAGTTATTTGAATGTCCTGCTTTCAAATCCAAATCAGTAGAGACTATATATATTTTTGTCAGAAGACAAAGACTTTGTCTTAATTGTCTTATATCGACAGACCACATGTCCAGATATTGTCAGTTGGATCCAGTTTGTAAGGCAGAAGACTGCAGATACAAAAGTAAACACCATACATTGCTTCATCCTTTACCTCAACGATTTTCTAGATATGGTACTTACACAACCGACAGACAATCACACGCGCCTGAGTTTCGAGATGGGGCTGGGCATCCAAAAGAGAATTCTTCATCAGAGATCACAGCCTGCAAGGAACTAGTTAATACAACACTGTTACGAAGTACAAGTATATTTCTTCAAGTAGTTGCTGTTAGGGTATGGAATATTGAACAGAACTCTGTAATACAAACATTCGCCTTATTGGATTCTGTTCATCTGCATGTCTTTGTGAATATATGGTCTGGTGGAAAGACTAGGTATTAGTACAGCAAACACGGAGAAGTTATCCTTGACTACAGTTTGTGGATCAGAAACCAAAGATGCTATAAAGATAAAGCTACATTTAAGTTCTGTTGAAGCAGAAGACTTAGTCGAACTATACTATTCAAAAAAAGTAGGGGATATTTGATTTTGGGGGCATAATACTAAAATATGCAAATGACTACGAAAAAAATCACTATAGAACCTAACAGAAGAAACATTTCCAGTTACATGTGACGCCCAAACGCACCAATAGCTACCGCATGGAATGCAGGTGATGCTTGGGATCATCATGGGGTCCAACCCAAGATTTGCACGACTCTGACTTTGAATGTTTCAGTCATTGTGGCATTGAATTCCATGGTGGAAACATCATTTTAATTGTTTTAGTGACCAGAAAACAAATTTTGATATGCGTCGGCTTACCCAAAATGACAGGTTACGTGCCCTTGGCATGCTACAGAACGGCACAAAACAGGCGGTTGTGGCGCGGACGATGAATGTTTCTCAGTCTGTCATAAGCAGGCTATGGTCCAGATACCGTGATACACAATCTGTACAGGACAGACCACGCTCAGGTCGACCAAAGGCGACAACTCAAGCCCAGGATCGATTTATCCGTACCTTGGCCTTGAGAAATCGTGTCATCACATCAAATCAGATCAGCGCTCGTTTTCAAACAGACACTGGTGTGAGAGTGAGTGGACAGACGATTCGGAATCGACTGCATAGGGGTCACCTTCGCGCCCGACGTCCTCGCGTGATCCCTTGTTTGAGAGATCATCACATTCAGGCAAGACATCGTTGGTGTAGGGATCGTCAACACTGGGATAATCGACGCTGGAGCAATGTGATGTTTTCAGATGAGTCAAGGTTCACTGTTGATTTTTTGGACAGACGTAGGAGGGTGTGGCGTCGTCGAAACGAGCGCTTCCAAGACGTTAACGTCATCAGACATGATCGATTTGGGGGTGGTTCTGTTATGGTGTGGGGAGGCATCACTGTTGCTGGAAGAACGGCTTTACATGTTGTTGCAGGGCGTGTTACAGGCCAGTACAACATCTTGGCAGTCCATGTTGTGCCGTTAGCACGACGTCATGGCCGCCGTTTCATCTTCCATGATGACAACGCAAGATGTCACAAAGCCAGGATCGTTACAGGTTACCTCCAACAACAGAATATCACCACATTACCTTGGCCAGCACTGAGTCCCGACCTCTCCCCCATCGAGCATGTCTGGGACATGCTTGGACAGAGGTTACGTCAACGTCAACAACGTCTTGCCAATGTCCAAGAACTTGCTGCTGCGTTGCAACAGGAATGGGACAATCTGGACCAAAATGACCTTAGACGTCTCATTAGGAGCATGCCACGTCGGATCAATGCTTGTTTGGCAAACAGAGGAAGATTAACCCGTTACTGACTTTGTTGTGATGCTGTGGTAACTTTGCTGTTTACCCTTATAATGGTCAGTCTGTGCCTTACTTAGTCTAACGATCATTTGGAATAAATCGATGAATGTGAACTTCATTTCATTTTGCCATTTGTTTCTTCGTCAGTTTCATTAGGTGACTTTAATAACACTTAAAAAATCAAATATCCCCTACTTTTTTTGAATAGTATATCAGATGTATGGGTAGTTCAGAACTCTAATATTGCTAAAACACATTGTCCAGTGAAGGGTGAACTTTTAAAGTGGAGTCATCTTAAAGACCTTCCTATCGCAGAAGTAGACATTAATGAAGTTACACTTTTGATTGGTACAAACGCAAGTGAATGTTTCATTCAGTATGATAATCGAATTGGAGAGAAACATGCACCGATTGCTGTGAAGACTATTCTTGGTTGGAGTTGATGGGTGGTAGACAGAGACCTGAATCTTCGGAGCAGATTAAATTTACGCACACGGAGAATGAGAAACTCCCAAAGCAAGTTGAGAAGTTTTTGGCAGATGGACTCTATTGGTGCAGTTAGAAGTACTAAGTCGGGTATGTCCGCGGAAGATAAAAGAGCCCTTTCAATAATGAAAAACTCTATTCATATATTCTATATCAACTTGATATCCCATGGAAGTCATCAAGCATAAGTTTACCAAACAACCGTGAAGTTGCTGAAAAACGTCCTGAGATGATGATGTATAAATTTCATAAAAATGAAGATTACTACCAATCATATCAAGCAGCCATTAATGAATATATTGATAGTGGTTACGCGCTTAGAGTGCCAGAACATACTCCGTAATGCAGGCAGAGTTGGCTGGTACTTACCTCATCATGAAGTGAGACACCCTCGCAAGCCAGGTAAACTGCGAGTATTGTTTGACGGATCGGCGAAATTTAAAGATACTTCCGTAAACGACCCAGTTCTCCAGGGTCCAGACTTAACCAGTAGTCTATTGGGAGTACTACTTTGTTTCCGACAAGACATTATCGCGTTTACTGGAGATATTCAAGGCATGTTCAACCAGGTTCATGTCAGCCCCAAGGACTATGATGCCCTGAGATTTTTATGGATTCCAGGAGAAGATCCCAGTCAAGAATTTGTCGAGTTTCATATGAAGGTACATCTGTTTGGCGGAGTTTGGTCGCCGTCATGTTGTAATTTTGCTCTGCAACAGACAGCAACTGATAATCAAAATAATTTTGATGCAGACATTATCCAAAGTATTTCCAGAAACTTCTATGTTGATGATCTGTTAAAATCTGTTAAAGATGAGAAAACTGCAATACACATGATCAAGTCATTTTGTGAGTTACTCCAGAAAGGAGGTTTTAGACTTACAAAGTTCCTAAGTAATAGTCGTAAAGTCTAGGAATCGATGCCTGAAAACGACTGTGCCAAGAATGCTGTAAATTTGGATCTTGAAGAAATGCCCATGAAGAGAGCCCTGGGAGTCCTGTGGAATACAGAATCAGACACATTGGACTTTAAGCATGAAATTCAAGATAAGATGTATACACGTAGAGGTATACTATCAATAATAGCATCTGTCTATGATCCTCTAGGACATTTAGCCGTTATAACCCTACAACCCAAAAGAATTCTTCAAGAACTCTGTAGACTTAAGCTGGGATGGGATGAAAAGATTCCAGAGGCGTTAGAAAAAGAGTGGAGAACATGGTTGTCAACCCTGTCATACTTACAAGATATGAGAATACCTCGCTGTTACTACCCACCGGAATTTGGTAGAATTGTGTCTATCCAGATGCATCTCTTCTCGGATGCGAGTCAGTATGGAATGGGTACAGCTTCTTATCTACGATTCAGAAACCAGAACGACGAATTCTATTGTTGTCTTGTCCTTGGTAAATCTCGTGTAACACCGATGAAGGCACAATCAATACTGAGATTAGAACTTAACTCAGCAGTTATGGCGGTAAGAATAAATCAAGTTCTACTGGAAGAGCTTGAGTCAGTAATCAAACAAGTTTTCTACTGGACGACTGTGCTTAAGTACATACAAAACGAATCAAGAAGTTTCCAAGTGTACGTCTCAAACAAGTTATCTGAAATACACGATGGTTCAAATCCGGAACAATGGTTTTATGTTGATGCCAAGCTCAATCCAAGCGATAATGCGTTACATGGTATACCTGTTTCTTCATTGTGCTGTGAACATCGCTGGTTTAAAGGCCCGTCCTTCCTTTGGTTGTCAGAAAGTGAATGGCCAGAGATAGTGAAGACAGTTTCAAGTGATGATCCTGAATTGAAGAAGCCAAAGTCTGTACTGGTAAATTTAACTCAAAAAGACACTTTAGTAAATATTTTGTTCAAACGGTATTCCTCTTGGAGACAATTGAAAACCAGCGTGGCTTGGCTACGTAGAAATATTGAATATTTGAGTCAGAAGAGTAAGAGCAAAAACCTGTTTTCTGTTAGAAAGGATAACATGATTTGAGAGAAGCTGAACAAAAGATAATAGAGGAGTTAGTCCAAAGTGAAAGCTTCCCGGATGAAATAAGAAGTTGTCATGGTAAAGGAAACATGAGTCAAAGGAGCTCACTCTACAAACTGAAACCTATCATATGAAGGAGGTTTGCTTTGTGTAGGAGGCAAACTTGAAAGATCTGAACTGTCATATCATCAACGTCGTCAAGTAATACTTCCCAATAAACATCCAGTAACAGATCTGATAATTCGTGAGATGCACCAGACATATGGACATTCAGGTCGCAATCATATATTGTCGATTATTCGTCAAAGATTCTGGATTGTAAAAGGAAAATCTGCGGTAAAAAGGGTTCTTGCAGACTGTATGATGTGTAAAAGAGCTTATGCAAAGAGAGGAGTTCAGTTGATGGCTGACTTACCCTTGTGTAGAATTAAGTCAGAAGAGCCACCGTTTTCTAGAATCGGTACTGATCTATTTGGTCCCTTTTACGTTAAGCAAGGACGTAGCACCGTGAAGCGCTATGTATGCATGTTTACCTGTTTACAGATAAGAGCAGTACATTTTGAAGTTCTTCATTCCTTGGAGTCATCGTCATTCATCGAAGGATTCAGACGATTTATCAGTAGACGAGGCAAGCCACTTGAAATTATAAGTGATCGAGGAACGAACTTCATAGGAAGTAATAATAAGGAGCTTCGTCAGAGTATAGCTGAATGGAATCAACAGACTACCGGCCAGTTTCTGCTTCAAAATCAGCGAGTCACCACGAAGGCGTGTAGGGGCGGCTGATTTGCTCTACTCGGAACGTATTACGCCAAACTCTTAATGAGCAGCTAGTTAACGATGACACATTCCTCAATGTAATGGCTGAAGCAGAGTCCATTTTAAATAGCAGACCATTTGACCAGTGTAGTGACGACCCTGATGACTTAGAGCCGCTTAGTCCAAACGATCTGTTGTTGATGCGCCCCAACGACAACATACCTCCAGGTGTCTTTAGCAAAGACGATTCAGTTTCAAAGCGGGAGTGGTGACAAGCCCAGTATCTATCAAATCTCTTTTGGAAGCGATGGTCTAGAGAGTATATCCCCCCTACGGCAGGAAAAGCAGAAATGGTTAAAAGAGACTGTCAATTTTAAAGTTGGTGATTTGTGTTTGATTGCGGACAATAATATTGCCAGGGGTATGTGGCCTCTTGCGCGAGTTATAAAAGTGGAGCCTGGTCATACGTACTTGTGCGTTCGGTAATCGTTAAAACCAGTAATGGTAAATATATTCAAGACCAATTAATAAGTTGTGTTTACTAGAAGGACATTTATAAGGTCTATTCATTGAACATTTACGAACACATATCTAGTAATTTTATATGTGGCTTGTGTTTATGTTTCAGGTTAAAGTGATGGACACTAAATTGATGAATTCGTTACTTTTTAGGACTCATTCATGGGGCTGGGTGTATGGGTTTTTGTAATTAATATTGGTAAATAGCACTGTGCGCAGTAAGGAGCGGTGCATATTGTTTGTTGACTTGGTTACGTCACTCGCTTCACGGGCGGAAGTGAGCAGACGACAGCCAGGCCGGTGTTTTGAAATGTATTTTAATGTGATGTTATTGTAAGTTCTTAAACTTGATTGAACCGTTGTCACTGTTATGTAGTTGATAAGGAGTTTTAATTATTTCAAACCCGAGCATACTGTACTGCCGTATACTACTTAAAGAGAGGAAAGAGTAGGCTATACATTGTACATGAACGTGCTTTTCACTGGTGGTATATGTAACATATCGTATTATGACTCGGGTTTTGACACTGTATACCCCCTCTCCGTAATCATGGAAATATAGTTTAGTACCATCCAAATTTGATCGTGTATATTTTTCAGGGTAAATATTTTTTTTTATAGTGTGAAGAACGCTATCGTGTGCTGGATTACTGTATGTCCGATTGATCTCAGCCTCGTTTCCATATACGTTTGCATACCCCGTAGATGATGCTCTGCGTAAGATGATATATACAAAGCGTAAACGACAAATGAAAAGTTGCAGAGCACAAATGTAATGAGGGAAATGTCTATTGTACACACGTCAAAAACAGCATTTTCCAATGAAACATTTGTCACTTGACACGTTGCATTTAACGTTTTACATTTAACTTTGGCCTTAGAGGTATTTTGACTTTATCATTACACTAGGGACCGGGTAGGCCTATCGTCCAGATTTTACGAAAAAAGGAAAGAAACTATGCTTACCGTCTAGAATCTAATGCACATATCCAGTAAATAGATTGCCGTCTAGAATGTGTTAAATGCCGTCAAGATTCATCAAAAACCGCCCACTTCATGCTACCGTGTAGATTTAGAAACGCCGTTTAGTTTTGACCTCAATCGTCTACCTTACGACCGTTCAGTTTCTCGGAACGTTTTTAGAAATGAACGCTACCATTTAGATTTGAAAGGTGTTTAGTTTTTAGATGTTGTCGAGAAATGAACCGCGAGTGTTTGATTTATGTAGTTATAATTAATAGAAAAAAAGATTTTGAAAATATTCACGGATTCAGCTTGGTCATCGTTTAATTTCTTTATAAAAATGGCTGATGTATTACTCAACACGTTTACAACACAACGATAATTTTTCATTGGTTAAAGCCGTATAAATGCGGGAAAATTTACAGTAGCTATTGGCTAACGCATAAATAAACTTTTTTGCATACTATTACACACAATGGCCTATGATGGGTTTCAATCAACGAATAAGGCCATCGTCGCTTGGAATATACAGTCATAAATGCTCGTAATTACAATTTAGATTATATTCTTTGAATGACTGCCTGCTATTGTTATATAACGCAAAAATTCCAGCCACCTGTTTCCAAGAAGTGTAATTTACATACCACCGTCGCATGGAATATACAATGCAGTCATATATGTCTGTCGTTAGATTCTTTGAATGGCTGCAACCTATTATTTAATTAACCCCGTAAACCAGACACATGTCTGGGTTCCATCCGAAACCAGGCCCTTCTCGGTTAATATAAAAAAGGATGGTAAATAAAATCTCAGATGAAACAGAACCACCATACCGGACAACAAAACCAAATGGAAGGAAGAATGGATCAGGCCTATCACTCAACCACAAGCCCCAAGGAAGAGTTGCACCGCCCTGCCATTCTACCGAACAGAACGACCAGACCGACAAAATGACCAAATATATATATATGTACATATCATGTCTCTATGTAAATGTTCTTGTCTGTTCGTAATTGTCCATTTTGTCTATATGTTCGTCCATGTTTATGTATGTCTTGCACTGTGCTCATCTGTCTATGTCGGTGATCGTCTCAAATAGCACTTTTTTTACTTTACACCAGTTAGTCAATGTTTCTGTACGTATATATATAAATATATTCAATTATCTATTTTCCACTAATCACTTTGTAAATATTCTCACCATACACAAATAACATGTTATTGTCTGCGATATCACCTCGGTGGAAGCGGACGTTAAATAAAGCTATTTCACACACACACAAAATCTCTCTCTAGTCTGCGATATCACTTACGTGGAAACGCACTTAAAACCACCAGCTTAAGTAATAAAAATCTCTCTCTCTGGACGTTAAACCCAAGAAACGAACGAACAAAATGATCTGCACCTGTAACCTTTGATTTCTGGTATATGTACGCTATAGTTTTATCATTGTGCACTTAATATGGATTAACCTAAATCAGTGTAGACCACCGCTAATGTAAGACAATTTTTCACGAATATAATTATTTTAGACAGGGAATAAGCAGGAAACTGCCCAATAACTGTTCGGTGTACACTGCAGAGATTGTGGCCATCCGTGATGCTATATCATGGATCTCTTATCAAAAGACTAGTAAGTTCGTCATCCCATGCGACTCTCTGAGCAGTCTGATTTCAATCCAAAATGACAACTCGGACTCAAGACCAGAAGTTATTTTGGAAATCAGACAGCTGTACCAGAGGGTCCTAGAGAAGGGAAGCAAATTAGAGCTCGTGTGGATTCCATCACATGTGAGCATTAGAGGAAACGAGGAAGCAGATCGACTCGCAAATGAAGGTCTCGGGGACACAGCACCACTCCGCACCATAGAATACTGCACCACGGAAATCTACAGTATGGTAAAAAGACAGGTCAATTCACTCTGGGAATTAAAGCTCGTTGAACTTAACACATACAGATTTCGGCTGGATGACAAGATCTACACGAAGACAGCTATCAATCACCCTAGAAGAGATATATGCAAACTTGTATCGAAACTAAGGGTGAAAGAGCGGCTGCGAGACTACAAACACCAAATCATCGTCTGTGAGTGCGGAGAAGAATGTACCACCAACCATGTCCTGGTAGACTGCGAGGTATTCAAGGAAGAGAGAACGGAACTAGTGGAGATGATGGAGACCAACAACATACCGCTCAACACTAAGAACCTACTCTTTCCAAGACCCGATCTGAAGCTGCAAATCTTCGAACTAATCCACGATTTAATGAACACCGTTAGATTAAGTAGAATAGTGAAGTAAGAGGGGGCTACG
The DNA here is from genome assembly GCA_948474765.1 of Patella depressa. Classification (NCBI taxonomy): domain Eukaryota; kingdom Metazoa; phylum Mollusca; class Gastropoda; family Patellidae; genus Patella; species Patella depressa. The sequence goes on along the minus strand of OX419717.1, from coordinate 24,948,177 downwards.
ATAAGACGAGCTCGGCATCTAAACACTAAACTACATAGGGGATATACACCAAAGTAGCGGGCTAGTGGAGTAAGGGAGGGTCACGGTAAGACGGGCTCGGCATCTAAACACTAATCCACTACAAAGACACCAAACCTACAAAGTGGGATAAGTGGAGTAAGGGGAGGCCACGATAAGACGGGCCTGGCACCTAAACACTATACCCCAAAAGATGACTTCTACCAATCCAGAGACGAGACACATATATGTCTGCATAAATGCTGTCCCTACAGATCAACTACCAAACAATATGTGTTTTATTAAATAAAGGGAAGAACTTCTCACTAAACCTACTCCATGGCTCGAGGCCGCAAATGGAAAGATTGCAAAATCATATTCTAAAAACAGGAAGAAGCTTCGGCTCTCCTATGTCTTGTCTGCGATATCACTTCTGTGGAAGCGGACGTTAAAACATCAGGTAGTAGTAGTAGTAAAATCTCTCTCTAGTCTGCGATATCACTTACGTGGAAACGCACTTAAAACCACCAGCTTAAGTAATAAAAATCTCTCTCTCTGGACGTTAAACCCAAGAAACGAACGAACAAAATGATCTGCACCTGCAACCTTTGATTTCTGGTATATGTACGCTATAGTTTTATCATTGTGCACTTAATATGGATTAACCTAAATCAGTGTGGACCACCGCTAATGTAAGACAATTTTTCACGAGTATAATTATTTTAGACTTGCATACTATGTATTATTACAATTCTATGCTACCCTGCTCGACTCTAATTCCAGCTAATACTATAAATAGTATGCAAATAAATTTGTTTATCCGTTAGCCAATAACTACTGTAAATTTTCCTGCATATATACGGCTTTAACCAATGAAAAATTATCGTTGTGTTGTACACGCGTTGAGTAATACATCAGCCATTTTATAAAGAAATTAAACGATGACCAAGCTGAATCAGTGAATGTTTTCAAAATCTTTTTTTCCATTAATTGTCACAACATAAATCAAACACTCGCGGTTGATTTCTCGAAAACATCTAAAGATAGGTTGCCAGGCAACCAAACATACGCCCACAGCAGATAAATCGTCCGGGCAGTCAACAAGAGTTGTCGCATATTTTTACCTTTTTCGGTAATGAAACATTTATAATACACTAAAATCTGATTAAGAGTAACAACTCATAACGTAATTATCAGAAAATCATTAGAATTTGTTTGCTTTTTATAAAGTTTTGCCCCACACTAACAATTAGTATAGGAAATATTTAATATGATGGATTTAGCTGTTCAGTTATCAAAATTCATTGAAAATAAAAATATTTGTTCGTTTCAACACCTTAAACTCTGTGTATCAATCTGAAGTCAATCGCATATTAAGTTTGGCCTCTAGAGCATCCACAAGATTTTTTGAAGTGATCAAGGACTACAACTCTGGCACTAATTATCAGAAATCGCTGAAAATCAATAGGTTTCTTCGTCGCATGACCTTAAAAACTGTGTATAAGTTTGTAGTCAATCGGATATTAACTTTGGCTCTTGAGAATCCACAAGATTTTTAGAAGTGATCAAGGGCCATAACTCTGGCAATAATTATCAAAAATCACTGAAATCAATAGACTTCTTCGTCTTATGACCTTAAACACTGTGTATAAATTTAAAGTCAATCGGACATTAACTTTGGCCTTTAGAGCGTCCACAAGATAGGCTTCTTCGTCTCATGAGCTTAAACACTGCAGTGTATAAATTTAAAGTCGATCGGATATTAACTTTGGCCTCTAGAGCGTCCACAAGATTTTTTGAAGTGATCAAGGGCCATAACTCTGGTAGTTATTATCGGAAATCGCTGAAAAACAATAGGCTTCTTCGTCTCATGACCTTAAACACTGTGTATAAATTTAAAGTCAATCGGATATTAATTTTAGCCTCTAGAGCTGTGGACGTTGGACTCACGGCTGGACGGACAGACGGGGGCGACGACAATATACGACCACATTTCAAAGTGGGCGTATAAAAACTAAACCCCTTTCAAAACTAAATGGTTGTGTTCATTTCTAAAAATGTCCCGAGAAACTGAAGGGTCGTAAAGTAGACGATCAAGGTCAAAACTAAACGGCGTTTCTAAATCTACACGGTAGCACGAACTGGGCGGTTTTTGATGAATCTTGACGGCATTTAACAGATTCTAGACGGCAATCTATTGACTGGACACGTGTATTAGATTCTAGACGTAAACGTAGTTTCTTTCTTTTTTTCGTAAAATCTGGACGATACCCGGTCCCTAGTGTTACCGGTATTAAGACTTTGTACATTGTACTTTTTACACGTAATCAATGGACAAGACATTTTAGCAGAGCATTTAATATTGGCAGCGATACCCTTCCATAAGTTTCATCAACAGGCCCATTCAATGCTAAGTGGTCAGCATGTGAAGAAAATAAAACAACCAATAAAACTTTATTTCTTGGTTTTATTTGAATAAGATGATATTAAATTTTAACAAATCAAAATAAAAATACAACATCTGAACCTATAAATAAAACAAATTGCAAAATGAATAAACAATTTGCATAGTATTTGGCAATACTTCAAAAGATGTTGAAAATAATCACAAAAATATGTTGCCAGGCAACGACACATACGCCCACGGTAGCTAAATCATCCGGGCAGTCAACAAGAGTTGTCGCATATTATATATATGTATATCCTAGAACAACCTGACTATCTGTATAAAATTGTATTTTATCTACCGATATATACTCTTCAAAAAAAGAAACGCACAACCCATTTTTAATCATTTTTTTTATTTACACAAAGTCGTTTTTTCCATAAATCTTACTTGTTTTAATGTCATTATGTAAGGATAAAAGAAATTCATTGTTGGTTTTAAATGTAATGTTACTAATTGTGACTGGTCATCATTTTTGTCGAAATTTGTTATTGTTTCATTGCACCAAGAAACATGAAATTAACAACTTCGCGAGCTTTTCGCATGGAACCTACATCTAAGGTCTTTAAAATCCCGGGGTTCTCGGTTCCCAAATCAGTTGCACATGTAAACACTCAAGGAACCAAGTGATGCCATATCTGAATGAAGACCAACGCGACAACGCTATTGGTCGAATACAGCCAGGTGAATCCAATACAGATGTAGCCAGTCTGCTGAATGTTTCCCTTAATTTCATTTCTCGCCTTTGGGATAGGTACCGACAGCGAAGTTCAACACGTGACCGCCCAAGCTCAGGTCAAACAAGAGTGACCCCACCTTTCCTGGATCGTCACTTTCGATTACGTCATTGGCGTAAACGGTTTTCAACAGCGACCTCTACTGCAGCAGCAATTCCCGGACAGCTTAAAATCTAGTACCAGACAATCCGTAAACGCCTACGTGAAACCGAATAACGAGGCAATCGTCCCCGTTTGAGCTTCTGTTTTGAAATACGCCGACACCATGAAATCCAACTTTAATGGGTTCAGACACCGAGGTATGGCCACAGCAACAATGGAGAGCAGTTTGGTTCAGCGACGTGTCGCTGTTCTTGTTGCAACAAGGCGATGGTAGAGCCAGGATATACCGACGACGAAATGTAACTTTGCGTTTCTTTTTTAGGAGAGTATATATTTTGTTATAAAGTTTGACATTTCTACAGCTAACACTGCTACACACAATTCTTATTTGGGATTGTGTGTCCATGTGATGGAGCTACCTTTGATTTTTTTAACACAAATCGAAGTTGTGCAGATCCATTTACATCAAAAAGTTTTATGTAAGCGACTGAACTTACTGCCGCCATGGACGCATCTGCGAATACGTGTAGTTCACGACAAGCACAATCCAATAGGGATATATTTGAGTATGCCCTGAGGATCTTAAGGTTTTCAAGTTTAACTAGAGAATCTCCCCAGTACTCCCATTCACATCTCAGACTGTCTGGTGATAGTTCATCCCAATCAGAATTTAATGCCACAGCCTTCTTGAGAATAAGTTTTCCGCCTAATATTACTGGTGACACCAAACCTTAGTGGGCGTCGAAAATACTGTTTATTGTGGATATTAAGCCCCGTTTCGTATATGATTTGTGTTCCTTAGAAACCTGATAACTGGAAGTATCTGAGGAGATATTCCAGCACAGACCTAAACTTCTTTGAATAATCGAGCTTTCTGTATTGAAATCTAAATCACTCACATCACTTGCTAGATCTTCTTGGGGAAAATTAACAAGGACCTCTTTGTTGTTTGATGAAATTTTATGAAGTCTTAAATTTCCATTTTGTTTTAATCTATCCTGTGTCCTTTTCATCAAACTAACAGCTGAATCTATATCTGCAATGAAACCAAACTGTCATCAAAGTAAAAGTTGTTGTTTACAAAATCGCTAATGTCATCACAAGTTTCGGATATCTCATGACCACACATAGATTTCCGTAAGCCATAAGTTGCAACTGCTGGGGATGGCAAATTGCCAAATACATGTACGCGCATTCTGTATTCTACTAATTCTTTGTTCGGATCCTTATCTTTAAACCAGATGAAACGCAAATAGTTTCTGTGTGTTTCATGAACATAAAAGTATCGTCGTCCTTGGTTTTCATAAATATATCAGTTCCAATTCCTATTTCACATGACTTTTTCTGCAGGTCGAAATTATTTGGACATGGTTTTAATACCGAAGTCTTGAATGAAGGATGATATATCTTCTAAATGCTTATACTGTGTAGCAACCTCGGTAGTCGGTATTTCATGCCTAGAATTTGGTATTTGATTACACTCGATGAGAGTTGGTAATTCAGCTTTGTATTCACTGTCAAGTGATTCAATGACATAACCATCAGCACGTCTACCTGCTGACGTCATATGACCTGAGCAAGAAGACAGAATGTATTCCATCTCAGGTGAGTTTTCACCAAAGAAATCAAAGAATTATGTTCCTATGAGAGACCTATGACATATGCCTTAAGGGCCTGTTCGGGTTGAGTTTTGTGATAAAGTTTTGACAACACAATCTTTGCACACGACTTTCCTTTAAAGGAGTTGCCACAAATTTGAGTACATTTGGAATTCACTTTTGACTAGAGCTGGGCGATATACCTAGAAACAGATATCACGATATTTTCAAAAAATATCGCGATATTTTATAAAAGGTCAATACGTTCAGTTTATCACTTTTTAAATGTATATAAACATGCATAAAAAGTTGGAAATACCCCTCAATATTATATTTTATAAAAAGCCAATATTTTCATTTTATAACTTTTTAAATGTAAATATACATGCATAAAAAGTTGGAAATACCCCTGAATATCATTGTTTCTAATCAATATTATTTTTAGCATACAATACCAATTTCAAATTAACAAAACATTAATTCGAGCTGGTTCAAACACAGATCTAGATAGCCATGAAAACTTGCTAAAGTTGTTGTTTATTGCAATTTTGATATTCAAAATATCAATTATATTTTATTAAAATTAAAAATATTTCGAATGAAGGAGGCCCAAACAACATAAAACAAAGTTTGTGTTCTTTCGGCCGTGCATATTTTTATAGTTGTTACGGGTACGATTGGACTTTGTTTACCCGTACAAACTCTTTCTTTCCCATTCAAGAGTATAACTTCTTGAAAATGCATAATTAAACAATACAAGGATACTAAATTAAACTATAAAAACATAAGTACTATGCCAAAAAGTGACCATTGATTTCGTCAAATATTTTTTCCCGGATCACGACCTCCATTGGCATGACACTGAATGATAATCAGTCTACCGGAACTCTCAATGTAATTGGCATTATTTATATTTCTGCTTTATTAAAATTTAATTCAATCTTAAAATCAGTGATCTCTTTCGAAAATCAAAGTATCGGTCTACACAATTCGTCAAGGTGTATAGAAATTGATCAGAAACGAGGATAATTCTAACCGGTGGAAAGGTGAGCGAGAAGTCACGTGACGTAAACAAGCTCCGTATCGGCATTTGCAAACTTTGTGGAATGAATACTCGGGAGTATATAGCAGTATTTTTTCATGATTAAGCAATAAAATATAGCAAATAACATAAAAAAGAAAACATTTTTTTCAATATTTATGTTAAATATTATCCAGGAAAATCAAAACCGCGATATATCGCGGTATGTTCGGTTTTTCGATATTTTTCTGAAGACGGTATTTTTCACGGTTTTATATCGAAATACCGAAATATCGCCCAGCTCTACTTTTGACCTGTCCTTATTTATCGGTTTAAGTTCTGTATTGTCTATAGTTTTGGGATTAGTCTGTTCCCCGTCATAGTTTCTCGAACCTTCGGTTTTGTCTCTATGAAATATTGCGCAGTGACTACTACTATTACAATGTTCACACCTAATATTTTCTTGGCAGTCTGGAGACAAATGTTTGCCTATTAAACACTTAAAACAGAGTCCGTTTTTCAGAACCACATCTTTCTTTCCCCCTTGAGATTTTGACAGAAAATCGTCACAGTACTTGAGTGTATGTTTATTAGCAGGTTGATCATGTAATGGACACATGATAATATTTGCAGTTTCTGGAGATTGTAAATCGGTTTTCTTAATTGTCAACTGTGGTCTGTTTCCAAACTGTTGTGACTGATAATTAGTAAATGCTTTTGTACTATCTGAATGACTAGGTTTAGGGTGTGTGTAATAATCATACAGGAAACTAGGATCGTTCATACGAATAGCCATACCTCTAATAAATTCTGCAAACACTTTAAAGGGGAGAAACATAATAGAATATTCTACTTTATACCTAATAGCAAGATCAGTCCACCTAGCCTGAAGAAATCCTGGTAATTTATTTACTATCGGATTTATTCCTGAGGAAAAGTCAAAATATGACAAAGAAATCCTATAATGTTCATTTTCTTTCACATTTTCTATTTCAGATAATAGGTCTGATAGCTCATATAGTTTTTTGGAGTCTTTACTTAATAGTTTGGGGAATTTGTTTAATCTTTCCTTTAAAGAGGCTTCTACCAGTTCTGGTGCACCGTATCTATCATCGAGCCTTTGCCAAATGAGAGTTATGCCTTTGAAGGGGTCATGAATGTTTGCAGCACGTAAACTAACTGCATGCCTTTTTGATTCCGAGCCTAGCCACTTTGATAATAAATCTAGTTCTTCAGACGGGGTTACCTCAAGATCTTTCATTATTGACTGGAAACTTGTTTTCCATACAAGATAATTTTCTGGTTTATCTGTGAATTGTGTTATTCGTGATAACAGAAGATCTTTCTTTACAAGATATTTCGAGAGTTCAGAAATTCCATAATTTTCGGTACACTGTGCATTATGTGTATTTGGATTAAATTCTAATGCCTCTGGCCTTAAAACACTTGTCTTTTTATAAGATTGTGCACCACTGATGCTTGGAACATCATGAAAGTTCTTAGGTCTAATTGAAATAGGGGTCTTCACAAATTCACACGGTGTGGGAATCTCTGGTGGAAGATCTTTAACACACTGTTCGGTTCTTGTCTTCGTAATGTCATGTAAATTGTCTGAAATTTTTGACAGTATCGAATTGTTCTTCTAACATTTTATTCATAACTTTTAACTTAGCCTCTGCCTCGACAACATCTCTTTTTGATTCTAACAACTTTAATTTTACAGTCATTTCAGCTTGTTTTTTCATTATTTCAACCTCATCCTCCACAAACTTTAATCGGACCTTTGCTGCCTCTGCCTTTGCCTTTTGCCTCGTTACTATTGAACTGACCTTAGAAGAATTTTTGGAATGCGAATGCCCTGATGAAGACTTTTCAAAACCATCAGTAGGAATGGGTTCCAATTCCTTTTCTGGAGATTTGGTGTGCAAGTTTTGTATTCGTTCTAATGCCTGTTCCAGTTTTGAATTGATTGAATCCAATAAGTTTTTGAGAAGAATATTCTAATTCACCTTGTTCTGTCTTTTGTCTCTTTAAAAAGTCCATAATGTTTATCGCACTGTGATGGTACATTTCGAAAGTGTCTAAAATTTCTTTTCTCAGAGATGTTAGGGACCCTTCATCTTCTAAATCTATTTGGTGTACGATTTCTTCAAATTTATGCCTAATTATGCCTAATCTAGTGATATGATCTTCTGTGACTTGATCATACACTAACTGTCCTTTTTCTGTTAATGTCCTTTTACGTGACTCTGCTCCAGCCATCCTTGGATCTTTATCATAGACTTTTTACTGTAATGTTCTAGGGTCTATAAGCCTTTTTAATTCTAAATTCCTTTATTATCCTTTCATTACAAGCCCATGTGGAGAGGAGTAAAAAGCTACAAAATACAAAATAGCAAAGTCTGAAAAATATATCTAAAAAATTAAAATCTACAAAATACACAATAGCTAAGCCTGAATAATAATACCTTACATCTACAAAGAATCTAATCCTTGATTTCTACAGCCTTAATACAGCCTAACACTACAGTAAAATCACTAAATTAAATGAATTGGCCTTATTCCTAGCACCATTATCAATATGACCTGTATTGCTCAACTCTTAAACTCGTTTAATGGCATTACAAATGGTAAATAGCAGGTTTACTGCCTTATTATATTTATTTAACATTAGGATAAAAGAAATATCTACACAATAAAACATAAATTCATCTAAAATTATCAACTTACTCTGGGGGGATCCAAACTCCTAAAATGAGTAGAGAGCACACGCGGTTCCTAGAATGTCAATGACCTAATAAACCTCCAAACATATGAAAGGGTTACTGAGGGGACGTAATTAATTTAAAGCCACAAAAATAGGATAAAGACCACAATTACTTAATTGTCTGAAAAAATTAATTTAACATGTAACAATACAATTACCTCTTTTTGAAATTCCATCTGCAGCTTCTTTATCAAGTTATGCTTCTGAATTGTGAAACATGCGACGTGGAATGAGCCAACATCGGATTAAAATTGTGACCTATACAGGGTCTAATACAGGGCTTCAAAATTTTCACTACCGGTCATTTTTGATAACGCACAAAAACTTTGCAAAATAAATCCATACTTTATGTTTTTTATTCGTGGTCGGGTATTGTGAATTCACGTGTCTATGCCACTTTGCCAGCATAAGGTACACAAAAAATGATATATTAGTATTAGTATTAAAGATAGGTTGCCAGGCAACGAAACATACGCCCACAGCAGCTAAATCGTCCGAGCAGTCAACAAGGGTTGTCGCATATTTTTACTTTTTTCGGTAATAAAACATTTGTAATACACTAAAAACTGATTAAGAGTAACAACTCATTATGTAATTATCAGAAAATCATTAGAATTTGATTGCTTTTTATAAAGTTTTACCCCACGCTAACAATTAGTATATACATGAAACATTTAATATCATGGATTTAGCTGTTCAGTTATCTAAATTCATTGAAAATCAAAATACTTGTTCGTTTCAACACCTTAAACTATATGTATCAATCTGAAGTCAATCGGATGGTAACTTTGGCCTCTATAGCGTCACAAGAATTTTTGAAGTTATCAAGGGAGATAACTCTGGCAGTAATTATTTGAAATCGCTGAAAATCAATAGGCTTCTTCGTCTCATGACCTTAAACACTGTGTATAAATCTAAATTCAATCGGATATTAACTTTGGCCTCCAGAGCGTCCACAAGATTTTTTGAGGTGATCAAGGGCCATAACTCTGGCACTAATTATCGGAAATCGCTGAAAATCAATAGGCGTCTTTGTCTTATGACCTTAAATACTGTGTATAAATTTGAAGTCAATCGGATATTAACTTTGGCCTCTAGAGTGTCCACAAGATTTTTTTGAAGTGATCAAGGGCCATAACTCTGGCACTAATTATCGGAAATCGCTGAAAATCAATAGGCTTCTTCGTTATATGACCTTAAACATTGTGTATAAATTTAAAGTCAATCGGATATTAACTTTGGCCTCTAGAGCGTCCACAAGATTTTTTGAGGTGATCAAGGGCCATAACTCTGGCACTAATTATCGGAAATCGCTGAAAATCAATAGGCGTCTTCGTCTTATGACCTAAAACACTGTGTATAAATTTAAAGTCAATAGGATATTAACTTTGGCCTCTAGAGCGCCCACAAGATTTTTTGAAGTGATCAAGGGCCATAACTCTGGCACTAAATATCGGAAATCGCTGAAAATCAATAGGCTTCTTCGTCTTATGACCTTAAACACTGTGTATAAATTTAAAGTCAATCGGATATTAACTTTGACCTTTAGAGCGTCCACAAGATTTTTCAAAGAGATCAAGGGCCATAACTCTGGCACTAATTATCGGAAATCGCCGAAAATCAATAGGCGTCATTGTCTTATGACCTTAAACGCTGTGTATAAATTTAAAGTCAATCGGATATTAACTTTGGCCTCTAGAGCATCCACAAGATTTTTTGAAGTGATCAAGGGCCATAACTCTGGTAGTTATTATCAGAAATCGCTGAAAAACAATAGGCTTCTTTGCCTCATGACCTTAAACACTGTGTATAAATTTAAAGTCAATCGGATATTAACTTTAGCCTGTAGAGCGTCCACAAGCAATTGTGGACGCCGGACCGACGGACGGACGGACGGACGGACGGACGGGGGCGACGACAATATACGACCACATTTCAATGTGGGCGTATAAAAATGAAATATTTATTGTAAGGTGTCATAATTATTAATAAGTTAAATATTCTCTTTTGGCTACTTAAATAATCGAAATAGCTGAAGAAAAACCATGTCAGTAGCTGACACGTAATTACCACGTGCTCAATAGAAAACACAGTGATCTGGATAATTATGAGTGTAATACAATAACTTCGATATGAAGATAAATATATAATTATCCACGGCATATATTTCACATTTATTGATTTTAGAACATCTCTTACGGAGTTATAGGCCGCAGAATACTGACGAAAATCTTAATAATGAATAACTGACGGATAGCTAACTTGGCATTCATGTTTGCTAACTTCACATCAAGCTATACTAGCGCCGCCTAGAATATCGTCGTGTATAAAATTTACAATATATTTATGCACAACAATTTTTCAAACACACGGAATTATCAATATTGCTACACAATGGCACTAGAAATACGTAATGTTTTGAATTTTTCAGTAGCAACTAATCTCTAGATATTATTTCTACTATTCCCACAATGCCGTAATATCACTATTAAAAATTATAATGCAAATTATAATTTCTATGCTGTTATATTTAATATGACAGTTGGTTGGATTCGGAAAGCAGTACTTCATATTAATTTTCCTTTTCTCGAAGATCATAACAATCTCGTTTACATCGTGCGTAACTGTAATAGCAGTAAACGGCTTTGTTTTAGAAAATTCTTATGACATGTGGACAATACGTGATTGACTAAGAATGGACTGTTTCACATCTTTGATAAGATTCCCGAATATCAATTAACTTTTATTGTTCTACTACACAACAATCATCATTAATTATCAACACAATGCCCAGTATAATCTATTGACGACTATGTATACAACTCTGTAACCAATCATGAAATTTTGTGGCTTCTTCTATCTTTACATACGCATTATTCTGCACTGGCCGTACAATGTTATATTTACATAGTGGATGTCATCGTAGCCATGTTTGAAAATTGGGTTTTGAAAAAAAAGGCTATTTTTCCGGCATGCAAAATGATCGTTGTGTCACATCTAGTTACGGTCATTTTCCATAGCCCTTGGGCCCGACCGGCATATAGGGCCTACATGGAACCCATGGAATACAGGGTAAACAAAATTGATATATCATATTTTTACACTATTCGTGTACCAGCAGCGGCCTTTTTGTCCAAAGTTTTGGGTAAACAATCTTGATATACCATATTTTTACAATATTCGCGTAGCGGCTGTCATATTATCCGGCAATTTTGGTCCTATTTTCACGAAATTCAACCTCAAACTTCCAAGGAGGCCACAAGTCATAAAAGGCGATTTTTCCGACAATCAGGGGCCATAATTCAGGAAGTTACGATGCGATAGGTGCAAATAATGAAAAGAACCAAGATCATAAATATGTATGTCAAGTTTCATCAAAATTGGTTCAAAATTGTGACCTCTATAGGGTCCAAAAGCTGAAAACGTGATTTTTCTTACAATCAGGGGCATTAATTCATGAAGTTTTGATCCGATACATGCCAATATGGTATGCGGGCGTATAAAAATAAAAGAAAAGATTTACTTCATTTGAGGAGGTCGAATCATATCTCACAGCTATAAAGCTGACACAAGATAACTGTATTTTTTCTCTCTCTCTCCGTGATAATTGAATATGGACATCTTTTAAAGAATATGACTTTCTGTGAACAGCACACAATTGATGAAAACATCTTTGTACTTCTGGTCTCTAAAAAGTAAAAATAAGTTGCCAGGATTAAGCTTTAATAATTTGAAGTAACAGTTTATAACTCCAATATATTCAATGAATTACTCAAAACATCCTCAAACCCTAAACCAGAGAGCATCAATTATTTTGACAAGGGGTAAACCCAGGAATATTTGCAGGCGGGGATTAGCCAGGCTCCTGTAAGGGAAATTGGACAGTTGACAATGTACGGCGCCATCATCGTTTCTAAATGATACCAAATAAAGCATCCCAAGAAGTTTGATAAACGAAATCTAAAACTATGGGCCCAGTTTCACAAAAACTTAAACCTCCTTAAAATCGTCTTACAACTAAAATTTCATCTTAACTTAAGATCGATGAGTTTCACAAAACGATTTTAAACATTCTACTTAAAATCCACTAAAATAATCTTAACTTAGAATAGTGGGTTTTCACAAACCTATTTTACAGGCAATTTTAACTACAATAAATTTTAAGTTAGGATAGCTGTCACCCTCTCCTCAATTAAAATCACGGCATTAACCAAGTAAGAAAAAAAAAGGTTACGAGGCAACGAAACATACGCCCATGGTAGCTAAATCGTCCGAGCAGTCAACAAGAGTTGACGCATATTAAGTAATTATCAGAAAATCATTAGAACTTGTTTGGTTTTTACACAGTTCTGCCCCATGCTAACGTTTAGTATACGAAACATTTAATACTATGGATTTAGCTGTTCAATTATCGATTTTCAAAAAATTCAAACTCAACCATCATTAATGAGTAATGGGGATATAGTCAAACGTTTTTCTAATTCGGAATAAAATTGTGACCTCCATAGGGTCCACAAGGTGAAAAACATGAATTTTTGTACAATCAGGGGCCATAATTCAGAAAGTTATGGTCCAATGTGCCCAAACATTGAAAGGGACCAAGATCTTTGGGTTATAAACTTCCATTTCAAATTTCATCAAAATCAGATTAAAATTGTACCTCAACAGGGTCCACAACCTTGATATATCATATTCTTACACCATTCGCGTAAAAGTGGCGGCCATTTTGTTCAGCAATCTAGGACCGATGTTCATGAAATTAGCGCAAACATTCATTACAGTGTAACAGTGATATTATCAAATGTTTTTTTTTAAATCAGGTAATCAGGTGACCTCCAGACAGACCACAAGATAATAGAGGCGATTTTTCGTACAGAGGCCATAATTCAGGAAGTTACAAACCGATATGCGCAAATATCGAAAGGAACCAAGATCTTTTGGTTATAAACATGTATTTCAAATTTCATCAAAATCGAATTAAAATTGTGACTTCTATAGGGTCCACAACCTTGATATACCATATTTTTACACTATTCGTGAACAAGCGGCGGCCATTTTGTCCAAAGTTTTGGGTCAACAACCTTGATATACAATATTTTTACAATATTCGGCACTTTATCCAGCAATTATGGTCTAATTTTCGCGAAATTCAACCTCAACCTTCATTACGGTGTAACGGTGATATAATCAAACGTTTTTTAACCAGATAATAATTGTGACCTCGACCTCCAAGGAGATCACAAGTCATAAAAGGTGATTTTTCCGACAATTAGCGTTCGCCCTGTTAACATCTAATTGTGCTTAGTGGACTATAGGATTATTGGATTACTCTAAACTGTAAGTACTGTTATATTTCACTCTCTTCTTTATCTTTGTGTTATTATATATTAATTAATTTCGTCACCTGAACAACTCAAGTTAGCGGGCGGGCTAATCTTAGTTGTTCAAATAAGGCTTCGAACTTTCGTTTCGTTCAAACTTTCGTCTCCCCCTATCTCCCAATTACCATTTCCCTCCCTTCTTTGTATTTATTGCTTATTCTCCCTCTATTTTGTTTTATTTTCCTTTTTTATTCTCTCTTGACTTAATTTTCATCATGGCAGAAAGTTTTGCACAGGTTTTAATAAACTCCCCTAAAATGCCGCAACCATCTCTGACATCAAAATCGGTGCCAGAATATAAGTTTATTGTTATATGCTCACCCAAGGAAGGGAAATCCTTCAAAACCACCAAAGTCTGCAAGTTAGGCGACGAGATCCGAATGAAATGGAGGACAGCAGCTCTCCCTGACATAAGGATATTATCGAACGGAAACGCCAGATTAGCGTTTCAAAACATCGAAGACGCCTAATTGGCAACAAACATCAAAGTGCTAGGGAACTTAAAGGTTGAAATCTCCATGTCGGAGCACAACCAAACTGATAGAATCATTATTTATAATATACCATCAGATTACACGGATGAAGAGATCTTAAACAATCTCAAACTAGGAGGATATAATCCCCTAGGATTATATCAATATCCCGTAAGACAAGGAAAGCGCATCAGAACAGTACAAATAACATTCAAAAAAAGTGACACCCCACAGGGCATAATATATATGCTCTACGAAAGGAGACCCGTTCGTCCGTACATCCCAAAAGTCAAAAGATGCACGAAGTGTCAAAAAATAGGACACTTAGAGAAATTTTGCAGAAGCCAAGCCATCTGCGGCAAATGTGGGAACACCCACAAAACAGAAGAATGTAGAGCCACACAGTCCAAATGTGTGAACTGCAAAGGGAATCACGGGGCTGATTCACCAAAATGCCCCAAATACGTAAGCACAAAATCAGTGTTAACTATGCAATATACGCATGGCATTACACACAGAGAGGCAACAGCACATGTTGCAAACAAGACTGTCCCCCTTAAGACAAAAGAGTCAATCACCCCCAGCAGGGAAGAACCAAAAAAAGAAACCAATGAAAAAACATTTACCCCCCAATTCAAAAACGCAGGAGATTTTGTACGTTTCTGCAGGGAATTAACGAAATTAGGATCGTTAAAAGACGAGGAAGAACGAAATGTAGAGATAGGGAAAAAGATACTGACATACGTCATAAATACATCCAAAACCAACAAAATCGTACAAACACCGAAAAAAACAAATCAAGGAAAACCCTCTCAAGCAGAGAGGGCCCCAGAAACAGAGCTCAATGATATGCCCCCACCCTCCACTCCAAATTCAAAAGAAGGCCGCAGAAGCCGAAGTAAATCAAGACCAGCTGTCAAAAGAAACATCGATTCAGTTGTCAGCGAGGAAGAAGACAACTCACTCAGACATGGCACTAATCCCATGATTACAGACAATGAACCAATCAATCAGGATAAGCGCAAATGTAGTGTTAGCAACAATGAGGATACACTGTGAATAAATTTAACACCCTTAAAATAACAAATCATTATTATACACAATGGCGAAGCCAATTAACATTTTTCAACTCAACGTGAATGGACTGCGGTCCCGTTTGATAGAAATCACTCCCAAAAACAATGACATCAAACTAGAAGGCTACACAATGTCAAGACAAGACAGAACAGGTCACAAAAAAGGGGGAGGGCTAGCCATCTATGTAAACAACAACATCCCTTTTAGCAGATTAACATTGAATCAATTAAACAAAGTAGAATTAATGGCCATCAACATAGTCACAAATAACAAACAATCCTTGAGCATAGTAAATGTTTACAATCCACCAGACACCAAAACAAAAAAATGTGATTACGATAGGATTTTTAGGCAAATTCCAGGAGACAATTTAGTTATATGTGGGGATTTCAACTGTCAACATACGGCATGGGGCTCACCAGCAAGTGACACGGATGGGAACGAATTGTGCGAGTATATATAAGGTAGCAATCTTCTACTACTCAACGATAATAACAGCGAACCAACTTTCGTAGGGAAACAAAGTAAAAAAGGGACCCATATAGACTTAACATTAGTCTCGACGAGACTGTTTCCAAATTGCAATTGGGAAATAGGAAACGAAACTCTAGGTAGTGATCATATAGCCATCCATACCACTATAGCTTGCAACATCAACACAGAAAACACCAAGTGTCAAGCTAGGTGGAGAATGGAAAAGGCTAACTGGAATACTTATAAATATTTGTGTAATCTCTGGGATTTTGAGTCAATAAGACATGACAACATAGACACCTTTTCAGAAAACCTTACTAAGGCTATAATTAGCTCAGCAGAGCAAGCTATCCCCCGATCTAAAGAAGCAACAAGGAAATCACCCAAACCTTGGTGGTCGGATAGATTACAAATACTAGTAAACACCAGGAAATCGGCACTACGAAGATACAAACGTAGGCCGAACGAAGAAACTAGATCCGACTACCTTGAAGCAAAATCCTCAGCAGAGACAGAAATCAAACAAGCTAAAACAGAAAACTGGCAACACTTTTGCAATACACTTAACGATCGAACAAGTATAAAAACAGTATGGAACAAAATATCAAGCATAACAGGAAAAAAAGTACAACAAAACATACCTCTACTAAATTACAAAAACGACACGGCATTAAACAACATACATAAAGCAAACTTGCTAGGTCAGACATACGCAGACGGCTGCAGCAATAGCCAACACAATGCAACTTTTAGGGATAACAAAAACAAATTCTTAGAAAACCAATGTCATATAGAGCACGAAGAAGCAGATAATGAATTAGAATTCAACAGTCCAATTAGCATAGATGAGCTGAAAAAAGCATTGTGGGCTAAATCTGACAGTGCAGAAGGGCTAGATTGTGTGAAATACTCTATGCTAAAAAATCTACCCGAGAAAGCGCTGGCGTTAGTCCTAGATATCTTTAATCTCTCATGGTCAAAAGGCAAAACTCCGCAAGACTGGAAGACTGCCTCAGTCATCCCACTGCATAAACACAATAAAGACAAAAATGAAACAACGTCATACAGGCCAGTCAGTCTCACATCAACCCTGTGCAAAACATTAGAAACAATAATCACAAACAGACTCAAATACCACTGTGAAAGCAACAACATCTTTACAAATCAACAAAGTGGCTACCGTTCCGACAGGTCTACTACAGACCACATCATTAGATTACAACATGATATATCCAAAGCATTCACTGCAAAACAATACCTCTGCTCAATTTTCGTCGACTTGACCAAAGCCTTTGACCTAGTATGGGTGGATGGTCTTTTGCACAAACTCCACAATGCAAAAATCAAAGGCCGCATGTACAAATGGATAGAAGATTTTCTCAGAGATAGGCATATCAGAGTAAAAGTAGGCAACTGTTTAAGCGAAAAATTCAAAATGGAAAACGGCACGCCACAAGGGTCCGTCATAAGCCCAATACTATTTAACATAATGATAAACGATCTTCCGAGTTATGGGGGGAAGGACATAGAATCGGCGCTCTTCGCAGACGACAGCTCGTTCTGGAAAGCATCAAAGGATATAGGTAATATCAAAAAAACACTTCAACACACACTAGACCAAATTTCTAAGTGGGCAAACGACTGGGGCTTCAAAATATCCGAAGGGAAAACAGTAGCAATGTTATTCCATCCGACCGATAGTAATAGGACAATTGATTTAAAATTAAACAACACAAAAATTGAATTCAAAAAGGAGGCTAAATTTCTGGGCATGACATTCGATACAAAACTAACTTGGAAGCCACATATAGATAGCATAATAAGCCGCACTTCTAAAACGCTAAACATGATGAAATACATCAGAGGGACTCACTGGGGCGCAAACAGAAGCACATTAATGTTAATTTACAGGTCACTCATCCGCTCGGTTATCGACTACGGATGTCTGGCGTACGCAAATGCAGGCGAAGTTCAACTAAGCAGGTTAGACAAACTACAGTCCAGGGCCATAAGACTAGCAACTAGGGCAGCCATAGGAACAAAAACAATAGCACTCTTACATGAAATGGGAGAGCTTCCGCTTGATCTCAGGCGTGAAGAACTCTCACTCAAATACTGGGGCAAGCTGCAAACTCTAAAACAATGATGCCCAACATACAACTGTCTCAACAAATTTCAACGAATAGGGCTTAGAAAAAAGACCAGACCAGTAACATTTGGGCAAATGTCAAATGATATCTTAAACAAACATAAGCTAAAAGACACAATAATCGAGACAAAAACCTTCCCCGATACTCCTCCTTGGCAACTAAATAACCCAACAACCAATTCCCAACTAAGCCAAACCACTAACAAGCATAATAACCCAACAGAAGCAAGAACACTAGCAATGGAACTTATAGACTCAAGATGGAGTGACCATCTCAAAATATTCACAGACGGGTCCAAGGATTCCACGAAGGGAGCCACAGGATACGGAATCTACATCCCAAAAGAATAGCTAAACATCAGGAAAAGGCTACCAGAACACTGTTCGGTATACACTACAGAACTGATGGCCATTAAAACTGCACTCGAATGGCTAGCTACGCAGAAGCATCAAAAAACCGTTACCCTGTCGGACTCCCTGAGTTGCATCAAATCAATAGAAACAAATTCCACTAAGAACAGGCAGATTATAATCCACCAAATCAGGGAAATCATTCAAACAATCAAAAATAGGGAGAGAGAGGTGATCCTAGCATGGATCCCCTCTCATGTAAACATCTTAGGAAATGAACAGGCCGACAAACTGGCCAAAGAGAGTTTGTCATTAAACGAAATAGACAGTCTAGAATACAGCAGTCAGGAATTTGCAAGCATAGCAAAAGAGAAGATTAAAAATGCATGGAAAGCCCGTCTCAAACAAGAAAATACACATCGCTATCAATTAGACAGCAATCTTGTTGACAGGGTCTACATCAATCATCCTTCTATCAAAATATGCAAACTCATCACGAGGCTCAAAACAATAGAGGTAGTCAAAGATTACACTTATACACCAATCAAATGCCCGTGTGGACATGTTGCAACCACTTCACACCTGTTAATCAACTGCAAACAACTAAAAACAGAACGTCAACCGCTAATAGACAAACTGATAGAAAGGGGGAAATCACTTAATCTCAATTCCCTACTTTCTCCACCACCAGAAGACAGATACTGGACCTCTCAGCTCATCTGGGACTTCATAAAGGAAATAGGTTTAACAAAACTTATATAGCAACATGCGTAAGCCAGGTGGAACGCAAAAATGTCTCCTAGAGAGAAGCGTAACCCATCTGGCAACTTAACTAATCAATTGAAAAACACAATGCAGGACGGTGCGCAAAAATGTCCCCTCGAGGGAAACGCACCGTCCTGCAGAAATCAAATTATTATCATTATCGTTTATCATCAATTATATACTTAAATCATGATTGATTGTACATCCATGTAATTTCACATAATGTTGTATTGTAATTACAAATGGATTTGAAATAAAGAATTATAAAATGTATTTATGAATATACTATGCTTTATTTGAACCTTATGCCTACTACTACTCTTACCGGACTCTATCCAATTTATTTTAATTCTACCTTTCATTCCATTCCATTTTTTTTTTTTTTTTTTTTTTTTTTTTCTTTGCCACCATTCCCCCCCCCCTCCACTGAAGCCTTATCTCAGACGAAATAATCCCAGATCAGCTGTAAGACCAGATACTCTTTTTTTTTCTTCTTTCTTTTCAGGTGCTGGATTCTTCCTTCAGAGAACCAACAAACAAAAGGAATGAACACAAAAAACGAAGATGAAACAGAACCACCATACCGGACAACAAAACCAAATGGAAGGAAGAATGGATCAGGCCTATCACTCACCGACAAGCCCCAAGGAAGAGTTGCACCGCCCTGCCATTCTACCGAACAGAACGACCAGACCGACAAAATGACCAAATATATATATATATGTACATATCATGTCTCTGTATGTAAATGTTCTTGTCTGTTCGTAATTGTCCATTTTGTCTATATGTTCGTCCATGTTTATGTATGTCTTGCACTGTGCTCATCTGTCTATGTCTGTGATCGTCTCAAATAGCACTTTTTTACTTTACACCAGTTAGTCAATGTTTCTGTACATATATATATAAATATATTCAATTATCTATTTTCCACTAATCACTTTGTAAATATTCTCACCATACACAAATAACATGTTATTGTCTGCGATATCACCTCGGTGGAAGCGGACGTTAAATAAAGCTATTTCACACACACACACACACACAATCAGAGGCCATAATTCAGGAAGTTACGATCCCATGGGCGCAAATATTGAAAGGAAACAAGATCGTTGGGTTATAAACATACATTCATCAAAATCAGATCATAATTGTGACCTCTATAGGGTCCACAACCTTGATATAACATATTTTCACACTATTCGCACACAAATGGCGGTCATTTTGTCTGTCAATTTTGACAAAATTCAAACTCAACCTTCATTACCATGTAACGGTGACATGATCAAAAGGTTTTTAAAATCAGATAATAATTTTGACCTCAAGGAGGGACCATAAGTTAAAGATAGGCTGGCACTGCCAGGCAGGATACGCCCACATTTTTGACGAGATGGATAGAGAACAAGCAATACCGAAAGTGATTTTTCCTACATCATTAAGTCCTGTATTTCATACTGTATTGGGAGCAGCCATTTTGTTGGTCAGTTCCAGTCTGATATTCATGAAATTCGAAGCCGACAATGATTATGGTGTGACGGTACACAACCTAGAAATGTTACTTTTCGTCAAAATCGGATAAGAATTGTGACCTGTAGAGAGTCCACAACCATGATATACCATATTTTTACACTATTCGTGTACAAACGGCGACCATTTCGTCCGGCAAATTTGGTACGATTTTCACGAAATTCAAACTCAACCTTCCTTACGGTGCAACAATAATATAATCAGAGTTTTTTTTAAAATCAGATAATAATTGTTCGAGAGATAGACAGAGAACAAGCAATACCGAAAGTGATTTTTCCTACAATCAAAGGCCATAATTCATTAAGTTACAATTTGATATGCGCAAATATCGAAAAGAATAAAGATCTTTAGGTTATAAACAAGCATTTCAGGTTTCATCCAAATCGAATTGAAATTGTGACCTCTACAGGGTCCACAACTTTGATATACCATATTTTTACACTGTTCGCGTACAAACGGCGGCCATTTTTTCTGGCAATTATGGTCTGATTTTCTTGAAATTCGAACTCAACCTTCCGTAGGGTGTAACGGTGATAGAGTCAAACGTTTTTTAAATCAGATAATAATTGTGACCTCCAGAGAGACCATAGGCGATTTTTCGGACAATCAGGGGCCATAATTCAGGAAGTTACGATCCGATATGCGCAAATAACGAAAGGAACCAAGATCTTTGGGTTATAAACATGCATTTCAAGTTTCATCAAAATCGAATTAAAATTGTGACTTCTACAGGGTCCACAACCATGATATACAATTTTCTAACAGTATTCGCGTACAAACGGCGGCCATTTTGTATGACAATTTTGGTCCGATTTTCCCGAAATTCGAACTCAACCTTCCTTACGGTGTAACGCTAATAGAATCAAACATTTTTTTCAATCGGATAATAATTGTGACCTCCACAGGGGCCACAAGCTAAAAAGATAGGCTGGCACTGCCAGGCAGGATACGCCCACATTTTCGAGAGATGGACAGAACAAGCAATACCGAAAGTGATTTTTCCTACATCTTTAAGTCCTGTATTTCATACTGTATTGGGAGCAGCCATTTAGTTGGTCAGTTCCAGTCTGATATTAATGAAATTCGAAACCGACAATGATTATGGTGTGACGGTACACAACCTAGAAATGTTACCATTTCGTCCGGCAATTTTGGTACGATTTTCACGAAATTAGAACTCAACCTTCCTCATCAAAATCAAATTAAAATTGTGACCTATACAGGGTCCACAACCATGATATATCATTTTTTTAACAGTATTCACGTACAAACGGCGGCCATTTTGGCTGTCAATTTTGGTCCGATTTTCCCGAAATTCAAACACAACCTTCCTTACAGTGTAACGGTGATATAATCAAACGTTTTTTTAAATTGGATAATAATTGTGACCTCCAGAGGGACCACAAGCTAAAGAAAGGGGGATTTTGCGTATAACCAGGGGCCATAATTCAGGAAGTTATGATCCGATATGCGCAAATATCGAAAAGAACCAAGATCTTTGGGTTATAACCATGAATTTCAAGTTTCATCAAAATCGAATTAAAATTGTGACCTTTACAGGGTCCACAACCTTGATATACCATTTTTTAACAGTATTCGCGTACAAACGGTGGCCATTTTGTATGGCAATTTTGGTCTGATTTTCCCGAAATTCGAACTCAACCTTCCTTACGGTGTAACGGTAATATAATCAAACGTTTTTTTAAATCGGATAATAATTGTGACCTCCAAGCTAAAAAAAAGGCGATTTTGCGTATAATCAGGGGCCATAATTCAGGAAGTTACGATCCGATATGCGCAAATATCGAAAGGAAGCAAGATCTTTGGGTTATAACCATGAATTTCAAGTTTCATCAAAATCGAATCAAAATTGTGACCTCCACAGGGTCCACAACCTTGATATACCATTTTTTAACAGTATTCGCGTACAAACGGCGGCCATTTTGTATGGCAATTTTCGTCCTATTTTCCCGAAATTCAAACTCAACCTTCCTTAGGGTGTAACGGTGATATAATCAAACGGTTTTTTAAATCGAATAATAATTGTGACCTCCAGAGGGACCACAAGTTAAAAGGGTGATTTTTCGGACAATCAGGGGCCATAATTCAGGAAATTACATTCCGATAGGCGCAAATATCGAAAGGAACCAAGATCTTTGGGTTACAAAAATGCATGTCAAGTTTCATCAAAATCGGTTCAAAATTGTGACCTCTATAGGGTCCACAAGCTAAAAATGTGATTTTTCGTACAATCAGGGGCCATAATCCATGAAGTTTTGATCCGATACATGCCAATATCGAAAGCAGCCGAGATCTTTTGGGGATAAACCTATCTTTCAAGTTTCGTCAAAATCGGATAAGAATTGTGACCTGTAGAGAGTCCACAAACAAATTGTGGACGGACGGACGGACGTCCGGACGGACAGGGGCGACGACATAATACGTCCACATCAAAATGTGGGCGTATAAAAAAGGCGATTTTGCTTATAATCAGGGGCCATAATTCAGGAAGTTACGATCCGATACGCGCAAATATCGAAAGGAACCAAGATCTTTGGGTTATAACCATGAATTTCAAGTTTCATCAAAATCAAATTAAAATCGTGACCTCTACAGGGTCCACAACCTTGATATACCTTTTTTAACAGTATTTGCGTACAAACGGCGGCCATTTTGTATGGCAATTTTGGTCCGATTTTCCCGAAATTCGAACTCAACCTCCCTTAGGGTGTAACGGTGATATAATCAAACGGTTTTTTAAATCGGATAATAATTGTGACCTCCAGAGGGACCACAAGCTAAAAGATAGGCTGGCACTGCCAGGCAGGATACGCCCACATTTTTGAGAGATGGATAGAGGACAAGCAATACCGAAAGTGATTTTTCCTACATCATTAAGTCCTGTATTTCATACTGTACTGGGAGCAGCCATTTTGTTGGTCAGTTCCAGTCTGATATTCATGAAATTCGAAGCCGACAATGATTATGGTGTGACGGTACACAACCTAGAAATGTTACTTTTCGTCCAAATCGGATAAGAATTGTGACCTGTAGAGAGTCCACAACCATGATATACCATATTTTTACACTATTCGCGTAAAAATGGTGACCATTTCGTCCAGCAATTTTGGTACGATTTTCACGAAATTCGAATTAAACCTTCCTTACGGTGCAACAGTAATATAATCAGAGTTTTTTTTTAAATCAGATAATAATTGTTCGAGAGATAGACAGAGAACAAGCAATACCGAAAGTAATTTTTCCTACAATCAAAGGCCATAATTCATTAAGTTACAATTTGATATGCGCAAATATCGAAAAGAATAAAGATCTTTAGGTTATAAACAAGCATTTCAGGTTTCATCAAAATCGAATTAAAATTGTCACCTCTACAGGGTCCACAACTTTGACATAGCATATTTTTACACTGTTCGCGTACAAACGGCGGCCATTTTTTCTGGCAATTATGGTCCAATTTTCTCGAAATTCGAACTCAACCTTCCGTAGGGTGTAACGGTGATAGAGTCAAACGTTTTCAAATCGGATAATAATTGTGACCTCCAGAGGGACCATAGGCGATTTTTCGGACAATCAGGGGCCATAATTCAGGAAGTTACGATCCGATATGCGCAAATAACGAAAAGAACCAAGATCTTTGGGTTATAACCATGCATTTCAAGTTTTATCAAAATCGAAATTAAAATTGTGACCTCTACAGGGTCCACAACCATGATATACAATTTTTTAACAGTATTCGCGTACAAACGACGGCCATTTTGTATGGCAATTTTTGTGCGATTTTCCCGAAATTCGAACTCAACCTTCCTTATGGTGTAAGGTAATATAATCAACCGTTTTATTAAATCGGATAATAATTGTGACCACCAGAGGGACCACAAGCTAAAATAAGGCGATTTTGCGTATAATCAGGGGCCATAATTCAGGAAGTTACGTTCCCATATGCGCAAATATCGAAAGGAACCAAGATCTTTGGGTTATAACCATGAATTTCAAGTTTCATCAAAATCGAATAAAAAATGTGACCTCTACAGGGTCCACAACCTTGATATACCATTTTTTAACAGTATTCGCGTACAAACGGCGGCCATTTTGTATGGCAATTTTCGTCCGATTTTCCCGAAATTCGAACTCAACCTGCCTTAGGGTGTAACGGTGATATAATCAAACGGTTTTTTAAATTGGATAATAATTGTGACCTCCAGAGGGACCACAAGCTAAAAAGGGTGATTTTTCGGACAATCAGGGACCATAATTCAGGAAATTACATTCCGATAGGCGCAAATATCGAAAGGTACCAAGATCTTTGGGTTATAAACATGCATGTCAAGTTTCATCAAAATCGGTTCAAAATTGTGACCTCTATAGGGTCCACAAGCTCAAAACGTGATTTTTCGTACAATCAGGGGCCATAATCCATGAAGTTTTCATCCGATACATGCCAATATCGAAAGCAGCCGAGATCTTTTGGGGATAAACCTATATTTCAAGTTTCGTCAAAATCGGATAAGAATTGTGACCTGTAGAGAGTCCACAAACAAATTGTGGACGGACGTCCGGACGGACAGGGGCGACGAAATTATACGTCCACATAAAAATGTGGGCGTATAAAAAGGTGATTTTTCGGACAATCAGGGGCCATAATTTAGGAAATTACGTTTCGATAGGCGCAAATATCGAAAGGAACCAAGATCTTTGGGTTATAAACATGCATGTCAAGTTTCATGAAAATCGGTTCAAAATTGTGACCTCTATAGGGTCCACAAGCTAAAAACGTGATTTTTCGTACAATCAGGGGCCATAATCCATGAAGTTTTGATCCGATACATGCCAATATCGAAAGCAGCCGAGATCTTTTGGGGATAAACCTATATTTCAAGTTTCATCAAAATCAGATAATAATTGTGACCTGTAGAGAGTCCACAAAGAAATTGTGGACGGACGGACGGACAGGGGCGACGATAGTAACTATACTTGTTACCTTAAACTGTGTTTAAGGTAACAATTGGTACAGTCTAAGACCCCTTACACAAGTTCAAATAGGTTCAAACGCACAATTGTCAACACACATCATTACAGTTTGTATTAAAGTAAGTAATTCTATCACAAATAGTGAAGACTGGACCATTAAAATAGTTACCGAACAGTTTTTCTCTGCATAGCGCTGTTTATGTTGTAGGCCTAATGACGTATTACGCAACTTGCGGCCATGACGGTCGGCCAGTTAAAATTTCGCGTAGGAGATGGGTTTCATCAAATCATATAATTATGCGGTAAGGCCTCACCTTTATTTCAATAAGAATTGATTTATTATATGTTAAACTGCGTGCAGTACTGTTTTGGGTCAGTTTATTTGTAAATTAAGCGAGTTATAGGCCAGTAAACTTTTTGTAGTCATTTGACTAAAAAACTTGCGCAAAGGATCTCGGTAGGAAAAACCACTACTGCGACTGGAGTAAGACGGAAGACAGCAGTAGTGGAACCATTTCTAGGGCGACGACGATATACGTCCACATAAAAATGTGGGCGGATAAAAAGGGCGATTTTTTGGACAATCAGGAGCCATAATTCAGGAAGTTACGATCCGATATGCGCAAATAACGAAAGGAACCAAGATTTTTGGGTTATAAACATGCGTTTCAAGTTTCATCAAAATCTAATTAAAATTGTGACTTCTACAGGGTCCACAACCATGATATACCATTTTCTAACAGTATTCGCGTACAAACAGCGGCCATTTTGTATGGCAATTTTGGTCCGATTTTCCCGAAATTCGAATTCAACCTACCTTACGGTGTAACGGTAATATAATCAACCGTTTTTTTCAATCGGATAATAATTTTGACCTCCAGAGGGACCACAAGCTAAAAAGGGCGATTTTTCGAATAATCAGGGCCATAATTCAGGAAGTTTCGATCCGATACATGCCAATATCAAAAGCAGCTGAGATCTTATGGGGATAAAACTATATTTCAAGTTTCGTCAAAATCGGATAAGAATTGTGACAAGAGTTGTCGCATATTAAGTAATTATCAGAAAATCAATTAGAATTTGTTTGGTTTTTATAAAGTTCTGCCCCATGCTAACGTTTATAAGTATACGAAACATTTAATATTATGGATTTAGCTGTTCAATAATCGATTTTCAAGAAATTCAAACTCAACCATCATTAATGTGTAACGGATTAGACAAACGTTTTTTGAATTCGGAATAAAATTGTAACCTCCGTAGAAACCACAAGGTAACAAGCCAACAGTGAGGCTGATGTCCCCCGCCGAAATCCCAAAATAAATAGATGACACATTAATTAATCGCACATTTATTTTTTTCAAACGTATCAAGCAATCAAAACTGTACACGAAGTGTCATCCAAAAGTGTTTTATAAAGAAAAATGCTAAAACAGACGAGAAAAATGAAAATGTACCCTAGTTAGGGGGGGGACCCTAAAGGCAGACAAAAGGGCCCCCACGCTTAACAAAAGGGCCCCTCTGGCCAAGGGAAAGGGCCCTCGTGTCCGATTCAATCGTTTCTATACACTGTTACTGTCGAATCCATTACTGAATGAGAATGCAGTCATTGTATTAGCATAAAAATCATCAATCAAGATGAACCTAAGTTATATTGTCCCAAAGTATCAACCAATCAAATTGCTTATCTCTGCCTAAGCTAAGCAGAAAATGTTTATCTTCGAACTCCATCAAGGCATTGACCTAATAAGCATACACACCAATTTTGAACATTTTCACTCAATTAGAAGGAGAGTTATTGTGTTCCAAAGT